>JAKSZT010054487.1:29398397-29585837 GCA_026826555.1 Tolypeutes matacus
CAAGAAATTATAACAATGAGGTGGAGCCAGTGGCCACTTGACACTTTGGGGGTAGGGAGGGGATGAGCAGTTGAAATACAGTGGCTTCTTTGGGAGTTGGAGGTTGTCCTGAGTACTGTTGTGGCAATGGATGTAGGCCATTTTAAATCAGCACACACCACTAAGAACTGAGTGGGAGAGAGTGTGGTCTACAGTGTGAACTGTGGTCTATGGTTGGTGGCAAGGCTCCAGGATGTGTAAGTTCATTGAGGGTGGTGGGCCACACTGTGGGAGATGTTTGTGTGGGATGTGGTGGGAGGTGTGGGAGGTGGGCAACATGGGAATCCCAGTGGGTTCCGTGTAATATTTTGGGTAATCTAAGCACCTCTTAAAATATATGTATATATATATATAAATAACATTTTTGTAAGCAAATACACATATATGCATATATATTTATATATCATTTTGCAAATGTTTGTATGTATTGTGAGAATTTTGATTTTTACCCATAATAAAAAAAAAAAAAAAAAAAAGTATGCAACAAGTACTTTGAGTGAATGCATTATCAAAAACAAAGAATATAGGGAGGTGAGTACAATACTATGGGAATTGAAAGGTGCATATGGAATCATAGACTAAATTAATTTCCTTGCACCATTTTCAACACAACTTCAACACGAGTTTATATTCCAAAATGCACTGTAAACTGGTTAAGAATTTAAAGTCTAGACCCTAAACAAAATTTTACAATTAAGACCTCTTCTAGCTCATGATCTCCAGAAAAGCCCCCAGATATGTTTTGGCAGATGTGTTTGTACTCACCTGTGTGGGGCGTGTGGAATGTCTTTTGTGGACGTAGCCAGAATGCACAGTTTGTCTGCTATCTCAAAACCCAAATCACTGAAAATGGCAACAAACATTTAAGCAAATAAGTGTGCTTTTCTTATTCACAATTGCTAAAAGATGGAAACAATCTAAGTGTTCCTCAATCAATGAATGGAAAAGGAGATGTGGTGTAGTCATTCAATGGCATATTATTCATCTGTAAGAAGAAATCAATAGGGGAAGCATATGACAACATGGAGGAACCTTGAGGATATCATGTTGAGTGAAATAAGCCAGAAACAAAAAGATGAATATTTTATGGTCTTACTGATAGAAACTAAATACAACGAGTTGGACTATGATGTAGGTTGGGGGAGATGGAATGCCGAATGAGAAGGGGGAGAAAATGCTGGATGTATGTGGAATTTTCAATAAGGTCAACTGTAAATATGCAGTAATGGTTGGACTTGATGGTAACACATTATAATGAATGCAACAAACACTGTTGATTTATGGATGTGATTATGGCTGAAAGAGTAGTCTAGGAAGATTAATGTTAGTTGGGAGACAGCTGGAAGATAATATTGGGCATATATAACAATGATTTTGGAAGTAGATGAGGATTGTGGTTAATAATATAAACACAAGAATGTTCTACTACAGCGTGTTAAGAATGTGGTGATACAAAGGAAAAATACAGCTAATGTAATTTATGGACTATAGTTAAAAACATCATGATGTTTTTGTAGCAAAAGCAAAGTTGGCACTATATTAATTTTAAAGTTAAAGAAAAGAATATGGGGTTTGGTTTTGTGAGATATGAATATGATTAAGCACTTTTTTCTTCATTTTTTTCATTAGTAAGGAGACTTGACTACATCAGTTAATTAGTCTGTGTCCATCTGTGTATCTTTCTGAACACTAGAGGAACAACTGAGTTAGCAGTTGGAATTAGATAAAAGTGCCTGAAAAATAAATTTTTGGAGTAATGTTTCCATAACTTGTTGAATGGCCTTTTTCTGTTCTTTTATTTTTGTGAATGTGAAATAAAGTTGTTAATTTTAAAAAGTGTGCTTTTCAATCGTGAGGGTGGGGGGCAGTGAAGTTCCTCTTTCCTACATCTGATTTTTCTTTCATGTAAAAGATGTACATGAAATGCTTCGACACTTTTTTCTTAAAGTTTAAAAATATATATTTAAAGATAATACTTAGTCCTCTCTGAAAGTAATTTAGTAAAGATTATTGGAGGTTGGGAGAAAAAAAATCACCTGGACACAATGAACAATTTAGGACAGAGACACAATAGAAGCTGCTTAAACCCCCTTCGACCCTACAGGCCAGCGCACACTTGCGGCTTATTTATGATCCCAAGTACACACTCAGGGATGTTAGAGAATCATTTAGACAGGTTAGTCGTAGACACAAAGGCCCCCCCTTCAGGTCAGGAATTAGATATGGGTCAGCTCGTCGTCCTTGGCTTTGTTGGTCTGGTAGCCGGACAAGCTCAAAGGCTTGTTTTCATGACGAAGACTTGAAGACTCGCAGGTGTATGAACTGAGCCTCACCGACGTGCACCTTGATGAAGAAGTTTGTCCCGGCCACCAGCTGGTGATTGAACTCCACAGCCTTAAAAAACAGGAAACTTCTTGTTTTCTTTCTCTTCAAGCTAGGACTTTACCTGGTCGGCGATCTGCTGCGTCTCGGCGGTGGCCGGCTGCGAGGCCCAGGGCGCCCCGCACAGCATCGTGGCGGCGGCGTGGGGACCCGCGGCGGAGGCGCGCAGGAGACGGAGCGCAGGGCACGCGGGCTTGCCTCTCTGCTTCCTGTCACTCAATCTCACTAGGTGGGGAGAGTGCCCTAATTGATTGATGAGGTTGGCTGGAGAAACAGGGCAGCCGCCCTTCCCCCTTCTCTCTTAGGCACTAGATGCCAGGAAAAAGTAAGCTCACTGCTCTGCTCTGCCGCTCCTGTTTGTATTACAGAGACTGGAGCTGCTCCTGAAGGACGAGATGTGGTCCAGCACCACCTGCCACAAAGAGGTGGGAACCTGCCAAATTCTGAGGGGGCATATTAGGATGCCTGCTTGCCCACAGATATATTAAGCTACATCCTGTAGAGAAAAAGCTTGATTGGCAATAAATGTGATATCATGGCACGCATCTACCTTACTTTTCTGTCTTATGTCATGTCTTAATTTATTTTGAATTCCAGTGAGGAAAAAGGGTGTTAATTACTGAGTACCCTTGATTTCCAACATTCAAGAAGAAGCTGTTGACCCCACCCCAGGAAAACTCTGGTTTTCCTGGTGGAACAAATACGTGGCTTTATAGTGATTCATCTGCATTGCCTTCTTTCATCACATCTGTGATGTTGCCATGTGGCTGAATGGAACTAATTCACACATAGACTTTGAATTCTTTAAGGCTTTATCAATGATTGGGAAGAATTTAATAATCATTTCATTCTCTATATGTGAAATATGCTATAAAGGGATGGCAATGAGTACTTATAATTACAAATAAAGAATTTTAATAGATCATTTTAATGCTGAAGAAACTTATTATATTACATTATTATCAGATGCCTAATAAGGACAAAATGCATATTAAGTGGAACTTGTCTATGCAACATGGGAAACATGCTGTTTAATCATTTTATAAATAGAGAAAAAAATGAAGTGGAAGGAAACCCAGTTCATATACACACTGCCATTATTTCTCAGGCCGGGTGCAGGTGGTGAATTTAGGAATATGCTGGTTAGGCAGCAGACTCTGGTGTTTGCTGTAAATATTATACTGCAGAGCTTACGCATTTACCACTTTTAATTCAGGGCTCTTACAATAATGCCATCCATTCAGGTCAATCCAGCAAATATCTATTTGACTCAATCCTTCCATACGTTACACGCTTTGTTCTATTTGGGTGAAAGAGCAATGAACTAGACAAATATGGACCATACGTTCACGGAGAACACTGGAAAATAGCCCATGGTATTTGTAGGTTAAATTTGTAATTGTTAGCAAAAAAATATTTTCTGGAAATAAAAATGACAGTATATATATATAGATTTTCATTGCTATTTCTTATAATAGAAAATAGAAAAATAAAAACTTTAAATGTCCATTATTAGGAGATGATTTCACAAATTACTATACTTCTACTTTGTGGAAAACTATGCAGTTATTTTATTCAAAGCGGTAGTTCTATAGATAGCAACTTGGAAACTATAATGATATATTGTTAAGAAAAAAATTCGTTATGAGTATGATTCCATGTTGTAAAAGCAAGAATAGCAGAAAACTTATTTTTGTGTTTATTGTGTTTATTTGTGGTTTAGCAAAGGAATAAAGGAGGAAGGTGCATATCAAATTAACAGTGTTTACATCAATAGAGCAAAGTTGGAGGGTAGAGAAGAAACATTCATTTATTACAGGTGCTTTTGAAATGTTTGTATTGTAACTTGGGGAAGTAGCACTTTTTAATTAAAATGATTAAAATATATGCTTTATTGGTGAAAAATACATAATAGTGAGTAGAAAAAGATTACATTTCAACTGAGAAAAAGAAACAGGAAATAGGCTGGAGATGAAAGTGTCAAGATGTTAACATTTGCCTCAGGGTAGTATAGTCAATTATGAGTAGATTATTTTTCTCTCCTTCTGGACATTCTTCTGTACTTTCTGCATTTTCTACATAATCATTCATTAATGTAACAATCAGGAAAAAATAACATTTATAAGGAAGATGTTTGTACCCTTTGACTTATTAATTCAACACAGCTTTTGGAACTTCCTTTGGAATTTCCAGTGCATTCAGCAAAATCACTGGAATATTATACCCACTCTGAGCAAGAGTTTATCTTTGAGCTGATCTCTGTTTGCTAACTATGCAGTCATTCTAGGTAAAACCACTGCATGTAATCTGTGGTATCATGAGGTAAATTCAGAGAAAAACACACATTGGTCAGAAATTCTACAAGATTTTCTCCTCTAGCTATTATTTTCTCCCCAATCAATTAAAATATAAATATACTACAAATTTGATTTTAAAAATACTTATAAGAAGAAAATTTTTTATTGAACTTGCATCTTTTAAAAGAGAAGGGTGAGTATTTTCTTCTTCGATTAGTTCATGTTTCCATGAAGTGACTATTATTTACTGCCAGAATGAAATAAGGGGTCAGCATCACTTCTATTCCTATTTTTTGTTTCTGTAACTTTAGGTGGTAAGAAATCACTACTATTATTAAAAGGGCATACTCACAAGCAGATCTCCAAATGATACATAAAGTCCTTCTTATATAGAAATTTATATTCTTAAATGTCAGGAGCTTAAAACTTGAACAATTACTTATTTTTTGCATGTGTGAAGTAGGAGGGTAAAGTAGACAATCCACTTGACAAATACTTTTCGATTGCCCACTGTGTTTCATCATCTCATCTTTGGAAAGTGCGGTGGCAGACATAAATAGAAATTACACCAACGTGGCTGACAGTTGCCCAAAACATGTCCAAGGCATTGAGACTAGATACAGGGGAACAGTGCTGGGCAGAAGGGAAGCACCCAGGGACGTGTGAGGCTTAGTTCCTACCTGGAAAATCTGTGCTGTTAAAAGGCCCTGAATTGGACTAAGAAGCCCAGTGATGGACTTCTGTCACTTTCAAGTTGTTTTGAACTAGGATAAGTTGGTTAACCTCTGAGAATTGACTCTCTGACTTAAGATGGGATGAATTTACATATATGTAAATACTTTACACAGTTATTGTGAGGATTAAAGGAGATATTATATGTAAACGTGTATTTTATAAAGTGTAAGGTTCATGTATGAATTGGATAGAATATTATTCAATGACATGTTGATATCCCTTGGGACACATAGTACAGTGTCTTTCACTTGATTCCTACTCCTTAAATATTCGTTAAATTTAATTGGAGAGACAGGATAGATATTTGTCATAGAGTGATGTTTCGACACCTATTTTTATTAGAAAAATCAATAAACCCTGGGTAATGTAACATCAAAACATAATTATCAAACTTTGCACAGGCACAGAACACTTAACATTGTGAAATCTTAGGACTGTAGGATAACGTGATCCCGCGAATCAACCTTGCATTGGTGGCTGGTATTTTCTCATCCACTCTTTTCTAGGACATCTGCAGTGGCTCATTGATTCAATTATTAAGCCAGTAAATATTATTAAAGAACTGACTGTATTTCAGAGAGTCTACTAGTATACAATGCTGAGGAACAACATATACAGTCCCTGTCCTTATGGAGCTTCCAGCATAGTGTGAGAGGCAAATAATTGTCAAGTAATCACAAAAATCATTGTGAGCACAACAATCGCTTGGAGGAGGGACATATATTTTCCATGTTTGACTTAGTCACAGAGGTGAGGGAGGACTTCTCTGAGAGGAAAGTACATGAATTTAAACCTGAAAGATGAGTAGTAGTGATGAGAAGGGGAAAGAAAAACATTCTAGGCAGGAGGGCAGCATGTGCAAAGACCTTGAGGCAAGAGGAAGCATGGCAATATAAATAAGTGCAAAAAAGTACAGAGTTAGGGTTTGTAGAGGAAGATGAGGCTGGAGAAGTTCATGGGAGCCGAAGACCAAGCAAGACCTGGAAGACCACAGTAAGGAGTTAGCAGTGTTGCCAAAGAGCTTTAGGAAGCTACTATGGGTTATAAACAGGGTGACATGGCCAGATTTGTGTTTTGGAAAAAAAAAATCACTCTCATTGCAATTGAAAGAATAGACTAGAGATGGGTCAGGATTAATGTATTTGTTTTCTATTGTTGCTGTAATAAATTACCTTGAACCTGGCAGCTTGAAACAATCTCACAGTTACTATGGGTCAGAGGTCCTGGCACAGCACTGCTCAAATGCATATTGTTTAGGGTCTAACAAGGTGGAAACTGAAGTATTAGTCGGGACTACAGTTCTCATCTACAGCTCCAGGTTGTTGTCCAAACTCACTAGTTGTTGGCAGAATTCATTTCCTTCTGCTTACCATGCTGCTCTTTTCCTCTTCAGGTCAGCAACAGGGCTAAGCTCGCCTCACACTTTGAATTTCCTGACTTTCCCTTCTAGTTCTTCCCTTTTACTTCCACTTTTGCATTCAGGTGGGAGAAAGCTCTCCTTCTAAGGGTTCCTGTGATTTCATTGGACTCACCTGGATAACCCAGGATACTCTCCCTATTTTAAGGTCAAACTCCTTAGTAACTTTAATTACTGTAGCCGTTGGGCAATTTGATGTAATTATGAATTCCAAAAATATAATTAGGCCATGCTTGTAAGCTGATCTGTTAATCTGGGCATGATTAAGTTATGATTAGGGCATTAACTGGGCTACATCAGTAGGGCATTGAGCCCCACCCCTTGGTGGGTGGGGAAGAAAATATAAAAGGCATCACAAAGAACAGAGTTGCAGCAGTTTTTGAGAAGCAGTTTTGATGTTGGAGTTTTGATGTTGGAGAGAAGGCCCCAGGAGAAGAGAAGTGAGCCGTTCTTCTGATAGTCTACAGCTGATCTTGGGAAAGAACCAGAGGAGCTAAGCCCAGAGAGAAACGCAGCCCCAGGAAGAGGAACCCAAGAAGCCTGAACCCTGGCAAACGTCGGCAGCTGTCTTGCTCCAACACGTGGCAATGTACTTTGGTGAGAGAAGAAATTTAATGCTTTATGGCCTGGTATCTGTGGACTTCTACCCCAAATAAATACCCTTTATAAAGACCAACCCATCTTTGGTATTTTACATAGCACCCCTTTGGCTGACTAATACAATTACATCTGCAAAGTCTCTTTTACCATGTAACATAACTTATTCATGGATGTGACACCACGGACCAAAAGTCATCGGGTCAAAATTCTGCCTGCCACAGTTGATTCAGAGTTACTAATTAGACTATCGTAATTGGCTTATTCCAACCATAGTCGTTGATGGGAAGAAGACACAGAGATTCCCAAACAAAATCAAGTCTCTCATATACAGGAAGAAGAAGGATATAGAAATTAGGAAATGACTAAGCCTCTCTTCTTGTGGGTTTGATTTTGAAGGGCCTGGTACACTACACCAAGGAATGTGGATTACTTCTTGTTATGCTAGTGGCAACCTCCAAAATCAACATACTTGGGAGAATTATAAAGGTTGCTAGTGGTGGCTGTTCTTTGCCAAATAATTCCAAGATGCTGGACTTAGTGAAAAATTATTTCCGGGCGACTGCCATTGATTAAATGAACGGTTCTCGTAATTTACTTCACTATGTGAAAGGACAAGATGGTGCTATCGCTTTAATCTGCAAAGCTTTCCTTGACTTCAAAAAGAATATTATAAACAAAAGCATTTCACAGGATGTGGAGATGAAAACAAGTTATAAAACCAGCTTCCATACCACAGTTGAAGAAGGATCGTAAAGGACGAACAAGCAAATCCTTTTTAGTTAAAAAAATTCCCATATTTATACAAAATGTATAATTACTTTCAAGTTATTATGGATTTTGAAACCTTTTTAATCATGTGGTCATGCTATCAGTTCAAATATGCCGTAGTTTTAATAGTTTCACATAGTTTTTCTTAAATGTAAAATCATTTTTTGCTCTCATCAAATCAGAGTAACACAAGAACCACAGCTAAATACTCCTTATTTAATTTATCTGTTTATCTATAAACTCATTCTTTCACTCTGATATGTTGACATGTTTATATTTAGTAGAGAAACAAATGGGAACACAAAAAATCAGAACTGGAAGTCCAATATGAATCCTGTATAATTTAAATATTAGAACTAGGGGAGGAAGCAGATGTGGCTCAAGCAGTTGAGCTCCCACCTTCCACTTGGGAAGTTCCAGGTTCAGTTCCCAGTGCCTCCTGAAAAAAAAACAAAAATGAACAACAAGCAAAACAAACAAACAAACAAACAACAACAAAAAAAACAATTCAGGGAAGCAGATATGGTTTAGTGGTCAAGTATTGGCTTCCCACATACGAGGTCCTGGTTTCAATCCCTGGCCCCTGGTACCTCAGGAAACAAACAAACAAACAAAAAACCTAGGGGAGCTCAGTTGGTTGAGTGCCTGCTTCCCATGTATGAGATCTTGGGTTCAAGCCCTGGTGCCTCCCTCACCTCCAAAAACAAAAACAAAAAAGAAAAACCAAAAACAACAACAACAAAACATTAACCTGTGAAAGACTTATAAAGAATGTTTGGAAGTTATGAATTAGCCCTATGTGTCATAATTACTCTTCTTCAGTTAAACATTGTAAAGTATCTGGTGAGAAGAAGGGCTGGTTAACTTCTTAAATGAACTCTTAATTTTTAAATTTTTTTACAAAACACTATTATAAAGCTATCATACTCTCTACAGATACTCTTCAGGGTTATGCCCCCCATTGCACATGAATAAGTGGTTTTACTATTTTTTTAAATTAGAAATGTTGATCCTAAGAAATGTTATCGCATGTTGGTATTGATAGCATAATTGTTTCAAACTTTCAATAACAAAACTTTATTTGTCATGAGTTACTAGGTCAAACCCACATTAAATTACTTTCATCGCAGCTATGAGGACACAAATGGAACAAAACACAGGCAAAGACTCAGAAGTAACTAAAACATCAATACTTATACCTTCCCACCATATATGAAAAATACATTGATGACTGAGTGATTTCAAAGTAATGAGTGCAATTCTCTCGCTCACAGGAATGTGGGAGATAATAAATCAAAACCTGTTCTTTTCTTGCCACAGAAGCATTCCTTTTCCTTTCCTGATAGTGTACCCCTTCTCTCTTGTTGATACTGCCCAGTCTGTGCTGCAGCTCAGGGCTACTCTGGATATTGCCCCTAAAATGGGTCAGGACCAAGGGTGCTCATCCTTCCTGCTTCACCACCTGTGGCAGTCTGGGTTCTCAGAGATGCTGATGCCAAGATGGGATCAGAAGTGCAAGAGGTTATTTGGAGAACTGCCTGTAAAGGGAAGGTAGGATTGGATATGCAGAGCCTCAGACTGTAGCATAGGTTTGAGAAAGTCTCCTTCAAGATGATGGGATGTCCCCAAAACAAGTTGCCTATTGAATAAGTCTCCAGCTGGTCAGGGAGGGTGGCTTTGAAAGGAATGACATGGTGGACCCAAATGAGTGACAGCTGGAGATTTTGATCTGCCCAGCTCCCTATAGCAGGTTCTCATGAAGAGAGATCTGAGCAGGGCATTTCCATGGCCACCTCATCTGTATTATTCTTGGATTAGGTCATATCACTTTGTTGCTCCTTTATGGACATAGCATAATGTCCAACATTCATGGAAACTTTCCAAAACCTTGGTATAGGATTCATTTGTCTGTCCCAATAACATTGCACCATTTGCTGGAGCTCCCGTGCAGTGTGATGCCTCTAGATTTTGTTCAAACTATTCCTATACCTCCATTTGCTCTCTCAACCTCTCAAAATACAGTTTACCTTGTCATACCAGGTGGACTCCCTTCTCCACTGAGGCATTGGTCTTGAGCCATCTATTCAGTATGCATCACCTTTCCTTTGTGCTCAAACACCATGTTGTGCAGATGTCTATTTGGTGTGGATTTCATTTTGCTTTGTTTTATGCTTTTCTTCCTACAATATTTCAAAGAGGGCAAGAACTGTAACTCTAAGCCCCCTTTCTGGTTTTTCACATATTAATGGTTATTTGATAAATTTTTGCTGAAAAATAAATGAACATTTGTTTGTGAGAAGAGGGTTTGAAGGAAGATGAAGTCTTCTAAGGAACCTCAAAAATATTTCTGGGACTTCTGAGAAGATGGCAGACTAGTAGGACACGGGAATCTCTTCTCCAGAAAAATAGCTGGAAGACAGGCTGAAACTGCCCTCAGAAAGAGCTTCTAGGGTTTAGGACAGCAGGTGAAGGCTGCACACTACCCAGAGGAGAGAGGGACAAAAGAGGAAAATTGTGAAGACAGAACCATGAATTGGAACCAGAAGCAGCACCAGCAGTTGGAACTCCCACACTAAAGATTCTTTAGAATTCTTGGGCTCCTGGTCCTGTGACTACAGACAAAGGGGGCTCCAGGGATCTACCACCCCAGGAAAGGGGAGAGAGAGTGACACAGACTAAGGCTGACTCAGGTTCTGACCCACAAATTTGGGCTGTGGTGCCCCACAGGCCCATCCAGGCCAGGTGGGACTACATGGTGGTTTGCCCTGGGAGCCGAGGAAGGACTGGAGAAATCCGACCCTTGCAATCTCCCTCTCTTCTAGCCTGGACTAATTGTTGAGGACTCCACAGGAGAGGGGAGAGAGAGCCTGGGACTGACTGGGCTTTTGACTCCCAGGTTTGGTCTGCTGTGTCCCAAGAGCCCTTCCAGGCCAGGCAGGGCTGCACCATTGTTTGCCTTGGAGCCTGCAAGGGCCTTAAGATATACAAACCTCCCAATCTCCTCCTCTACTAACAGGGACTAATTGTTGAGGACTCAGAGGGGAGTGGAAATACTTCCTAGCTGGGAAAAGGGGCAGAAAGAGTATTTGAGAAAATAATAGCTGAAAATTTCCCAACTCTTATGAAAGAAATGAACTTACATGTCCAAGAAACATACCATACCCCAATCAGAATAAATCCAAATGGACCTACACCAAGACACATACTTCTCAGAATGTCAAATGTCAAAGATAAAAAGAAAATTCTCAGAGCAGCAAGAGAGAAGCAAATGATCACGTACAAGGGACATCCAATAAGACTTAGTGCAGATTTCTCTTCAGAAACCCGAAGATGAGAAGACAGTGGTATAATACAATTAGGAAACTGAAAAAGAAAACCTGCCAGCCAAGAATTCTTTATCAGCAAAACTGTCCTTCAAATATGAAGGTGATTATAAAATATTCACAAACAAACAGAAACTAAGAGAGTTTGAAAAAAATAATCTACCTTTGCAGGAAATGTTAAAGGAAGCCTTAGAACCTGAAAGAAAAAGACAGGAGAGAGAGGCTTGGAGAAGTGTATAGAAGAAAGAATAGCAGAAAGGATAACCAAAATAGTAAAAAGACAGACAAAAACAAGATGACATATGAAAACCAAAGAATAAAATGGAGGAAGTAAATAGTGCATTTACAGTAATATCATTGAATGTGAATGGATTAAACTCCCCAATCAAAAGATACAGGCTGATAGAATGGATAAAAAAACATGAGCAATCCATATGCTGCTTACAAAAAACTCCCCTTAGACCCAGGGATACAAACCGGTTGAAAGTGAAAGGTTGGAAAAAGATACTCCACGTAAATAGTAACCAGAAAAGAGCAGGGATAGCTATACTAATATCAGACAAAACAGACTTTAAATTCAAAAAAGTTATAAGAGATACAGAAGACTATTATACATTAATAAAAGGGACGATCCACCAGGAAGATGTAACAGTCATAAATATCTATGCACCTAACCAGGGTGTCCGAAATATATGAGACAAACTCTGGCAAAACTGAAGGGAGAAATAGACATTTCTTCAATAATCATTGGAGACTTCAACACCCCACTCACATCATTAGATAGATAACTAGACAGAAGGTCAACAAGGAAACAGAGAACTTGAACAATATGATAAACAAGTTAGAACTAACAGACATATACAGAACACTGCATCTAACTCAGTGGGTTATACATTCTTCTCAAGTGCCCATGGATATTTCTCCAGGATAGACCACATGTTAGGTCACAATTCAGCTCTCAATAAATATAAAAAGATTGAAATTATATAAAGCACCTTCTCAGATCATAATGTAATAAAACTAGATATCAATAACAGAAAGGGAAAAAGTAAATTCACAAATGTGTGGAAGCTGAACAACACACTCCTAAATAATCGGTGGGTCAAAGAAGAAATTGCAAGTGAAATCAGTAAATATATTGAGACAAATGAAAATGAGAATACAACGTATCAAAACTTATGGGATACAGCGAAGGGAGTCTTGAGAGGGAAATTTATAGCCCTAAATACCTATATTAAAAAACAAGAAAGGGCTAAACTCAAAGATCTAAATGAACAACTAGAGAAACTAGAAAAAGAACAGCAAACGAATCCCAAAGCAAGCAGAAGGAAAGAAATAATAAAGATTAGAACAGAAATAAATGAAAATGAGAACAGAAAAACAATAGAGAAAATCAACAAAACCAAAAGCTCGTTCTTTGAGAAGATCAATAAAATTGACAAACCCCTAGCTAGACTAACAAAGAAAAAAAGAGAGAAGATGCAAATAAATACAATCAGAAATGAAAGGCGGAAAGTTACAAATGACTCCACAGAAATAAAAAGAATCGTAAGAGGATATTATGAGAAACTATATGCCAACAAACTAGACAACCTAGCTGAAATGGACAAATTTCTAGAAATGCACAACCAACCTACACTGACGCTACAAGAAATAAAAGAGCTTAACAAACCAATCACATTTAAGGAGATTGAATTCATCATCAAAAATCTCCCAGCAAAGAAAAGTCCAGGACCAGATGGCTTCACAGGTGAATTCTGCTAAGCATTTAGAAAAGAATTAACACCAATCCTGTTTAAACACTTCCAAAAAATTGAAGAAGAGGGAAAATTACCCAACACATTTTATGAAGCCAACATCACCCTAATATCAAAGCCAGATAAAGATTCTACAAGAAAAGAAAATTATAGACCAATCTCTCTAATGAACATAGATGTAAAAATTCTCAACAAAATACTTGCAAATCGAATCCAACAGCATATCAAAAGACTTATACATCACGACCAAGTGGGATTTATTCCTGGTTTTTAAGGCTGGTTCAACATAAGAAAATCAATCAAGGGAAGCGGCTGTGGCTCAATCAGTGGGGCTCCCGTTTACCATGTGGGAGGCCCCGGGTTCGGTTCCCGGGGCCTCTTGGTGGGGGCAGGCCCGCCCGCACGGCGTGGTTGGCTGACCCAGCGAGCGCAGGCAGCAAGGGGGGGATAAATGAGTAAATAAATAAAATCTTAAAAAAAAAAAAAAAAAAATAGCAGCATCTCTGTTTAAAAAAAAAAAAGAAAATCAATCAAGGTAATACACCACATTAATGAAAGGGAAAAAACCATGTGATCATTTCAATAGATGCAGAAAAGGCATTCGACAAAATCCAGCATCCCTTTTTGATAAAAACACTTCAAAAGATAGGAATAGAAGGAAAATTCCTCAATATAATAAAAGGCATATATGAAAAACCCACAGCCAACATCATACTCAATGGGGAAAGGTTGAAAGCTTTCCCTCTAAGATCAGGAACAAGACAAGGATGCCCACTGACACCATTGTTATTCAACATTGTGCTAGAAGTTCTAGCTAGGGCAATTAGACAAGAAAAAAAAAAAAAAAAAAAAATTAAAGGCATCCAAATAGGAAAAGAGGAAGTTAAACTCTCACTGTTTGTGGATGGCCTGATCCTGTACTTTGAAAATCCTGAAATATCCACAACAAAGCTACTTGAACCAATAAATGAGTTCAGTAAAGTGGCAGGATACAAGATCAACACGCAAAAATCAGTAATGTTTTTGTACACTAGTACTGAACAACCTGAGGAGGAAATCAGGGGAAAAATTCCATTTTCAATAGTAACAAAAAGACTCAAATACCTAGGAGTTAATTTAACCAAAGAAGTGCAGGACTTATATGCAGAAAACTACAAAATAATGCTAAAAGAAATTTTAAAAGACCTAAACAAATGGATTGGAAGAAAAAATATTGTGAAGATGTCAATCTTACCCATACTGATTTATAGATTCAATGCAAGACCAATCAAAATCCCAACAGCTTACTTTACAGAATTAGAGAAGGCAATTACCAAATTCATCTGGAAGGGTAAGTGCACCCGAATAGCCAAAAGCATTCTAAAAAAGAAGAGCGACGTGGGAGGAATTTCACTGCCTGACCTTGAAACATATTACGAAGCTACAGTGGACAAAACAGCATGGTACTGGCACAAAGACAGACACATTGATCAGTGGAATAGAATGAGAATCCAGAAATAAACCCTCACTACACAGTCAACTGTTTTTTTTGACAAACCTACCAAGCCCACGCTAATGGGAAAAAACAGTCTCTTCAACAAATAGTGTTGGGAGAACTGGATATCTATAACCAAAAGAATGAAAGAGGACCCCTATCTCACCCCTATACAAGAATCAATTCAAAATGGATCAAAGATTTAAATATAAAAGCCAGGACCATAAAACTACTAGAAAAAAATGTAGAGAAACATCTTCAAGACCTTGTAGTAGGTGGTGGCTTCTTGGACCTTACACCCAAAGTATGTGCAACAAGAGAAAAAATAGATAAATGGTACCTCCTCAAAATCCAGCACTTTTGCACCTCACAGAACTTTGTCAAAAGAGTGAAAAGGCAGCCAACTCAATTGGAAAAACTATTTGGAAATCACATATCTGATAAGGCTTTAATATCCAGGATTTATAAAGAGATGTTACAACTCAACAATAAAAAGACAAATAAACCAATTAAAAAAATGGGCAAATGACTTGAATAGACATTTCTCCAAAGAAGAAATACAAATGGCAAAAAAAACAAAACACATGAAAAAATACTCAACATCACTCATGATTAGGGAAATACAAAACAAAACTACAATGAGATATCATTTCACACCTATCAGAATGCCCACTATTAAAAAGACAGAGAACTACAAGTGTTGGAGAGGATGTGGAGGGATAGGAACACTTCATCACTGTTGGTGGTAATGCAGAATGGTACAGCCACTATGGAGGACTGTTTGACAGTTCCTAAAGAAGTTAAATATAGACTTGCCATGTGACCTGGCAATACCACTACTGGCTATATACCCCAAAGAACTGAGAACAGTGACACGAACCAACATCTGCACACTGATGTTCATAGCAACATTATTCACCATTGCCAAAAGTTGGAAACAACCCAGGTGTCTATCAACAGACAAATGGATACACAAATTGTGGTCTATTCTCACGATGGAATATTTTGCAGGTGTCAGAAGAAATGAAGACGTAAAGCATATGACAACATAGATGAACCTGGAGGACATAATGTGTGAAGCAAGCCAGACACAAAAGGACAAATACTGTGTGAAGGCATTACTAAGAACCAAATATATTGTGTAACATATTGTTTGTTTCAAAAAAATGTTTATACGTATCCAGTACATTTAATTGAGAAATGTATATATTTATTCATCTGTGTTTACTTTTTAGTGTTTAATTGTTTACATTTTCAATTATTAAGTATACAAAATAAAGTAAAAAAAAAAAGATATTTCTGCACATATGCTCACTTAATCTTCTTTGCTCCTCAAGGAGAGACTAAAGATTCCCTTTCCTGGAATTTGAAACACATAGTGCCAGAAAAGCTGAGCGATTAGGGGCAGGGAAGCAGGTGGATCTTCCTTTTATGCAGACCTCAGGGAGTGCATAGCACTTTCTCAGCTCTAAAAGAGAGAAACAAATCTTCATTTTCCTGTGTAATTCTTCTCCCGCCCCCCTTTTCCCCTACATGTATCCTGTAGTCCAGGATTCTCCCATCTAGTTCTTATATGAAAAATAGACTGTGAGGTTTCTCATGCATGTTCATGTTTATCTTTGGGTCCCTATCACCCAGCAGAGGGCCTGGCCCAGAATGGGTGAAGAATAAAATGGCTAATCCAAGCTGCACAGAATCAAGTGTATTGTGCAGAGAGCAAGAATATGGGCACTCTTACAGAACCAGAGATGTGATAAGCAGAAAGGTGGTGGCCAAGAAAGCAGAGACAGAACTACAGAGATTGAAAAAGTGACAAGAGGTGAAGTGGCAGATGGCAAGATGCAGAAAAGAAAACTGAAGGGAGACACTTTGCTTTGGCAACGGTGGTCAGTTGGTTGGACTCTTTTGGGCTCCACAGTAGAAGGAGAAATAGTAATTGGATTCAAATTAGCAAGTCTTTATTGTGTGCTCATTTTTGCAAAGAGCCATTCTCATTTTGGTAGTTGAGACCAAAAAGAGAATAAGATATAACTAAATTCTGGTTGCAAAATAATTATAATCTAGTTGGGAATACATGTATAAACACACATGAAATAGTTAAATTATGACACGGTAGGATACGAATTTGAGTATTTTCCCCTTTTACATTTAATTTACACATCAAGTCCTAATGGCCTAACCTACAAAATATATTCCAAATCTGTTACTTTTCTCCATCTTCACTACACAGCTGTAGTCGAATACTTGCTTGTCTCTCCTGGACTTGCAACAACCTCCTAACTGGCCTTCCCTACTCTAATTTTGTATGTTCATGGTCCATTCTTGGCCCACTAGCCAGAGAGATCTTTGAACAAACACAAATCCTATCTTATCACTCTCTTGCCTAAAACCACCCATGGCTTCCAGAGAAAGTCCTTCTAGGTAGGATCTAGCACTTGCTTCCCTCCCAGCTCCATCACTGCCATGCTTCCTCTTGTCCACTGCACTCAGCCACAGCCCTCTTCTTTCTGTTCCTGAAAACCACCATGCTTGGTCCTTCCCTAGGACCTTGGCAGATGCTGTTCATCCCCCCTGAAACACTTTGCGGCCAATCTTTGCAGGACTGACATCTTTTCATGCAAGCCTCAGCTCAGAGGTCATCGCCTCCATGAAGCCATCCTTGAACCCCCAATCTGGACTCTGTTCCAGTCACTTTCTCCTATCATAGATCTTCTTGGAGCCTATTAGCACCTAAAATCAGCTTTTATCGAGTCTGTGTTTATTGTCCCTCCTTTCCCCTAGAATATAAGCTCTGCAAAAGGAGACATCTTGTTTGTCTTTTCTACTGCCCTATTCCCATGCCTGACCATGGTGCTTGGCACACGGTTGGTTCTCATTATATAGTTGTTGATGAATAAATAGAAAACACAAGATTTTATAACATGAAGAAAGGAGATCATAGCTTAGAGTAGTTGGGGAAAGTTCTTGGAGAAAGAAAGATTATTTTGGCTGTGAAGAATGTCTTAGTGGCAGTAATGTGTTCATTTTTGTCAAAGGAAGGACACTGGCTTGGTTGGAGCAGGAGGTACATGTAGGTAAAGATGGGACAGTGGTCATGTCAGGCAGTAGAATTTGGGTGGAATCTGAGAGCAAAAGAAAGTCATTACACTGCTAAATACTATATATGCATTTTGCCTCAGGTAGCAAAACACTGGAATTCTCCAGGGTAACTGAAAGCTAGGGTATTTATTTATCATCTTATTTCCAGTTTGAACAAATTACACTTCCTGAGCCATGAATGTAATGTAAAAAAAAAAAAAAAAGTAGTAAGCCCATATATTTCTTATTTATGCCAGTGGTGTTTATTTTATTTTATTTTTTGGCTCCTCTGTTTCTCATGAAGTGGTTCACTATTTTGATAGAGCAGCTACCTGAATTATTCAATCCAGAAATAGTTTTCATTTACTTGACATTTTATTTTCTCTCAGGAATGGCCCTTATAGAATATGCATTTCTTTTCCTTGAATGAGATAATAGATGTGAAAGTGCATTGCAAACCATCAGACACTACCAAAATGGAAGGGGGAATGATAATTGCCTTTAAAGGTTTTAGGGGACATAAAATGACTGAAAGTATCAAGTCTTACTGGCCTGGTTTTCTTGCATTTTATTGTAATAAGATGGACTATTTCATTATACCTGAAAGGTATTCTCTGCTACAGTCAGAATGCAAATATGTTTGTACATTGCTCAGGCACCGACTCCAAGAAAATTAAAGAAACCCACGTGTTTCTGAGAGAAAGCTTGGATGAACAGTCATCCATTCAGCATATTATTTGGTCAGAAGAACAAAGAACTAAAATTCTGCACAATTAGAAGAGCACTTACTCCTCATATGCCCCACTTGGCTCTTCTCCTTAGCAGGCTCTGTCTACATGCAGAGTCAAGGAGAGCAGTAATTTCCAAGAGCATATAGGTTGCAAAGGTGGGCAGCGGAGACTGGGAGACTTTCGTTCTGTGTTCCAATTTCCAGCACAGCTGCCCCATTTGAGATTTTAAGGAATGTATGCAAAATATGAAAATAATTCTCAAATAGGATCTGTCTCTTCTTTTGCCCACGATAAATACCTCTAGAAGTCATGGTACCTGAGCATAATATATCTGTGGTCAAATGGATGCTTTCTGTGCAATTATTTAAGGTAATAATTTTCCCGTATATTTTATAAACATCATAGGAGAAACAAGTTCTTTATGAGATATTAGGATCGTTGTCCCATCTCCAGTAAAAAGCGAGATCCAGCATCCAGTTAGGAGGCAAAGAACAGATAGAGATAATGAGAAATGGAATGGTTTTGAGTTCTGGCCTGAATAGAATTCCAAAGAGTTGAGCTGAAGTAGATGGGCAGCTCTATCTGAATAAAGTGGGAAACGGGGGCAACTCTACCTGAATAAATGCAGGAAATGAGGGTCTAGACGAATTTTTCAGTGAAGGGAAAAGGCAGGGTTAAACAGCTTTTTCTGTGGAGAGGTAGATGGAATGTAACAGCAAGCAAGGGAGACAAGGACCTGATCTGGTTAAGAAATGGCAGGTAATGGGAAGCGGCTGTGGCTCAATCAGTGGGGCTCCCGTTTACCATGTGGGAGGCCCCAGGTTCGGTTCCCGGGGCCTCCTGGTGAAGGCAAGCCCGCCCGCACGGCGTGGTTGGCTGACCCAGCGAGCACAGGCAGCAAGGGGGGGATAAATGAATGAATAAATAAAATCTTTAAAAAAAAAAGAAATGGCAGGTATTAAATTTATTTGATAAGCTAGGTAAACCTGGACTGTCATGTCGTCATCATCATCATCATCATCATATTTAAGCCTTATTGAACTTGGTATGCACTAGTTACTACACTAAACATTATCCTGCATTATCTCACTAACTCTTAATATTTTATGAAATAA
The DNA here is from genome assembly GCA_026826555.1 of Tolypeutes matacus. NCBI lineage: Eukaryota > Metazoa > Chordata > Mammalia > Cingulata > Chlamyphoridae > Tolypeutes > Tolypeutes matacus. The sequence goes on from JAKSZT010054487.1 coordinate 29,418,114, forward strand.
TACACACTCTTATCTTTATTTTATACTTGAGAAAACAAAGACTTAGAAAATCTAAGATGTTTAAGTGGTAACGCCAGGACCCAGACTATTCTTGTCTGACTGCAAAACACATGATAAGTATATTTCTCAAAGACATAATATCACTTGTTCTCTTTTATTTAATTTGAAAAATATAGAGAAATGCATACACAGAATTCCAAAATGGCTTTAATTCCACCATGTTAATATAATTCTTCAGTTAATCTGCTTTTCTAAAGATAACCACTGTTAGTTTAATTTATATAGTTCCCCAAATATATGTTTGTTTGTTTGTTTAGGGTACATATTGCTATTTTAAAGTAGATCATCTTATAAGTAGTTTTCTGCAGCTTTTAAATGAAAGATATTTTAGAGTAATCTTTCAAGAAGATAATATCATTCTATAATTGTTCTTTTTTTTTCTTTTTCCCCCTGAGGGAAATAGTTCTAGAAGTTATATATATAAATTTTAATAAGGAAGCGGCTGTGGCTCAATTGTTGGGCTCCTATTTCGATTCCCGGGGCCTCCTGGTGAAGGCAAGCCGGCCCGGGCAGCTCGGTGAGCTGACGGCCAGGGCGGCAAGATGACCGAACAAAGGGAGACAAGCAGACACAGAAAATCCGCAAAGAGAGCACAAGCTGCAAGAGGGGGATAAAAAATAAATAAACAAAATAATAAATCTTAAAAAAAATAATTTTAATAGCCAATAAGAGGTTGCACCAATTTATACTTTACCAGTGTATGATATGAGAGTTCCTCTTTACTCACATCTTTGAGAAAACTAGTTATTATCAATTTCTTAAATTATTGTGATGCTGATAGTGGGGAAATGGTAATTCATTTATTTTGCGTTTTTGAATTCTCATGGAAGGTGAACATTTTAAATATATTAACTTAATATAAAATGTTACTGCAATATGTTAACATAAATGTGTTTCTTCTCTTAATTATTATACTGTATTCTGTCTATTTGTAGTTTTACACATGTGTAATATGGGAAGTTAGGATAGTGTTGGGGAGGGAATGAATATGGTGGAGGTAAAGGTGAGGATAGTGACACGAGGGCACTGGGCCCAAGGCCTTTGGAAGGAAATGGAAACATTTGAATAGTAACAAAAGAAAATTTCAAAACAGAAGATTTTTCTTTCTATAAAATCAGAAACCACGGTCGAGTTTTTGATTATTTAGATTCCCTTATTATGAAGTTTCTTTTCACCTCTAGATATCTGATTTCCAATTTCTAAAGTGGGGATAAAATGTCCTTTCCTTTAAAAGGATATCTTGAACATTAAAAAAAAACACACACAAAGATATGAAAACACCTTAAAAACATCATTATTCCATATCATGATAATCATTTTTATCACTGACATCCTCTCGGATCTGATCTAACCCATTTCATATCCACCCACACACTCTTTCCCTATTTCTCTTATAAAAACACTTCGTTGTTTTAATAGTGAAAATAGCACAGCTTTCCCATTCTCTCAGTCGCCATTCATTTGTCTTTCAGAGCTAAGAAAGGGTGTTCTATTCAAGTCAAGACTGAACGTTAACTAAGCTGTCTTTTAGTAAAGGACTGAGGATATGAGAGTTTAAGAAATGCAAGGCTCTGGAATTTTGCTCTCTTCTGATTCAGAAAAAATCTAAACCTGTTGTCTCCCAGAGCATTACACAAAACACATCTGTTTAATCAAGATTTTCCCACTAAAAATGGACATGAACTCTCTTGACAATTTTACCAATTTGAATTCCATTGGGCTACTATATATGTGCCTGGAGGTTCTGTCAAAGAGTGGGTATTATAAATCAAAATAAGAAAAAAATCCACTCGGCTGCATTAGAACCATTATCCATTATCCATTAGAAATGATCCTCCAAATCTTCATCTAATCAAATACAGTTTTATTAACCACTATACATTTTTAATAGCCAGCTTGCTCTACTCATTATAATTCAAGGTTGTGCCTCTGCTGCCATTCATAAGTCACTTGTTATGCTCTCTTGCTTTATAATACCAGCCTAACCTTTTGCTATTTCTTGCTGCCAAAACATTCCTATCCAATTTGATGCAATTTTATTCTACAGGCGTGCACCTTTATCTAACCTAGAGAAAAGCAGAAATAATTGACTACTGCGAAGTTTTTCTCCAAACACCTGTAGTAATTAAAACCCCATATACATGGAAAATTCTTGATAATAGTGTTCATCATGAAGGACTTCTTTTATAGGCATAGCAAAAAAGATGTAGACTGTGTACAATGGCTAGTCAAAGATGGATGAATAACGGAAGATTTATTTGCTGAGCATTCCAAAGGATTCCATTTATTAGCAAGCTGAAGCATGATTCATTGGCTCCATCAGTGGTTCCCCTTCCAGTGGCAGATGGGCATGAGAGACCCACATTTTCAGGCCTTCTGAAATGGCAGTCCTTAAATTGTCTGAAACAAAATCATTTCATATCACTTCTCACATATATTACATACCTATATTGATTTTTCCCTGCCCGTTTAGCAATAAGATCTTCCCCAGGTGCTTGGATCACATTTGTCAAATTGTTGTTCAATCCAAAACAGTCTTTGACACTCCACATCAATAGCTGGTAAAGGGACACCCTTTATGCCTGAAGGACATCCAGACTGAATAGGTTGCTGAGATTTAACTGATGGTGTTATCTGTTTTCTTTGCCTGATAATTGAAAGGCAGTATAATATATTTGGGCTAAGAAGTGTTTTTCTTTTACTTTCTTTTTTTACATGCATCCTATCAGAGAGGGACACAGGAAGTCTATGACAGTCTAACCTAAACTGTTCTGAGGGAGAGACTAGAAATTAGGTTTTGAGCAGGAAACCACATGTATTTTGAAATCCTGTATAATGTGCAGCACAATCATCTCTTCCTCTTTTTTTATCCTTTAACAATAGTCATTATTTTCTTTTAGAAGAGAAATAAGCCCTTTGTTTTTTTTTTTTTCCTCCTATTCATCATGGTTCTTGAGGTATCATAAGAAAAGGGACTGCTTAGCTGGTACTGAAGCATTTGCTCTCCTGATAATGCTTTTCTACCACTCAAATTCTTTGAGAAAAACGTATTTCCCTCTTAATAGCCCTCATATAGAGATAGAGTCAGATTTCATTATTTTCTTTATCTATAGCTTCCTTAGCCATATCACAGATGCAGCCGGGGAACCAATTCTTTAAAAAGAAAAAAAGGGCTTAAAGCTTCTACTGTTGAAATACACTAGAAGCACAGAAAAATGTTTGCTTTTACCTATTGAGGAAAGTGGTATCATGCCTTTGCAGAGAAGGACATCAAATGTGTCACAGAATTTCTGCCAGAAAATTGGACTTGTCCCTGATGAGTGGCAGGGTGCCAAAGACCCAGATTAAAAGTATAAAATAGACAATTTCTGCTCATCAATTGTTATCTCTGTAGAAAAGAAAAACAAATGAGTGCATAATATATGTTATGTAGCTCCCTTATGTGCACACCTGTAGGTTACGTAATATATAAGGGGTAAATGGGCATAACCTCTAGTGCTGTGGCCTGACCAGGTTAAGAAAATGATCAAACAGATTAAAAATACACTGAAAAAAAAATTCACTGCAGTGATATCACGTTCCTTCCATATATTGATGCTTGAGACACCAAATGCAGAATTGCACTATGTATTTGAAAGGTTAAAGGATAAAAATTTTCTTCAGATCTTTTTCTCTCAAAAAAAAAAAAAAAAAAAAGGCTTTCCATAAAGTTTTACACAGAGGAAACCCCAGAGGATAAGAATAGAAATGTGATCATTCAGATTCATTTATTCTTTTATTCAATTGCATTTATTCAGTGTTTGCTATATGCCAGGAGCAAAGAAAGATACACATATCATCACTAACTTAGAACTCAGAGCCAAATAAGGAAGTCATGTAAACATATAACTATGATAAAATGTGATAAATGTGAAGAAAAGTATATCTAAGGTGCTATGGAAACAGAACGGGAATAATTCACTCTTCTTTTTTTAGGGGGGATATTCTCACTGGCACCCCATATTACACTTTCCTGCTTAATTTTTTTAGAGTGTTTGTTATCACTTGGTATAGAATATGTTTATTTGTTTATTAACAAGTTTATTTACAGTGTCATCCTCCCCACTTCAATATAATATAGATCTTCTGAGGACAGGAACCCAGGACAGTGGTAGACATGGAGCAGGCTAGTTAGGAAATAAATAGATCTGGTAATTGGCAAGAAGCCCACGTGGACATGGGTACCCTCAGGATGGCTGCTGGAAGAACGTTGTGAGAAATCCCATTCAGAATGAAATTTCCTCTGGAACCCAGGAGAACCCTGGATATTCTCCAGGGATCTTATCATTGGGCCCTCCTAGGGGATTGATAGGTGGGGTAATCAATCAAAACAGCAAACAGCTGGGACTCCTCCCCTGTCATTAGCGAAGGGGCAGAATAATTAATGGTTCAAAAAGCAAGTGCAAAGGCTGAACCGGCCCTTCTTTTGCCTTCTGCCCCCTATTCTGGCCTTCCCCTGCACCCACCCACCTGGAACAACACGTAAGTAAAACCTGGGCATTTGTAATCTGTAATAGGGAATTGTAGTCTGTAAATCGGCCCTCTTTATCACTTTTCAGCCCCTTCCTCTCTACCTGGGACCCATGATCTGTTATTTTCTCCCATTTCTCTTCTCACCGTTCCTTAATAAATTACTGCTTAACTAACCTGGCTTGCTCTTGAAATTCATTTCTTGTAGCTTAGCCAAGAACCTAGCGAAAATCTGATGACAGACACATAGTAGTTGCTAAATCTGCGTTTGTTGAATGAATGAAAGGAGTGCAGACTGTGTGCTAGATTCTGTATTAGATGCTAGAGATACAATGGTGAATAGGATTCACCATGACTCTGACCTTTAGCAGCTTCCATTCTAAGGGCGAGAAATTGACAGGATCCAAGCAAAGAAATATGATCACTTCATTTACTGATGAGTACTAAGAATAAAACAAAAGTCATAGACAGTGAAAGAGGGATTTTGCTTAGCCAAGGAGACCAGGGAAGGCCTCTCTGAGAAGGTTGCAGGTGAATTGAAACTTACATAAGAGAAGGAAGAAGCCTAGTAAAAAGGCAGAAAGGAGGGCTTTAAGTGGAAGAAAGAGCAAGTCACAGGCATGAGAAGGGAGTGAGCTTGATGTTTCTCTAGAGGCCAGGGTGCCTAGACTGAATGGACAAGCTGGGAGGTGAAGGGGTGTGAGGGGTCAGATTATATAGGACCAGTGTGCCAAGGCAGGAAGCTTGGCTTTTACTGTGCTCTCAAAGGGAAGCTGCTAGAACGTTTTAAGCAGAGGGGTGGCATGATCTGATTTATGTTTTAAAAAGAATATGGTCTGATATGGAGGCTTCTGAAAATTGCAATTGCAGCTTGGACTAAGGTGGTAGCAGTGAGGATGGCACGAAGCATTTGTAGTTAGGATATATGGAGGTAGAACTGACAGGACTTGATAGATTTAATGAGAGGATGGAACAACTGGGTTGATGAGTGGATGGTGGAAGGTGACAAACAGTGGAAAAGATAACTAGAGAATTATAGGTGATGAGGACAGGTTGCGAGGGTCCTAAAGTCTGTTGTTAGGAAACTTGAGTTAAGGGCTATTGGGAGCTAGTACAGAGGACTGACCTAGAGGTGACAAACATAAAGGATATCAGAGTTAGACCATTGTGGCCCAATGGGCAAGACAGAAACTGAGGAGGAAGTGGAATGATAAGGCTGTACTAGTTGCCAGTTGAGGGAGCTGGGATCTAAAATAGGGCTAGAAAGAATAAAGCTAGGAAATATTACAGAAAACCAGTAGCTTGCGGACTTTGCAGAGGCACTGCCAAAACCACTGATCCATTTTTTTCAATGCAGTGAAAAATCATTTAATCCTGTGTGGAGTGTCATAAAAACAAAACAGCCAATGGATTGCCTGTATTTCCCACATTTTAGCTACTTGTTTTTGTACTACATATATGAAACTTTTTTTGAGGATTGGATGTAATGGAAGAAGCAAAGCAAAGCAGAAAACAAAAAACAAAAAAACATCTAAATTTGATTGCAAATTTGATTGCAAATTTGAGGGGCCACAAGTACAATGCAGCCATATGTGATCCTGAGGAACTGGGACAAAAGAGAGACTAATAGAGTTGTTTGAACCAGGGAAAGGACATTGCTTCACATGGTAGCTAATAAAAATCCTTTTACCTTTGGCTTAGAAAATATTTTTATGTTTACATTTGAATACAAGGGTGTGTGGTTTTCAGGAAGTTCACTTAAATACTGTGAATGCATAGAGGGGAGGGCAAATTGAGTTTAGGAGATGCTGGGAAGCTAATCATTTCCCAGCCTCAATTATGTACTAGGACTAGATCACTGTCTCAATTCTTCTGGAAGTAAGGCCTTTAATGAGCATTCCCGGGAAGTTTATGGGAAGAAGCTATGCATTTGTGTTTAATATTATGAAAAATATGGAGGAGTTGAAATGTCAACAAAGCTATAGTTTAGCACTTTCATTTATTCGTTTGACACATAACGAATTATAGTCAAGTCCAAATGCACAGGATAGATATCCAAAACTCCTTGAGGTCAGCGGCCATATACAATGCATCTTTCAACCCCTTCCGCACCAGTAAGTGCTCAGAACACATGGTGAATGGAAAGGAAAGGTGACTGTGGCTGAATGTTTTTGAGAAGTCTCATGGACAAAGAATTTTTAACTTGTCCTTTAATGGAAGGATAGTCTTTATAGATATTAAAAAAGATTAAGCAGTTACAGCTATCAGTAAATTTAAAAGTAAGATTTGCCTCCTACTCCCAATGTGGACAGATTGACTAAAGACCACTCATTCACTCACTCATTCATTCAACAGTTTATTCAGTGCCTACCATGTTCTAGTCACGGGCTATACCCTAAGCACACATTGTAAAATATATAATGGTCTCTGCCCTCATGAAGTATAGTCTAGTGGGGGAGAGAAAATAAACAAATAAATAGGTAAATAAGTGAAATGGAAAAAAAACAAAAAAGCAAGAAGAAGAAACTCAGACTGTTTTGGCAGAAAATAATGAGAGATGATTGGTTAGTCAGGGTGATCAGGGAAGTCCTTTCTGAGGAATGACACTGAATTTGGATGAGAAGCAGCCGCCATCCTAAAAGCAGAGGATTTGGGGTGGGGAGGAAGGAGGTGAGGTCGTTGATGTTCCAGGCAGAGGGAACAGCCAGTAAAAGCCACGAGGCAGGAAACATCTCGGCTTTTTTGGAAATGGTAGGAGGATCTGCAGCTTAATTTTTGAGGTTTGGTTTTAAGTAAATATCAAGTGGAGATTTTCTAGAAATTAATAGCTTAAAAGGAATTTAATGTCACTGGCAATATTTATTTATTTGATAAGTATTCATTTTGTCATTATTCTGGACAATGGGGATATAGTAGTAAGGAGCTTCTATTCTAGAAGGGTAAGACAAACCAGAAGACAGGTTTCAGATAATGGTAGATACTCTGAAGATGACATAATATCATAATGGAATGAGAGAATAGGAGTGATAGTGTCTGTTTTAAAGAGAGAAGTCAGAGAAGACTCTCAAGAAGACATCAACTGCAAAAAAGACAGGAATGAGAACATTTCAGGCATAGCATGTGCCAAGGCCCCGAGAGCTGCTGTTTCTGTGCAGCTTTTTCCAGTGTCGAAATGCTGTGGATAGTCCTGTGGTCCCTTTATCCCACAGCACACAAGCACACCTCACTCCATGGTGTCCACAAAAGCGTCTGGGCTGCCTCTGGGAAGTCAAGATCTTTCATGATTCATGTTGCATCTCCTCTCTGTCCTTGACTCTTGCCTCTCTTTCTGTCACCCTGTCCAATTGATCCTGCTACCTCAGCTATACTACCAGCAACCTTCTCCTTCTTGGGGTAGGCACAGTGGAGTATTGTGAACTGTAAGCTGGGAGGAACCCCAAGGAGCCAAGAGTAGGAACTCTGGGTGGCCATGGAGCTTGGATCAGGAAATGTGTGCATGTAAATGTAAACATGGGTATAGTTCACTGCCAACCACATCATTCAATTCAACAGCCTCTTGCTGAGTTCCTCCTATGGGGGCTCTGTATGTATTCATGTTTGGCAGAGAATGTGAACTCTAAATGTGGAAGCAAATGCCTGAGTCTTGATATATAAGATAAGAGTAAAATGCAGACAAACTGAAATCTTGTCAAGTTTCTATTAAAGATGAACTGAGATCTTAACAAGTTGCATTCATTGTGAAACTATATAAAATATACACATATATTTAAATTACAGAATTAAGCCACTCAAGAGGCAGACTCAACAAACATTAATTGAGCACCTATTATATACCAAGTACTCTGCTTGGAAAACCATTTATTTCCTACAGTGGTTCTTTGCCATAAGGCTAATCTCCCCCATTTAATTGGCAAAGGGTGAGGGAAGAGGCAGAGCAGGGGTGTAAGATGCAGGTCTTCTGGGGTCATGAGATGCCATTCCTTTGTCAGCCATGACAGCATGTTGGATGGCAGCTTGGTGAGTAGTCAAGAGCAGTCAGCAGTGGTGGTTATGCCTGGTTAAGAGCATGAGTTTAGAATGTCAATCTTACTTCTTTCTAGTAGTGTGGACTTGGCTCAGTAACTTTACCTTCCCATGCCTCAGTCCCCTGATCTATAAATTGGGGATAAAAATAATAAACCTACCTCACAAGGATTAAATGAGTTCATGACATCCAGCATCAAATCTGGCACATTTGACACTCAGTAAATGGTAGCTACCCATCACTATAGAGGAGAGCTCTCAGCCCTCCACCTGTTCTATTTAAGCTATATCACCTCCATTAGTTCATTACATCCCTGCAGATTGAGGTGATGGCAGGGAAGTGGAGCCGCTTAGCCAGTCAAGGGTGGGAACTCTAATGTATATGGGTCTCCACAGAGTGGGAGGGCACTGATCACCATCATTAAAGTACCACCCGGCCTTCCCTCAGGCACCCGGTCAGAGATGTAGGGGGACGCCACACATACTGCTTCAAGGCATACCCACAACCTAAAGGCTCTTGTGAGAGCACGTTGAGGTTTCCAGCAACTGAAGAACCTCATGTCTGGATTAGTGTGCTACCTTTCACTGAAGCCTTGTACCATCTCGATTTCTAAGTAGGAAAATCTACATATTTATCCTGCACACCATGTCAGAACATTTAAATGTTAATGTTTGAATCTGGTCCTAATTTAATTTTGTGTGTGCGTGTGCTCACTCTACCTAAGAAATTATGTAAAAAAAAAAAAAAAAAGATAAAAATAAATGACTGCAGTTAGAGAGAGTGTAGTTCAGTGGTTGAGCACCTGCTTTGCATGTACAAGGTACTGGGTTCAATCGCCAGTACCTCCTAAAAAAAAGTGATTGCTGCCACATGATCTTTGAAGTTAGGAAATAAACCAGAAAAGAAAACAAACAAAACAAAACAAAAAAATAAAAAAGGGAGAAGTGAATTGTTATAAATATATCCAAAAGACTTTATATATTCAGAAACTCATTTATTTTTCTCCAAATTATATGCAGTGCTCAGCACAGAGAATTATCAGGGAACTATTGAATATAAAGCACAGAAGATAACAGCAGTGATTACAACATGAAATTGTGCAGCTGTGATATCATCCCCTCCCCCTCAATCCGGTTCCCTCCATCAGATTGGTTGCCATGTTAATATTTTAGGCAAGGACCAGAATTAATGTGTTCAGTTTTGTCTCTGATGTGTTGGTTTTCTGTCAAAAATTCCTGACAGAATTAACAGGCAATGAATCAGGATAATCAGAGCTGGAACGATGCAGTTGATCACGCAGTCCTCAGAATTACTGAGCAAATGCATGCCATCATCTCCTGCTTAGCTACGGGTCCTTGTCACAGGGCTCTCCCCATCCCCCATTCCTCTACAGGGCAACAATTTCGAGCTATAAATAGGCAGCCCAGTTGTTTTTTTCTCTAATAATGAATATGGAAGATGATCTTCCCCTGTTTGATGAACAACTCCAACAAAAATAGTCCATTGAATTTGGGAGGTAATTAAGGAGGTGTTCCAAAGGCCCTGAAACTGGTGAAGTTTAAGTTAAGAGAATATGGCATGATCGTCTTACTGCTTGGATTTTGTTATTATTTTATGAAAGCAGTTTTCTATTAGTAAGGAGATTCTGTGAGTTAGGTAAGATCCTCCTAAGAATCTTCCAGTTCAGTCGGCCTTATAGTAAGTATAGGGAATTTTGTGGGCAAAATGACGTAAACACAGGAAATTGGCAGCTGGAGATGAGAATATGAAACTATAGTAGAATATGAATATGAAACTAGCCCAACCCCTGCCACTCTTCTAATCCATCTTTCTCTTCCTCTAATGTTTTCATTCTTGAACACATTGGGGAGTTTTTGGCTGCCAATAAAGGGAAGACCGACTTCATGGTTAGAAACAATTAATCTTCATGGTCTTTCTCAACACTAAATACTGAAAAAGAGTTGAGAATTTAGACATGCTGCTGTCAGCAACCAAAGTCTTCCTAATGCAGAACTTCTGCTTCTGCCTTCTAATCCCTGGTTGGTTACTCCAATAGATATTTCTTTGCTTGCCTCTGAAAATTTTGCATTTGTCCTCAGAAGCTTTTCGAAGGGGGAAGATGCTACCATGGTTCATTCTGGTAGGAAAGCTTGTTACTACTGCATGTATGAAGGTGTCTTTGAACCTCAGTAGAGGGACACATGCCATGGAGCTCCCAGGGAGCTGCACCTTCAAGTGCATTTAGTCTTTGCTGTGGGTAGCTTTCTGAGATCTGCTGAGGATGCTAGAAGGTATATCAGTAGGGTCTTCAAAAAGGGAAAGAGCTGGGGCAGGAGAAAGATGAGGAGAAGACAGAACTGGAGAAGGGAGCTATGTCCCTTGATTATTTCTTGTTAAATCAGCTGAGATTGGTTAGCAAAGAGGGAGATAAATATTTGGTATGTCAGAGAATTAGACTCAAATAAGTCCTCCCTGCACATGGTTCACCAGTCCCTTCTATTCAAACCTATATGCAATGCTGGAGTTTTTAGGTATACTTCCAGAGACTGGAGCCTCCCGCCTACCTATGTGCCAGGTGTGCATGAAATCTAGGTGGAGCTGCAACTCCTACCCTACAGCTCAATGGACTCATCCAAGTCACCTGGTGAGGAGACAACTATGGGCAATGGACATCCCAGGGAATGGAGAGGGCCTGCATCTGCAGGCAGGATCATCCCACCCACTATATCCATGGGATATAAGCCCTCTCTCACTTGGAGTTGGAGTGGACATCACCATCCCAGTCCCCTCAGGATTGGGGGAAGAACTATGGACTAGAGTGGACTTGATGGTATTCTCTTGTTCACATATGGTGATTCTAGCAATGCAAGAAATTATAACAATGAGGTGGAGCCAGTGGCCACTTGACACTTTTGGGGTAGGGAGGGGACGAGCAGTTGAAATACAGTGGCTTCTTTGGGAGTTGGAGGTTGTCCTGAGTACTGTTGTGGCAACGGATGTAGGCCATTTTAAATCAGCACACACCACTCAGAACTGAGTGGGAGAGAGTGTGGTCTACAGTGTGAACTGTGGTCTATGGTTGGTGGCAAGGCTCTAGGATGTGTAAGTTCATTGAGGGTGGTGGGCCACACTGTGGGAGATGTTTGTGTGGGATGTGGTGGGAGGTGTGGGAGGTGGGCAACATGGGAATCCCAGTGGGTTCCGTGTAATATTTTGGGTAATCTAAGCACCTCTTAAAATATATGTATATATATATATAAACAACATTTTTGTAAGCAAATGCACATATATGCATATATATTTATATATCATTTTGCAAATGTTTGTATGTATTGTGAGAATTTTTATTTTTACCCATAATAAAAAAAAATATATTACAATATCATTAAAAAAAAAAAAAAATTTGGTATGTCAGGAAGAAAGCTGATGTAATAAATGATGAAACCTGGCTTTAGTAAAAGGCCTACGAATTCCACCCATAGAAAGATGGTTTCTCTTTGTCCTGGGAAATTGCTTATGATAAAGATATTGAGCAATACCTATGCTTTACAGTAACCCTTTACAGATTTGCAAATGCCCATCACTGTCACAGAGCGCCAAACCCTGTCTTCTCTGATTTGCAGCTATAGTAGCAGTGATAGACATAATTAAATAGTACAATACGCACGTAATTCTTTTCTCCAGTCACTTCTCTAAAATTTTCACTTTTCTAAAGCATAGAGAAGATCATTTTTTTATGTTATCAAATTAGTTTGAATGAAAGCTAAGAATAGGTACATCTGAACATTTGGAAGAATGTATTTTTTCCTCTCATTAGGAGGGTTGCACCTAAAGCCCCTCCCCGTTCAGCTGTTACTAAAACTTTAAAGGGAAAATAATTAAGTAAAGAAAAAGGGAAAGGCATTACTTGAATTGTTCCCTGATTGACCAACTAATCAGAAATATGGTAAAAAATAACATACACCTCCAACTCTTGGTTATTCACACCAAGGAAAGGGAGTGAGGCTGTGAGACATGGATGACATTGTAGAAACTAGTCCACAAGACTCTAAAGTCAGTTTTATTTGATTTTTAAAATGAATTATATAAATTTTCACAGCAAGAGGAGAGAGTACATCATCCAAGCATGTGTGTACGGTTAAATCAGATGTGACTGGAAGATGTCACTCTAATTTCCACCCCTCCCCCGCCACACTGTTGCTTGGGCTCATAGACTCGTCTTCTCTGTAGAAGGCACGAGGAACGGAACCTGGGTCCTCCCATGTGGGAGAGAGGCACTCAATTGCTGGAGCTGCCTCAGCTCCCTGCTTTTGTTGTGTCTCTCATTGTCTTTCCTCTTTGTGTCTCCTTTGTTGCATCATCTTGTGGTGCCAGTCTGTTGTGCCCAATCATTTGAGCCCCATCTGCTTCCCCAAGATAACTCTTAAATGTAGATCTACTAGCCTACTATAGGCTATTAACTAGCTATGGAAAATAAGTCATGATGACTCTGTGTGTGTGTGTGTGATATCACTTAAAATTATTAATTTTCCCATGCTATTTCACATTGTAGTAATGTATAACAACTCTATATTTAAACATTTTGAGTGAATTCATTGTATTAGACATGCTTTAAAGTGTTTTAAATAACAACAATAAAAAATAATAGGTTTCCAACTCTGGTCTCCTTAATTTCCATGTTTAAGAATATTTTAGGAGCTATGGCACCAGTATCAATACAGGGTGAATCCTTTGATCTTGTTAATTTAAAATAAAAAAAAAAAATGAAACAGGAAAGGATGAAAATAGAATACTACCAAATATACCTTACCAGAGCAACATGTTGACCCAAATTTCTGAATAAAGAAATTTAAGTGTAGAATAATTGACCACTCATTCCATAACTCATTTAATTCTACAGACTTAGCACAAGAGAATTTGAGCAGCCCACTAAATTTCACTCAAATTGAATTCGACTAGGCCTATTCAGAAAAACGGATCTCTATAGAGATGAAATTGCTGCAAACTGCATCATAATGTGTTCAAAGTATGAGAATCTCCCAGATGGGATTCAGGGTAGCAACACAACCACCTAGAAGCAAATTAAAAAGTGATGAAAGCCCAAGGGCATGGAGAAGGAAAAGCAAACAAATAAGGAAGGAATAGCTAAATAGCATGTACTATTCTTAAGTCCATTAAGGACAAATGAAAAATATCTTAGGAATGGGTTTGATTATCTGCTTTTAGGATAAAATTCTTTTATTTAAAAATAGCTTTAAACCTTCTATTTTTGTAACCATTTTGATATATATCTATTGTGGATATCCTCAAACTTTTTTTTTTAACTGATGGGAGACACAAAAAGTTGGGGGACCAAATTTTAAAAATAAATGAATATTTAAATTATTTTAACATAAGGCAGCATCTAAAAAGCATGCATTTTTCTTCTCTCAGAGAAGTTTGAAGGGAAAAAAAATTCGTAAAGAATAGAAAAGAAACTTGAAACAAACAATATCACTGGCAATTTAGTTTTTAATGTCATTCACAGAAGTCTCATTGATGTGACTCCTGGATTCAGTCTTTTGTTCAAATGCACGAGCATTTATGTCTTATTTTTCAATTTATATCAGACTTACAAATAGTTCTTAAATGATTAGGTATGAAAAAAGGTACTAAATCTGCAGGAAAAAAAAAATTATTTTGCAGGCCATTTAGTTAAGATAGCAAAGCCATTTTCATTTTATGCCCCAATATGACTCAAAGGTAAATCTGTGAACTCTTTTCAAGACTGAGGAATAGGATCCCACATAAGCAGGGGAACCCCATCTGTAATTTTAACTACCTATGTTCAAGTCTCCACAGTGATTTTGATTTACTTTTCTCTTACTCATTTTTTCCTGTTATGGGTTTCCATGGTGAATTCTGACAATGCAGGTAGACTAATCCTATCTTCCTTTGAATCAAACAGTTCTAGAGGTGATGCATCACAGTGGTGTCTGAAATCCAATCAAAGCAGGGAGAGGCAAGAGATCTAGTTTCAGAAAATAAATATTTTTTTAGAAAATAAATAAGTTTCCAATAATTAAAAAGGAAAATCAGGTTAAATGCTTTGAGATTTTATGCTTGTAATTAGATCATTTTATTAAGAGAAAAAAAAAAAAGGCTCTGATGAGCATTCTGTGCCTTAATAACCAGTTTACAAAGCTTTCTCACTGATTACTTCATTTGAATTTACATGGTGCCTGCCTATTTTTCTGTCAGATTTTAGAACTCTGCTGTGATCAGTCATATTCGGAAGTCCACGGTTGGCTATAAACACGACTAAGGCAATAAAGGGTGAGTTGTCTTCAATGAAATATAACGGAGACGGATAATGGAAGCCCCAGAAGGCACTTGTTCATATACTATTTCATCCTGGACTTCAGAAATAACATCAATGTGAGATTCTACTGTACTTAATTTGATTTTTTATTATTCAAAGTCATTTCCTGGGAGACAGTATTCCTATTTAGGTTTAGTTTTAAAAACCATCTGATCTTCACCACTATTTCTTTTAAAATTTCCAAATTTGAATTCTTACAGAAAAGCCTCTTAGCAGACAGTATCTGCAGAAATGAAACAGAACAATTGATCTGCGTGGATTTGCTTTTGAAATTTTGATAAAGTAATGTAGTCAAATGACTCACATTGTGAAAACAGCTAACATTCTAAATTGTAAAATTCAAATAAGCATTTCCTAATCGTTTGTGTAGATCCAGTTTCGCTTCATAATTTCCAGACTGCCACCTGGATGCATTCAGGCTGTACCAAGACACAGTTGAGCTAGTTTGAGAGTTCCTCCTTTGCCTTTGGGAGCCTTGTCTTTTATCCCCCTAGGACTTTCTGCCTCAAATTATTTTATCTTAAGCTATGTCTGAACATGAATAGACAAATGGAGAATTGAGACAATTATACTATTAATTCAAGCATAAAAAACACACGCACAACACTTTGCCTGAGTTATCTGGAAATTCCTGGCAAACATCCTTTTCTGTTTCAATGATCTGAAAGACTGCCTAACTTCTTTTCTTTGGGGGTGGGGGTGGGGGATTAGAGCTGGCCCATGCCACATGGCTCTGTGAACCTTCGGTGTCTACACATGATTGCCTCATTTCCTGCTGCCTCAGCCTGTATCTATTCTAGGAAGGCTAAACCAAGACAGGAAGATTCAGTGGTTCTGAAATATACTACATAATGAGATATCCTCGTGACACTCAGATTGATATTTTAAGTTCTTAACTGATCTGATCTTTTGACCTGCTTGGTACACCCGTCATGGTGAGCTGAACCAACTGACTCTTTTATTAATCATTCATTCATTCTTTCTTTCTTTCACTTCATCATTTATTGGGTGCCTGCTCTGTGCTAGGTCCTGGGGATAAGAAGATGACAATGCCTTGGCACCAGCACTTGAAGAGTTCAAAGATATATATAAAAAGTAGTTACCACGGATGTAGGCCATTTTAAATCAGCACACACCACTCAGAACTGAGTGGGAGAGAGTGTGGTCTACAGTGTGAACTGTGGTCTATGGTTGGTGGCAAGGCTCCAGGATGTGTAAGTTCATTGAGGGTGGTGGGCCACACTTGTGGGAGATGTTTGTGTGGGATGTGGTGGGAGGTGTGGGAGGTGGGCAACATGGGAATTCCAGTGGGTTCCGTGTAATTATTTGGGTAATCTAAACACCTCTTAAAATATATGTGTATATATATATAAATAACATTTTTGTAAGCAAATACACATATATGCATATATATTTATATATCATTTTGCAAATGTTTGTATGTATTGTGAGAATTTTGATTTTTACCCACAATAAAAATAAATTTTAAAAAAAAGATTAATGGGTTAATATTTAATAACTTGATAGGGGATTGGCTTACAAAGATGTATGCATCTGTTAAAACTCAGTTAAAATGTGTGAATTCTCTTGTATGTAAATTTTAACTAAAATGAAGAAAGTGTAAAAGTCTAACACACAAGTTGAATGAATTTTGAAATACTAAGGAAAATATTACTGATGTCTCTAACTTTCTTTTTTCTTTTCATAAACAAGCATGAGTTTATTTTTATAATCATATATATCCTTATGTGGAAAATGGAGGCTGTTCATTCCACATTCAAACTAACCTAAATGCATGTACATTAAATGTTTTGCAATAATAATAATAAAAAAAAGTAGTTACCATACAATGAGGTAAGCCTGAACAATGATTTGACTGTGGCAAAAGTACACACCTCTAAAAGTTTCAAAGATAGAAGAAGCAGAAGCCACAAAAACAATTTCGCATGAATATAATTTTTCCTGCTTATCTTGTTTTACTTTCCCCCTAAAATCCCTTAAGAATGATATAAGCCAGACTCACTGTAGATTCGTTTGCTGTCTCTCAAAGATATTCAGTCTCTAAGAGTTCTGGGGTAGACATTTTCAACAGATGAGGATTTGGCAGAGGTTTATCATGTATCTCTGCCAAAGACGTTCCCTGGCAGATGGTAACAGCTGTTTGTGATTGAGTCTAAGAACGTACAGGAGGCCCTGCAAAATGTCCTTTTTATTATACTAATGACTTTTTCCCTGAGAGTAGTTTTTCATTGTATCAGGGCATAATTGTTTTTGCTAATGCATTTGCTTGGATCATACAAAAATCTAATTACTCTATGTAATGAATCATTAACAATTTCCTTAAATTCAATTCAGTATTTGCATGCTGGTATTCAGTTTATGTTAATAAGCCTAAAATATTCATGCCTTTAAGATTGCAGACTATGTTCAAAAATTTGTTTTAGTAAATGTACATTTAAATCTGCATTTTGTAAAATGCTGAAGTGTAAACTCTGTAAGATTATTCTTGAATACAATATTCTGATTTTCCATCCCCTCTTTAAGCAGAGTTATTTGATCTCTTTCACACTCCACGTTCACTTAGCTACAACAAAATGACACATGGCCATGTTTAACTTAAGAGCATTAATTGGTGTTTAGTAATGGAAGGAGGTCGAAAGTGATTGATGTCCATCACATTTACTTTGATTTATCCACATTGAGATTCAGCCTCTAATCCATTTGCTGAATTAGATATTACATATAAGTACTTTACTATTATTGTTTTTTTTATCACAGAGAGGGAATTAGATCTTGAATTCTAGTCATAAAATACACCACTAAAAAATGAGAGGTTTTTCTATAGTACTGCCATTATTGATATTATTACCTTTATTATCAAACATGTACTATGTGCCAGGGGCTCTGCTGGTGCTTAATGTTCACCGATGCACTTAATTCCTCTTTGAAGCCCATGAGATCAGTACTATCATTCTCCCCATTTTAGAAATGAAGAAACTGAGATTTAGAGAAGTGAAGCAACTTGTCCAAATTCAGCGTTGCACAATGGTGTCTCAACTGGGGGTCATTTTGCTTCCCTGGGGACATTTGGCAATGTCCAAAGACATTTTCGGCATGACTGGGTGGGGGGCATTTAGTAAGGAAAGGCTAGGATGCTGTTAATCATACTACCATGCACAGGACAGCTCCCACAACAGAGAATTATCTGGTCCAAAATAGCATCGCCTCAGTGGAGAAACCTTAGGGTAGCAGCTGCCCGTGGTACCCATGGCACAGCTCCTCTAACTACTGATTTCAGTGCAGCTGTTATAGGCAGCTGTGGTGGACTGTGAAATGCAGTTGCTAGTGTCCCACTTCAAGCCTATGTGGTGGCTCTTTGCTTTTCTGCCTCAGGGTTTTCTCCAAAACACCTGTGCAGGTGCAGCCTCCGATGGTGGGGATATTGATGCATGGGGCAACCCTCAACCGGTGTTCAACCTCCTTGTTCTTTGAGGGGACAATTCTGAAGGTGTTTTACATATTTCTTCAGAGAGACCCCCAAGGGATTGAGTCTTAGTTGCCTACGTGGAAACCAACTGGAACAGGGGGCGCTTTCTGACCTCCTGCCATTTTCCACTGGTTGAGGATCATCCCATGGTTGTTCACACCTCTGCAATTCCAGCCTGTGTCTGCCTACTGGGCTACAGAAAAAACCTCGTGGCAAGACAACAATAACAAAAACCAAACAAACCAAAAAGACACCAGCACATGAGGTGGGATGCTGGTAAGTACATTGAACTGTCTGCCATAGTTGTACTGAAATAAATAACGTAGCATTTATCTGTTTTTCTCACTTCCCTATCTTATAATTCTTACTCTCTTCTGTTTCCTGTGATCACCTCCCAAATAAACTACCTGTACCCAAGTCTTTATTTAAAGCTCTGTTTTCAAGGAAATGCAAACTAAGACACAGAGCCCGCAAGTGGTAGAGTGGAGGTTAGCACCCATCTAACTACAGAACCCAAGTTGTTAACTGCTATGTTATATTGCAAACCAAATTAAACACAACCAAAAGCTGGCTGTGTCACCTGATTAGCAGGGAAATTAGACCATCGGTCTTCTTTGGCTTAAAAGACCCTCATTCTAAATTCCATAGTCAACCATTCAATACTGCTTTATCAGAATCATCAATTTTCTCACCATTTTATCTTCCCTGAAACCCAACAATATCTCTCCAACAATGGGAGCATCCTTTGAAAAAAAACTTACCCCAAATCCAATAATACATCCCCTGGCCCCTTTTATTATTTCCTTCTTTCCTTCCTCTCTTCCTCCCTTCCTTCTTTTCTTTTCTGTGCAGGAGTCACATTGCCCTGTGGTAGAACCCAGCTGACCTGATCTATTGCAGATTTATGCTGAAAACTTCAACTTGGCCTTAGCTGTGGTTTGAAATCGTTCATGAATCTTTCAATGACTTCTTCACAAACTTCTCATTCCTTTTTGGCCCCAAACCTGGCTTTCTGCACTTCCTTTCTCCATGATCTCTGTGCACCAATTTGACATCTCTTTCATAACTTTTTTCTTCTTTCAACTTCCATGACTCTGCATTTCCATGACTCTACTCCTTGGATATCTTTGAGAGCTCTTTTTTTTCCTTCCTTCTTTCTTCTTCTTTTTTTTAATCCACTAGCCTGTCCTTTTCCTCCTCCAATATGAGGATAAGCCTCATCATCCAGATCTCAGGCCTGTCATTTTTCTACACTTGCTCCCTGAGGGAGCTCATTCACTGTTGTACGGATGACACCTCAATTCTGGCTTCCAGCTCTGATAGCTCCCCTAGGTCCCAGGGTCATTTCTCACTGCCTGCTTCATTAGTCCATCAGCTTAATAAAAACAAGGCAGCAATATCTTTATATAGCATTTTTGCAGTTTAATATGCTGTCTCTCAAAATCAAATTGAACTCAGCTCTGAACCTCAAACTGATTTTTCATGTCTGCTTTATTACCCAACAGCTGGAGACCTTGACATCCTCTTATCTCTGTTTTCTTCTTCTTCGCCCATTTTTTAAGGAAGGCATTATTGGTTACACACTCAACATCCTTTATCCCTTTCCTCTATCCTTAAAGAAATCCCAATTTTGGTACAGTACCCAATCCTCTCCTAGGCAGCCTTTTCAGCTTATGAGAATTTGAAGCCCCTCCCTAGTCCAGGAATGCACTAGAAAGCTCTAAGGAGAATCCCCTTCAGAAGCTTCCCTGACAGATAGATTCAGGAGTGCGTATGTGAACCAGTTCAAGCTTCTGCCATCAAGAGAAGATTCTAGGGAAGTTCTTTCTTGCTCTTCTGGGAGAGCTTTCAGAAATAATTCTCTCTTTCCTTGCTCTTCCTTAGGATATATTCATGTGTGGATGTAAACTCTGGAACTGAGATCATTATGGTAATACCAGCTTGAGGATGAACCAACCTTTCGAAAAGCCCTGGGCCAAATGGATCTCAAGCAAACGGAGCTAGGGAAACCGGATTATGTCCTAAACGCTGTACTTCCTTTGGACATCGGGTAATAGGAGCTAATAATTTCCCTTGTTGTTTAAGCCTGTGTCTGTTACTTGCAGCCAAAGGCTCTACTTTGTTCTCACTAGAAGCAGCCTCAATCTTTCCTTTCCTCCCCATTACAATGGTCATTTCTTTCATACCCATCCAATTACTGACAGTCTCCTAACTAATCTACATACTTTCATTCTCTCCCCTTCCTAATTCACCTTTCATACTGTTGCCAGACTACTTTCCCTAAAAGACTATATTCATTATATCACTGCACACCATAAATTCCTGTAATGATTTCATTCTACTTTCAGATTTTAGTCCAAATTCCCAAGACTTGTTTTCAAGGCTTTTCATAATTGGATTCCTTTTTTATATATACTGAATATGGTTTCCTTGTGTTCCCCAACATACAACTGTCAATCTCTCTTTTTGACATTTTTGCAATTGAGAAATATTTCTTCATCCAAATACAATTTATTTTTTCAGTCTCTATTCAAGTTCTAGTTTCTCCATTAAGTGCTCTTGAATAGATCCAGCCTCTATTCACTCAGTCATTTGTTTTGTTTTGTTTTTTGTTTATTTGTTTGTTTTCATTCAGTCTTTATTAGGCGCCCACCATGTACTAGGTATACAACAAGTAGAGCTATAAAGACAACTAAATCATAATCCCCTTACCTCTAGGAGCAGGCAGCTGACTGCAATGATTTTCAAAGTTTGAAATAAAATTTTCATGCAAAATCGTGTATATTTTATAAATGTGAGTTAAAAGCATTTAATTATTAAGCTAATGAGGCTGTTTCAATTAATGCAAAATTTGAAAGATGAGTTTAGAGATGAGTGTGGGCATTTTGTAGTTAGCCTCAAAATACAATTTATATCTTCATTTTATTCTGGTTGCATAATATTAAGAAAATTCTAATTCATATAGTTAAATATCTGTTAATGTTAAAAGAATTTTAGCAGCTGACCCTGCAATCTCAGGATACCAGAAGTGACAGGAAAAGTTTTCTGATGTTTGCACAAAAATAATTTCACATGGCATAAGTTAACATGTTGATGGTATTCAATATGATAAAAAAAATGTATGTATATATTATATGTCATTCATTTATTCAACATATAACTATTAAATATGTACTACATGCAAGGCCTTGTTTTAGATCACACATTCTCAACTGGGTGATATTGTCCCAAGGAAGCAAATATTGGTTTGTAGATATATATATATATAAATTTCCTATTACAATGGTCTGTTCCCCTCAAAGGGCCACAGAACAGAAATATATACAGCATATGTGTGACGTAAAAATTTCATTTGGGGGGTGATTACAAAAAAAAATGTCTGAAAAGGTTTTTTAGGGAAGCAATAGCAGAAAAAAGATTGGGAAGCACTGTTCTAGATACTGGGTAAACAGCAGTGAACAACATGGAAAAGAAATCCTCTGTCTCATGGAGCTTATATTCTAACAGGGGATGGAAAGCAAACAAACAAGTAAGCTAAGTATATTTTTAAATGTGTGTTTAAAAATGTAGAAAGGCAGTAAGTGATAAGGATAAAAGTAAATTAAGGAAAGATGACAGGAAGTTGTATGGAGAGAGGGGCTGACATTTCAGACAAGGCAGCCAGGGATAGTTGAGTCAAGACCTGCATGAGTGAGGGAGAGAGTGGAGCAAGAGTGCTCCAGAAATGGAACAGATGCTACAAAGGCCCTGAGGAGAGAGAGATTGTACCTGGGTGTTGAAAAACAGCAAGGCAGTGAGGTGGGAGAGGGGTAAATGGGGGAAGGATGTTAAAAGCTAAGTCAGGGAGCAGATGTGGCTCAAGTAGTTGAGTGCCCGCCTCCACATGGGAGGTCCTAGGTTTGGTTCCCAGTGCCTCCTAAAGAAGACAACCAGCAGACAATGAGCAAAAACAAAACAAAACAAAACAAAACAAATAGCAAACAAAAAAATAAAACAAAAGCAAACAAAAAAATGAGCAGACAATGAACCAAAAAAAAAAAAAAAACCAACAATGAGCAGACAATGAGCAGACGAGTGTAAAACAATGAGCAAAAACAATAAGCGAAAACAACGAGCAAAAACAACGAGCAAACAGATGAGGGAACCATCTCACAGGGAGGGGGTTAAAAAGAAAAAGCTAAGTCAAAGAGGTCCCAGGGTTCATGTCATGAAGGGACATGTAAGGACCTTATTTATGTTTATTTTTTCTTAATTCCCTATTCCCTACCCCCATCCTATACCCTATTATATTGACCTTATTTTTAACTCTAAGTCAGACAATAAGTTATTGGAGTGTTCTGAGGAGGAAACGATATAATCTGATTTTCATTTTTACCGGGATCCTTCTCACTACTGGGTTGGGAATAGACTGAAAAGAGCAAAGGAGTCACTAAGGAGACTATCTGGGAGGCTACTACCATAATTTTGGGAAGAGATGATGGTGGCTCAAGTGACAGTGGTGTGGAAGAGAAGACAGAAGTGGTTGGACTGTGAATTGGTGTTTGAAGGTAGTCAGGATGTGTTGAATGATTTGATGTGGAGGATGCGAGAAAGAAAGGCATCAAAGATGATTAAAAGTTTTGTATACATGACACTTTTTTACTGTAGTTTTCAATATTGATAAAATGAAAAGCAACCTAAGATTCTTTGGAATCTTAGGGTTGGAAAACTTTTGGTCTGGTGAGTCTCACTTTGTAAATAAATGTTTGTGGGCATTTTAAATTTAATATAACAATTTTCTTGTATCACAATAGCTGGGGGAAACTGTCATTTAAAGGCCAGGGACCAAGGACGTAAACCATCCTACAACACATGGGACAATCCTGCACACTTGAAGAACTCTCTTCTTCAAATTCCAACAGCACTCTTGTTGAGAAACACTGGAGAAGTTGCTTTTATGTATTTATTTTCTTTATCTGTTACTGCACATTGAGGCAATAGACTGCCAATTGTTACAGTTTTGATCTTTTATTCCCCTCCCCCAGTCAATTTCTAAGTGCCTTGAGGGCAAATGTTGTCTCCTATTTCTTTTGTATCCTCCTACAATGAATAATAGAAACTGCCTTCATTATGATGTCTCCTTTGCTTTCTCCATTTGCAGCATGTACTCTCATTTTATCCATTTCTGACTGGAGTATAAGAAAATATATTTGCAGAGTTAAGACTAACCATAGTTAAGAACTGATTTTTGCTTTAAGGATTCAGCATATAGGAGATGATAAATAGATTCTAGCTCCTATTAATGATAATAACAAGAGACATATAAATTTTCTTTTTTTCTTCCTTTCTTCTTTTTTTAAATTTATTTATTAGAGAAGTTGTGGGTTTAGAGGGCAATCATACAGGATTTCCATATACCAGCCTATTATTAACACCTTGCATTGGTGTGGTACATTTGTTAAAATTTCTTGATTGAAGCAAATGCACATCTTATTTTCAAGGTCTTTTGTTGCTATTACTTTGCCCAGTCTCATAAATTATTATATCTTGATAATAGAATTTTAAAATTATCATCAAATCAGCAAAGTTTATTTTATTACATAATCCCAACTCTCTGTTTTTTTCTTATTCTCTTACAAATTTTGTCCATTTGTAGTTGATTTTCTGTTAAAAATAATACTGTCATTATTATGATCTATTTTACTCATTTAGAAACATTTTATAAATACTTTCAATGTTTCTACCTAATTACCAGCCTTATCATTTTAACAACTACATAATATCCCATCATATTTACTGATAGATTCTTCCTTTTTTTTGTTGAACAATGGTTATTTTCAGTCTTTCATGAATTATATATAATGTTTCTGCTTAGTCTTTCTGCCACCAATTTTTCTCATCCTCTCTTAACATCCTGTATTAGTCAGCCAAAGGTATGTTTATGTAAAGTACCAGATATCTGTTGGTTTTTATCAAGAGTGTTTATTTGGGGTAAAGCTTACAGTTACAAGGCTCTAAAGAGTCCAACTCAAGGTACCAGAAGAGATACTTTCTAACCAAATGTCTGTTGCCACGTGTTGAAGCAAAATAGCTGACAATATCTGTGAGGGTTCAGCCTTCTTTCCTCTTAAGGCTCTGTGAGCCCAGCTTCTTCCCATCTCAGCTTTAGGTTGGAGGGCTCATTTCTTTCCAGGCTCAGCTGCTCCCTTCTCTTCACAAGGTCAACTGTAGACTATCAGGCTCATCTCTCTTCCCAGGGCCTCCGCCGTGTCTACAGAGCTGTCTCTATTCCTCTGTGTATCTACTTCCGTGTTCTTGATTGAGCATCTGTTTATATAGCCCACCAAGGGGGATGGGGACTCAGCCCTGCACACCCTAATGACATGGTCGAATCAGAGCCCTAATCTTGATTTAATCAAGTAAACATAAAGCCTTTGAATTTAAATCAATCAAAGAGTATCATGCCCAGAGAAACAAACCAGTTTACAAACATAATCAATATCTATTTATGGAATTCATAAATGATATTAAACTGCCACATAACCCCCCAACCAATTATTGTTTATTTGCTTGATTTCTGACTATTGTGATTTATATATGCATGGTAGCATCAATTCACCTATTTGGCTTAGCTTTGATCTCTGATAGTTGCTTGATCCATCCAGCTTTTCTTCAGTATTCACAATCTTGGCTCCAAATAGCTGCTGCTTAATCAAGAAATATTTGGAAGAGTGTGGGACACATGGTGGGCAATCAGTTGTCTGATTAGATATTTCATGGTAAGAGAGAAGACATATCCCAAAATAACTGAAATTCTACTAAGATAGAAGCCACATATTTCCTTTTTCAATAAAGTCCTACATAGTAAATACTTCCCCAGGATACCCAAAGATTATCTGATAATAATAAAAAATAACAGCGGAAAATTTTTTTCAATATTGAGGAAAAGCAAATAAATCAACAACAATCATAACATTGCTACATATGCCTAAACAAGGATGAAATAATGTTTTTATAGAAGATGTGATCTGGGTTCAAATAGCATCATTTAACAAATGCACAGGATTGCTGTAGCTCTCTACTTCAAGGCACATTAAATCTACCAAAATCTACAGGTCAGAGTCCATGAAAAAAACTCAAAGGTACTAATCAAAATAAGATAAAATGCTCAAAATAAGTGTAAGAGAGGGGCAAAAGCTGTATAAAGAACCTTTTTAAATACTACACAAAAGAAGATGAGTAAATAGAAAGGTGCATCATTTCTTGGATAAGAGAAACCAACCTCATAAAGATGTGAATCAATAAAAATAGAAATAGCATTTTTATTTTGGAGTTAGACAAGCTAATACTAAAGTTCAAATGGAAAAAGAAAAAACAGGAATAGCCCAGACAAACCAGGAAAAGAGAGTTATGAGGAGGATTCATTCTTCCACATATTCAAACATATAAACCTCTAATAAGAAAAACCATATGGTACATAAATAGAAAGACAGATCAATGGGACTGAATAGAAAGTCCAGAAATAGATCTAAACCACAAATGGGAATTTAATAATGGTGGCACCCAAATCAATAGGGTGAAAGGAATTAACAAATTATCAAAGGAATGGTGTTTGGCCATTAATGAGTAGGATTAATTGAGGAGGATTAATAAATGCAATAATTGGGGAATTGGGGGGAAAGGTAAAATTAAGAATAAGGAACTGCCCTTGAAAGTTTCTGAGTGGAAAAGGAATGGATACAGTATATGGAAAGATTAATTTGGCATTCATAGGTATGATGGATGGAAGTGAAGAGATGTTGACGTCAAGAAGAGCAGGTAAGATGATTACTGCAATATCACTTCATGCTGGTGGTGTAATTATCACCTCACAAGGATCTGGCTATGTCTGGTAATAGGAATGAAAAGAAGCAGGGGGTTTAAAAGACATTATAAAGCATAAATTCACCAAATGGAATGATAGGACATGGAAGTCAAGAAAAAAATGAGTGAAGAGTCAGGGACTTAGTTGTGAAGTCAGAAGAGGAGACTCAATTTTAAAGACAAACAGATGAACTAGTTGCAGAAATCTTGACTGTGAGCATCTATATGGAAATGTTAAGTGCCACTTGAATATTGGAGCCTAGTAGAGACATTCAGTGCTGGAAAGAAAGATTTGAAAACCATCCTCACAGAGAAGATGATTTGAGATGGAATGAATGAACCTATGGGTAATGAAAGTAGATCTCAGGGAAATGGCGATGTATAAGAAATGGGAGGAAGAAGAAGAAAACAAACAAGACTGATAAGAAAGTACCTAAAGAACGGTGGGAAAAGTGAAACTGGAATCTGATTTTGGAGGGCTAAGAGAGGAGAGATAGGTTAATTGTGTCAAATATATTCCAGAACATTCCAAACATCCTTGGGATTATTGCATTTATATCTGTATTAAATATCTGTAGCTACATAACAAAATATCTCAAACCTAAATGGTATAACACAAAAACAAACATTTACTATATTGCACAGTTTGTGTGGGTCAGGAATTCTGGAGTGGCTTCGCTGTGTGGTTCTCTGTCTTGGGACGGCTCATGAGGTTGCAGTCGAGATGTAGGCTGAGGCTGCAGTTATCTGAAAGCTAAAGGGTTTGCTTCCAAGAAGGCTCACTCACATGAACAGAAATTTGGTACTGGCTGTTTGCAGAAGGCCTCAGTTCTTCTTTACATGGGCCTTTCTATAGAGTTACTTGATTCTGGCTTTCTTCAGAATGAGTGATCCAAGACAGAAAAGAGGACAAAAGTCCTAATGTATATTATGGCCTTGTCTCAGAAGTCACACATCATTATTTTTGCAATATCTTACTGGTTACACAGGTCAGCCTCATTATGCAATGGCATGAATACCAGGAGGTGAGGACCTTCGGGGGCCATCTTGGAACTCACAACCTGTCCTCTTCCTGTTACCATTCAAGGGCTCAGAAATATGTAGGCGTTTCTATGGAACTGTTGACTTCTAAGAAATCGAGTTAATGGAAAATTCCTTGAAATGATAATAATAACATGACTTTTATAATACAATCTTTTCTTCTTTCTGGTCCATTAGATTTCATTGTCAATACATGCTCTGGAACTTGTAACGTGGATTGCAGTATTATGAAATAATTGGTGAAATCCACAGGGCCAGTAACCATATACCAAAATTGTCCTACTTAATGAAACATTTAACGTTCAGCAGATGGATGAATGATGTTTTCAGGATCATTTGTCAAGTATCAATGCTTGCTTTCTTAGTCTTCCTAACACTGTGCATGTGATCTGCCTTAAAGCTGCTTTGATTTTCAAAATTTTATCATAATTGTGTTTATCCTTTTATCATTTTGAAGGGTCCTTCCAGTATGATAAATAGTCAAGGCCTCCAATAGTTAATTAATTGATTAAACTAATATATAGTGAAATCACAGATGTTTCCAAAATAGACCGTGGTTCTCAAATTTGAATGTGTAGAATTACCTGAGATGCTTATTTAAAAATACAGTTTTCAGGGCTCCACCTCCAGAGACTAATTCTAAAATCGGGAAAAGGGCCCTGGTACCAGCATTTCAAACAAGTAGTTAAGATGATTCTGAAAGAGGTGATTTCCAGAGCTTTGGAGAGCTACAGTGTCATACAAAACTTTTAAGTAACTAATAATGTTAACATCCAGAATTTTTTCAGAACAAATTGGAGAGAATAAAATACTTCTGTGGAAAGTAGTTACCAACATTAGGTCTTAAAAGAATGTACATTAAACAAATACATATGTATATTAGTTTCCTAGGGTTGTCTTTATAAATTATCATCTCTGGGTGCCTTACAACAACAAAAATTTATTTTCTCACAGTTCTGGAGGCCATACATCCAAAGTCAGGGTGTCAGCAGGACCCTGCTCCCTCTGAAGCCTCTACAGAGCATCCTTCCTTGCCTCTTCCAGCTTCTGGTGGTCCCAAGCATTCCTTGGCTCGTAGCAGTGTAACTCCATTCTCTGCCTTGGACTTCACATGGCCTTTTCCCCTGTTTCTCTGTGTGTCCTTTTCTGTCTTATAAGGATGCCATTGTTGGATTTAGGCCCCACCTTATTCCAGTATAATCTCATCACCATCCTTACCTAATTACATCTGCAAAGACCCTATATCCAAATAAGATCACATTCTGGGTTCCGGATGGACATGAATTTTGGGAAATACTATTCAACTCACTATAATAAAGATTAGACTTTCTGTAGTTAGTACTAAAGGCCTGATTAAAGAAGAGGTACTGTGCAAAGCAGTAAGGTATTGAGATAATAGTAGTATTTCCCTCCTCCTGTAATTGTGAGGATTAAATGATTTAACATGTAAAAAGTGCTAAGAACCGTACCAGGCATAGAGAAAAACCTCAATAAAATGTTTTTGTTGTTGAGGAGGATATCATAAATTTTATCATTCAGATCAGACCAGAACACATATTATGCTTTTGGAAACACAGATTAAAGGTTACCTCCCATTAATCGGTGAATAGAAACTAAATATTGATGTCAGACACCACTGTGTATATAATCTTAATATTTTGAATATATATATAAATATAGAGAGCAAAATGGATACAATTCTTATCTCAGAATGAGTTCATTGTCAAAAAATACTTGGCTTCTGCAAGTTAAAAAACAAAGAAACCAGCTACAACAACAACAAAATACCTCTTTTTACTCTCCTTCATGCAAGGTCCTGTTTTATTTATAGGGATTGGAAGTGAGGGGGTATCATACTGGAATATATATGTATATATGGCTGATTGTATATATAGATATATTTATATATGACAAAGATAGTAAGGACTGCTCCTCCCAAAGATTGATTTGGTAATAAAGCTTGGTGGGGGTGGTGGAAATGGCATTATGAGAAAAATAAAGAGGTAAAATATCTTGTCCTTGCCCTTGAAGGGCTTATGCTCACAGGACATGCAAGAAATAAATGTGTGGGACAAATAAAATAGGGCATAAATATCTGCTAGTTGAACAGAATTTAGCTTAGAGCGTGACAAATATTTTGAGCATAGCCCAGAGGAGGTGCTCAAGAAAGAGTAGACATTCTTACTTTGACTACCCCTACTAACCTAGCATGGTTCCTGAAATAGTTTACCCGAAATATGTGGGATAGAATGGGTTAAAGTACAGAGAAATGGCCTAGTGAAGTAAAACTAATGGAGCATTTTTATCTAGAGTTGGTTCTTTTGTCTATAATCTAATAATAGAGACTTAATGGTCAATCAACTTTACATTTTAAGTAAATCACATGATAAAGTTTGTCCTCTTGTCATTCTTATCATTTTCTTTGGCCCTGACTTTTAATTTTTTGAAAATATTGCCATATTATCACATATTGTTTTGTAAGCCACCTCAAATATCTTTTGAAACAAGATGGGATATAAATACAATAAAATGCTCTGGGGGAATTGTTTTGCTTTCCTTTGTTTGCCTTAAGGAAAATGCTTTAAAAAGTCAAGTCAGCTTTCAAAAGCTTGCAACTATAAATAAGAAATATGAGCTAAGGAAAGATCAAA
Source organism: Tolypeutes matacus (assembly GCA_026826555.1). NCBI lineage: Eukaryota > Metazoa > Chordata > Mammalia > Cingulata > Chlamyphoridae > Tolypeutes > Tolypeutes matacus. Next base: position 29,448,089 of record JAKSZT010054487.1, read on the forward strand.
TAATGAGTAAAAACTAAATCATGTAATTTGGATAGGATGGCTTTTTTATGAGAGAGTGGAATTGTGTCAATTTAGTCATTTGTAGGTTTAGTAGGAGAAAAGGTCTTAGATCCATATCTGTGTGCATTTCATGTAATAAACTAAGAAACAGAAGTGAATAATAGTGATTTATGGGATTCCTCTTGATCTTGACATTTCATTATTTTTATACAGAAATAGCATTTCTGGTGCATGCTTTTAGTACTGTGTTTCCTCATCTTGCTCTGAAATAATATATATACAGAAAAAGAGCCATCATATTTTATAGTTTTGTGACTTCCATCAGGAAAATATTTGTACCATAAACAAGGTTCCTATTCTATTTTCAGTTGTGTTTCTCCACAAATCTTTCTGAAGGTATGGAAAAGAATAGCAAGAAAATGTAGACTTGGACTCCAAACCTGCGTCTTACAAATAACACACATACATACACACATACGTACACATAAACCATTTTACTAAATTGGTTTAGACAGTTTCAAAAGAAATAAAATTCTAGGATATGACTTTATTCTTTCCTTTTAAATGTAGAAAAAAAATTTTTTTTGTGTGTGTAGAAAAGTTAATTATATTTTTGAACTAATAAAATTACTTAAGAACTACAGAATAACACTTCATTGTTTGGGGGCACTCATTAATATTGTCCTCTTCATTGCTAATAAGTTTTTTGTTTAATATAGAACTTTGTCATAAGTGATACAAGGCACAGAATTTTAAGAAAGATGGAGAAAGAGTTTATTGTGTGTGACAAAAATCTGTGGCTTATATTCCAAAGCTTGGCTGAAAAACTCATCGTACGGTCATGGCTCTGACCTCTAGCTTCTCCCTTCAGGGCAGCAATAGTGTTGTCAATTGGACTTGTGCCTAAATCTCTGATTTGATACTCAGTTGAAAGGAAGTACTTTATCTATCTAAGCCTCAGTTGCTTCATCTGTAAAATGGAGACAATAATTACATAGGACACTGTTGAGGAAAAAATGAGATAACGCATGTGATAAATGTTAGGTATTACCTCTTGTAGCACTTACTTTCCAAGAATGGTCCAAAGGTTAATTGATTGAAATTAGAGTGTTTAAAAAATAAGAATCATAGAATATGAGACTTGGATGGAATAGTGGAGATTAAATTGACCAACCACCCTCTCAAAGCAAACATCCTTAACTTTGTAGCCTCTGCTTGAATAACATCAGTGGTGTTCAGTGTCTGCCAGTGTAGTTGGCTCTGTGATGAACTGTTTTAATTACTACTGTATTTGCTATGTCATTCTATGCATAAAATATTGACCCACTTGGCTCAAAACTGATATTGGAAAAGGAGATAACCTTTTTGAAACACAAGGCTTGTGGACATTACACTTGTAATGACTATGACTCACATGGCACGGAAAACATAGCAACACCATAACATCTGAATGAAATATTGCATGCCTGGGAGCTCATCCTTTAGAAAACAGATGGTTCTTTGTTGAAAACAAAATATGATTATGGTGTTTGCATGCAAGAAATCTTATCCTGTCTAATTATAAGAATCAGACTAGTTGTAGCTGTTTTGGAGTGCAAAGCTTCTTCAAATCAGTTGAGAACTTTCCTACTCTTGACTCTATGCAATTGAGAACACCGATATAGGTAAAAGGTCATTTTAATGAATGTCATTATGATGTCCAGGACTATTTAATAAGACTATGTGCAGGTCCAGACAGATGGTCCATTGTTACTGTGTTCTGTTAATCTGGTTTCTATATATACTATCGAACCCAAAAGATAACATAATTGATGTCTATTTAAGAGTTCATCTCTGTAACTGTTGCTTTGACATTTCTCATTTCATTGTAAGTGATCTTTGCTGCAATGGGACATTTATCTAAGCTTTGACAGATATGAGTAAAGAATGAGTATCCTTGGCTTTGGAGTGAACATAGAGCCCAGTTAGATTAACCTAGTCATTTGAGAAAAAAGGGAAAAAAAAAAATAGAGCCTCTTCAGTCGATCAATTAAAATATAGTATCCTCTAACTTAGTGGCCCTCAACTGAGGTGATTTTGCCCAGGGACTATTTGGAGATGGCCAGAGATACTTTTGGTTGTCACAACAGGGTGAGGGTGGGGACCTAATACTGGCATCTGTGGGTATAGACCAGGGATGCTGTTAAATATCCCACAGTGCACAGGACAGCACCCCCATAAGAAGCAATTATCTGCCTAAAATATCAATAATGCCGAGGCTAAGAAAGGCTGTGAATTGAAAGTCTGAATTACACCCCTTATGTACACTGTATTGATAGATATCCATCTAAGTGAACTTCCAATATAATAAAGCAATTTTATATCCATCAGCTACATTCAAATGGGATTCTATAATTGATAACTAAAAAATAGCTACTGTAAAAAGAAAAAAGAAAAAACAAAAGAAAAAAAATAGCTACTGTATTAGTTTCCTGGGTGGCTTAAAACAATAGAAACTTCTTATCTCACTGTTCTGGAGGGCAGAAGTCTGAAACCAAGATGTTGCCAGGGCCAGATTCCCCCTATAGGCTCTAGGGAAGCATCCTATCCTTGTTTCTTCCAGCTTCTGGTACCTGCCAGGTACTCCCTGGTTTGTGGCAATATAACTCCAGTCTCTGCATCTGTCTTCACATGGCCGTCTTCTTCTTGTGTCTGTGTCTCTGTCTATGTCCAAATTACCTTTTCTTATAAGGACACTAGTCATACTGGATTAGGGCTCATCCTTTCCCAGTATGACCTCATCTTAACTAATTACACCTGCAAAGGCCCCATTTCTAAATTTAACCCCAAATACTTTCTGAATGTTACACAGAAATAGGATTTTCACAGTAATAAAGCCTACCCTGAACACATACTGACCTCAGGACTGTCTTTCTCTCCATGTAGCAGAAGAGCAAAAATATGCAGACTGTAAATCTGTGAGTACCTGAAGCCCATTCACATTCCTGGGGATTCCAGGAGTGCTCTGGTTAAGAGCAGAAAAGATAAGCAATGTGAGACACAAACTTTACAGTAACTTGAGTTGTAAATATTTGAACATAGAAAAGGCAACTAAAGGAATGCAAAACCAGAGAAATGTGTGGTTGCTGGAGCAAATCCCCTCAGCCTGGGGGAGTTAGGGCTCATTAGTTAGAAACAGGAAAAGCAGCTCAGGAAGCAGAGCTAAAAGAAAATCAACCATCTTTAGATGTTAGATTGTAGCCCACATTGTTCTCATCCATTTGGTCCCTTATTACTGTGTAACCATAAACTCTCGGTGACATTCAACAATGAGTGCTTATTTCTCAAGGTGTTGTGGGTTGGCAGGGGTTGACTGACCTGGGCTGGGCTCAGCTAGGTGGCTCTGCCTTGAGTGGCAGTTTGGGCTTTGGTGGGCTCCACATGTCTTTATTCTGGGGCAGCAAGTAACCAGAAAGATTCTCTTTTCATGGCAATGGCAGAGACACAAGAGGACAAGCACACTTCAGGCTCCTGCTGATGTCATATCTATTAACAGCCCACTGTCTAAAGCAAGTCATGTGGGCAAACCCAAAGATAAAAGACAAGGAAGAATATTCCCCGTGTGGAAGTAGTGGGGAAGAATGAATATTTTAAAACAATAGTCTAACCTGCCAAACCATCTATAATTGAGCTTAAATTGTCTGAAGAAGAAATATATATTACTTTTATATATTCAACTACAATATCACATTTTTAATTCTCAGAGAAAAAAGATGGTCCAGGTAATGAATAATGTAGTTGAATTCCCAGGTTCTGAACATTATCACCCTTTCTACCATTGATGTGAGAAGCTGAGCATATCAGTTTTTCTTGCAGAGTCTCATCTTTGCCACCTGCTAAATGTAGATAACATTTTCTGTTGACCTAATACTATTCCATTTCTTCCAAGAAATAAAGTAAAAACTCATTTTTTTAAAAAGGGCTGCTAGGAAATCTTCAGTGGAAGGCTGTAATGAATGACTCATCATTATTTAATTTTTTAGCCTTGATAACTTCTCTGTACTTCTTTTGACTTTATTCAGAACATGTTCAGAATGGGGGTGGGAAATCTGGCAAGACAAGTATCTTATGTTTTTTTCTCATCTGTCCCTCCAAGGACTACTATTTAGAATTTGGTTAGCATCTTTAGTAAACCCATTAACCCATCACCTTAGACATAGAAAATAGATTTGATGGTTTAATTCTGTTCCCCAAGGAATCTCTAACCACATCATAAGCCTGAATTGTGTTAGATAATAATTGTTATTTTTAGTTTAAATTCAGAGTTAGAATTATTGAAGCATAGAAAATAGATAGACACTTGAGAAAACAAAGAAATTTGCCAATCTTGACTCTACTAATTTTGGCAGAGTTGGTTAAATCCTGTTGCTGAGAATGGCATGTACTAGCAAAAGGGCTAGAACAATAAACCGAAAATTTAAAAAGTAACCACTTAATATATACTTATTCCCTTTCCTGCATAAGATTGCTACCTTAATCTCTGAGAATTCTTTAATTACTCTTGGTTTCCACAGATGCTGTGATGTTCAGTGTTTGGAATTAAGGGACAGATCTCAGAAGAAGAATCTCAGTTCTGAAACAAAGGGCTAGTTCTGAAAGTCAGTCTTTGCTTTTCTATTGCCTTCTTTAACTTCCTGAATCAATCCTGAAAAGCAGGAACTACATTAATAGTCTCAGTAGGCTAAGGAGAGGGGGAGAACAAGAGAGAGATTTTTGTGTCCCCTCCTCCCCATCACAGATGTGATTATTGCTATAAATGGACAATAACTACCTTGTGCCTGACCTGCTATCTACCACCTGGCTATTATGCTCCAGCTCTATATTCCCACAACACATTGCATGCAAAGACAGTGTCTACCTTGTGCCTGACCTCTTGTTCTACCTGCTGTCTAGCACCTGGATATCATGCCTCACCCAAGGAATTCTTTTTTTTATTTCAATTTTTCATATTTTGTATTTTTTCCCTTGTGAGTTTACAGAACAATTGTGCATAAAATATAGGGTTTCCATATGCCACCCCACCACCAAAACCTTACATTTATATCTAGTCTTTGATCCATTTTGAGTTGATTTCTATATATGATGTGAGATAGGGGTCCTCCTTCCTTTTTTTTCCCCCAGCACCATTTGTTAAAGAGACAATTTTTTCCCCAATTGAGTTGTCTTTGCCACCTTGCAAAAATCAGTTGGCCGTAAATGTGAGGATTGATTTCTGATCTTTCAACTCTATTCCATTGGTCTGTATGTCTGTCTTTGTGCCAGTACCATGCTGTTTTGATTACTGTGGCTTTGTAATAAGTTTTTTTTTTTTTTAATTTATTTTTATTGTGGGTAAAAATAAAAATTCTCACAATACATACAAACATTTGCAAAATGATATATAAATATATATGCATATATGTGTATTTGCTTACAATAATGTTATTTATATATATATATATATACATATATTTTAAGAGGTGTTTAGATTACCCAAAATATTACACGGAACCCACTGGGATTCCCATGTTGCCCACCTCCCACACCTCCCACCACATCCCACACAAACATCTCCCACAAGTGTGTAATAAGTTTTAAGATTGGAAGTGTGAGTCCTCCAACTTATTCTTCTTTGTCGAGATGGCTTTAGCTATTCAGGGCCCCTTAATCTTCCATATAAATATGATGATTGGCTTTTCCATTTCTGCAAAGAAGACTGTTGGTTGGTTTAGTGTATCATTCAAGTCCTGTACTTCCTTATTAATCTTCTGACTGGATGTTCTATCCATTATTGAGAGTGCTGTGTTAAAGTCTCCTACTATTAATGTAGAGCTGTCAATTTCTCTCTTCAAATCTGTCAGTATTTTCTTCATATATTGTGGGGCTCTGCTGTTAGATGCATATATATTTATAATTGTTACATCTTCCTGTTGAATTGAAACTTTATCAGTATGCAATGACCATCTTTGTCCCTAATAACTGTTTTTTACTTAAAGTCTATTTTGTCTGATATTTGTATAGCCACCCCAGTTCTCTTTTGGTTACTTCTTGCATATATTTTTTCCAACCTTTCATTGCCAACCTACTTGTATCATTGACTTTAAAGTGAGTCTTCTGCAGACAGGATATAGGTGGGTCATGCTTTTTTAAAAAAAATCCATTCTTCCAATCTTTGCCTTTTGACTAGAGAGTTTAATCCATTCACATTTAAAGTCACTACTGATAATACAGGTCTTTCTTTGCCACTTTTGCTTTTTAGCCTTTATAAGTCATACCTTTTTTGTCCCTAACTTCTGCTAAAGCCTACATTTATATTTATTTGCTTTCTTATGTAGTACCCTATTTAGTGTCTTCTCATTTCTATCTGAGTATATTTTTCATCTGTTTTTCAGATGGTTATCATAGGGTTAAAATTTAACATTCTAAATATGTAACAATTATATTTGGTCCAGGGATTCTTTTACCATGGATATTCATGCCGCATCTGAGTTCGCCAATCCCTTTGGACACTGATTGCTCTGCTACTTAACTGACTTTACAAAGGTTAATCTTGTGACCAGGTTAATTTCCTTAATCTCTCTTGTTTGGTCAAGGATTCCTCTCCAGACCAACTTCCAATATTGTAAAAGTACCAGAGGACCTCATCAGATTAAGACATTGAAATTTCAAATGAGCAATAATGTCAAGGAAAGGAACAACGTGGATGCAAATGCTAACATTTTCCCACAGTTGCTATTTTATGAAAAGAGCATTTTATTAGAAATCTGACGCAAATAATTGGCCAAGTAGAGCTTTATTATTTTGTGAGATGGTAGTGGATAAAGAGAGGAATAGTTAATGCCTAGTGATAATATGGAGGGCTCATATTTTCTTCTATATTTTTAGAGAAATGAATGGAAAAAACGATGGGGTATTCATTTTAAATAAGCTCCCTAAAAAGCCACACCATATTAGCTTGGTCATTCAAGCTATTTGTCTTTTTTTGGCAAGAGAATTAGGCAAGAGGTGGGGTGGTATAAGCAGGAAGGAATAAGGAGAAACATTAGAAAGGAAAGGAAATATTGAATAAGAATGAGGAACAGTATCATTAAGAAAGAACACAATAATTATATATGGTGGGAAGCAGAATGCTGTTCTTGTCAAATGAGAGGGAACATTTAAATGTGTGCCTGAAACTGAGAGAGCTAGTAGTTAATATTAGCAAAATATTCTTCAGAAAAAAAAAAAAAACCTCCACAATTACGCTAGCAATCTGGTGTTATTTTATGTGTTATTCATGGTAAACTAGGAGCAGAATTTTGGACTAGGAAGAGATTTTTATAATTCATTTAGTATAATCCCTCTATTTTACATAAGTGGAAACTGAGGCACAGAGAAGTTAAGTGACTTGTTTAAGATCAAACAGAGATCTAGGATGACAATAAATAGCCCTTAATCTAATACTCTGTGGTAGGCTGAATGATGGCCCCTAAAGATGTCCACATCCTGATACCAAGAACCTGTGACCATGTCACCTTACATGGTAAATGGAACTTTGCAGATGTAATTAAGTTAGGGAGTTTGAGATAGGGAGATTATCCGGATTGTCTGGTTGGGTCCAGTGTAATCACAAGAGTCCTTATTAAAGGGAAGCAGGAGGGTCAGAAGCAGAGAGACGTGACAATGGAAGCAGAGGTAGGAGTGATGTGTTTTGAGGATGGAGAAAGCAGTCATGAATCAAAGAATGCAGTTGGCCTCTACAAACTGGAAAAGGCAAAGAAGTGGCTTCTCCCCTAGAGCATCCAGAAGGAATAAAGTTCTGCTGACACTTTGATTTTAGCCCAGTGAGACCCATTTCAGACGTGTGACCCCATAACTGTAAGATTATAAATTGATGTTCTTTTCAGCTGCAAAGTTCATGGTAATTTGTTACAACATCAATAGAAAACTAGTACATGCTTTCCTCATCTAAACAGCTTACTTCCTTTCTTTTGTAGAATTATGGGTGTTTTTTGAAAGAAACAGGGAAACCCAGGCACTACTAAAAATTCAAGTCGCTGTTACAAGATAAACTGTAGTGTAAGTATGTGAACCAACTGGCTGGTTTTCCCACAGGCTAGCATATAAACAAACTCACTTTTTTATATTTTAGAAAAAATTTAAAATAATGTCAAAATATGATAAACGAATTTAAAAATAAAATTAAAGAGCTACTGTGTTAAAAATTATTTGGGGGGAACGGATGTGGCTCAAGTGGTTGAGTGCCTGCTTCCCACATGGAAGGTTCTGAGTTTGATTCCCGGTGCCTCCTAAAAACAAAACAAACAAACAACAAGCAAACAAATGAAAAAACCAACTCTGGGGAGCAGATGTGGCTCAACGGCTGAGCGCTGGCTTCCCACATACCAGGTCCTGGGTTACCCAGCCCCAGTACTTCAGGAAAAAAAAAAAATCATTTGGTTCATTGCAACCAAATTCTCTATCCCTGACTAAAGAAACAAGATTTCAGGATGGGAAATATTGCAAGAATCAAGGTAACCACCTGCTATATCTTTGTTTCACTCGGCATAATCTCTCCATTCTTCCTTTGTGCCCAGGCCTATCTACAGCCTCACTTGTTTGGATCTATTTTATCTTGGGCTAAAGGGTCTCTCCAGTTTTTTCTTATATCCAAGTTGGTGTTCAGCAGACATTGACTGGAGTCACTGTATTTCAACTCCGATCTTGAAGAACAAATTGGTCCTGCTGGATCAGATGCCCATCCTTGACCAATTAGTTGGGGCTGGGAAGGGAGAGTCCTAGGCTCCTGTTCAGTAGAGGCTGTTGGGACACACTATCAGAAAAGGGAAGTGTGCAGTGGAGGGCAATTGACCAATATGCCCATTACATGTATAAACATATAGGATGGAGATGGATTCAGACATAATTATAAAATTAAATGCTATTATTCTTTTTTAAAAAGAAACATGAACTAAACATTTTAAATAAAGAATGAAAAGGACTCATACTTAAACAAAGCAATATAAAACAAAAAATCAATAACAGGGAAGCGGCTGTGGCTCAATCAGTAGGGCTCCCGTTTACCATATGGGAGGCCCCGGGTTCAGTTCCCGAGGCCTCCTGGTGAAGGCAAGCCCGCCCGCACGGCGTGGTTAGCTGACCCAGCGAGCACAAGCAGCAAGTGGGGGATAAATGAATAAATAAATAAAAATCTTTAAAAAAAAAAAAAAAATCAGTAGCATTAAAAAAAAAAAATCAATAACAAAATTCAAGGGAAGAAGTAAAGAGGATTAATAGAGATGAAGTCAGAAATTAATGAATTAGAAAACAGACAAGTTATAAAATTGACCACTTACACTAAAAGGAGTACTTATCAAAAGATAAGTCCTTAGTAAATCAAGTCAAGGAAAACGGACAGTGAGCACAAGTAAATAGCATTATAAATAAGAAATAAAATAAAACCAGAGGTACCTTTGAAAAATCAGAAAAGTAATAGAGTATTATGTACAACATATGGAAAAATGTAAATATTATTTAGATAATTAGAAAGAATGACTCCAGTTAAAATAGAAAACAAGAAATTCAGATTTTTAAAAATGTAAATAATAGTTCTCTGCCCCAACTTCTTCTTGTTTGCTATCAAATACTGAGAGAAATGGGAGATAGGTCAAGAAAAGGTGTGTGTGTTTAAATAATTTAAAAATTGCTAGATTAAAGCATTGATAGCATTTGTTAAAATGTAATATTAAAGGAGGTAAAATATTATTAGCCATTAAAATATTTTCTCCAAAGGAATTTAGTAGTTTAGCTAGATTACTTCCCAGTACTGAAGGAAAGAGGAGATGAAGCAGGCACATTTCAAGGGGAGGGGGTAGGCTATGAAATATTCAGACAGGCATTGTCTGGGAAGGACATCACAGGGGAAAAATCTAAGAGAGTGCCATAGAATCAAAAGAGGGCCTGACTACAAGGAGGTTGGCTGTGCAGCTCTCCTTCACTACCCCGTTTTGCTCAGAATGTGCACGGTCTTCATTTCCTCTTCATGATTTCCCAGGAAATACCTATGAGGAATGGGCAATCACTTAAATCTCCAATTTTCCTACTTTTACTTCAAATGTGAATGAGATAATTTCTAAGGACCCTTCTAGCTCTGAAATTAAAAGTTATTTTAGAAATGATGGTGCCTTTAAGAATAGTTTGGATATTTATGTATTTCCATTTTTGCTTCCAAGTAGACTTTTAAAATAACAGTTTCCCAGTTCTGTCACATCGTATGGCCTTCGTAGGGCCAACCTGTCTGGATCTGTTACACCCCCTCACCTTTTCCTTTAGATTAGTCTCAGACATTTTTCTTCAGCAGCTTGGAAATCTGACCAGCATGAGCTTGTCAACTTAGAATATATTGTCTGGATGATGAATGAGGAAGAGACCCAGCCTTCATTTACTGTTGTTCCCCTGTGCAGGCAGAGTGGTGAGAACAGTGGGCCTAAACCTCAGGATTTTGTGGTTGAATAAAAGGAAGGTATAATTTTAAAAATTAAGCATCAAGATGTTGAATGTAAGCTGAAAAGTTCAAAGTAAAAAAGGCATACATATTTGCAGTTGCTATTTCTTCAGAAATTGTGCCATTCCCTAAAGAGAAGGGTCTGTTGACTGCTCAGAGACGGAGGTACTTGGGCCTCATTGCCCTACTGCAAACAACTCGCACATGGCCTTCATTTTGGGGAGACCCACACAATGCTTAAGCTTGAGAAAACTATTCCCACAACACTGTCAAGATGCTACTTTGCAGCTGTTATGTCCACACTAATTTTTCCAAGGAAATCATAATTTTATGGAGAAATTAAGGTTAAAAAAGTTCTCTACAGAAAATTCTGAAGAGCTTGGTAGAAATTATTAGCTAATTAATTCTGAATTGTGTTTACAACCAGGTTTTTTTTTTTTTTACAACCTTTACATCCAACAGTTTCGAATTAGTCTTATTTTTAAACCACGCAAATTGCATAAACATTAGAATGCCAGAATGCCAGTAGTATCATACTGAAGTTAATTATTGACTCAGACGGGAGATTGCCAACTACTGAATCATCAACATGTCTTTCACCACACCTGAGGTTTTCTCTGGATGACTTCCATCCAAGTGTTGACAAAACCCGACCTTGGAGAGTTAGTAAGATTTGTTGGAACTACGGCCAAGGGTGCTTACAAGCCAGTGGGATTGGCTCCATGTTCATTAACCAGGCTATTCTGCTCCACAGATGGCAAGAAATGTGCTTTTTGAATTTTCCACATTAATGCTGATTGAAAGCTTCCAGACAAAAACATATTTGTTATTGTGATACCACATAGTGCCCTGTACTCTTGCCTGAGGTCTATCTTAGTGTGTAGCTAAGTCAAAAGACCAAGGCTTAATGATGGGTCATGCGGAAATGATACGCATGCCCAGGTATGGACGTTAAAATACAAGCCAACAACCGGAACATTACATTCTACCTTCTGGATGGGCCGGGCAGCATTCAGATCCAGAGGAACGCACAGTTTTCCAGTCGAATGAACTGGGAGCCAAAAATGCAGGCATTCTGATCTCAGTTATATTCCTGGTTTGTCTTGGGAAGGGCACTTACCCTTGGTACATAAAAACCGTAAGTAACTGAACTTGAAGGTTACTGAAGGAATAATAATATTATAGAAGGCTTGTCTTTGGGGGGAAAGGGTGCTTCATAGCAGTTTCACATGCCTCAGGGCTTTGACAATGGTCAGTAAATAGAATGAGAGTGAAATAATAGTCATAAAAAGGGCATTAGAAAAAAAAGACTAAATAATGCCATCCAGCCTGTTAAAACCTCTTCTTGCTGCTATTATCTATAATTTCCAGGCCAATTATGCTAATGGCAACCCAGGAAGGACTTAACTGAGTTAGGGAAAGAATATAGGAAGATTTGTATTGACATGATGTCAGGGGAAGAGTTGCATGGGGTATGAAAATGCCTCATCATGCCTCCATTCGGATATAATAGCCTGATTTGGTGCAAGCTTCTAATAGAGCTGATGGTTAATCACATCCCTGTGGAGAGAAACTAGAGTCTAACTGAATGGCTAATCCCATAGATAATTTACTTTCACAAAATGTGAGGTAGACACCAAACTTAACAATTAATTCTCTAGAAAGCAGCCTTTAAAAGATTCTAGAAGATCAGTTAACAATATCTGAGTGCTTCTTGTATGCCAGGTCTGTGTTAGGCTCTTTAGTTTAAATCACAAATATTGTCAGGTCATTATGCCAATTTAATGAAATGAGCAAAAAATTTCTAATAGATAAAAAAATGAAATACTTTTATCCTTCCCTAGAAAATCTTTGTGACCTAGGAAAGAAAATTTCCTCCCAAATTGCCCCCACATAGTCTTCTTTTTTTCCTATTTATTTATTTGTTTTATTTATAACAGAGAAGTTGTAAGTTTACATAAAAGTCATGCATCAAATACAGAGTTCCCATATACCACTCCCCACCCCCCACCCCATCCACCAAGTCTTAAATTCAGGTACCCGGATCTTGGTCCTGAGGTAGTCTCCCTGGCACAGTAAGTCTCTCCCACATAGAGAACTACATGGATATAGCAAAGAATTCCCCTTGACCCCCCAAAAATTGTGAGCCTGGGTACAGGGCAATTCAGTTATTCCTTTTTGAATGTCTCAATCCTCCCCTCATGGGACCAGCATTTGTGGATCTTTATCTGAGTGTGCATAAGTTTCTGTTGAATCTTCCTGGAACAGGAAAGAGGCTGAGAAGCCTTTCTTGGTATGTTAGCAACATGTTGGTTCTATTTTAGCATGTCACGTAGACTACATTCCTAACGGGGAGTCTCTAGGTGTGGCCTCGCCATACTCGGGGCTAATATGCCGCTGGAGTCTTTGGGCTCTGCGGATGGGGAGGAAGCTACTCACACTTCTTAACTTTATGAGGTGAAGGTGGAAGACATGTGAAGGCCAATCTCTATACCTCCTTGGCCACAACCAGTAGTTGCTCCAGACTCTTCCTCGCCCCATTTCCTGGTGTTATATGAGGCAACTGGGTGAATGTGTTTAGACCAAGTCTAAGCTTCATTCTGATATCTCTGGATTCCTCAAACTCCTGTAAGCATGCTTTAACTTCTTTCTTACTGGTTGTAGATTTTCAACCTGGGAGCAACTTCCCGTGAGATGTCTATTTCCCACCCAAGCGAAACAAGCAAATCACACAAGTACAAAACAGTAAAAAAAATATTGGAGTGGAAGATAAATAATATAGAATAATTAATTATAAGAGGAGACTGGTCTAGAATCACATACTACAACTTCAAATCTAGACAGGGTGGAGTAGAACAGGAGAAAGAAAGTAAAACATGCTAATTGATAGAAAATTTTATTCTGAAATTGATAATGAGGAAAAGTTGATTAACTATGTTCTTAAGTTTTTAAGTAGCCAATAGCATAATAGAGAGCTAGATTTAAAATAATATAAATCCTATAAGTTGCTTTCTTAGTTTTCCAGCTGCTAAAAGAAATAGAATACACTGGGAGTTTACTGTCTCATGGTTTTGAGGGTAGGAGAAGTCCAACATCAAAGCATCAGCAAGGTCATACTTTCTGCCAGAAGACTGTGGCATCCTGGGGCTGGCTGCCAGCTATCTTTGGGGTTCCTGGGCTTTTCTGTCACATGGTGATAGCCTCTCCTTTCTCTTCTGGGTTCTGTTGACTTCTGGCTTCTTGCTTCTCCCTTGGCTTTCTCCTTCCATGCCCAATTTCCTTTGCTTATAAAGATTTCAGTCGTATCAGATTCAGGCACACCCTCATTTGGTTCAAGCACATCTTAACTAGCAACATCTTTAAAGGTCCCATTTCCAAATGGGTTCTCACCCACAGCACCAGGGGTTGGGACCTGGACGTGCTTTTTGTGGGAGATGTGATTCAATTCCCAACAGTTTTGATAATAAATTTAAAAGTTAAATGATCCTATTAAAAGAGGTTTTGGGGTTGATGCAAGAAACTTTATGCAACTATCCCATTCACAAGTAGAATTTTGTGAATTAATAGATATAAAAGTTATTTACTTTTAGAATAAAAGTATAAGATAAGAAGATAGTAGATGAGCAGAGAAATAAGGAAATCAGATCATCAATAAAATGTACAGAGCGTCTGTTTTTATCTGATATAGAGTATAATTGATTTACTAATTCAAAGATTTTCTGAGTACACACTATGTACCATTCACTCTTCTAGATGCTAGGGATATGGTTGTAACCCAGAGAGATAAATTATAAAGAAAAATAAAACAGGATAAGGGAATTGAGAACCTAAGAGGTTGGGGTGGAGGTGATGAAGATGGAATAATCATAAATCTTTTTTTTTTTTTTTTTTTTTTTTTGCTTATTGAGGATGGTATTGGAATTTATAAAGGAAAACACGGATAGAAAACAAGGAGAAATAGTCAAAATACAATTCTAATATATTAGAACCATAATATATTAGAATACTATAAGAATGAATATATTTCATTCATTCTTTGTCAGATCAAACATGTAAAAATAGAGATATAGAGAAATTTAATAATTTGTAATTAATAATGCTAAGTATTGGTATATAAATGTGTAATGTATATAGATTCTCTGTATTCTGCAAATAGAACTACTTTTCCTCCAGGACCTATGAAAATATTTAAAAATTGGTCACATAAGCTATCACAAATAAAGTCCCAACAAATTCCTCAAAGTAAAAATTATAACTGTATACCATAGTAAACCCTGTTGTCGACAATGACTGTGGTTAATAGGACAAATATAAGAATGTTCTTTAATGAACTAGAACAAATGTATGTCAATATTACAATATGTTAATAATTGGGTGATATATGGAAAAAATATACCTAATGCAAGTTATAGACTATAGTTAACAGTAATAGTTTAATATTTTTCATCAATTGTAACAAAACTACCGTTCCAATGCTAAGTGTCAATAATAGGGGGACATAAGGCATATGGGTTTTTCTTTTTGGAGCAATGAAAATGTCCTAAAATTGACTGTGGTGAGAAATGCACAACTCTGTGATTATACTGAGAGCCATTGATTGTACATGTTGGACGGATTGTATGGTGTGTGAATATATTTCAATAGAACTGCTTTAAAAATTATACAAACTATATATGCAACACAGTGAGTCACTGATAACAGAAGTATAAATCAAAACCTGTCTGTACAAACATTAAAAACTACCTTATACAACTTTTGAATCAAAGAATTCAAGGAAGTGACAGTAGAAAGCATTATATAAAAAAAGATATGAGATGCAAACAGGTACCAAGAGATAAATTTGTATCATTGAATGCTTTCATTAAGAAACAAGCAATATGGAATACAAATATCCTGAAACCAGAATTTCCCAAAGTTTTATCCGATACCATGCAACAGAATGTCAATAGTACACCATAGAAAGTATTTCTGGAGTAAAAGTAATTTGGAAAATGCTGTGTTAAATAAAAAATAAATTTTTTTTACTTGAGAATTCCTCAGTGTCTTTAATATGATAATGAGCATTTTGAAGCTTCAAAGGGAATGTAATATCAGTGTGTCCCAAACTAATTAATCAGAAAAAAATATTTTTTTTCACAGTATACATTTAAACATATAAGGTAGTTTAGAACTATGTACCCCAGAAATACATGTTCTTAAACTTAATTCATTCCTGTGGGTGTGATCCCATTTTAATTAGGACCATTTGAGGAGACTACTTCAGTTAAAGTGTGGCCCAACTCAATCAGGATTGGCCTTAATCCTACTAATGGAGTTATTTATAAAGAGAATGCAATTCAGATAGAGAGAAAGCCACAGAGGGAGCGGTCAGAAACTAGAAGTCAACAGAACTCAGAAGCCAGGAGAGGTTGCCATGTGCATTGCCATGTGACAGCAGAGCTAAAGAGCAAGAATCTCCAGCAGTCAATCCCAGAACACCACATTCTTCTGGGAGAAAGCTTTGCCTTGATGATGCCTTGATTTTGGACTTCTCCTAGTTAAAAAACTGTGAGCCAATAAAATCCCATTGATTTAAGCCAACCCACTGCATGATATTTCTTTGGCAGCCAGGAAATCAGAACAACATCTATCAGAGAAGTGCTCTTTTGAGCAGTTTATGAAACATTGAGTCACTCATTCAATTTGAGGAGAAGCATTGAGGAAAAAAATAGGTTGAAATAAAAACTGAAATAATAGATTAAAAACACAAATTGTTCAGATTAATAAATTTGCAATCTGGTTCTCTGAAAAATACAATAAGATGGGCCACTATTTGTTTAATCTGAATATAGAAAAATAATAAAACTCTTTAATGATAATTAAATTTGAAATATCTGTGAAACAGTAAAACAGAAAGTTTTTGAGTAAACTGTACATTGGTTTAATTGGCTCAAAAAGAATACAAAAATTAAAAAGAGGTGAATACTGTGATAGAAATTGGGGACAAAAGCCAAAGTCCCTTTAATGAAGGGTCATGTATTACATGCTGCTTATTTCAGAGTTTCAGCAGAAAATTCATATATTATATAAATGGTTGCAGAAAATAGAACATCATGGAAAGCTTATAAGTCCATCATAAATATCTAGCATAATATTTGTTCCAAAACTAAAACAGAATATTACAAAATAAAAAAGCAGAGTAATTTCTTTTAGCGATATAGATAAAAAAAATTCCTAAATAATCTACTAATAACTGACTTCTTCATTTTAAGTAAATATTTAAAGTTATATTTTATATATTTAGTAAATATTGATTTCATTTAAATATGCATATTTTTACATATGTATAGTTTATTAAGTAATGAAAAGACTGTTGACTAATGAGGAATACGTTAACATAATCTATCCCATCAATAATCACAGACAAAAACATCATATACTTGATAGATATTGAAAGGCATTTGAAAAGATTCAATATCAATTCCTGATCAAAAGCATTTACTCACTTA
Organism: Tolypeutes matacus; assembly: GCA_026826555.1. Classification (NCBI taxonomy): domain Eukaryota; kingdom Metazoa; phylum Chordata; class Mammalia; order Cingulata; family Chlamyphoridae; genus Tolypeutes; species Tolypeutes matacus. The sequence goes on from JAKSZT010054487.1 coordinate 29,465,078, forward strand.
AAAATAGGAGGTGTGTCAGTTTGAAGCATTTGCAGACCCCAGAAAATCATATATTTAGGGTTAATGCATTCCTGTGCATGTAAACCTATTGTAGGTGGGAGCTTTTGATTAAATTACTTCAGTTAAGGGTCTTTGATTAGATTATGTGACCCAGGGTAGGTCTTAATCCTTTTACTGGAGTTCTTTATAAATGGAGGAATAAAAAGCTGCAGATACAGATAAAAGTTGCAGAGGGAGGAACCCAGAAGCTGAGAGAGAATTCCCCAGGAACCAAAAGCTGAAGTCAATGAAACACAGAAGCTGAGAGGTAATCACTTGAACCAGAAGCTGAAAGCAGTGAGGCCTGGAGGAGAGAGGAGAGACGAGCTAACACGGCCATGTACCAGATCGCCCATGGCTACAGCTCAGGGAGCAGGCATCTCCTGATGATCCCTTGATTTGGTCAGTTTCATGGCCTCAGAATTGTAAGCTTTTAACCTAACAAATCCCAGTTGTAAAAGCCACCCTGTTTCTGGTATATTGTTCTAGCAGCTTTTAGCAAACTAAAACAGGAGGGTTCTTCCTTAACAGGACAAGGAATATTATCTCAAGATATGTGTATCTGGAAGAATAAAGTCTGTATTGTTAAAATATTTAAAATAAAAAACAGTTGTAATTTTGGGAAAACTAGGGGAGGTCTTTTAAATAAGACAGAACATCTAGATAAGCTATAAAGAAAGGCTAAAATATTTTGACTGCACAGAAAATTTTTAAATAGTATATGGCAAATTATATCTTAAAAACAAAAAGGGAAGTTATGGAGAAAGAATATTTGCAAAACACAATACTGATAAAGGGTTAATATTTTTAATATACAAAGGGCTTCCATGTATTTATAAGAAAAGGCATATAATCAAATTATATAAATGGTTATAAGTTATAAATGGATAAGTCATAGGAAAAGAAATCCAAGTGACCTGATCAATAAAATGTGTAAAGATGATCAATGTAGCAATGAAATTCTAATTCTTAAACATTATATTAGTAATATTTTTAAAGTGATAGTAGCTAGTGTGTGTAAGGATTTGGCCAAAACAACATTTTCAGAGACTTCTAGCAGATATGTGATTTGTAATACCTTTGACCTAGCAGTTCTGTTCCTCTTAATTCCTCACCTAAAAACAAAAGCTTTGATGCCTTAGAATATATTCTCAAAAATATTTTTCCATAGGATTGTTTGTTGAAGGAAAAAACAAACAAACTAATCAGAATGTGATTGCTCATCAACACAAAAATAGTTGAATAAATTGTATATTCATGCAGGGATTTTTGTGCAACTATGAGCAAGTACAAATTAAATCTATACTCGCTGAGCTAAATTTCCATTATTTCAGTGAGAAAATTAAAACGCAGAGAAATGCCTATAGAATGATTCCATTTTTTAAGGAAAAAGATGATTTTTTAAAAAGCCCTATATATGACAGGATGGGCATGTAGAAGTTTGCAAATGATTGCAAGAGCACGGAGAAAAGGGAAGGAAGGACATTAAGAAGCTGTCAGGGAGTGGGTGTAGCTCAGTAGTTGAGCACCTGCTTCCAATGTACGGGGTCCCGGGTTCAATCCCCAGTTTCTCCTCAAAAACAAACAAACAAACAAACAAACAAACAAAAAAGAAGCTGTCAGGGGCTATGTTCCAGGGGTAAGGAGATGAAGGGAAGAAAGTTGGGAACTAAGGTTTCAAAAAGAGTCCATATTGCATTGAGAAAATATGTATGATTTAGCTAATATAAAAGTTAATCTGTGTTTTTGGCTCACAATTTAAAAATTAAATGTACACATGGACAAGGATAGAAGGTACCATGAAAGGATTGAAACATTGATTTGAATCTGAGATTGTTATTTCAAAATACTGAATTGCTGAATTAAAGAAGGGAAAAAAAATCAGTAACAAGATGAAAGAAATCTTTGAAAGGTCAGTAAGGAAGGGAACATTTTACAGCCTGTTAATTAAAATATGCTTGTGCTGGTTTAAGGCTCCTTCAGGTTTTGGGTATCTCAGCTGATAGAGATATAAGATAAGGTAGAGTAAAAAAGAAAAGAGAATGATCTCAGAAGGCCTCGTGGAGATCTAAAATGTTGTTTATTGCTATTCAGGACAGAAAAGCTGCTTTGGCCCTCCAAGAACACCCACCCAGGACTCTAGTGTCTCCTGGGCTTAACTACAAGTCTGCTTCTCACTTTTCCTGCTTCTTTTTCTATTTTAGGGGACAAGAACTGAGGTCTCATTTTCAGCAGTGGTGGGACATGTCCAGAGTGTGTGTGTGTGGGGGGCGGGGGAGTGTGTCAGAGTGGGAACAAAATTCTTTACATAGAAGTAGAGATCCACCCACTGAGGGGTTCCAGAGATAAGCTGCAGTGCCTCCCGTTCCTTTGGAGCAGCATCTCAGATTCCCACTATATGTTAACTAAGAACTTCTGGGCACAGAGGAAGTCCATCAGGAAATTACTTCTGGAAGAATCTCTTGTTCCTTTCTAAGCTCGTATCCCCTGCCTCCCCCTCCTGCCCCCTGATGATGTGCCCACTCAGTACCATAGAAATAGGGCTGTCTCTTGCCTTTGATTGTAAGGCCTATTCCTTCACCTCGTTAACAGGTTGTGCATTTTCACTTGTTTCTCTTATAATGTAATCTAACTAGGACGACAGACACTTGGTCCCAAATTAGTTAGGTTTTGAACTATACAGGGGTTGTGTAGCTAATTAGTCACCATTGAGCACTGATGGCCATGTACTTGGAATATAAGATGTTCTGCATTCAGGGAGTGGGAAGGGGGAGGGTGATGGATGCCTTCCTTCAGCCTAAATTTGAACCCCACCCTCATAAATGGATGACTTGATAGAGTGGCTAATAACATGTCTTCATAATAACTATTGCTCTTCTAGTTTATTTTAATAAAGTCTTCTCATAGGTAAAGCAAGATCCCTCAAATTTATTTTTTTCTGTAATTTACTGAACACTTTATGATATGCAGCTATATCTTACCGCCAAGTTTTATGCATTACAAGCCTTTTATTGCTCATAAATATTTTAATTCAAATAAATTTATGTTTTCCCCCAGACTGAAAATATAACTATTAATCACTTCTGATTTTATCAGTGTTCCCTAAATATCACAACCAAAATTAAGATTATAAATCTTGGTTTAGGTTATTTCCTTAAGTGGTTCTAGTTTAAATTAAAAAAACTTTTAAATTTTTTCTGAAACTATGTGGAAAAATAGTTATTTTATCTGAAAATTGTATCTCCAATTGTATATCTCCAACTATTCCATTTTATCTTCCTGATATTTTTTGTCATTTTAATTGCCTAATTTATCATCTGTGGCTTGTCGCAACTGATCACTTCAAATATTACTCTTTTGTTTCATCAATTGGAAATGCTTGTCTTGATTCTGAAGCCAACCACTCCTTCCAGGGACAGACAGAAATAAGAGAATCAGAAAATGAAAACATTATTTTTGCTTTTTTTCCACTTAGGTTGGGAGATGTGTGCACTTAGGTTCATAAACTTTGGTTTCTCTCGGAATGAACAAGTCTAGAAGGGAACTTGAACACTAATAAAACAACTCAGTATGAAATACTTCAGATTTTGCAAGGTCATCCTTAATTTATTTTCATTATCAGGAAAATGAATAAGAAAACCTACCTATCGATACTTTCATTTCCCTGAGGAGTATGATTTTTGGAGATGAAACAATTGAAAAGACTCTTTAGTAAAGCAATAGATCCTGCTGATCCAACCCTGTTCTAGTTTCATACACTCAAAGGTTTTAGAAACTGAGTATATAGGTTTTCTCATTCATCTTCTTCCTCCCTCACAGTCATCTGGAATTTCCTTTTGAAGGGAAATAGGAAGATACTGTGCTGAATGCTAAAGTTACTATTATTTTGAGACCCTCCCTACAATTTCTTTTAACCAAAAAACTAGAGAATTGGTATGGTTTAGGAAAATTATAACAAATAAGTTGAACTCACTTCATTTAGTTCTCAGATGATTTTCCATTGCTAGTTTATTACAAAATCTATTTACTAATACAAGCAAACATCTTCAAAACCCCGAATACTTTTGGATACCAAACTATGAAATACTTCTTTTTGCACTTATTGGTACATTCAGAAGATAGACTGGTACACTTAATGAAATGTGTTTCTGACTCAAAAGAGCTAGTTTAGCTTAAAATCCATCTTTGTAAGCCTGCCTGCCTCTCAGTATCACCGGCTCTTGCTCCTCTCTAAAATTTTCTTTGTCTGTGGAGGACAATACTATAACTCTTAAGGCATCTCACTGTTGGCCTTAAGTGGCAGTGACTCAACACACCCAACCTCTCTTCTTGTTTTAGTCACTCATTCCTTACAAGTATTAGCTGGGTACCCACCATATGGATGGCACTCTGTTGTGGACTCGAACATGGTTTTAACTAGTCAAAGTTGGTTTCTTCATGAATTTTCCCCTAAAAGAGTTAAAGACCATTAAAGTATATAAAACCACAGTCGCCAGGGATGGCGGAGCGTGAGGATGGAGCGCTTGTCCGGTCTGCTCTCCCGACTCTCAACAGAGTCCTGTGGCTCTCCGGCTTTTCTGAGCTGAGAGCTGCCCGGCGGCCCCGGATCATGGAAGAGAAAGCGCTAGAGGTTTATGATTTGATTCGAACTATCCGGGACCCAGAGAAGCCCAATACTTTAGAAGAACTGGAAGTGGTAACAGAAAGTTGTGTAGAAGTTCAAGAGATAAATGAAGAAGACTATCTGGTTATTATCAGGTTCACGCCAACAGTACCTCATTGCTCTTTGGCGACGCTTATTGGGCTGTGCTTAAGAGTAAAACTTCAGCGATGTTTACCATTTAAACATAAGTTGGAAATCTACATTTCTGAAGGAACCCACTCAACAGAAGAGGACATCAACAAGCAGATAAATGACAAAGAGCGGGTGGCAGCTGCGATGGAGAACCCCAACTTACGGGAAATCGTAGAACAGTGTGTCCTTGAACCTGATTAATAGTTGTTTTAAGAGATACTGAACTGTAATTATTTGATATATTTGTTTAAACTCTTTGTAAAATGTAAAAGACTCATGTTTAAATAACTAGATGATTTGTGCCTCAGAGCATTTTTTAAAGGATTATTTCCAAGCAAGATTTAATTATAATGCAATACCTAGTTTGTTCAGTGTACAACATTCTCAGGATTTGTAACAATTAAGTATTCAGACAGAGGAATATTTTCTAGTTATAATGTGAAAGATGAGTTGCTATTTTTCTGATGCCCATTCTGATACAACTACTTTTAATGTCAAAAATCTACTGTGCCCAAATGTATTCAATTTAAATCATTACTCTGTAAAATATAAATAAAACAGAGATGATTCTTGTAATGATTCAAAAAAAAAAAAAGTATATAAAACCATGTAATATATATTGTACAAACAAGAAAATGACAAGGACCATGAGGAAGGGACAGGTGAAGTCTTAGGGGAATCAGGGAGAGAGTGACTGCTTACAGCAGGAAGATTGGGGACTGTTACCTGGCAAGGTGCAGGGTCAATTGTCTTCTATACCAAAAACAAATAACACATACATGTAGACACATGCTCATATAAACCACAATACTGTATTCCATTTTAGTTGCTGCCCTCAAGCTTTCTCTCCCATAACTAAGCTCACCCTTTTTCCTCATGAACCCCCTGCAGTCACTGTTGACTGGACTATTCTCACCACTGTACTGAGGCTCCCTGGATTGTTCTGATCATTGGATTCTTTTCAAGTCTTGCTTTCATTTGTTCTCTCTCTTTCTCACATCTGACACTGTTGACCACTCCTTTCCTCCTTTGACTTCCAGAATCACATCCTCTGTTGATTCTATCAACCCTTTGAGCATTGCTTCTCAGCCTTGTTAGCTCCTCTTCTGACAGGCCATTTAAATGTCAATAGACCTCAAAATTTTCTGATCCTCCCAGTTACTCATTCTGTGTGTCCTCTTTGTGTGATTTTTTAAAACTTTATTTTGTACAGTTAATAATTGAGAATATAAACACTTAAAAACTAAAAAGTAAACACAGATGAATAAATACATACATTTCTCAAACAAATGTATTGCATACATATACATTTTTTTTTAATCAAACAATATGTTTCACAATATATTTGGTTCATAGTAACACAGTCATACAGTATTTGTCCTTTTGTGTCTGGCTTGCTCCACTCAACATAATGTCCCCGAGGTTCATTCATGTTGTCATATGATTTACGACTTCATTTCTTCTTATAGCTCCATAATATTCCATCGTGTGAATAGACCACAGTTTGTTTATCCATTCATCTGTTGATGGACACCTGGGTTGTTTCCAACTTTTGGCAATGGTGAATAATGTTGCTATGAACATCAGTATGCAGATGTCTGTGTGTGTCACTGCTCTCAGTTCTTCTGGGTATATACCCAGTAGTGGCATTGCTGGGTCATGTGGCAAGTCTATATTCAACTTCTTTAGGAACTGCCAAACAGTCCTCCACAGTGGCTGTACCATTCTGCATTCCCATAAACAGTGAATAAGTGTTCCTATATCTCCACATCCTCTCCAATACTTGTAGTTCTCTGTCTTTTTAATAGTGGCCATTCTGATAGGTGTGAAATGATATATCATTGTAGTTTTGATTTACATTTCACTAATCATTGGTGATGTTGAGCATTTCTTCATGTGTTTTTTTTTTTTTGCCATTTGTATTTCTTTTTTGGATAAATGTCTATTGAAGACTTTGGGCCATTTTTTTTAATTGGTTCGTTTGTCTTTTTATTGTTGAGTTATACCATCTCGTTATATATCCTGGATATTAAACCCTTATCAGGTATGTGATTTACAAATATTTTTTCCCATTGAGTTGGCTGCCTTTACACAAAGGACTTTTGACAAAGTCCTGTGAGGTGCAAAAGTGCTGAATTTTGAGGAGGTCCCATTTATCTATTTTTTTCTTTTGTTGCACATGCTTTGGGTGTAAGGTCCAAGAAACCACCGCCTACGACAAGGTCTTGAAGATGTTTCCCTACATTTTCTTCTAGTAGTTTTATGGTCCTGGCTTTTATATTTAGATCTTTGATCCATTTTGAGTTTATTTTTGTATAGGGGATGAAATAGGGGTTCTCTTTCATTCTTTTGTTATAGATATCCAGTTGTCCCAACACCATTTGTTGAAGAGACTGTTTTGTCCCATTAACATGGACTTCGTAGATTTGTCAAAAATCAGTTGACTGTATAGGTGAGGGTTTATTTCTGGATTCTCATTCTATTCCACTGATCAATGTGTCTATCTTTATGTCAGTACCATGCTGTTTTGACTACTGTAGCTTTGTAGTATGTTTCAAGGTCAGGCAGTGAAATTCCTCCCAGATCGCTCTTCTTTTTTTAGAATGTTTTTGCGTGCACTTACCCTTCCCAATAAATTTGGTAATTGCCTTCTCTAATTATGTAAAGTAAGCTGTTGGGATTTTGACTGGTATTGCATTGAATCTATAAATCAGTTTGGGTAAGATTGACATCTTAATGATATTTATTCTTCCAATCCATGAACACGGAATGTCTTTCCATTTGTTTAGGTCTCTTAAAATTTCTTTTAGCATTGTTTTGTAGTTTTCTGCATATAAGTCCTGTACTTCTTTGGTTAAATTAACTCCTAGGTATTTGAGTGTTTTTGTTGCTATTGAAAATGGAATTTTCCCCCTGATTTCCTCCTCAGATTGTTCAGTACTAGTATACAAAAACATTACTGATTTTTGCATGTTGATATTGTGTCCTGCTACTTTGCTGAACTCATTTATTAGCTCAAGTAACTTTGTTTTGGATACTTCAGGATTTTCTAAGTACAGGATCATGTCATCTGCAAACAGTGAGAATTTTACTTCCTCTTTTCCTATTTGAATGCCTTTATTTATTTTATTTTTTTCTTGTCTAATTGCCCTAGCTAAAACTTCTAGTACAATATTGAATAACAGTGGTGACAGTGGGCATCCTTGTCTTGTTCCCAATCTTAGAGGGAAAGCTTTCAACCTTTCCCTATTGAGTATGATGTTGACTGTGGGTTTTTCATATACGCCTTTTATCATATTGAGGGATTTTCCTCCTATTCATGTCTTTTGAAGTGCTTTTATCACAAAAGGATGCTGGATTTTGTCGAATGCCTTTTCTGCATCTATTGAGATGATCATGTGTTTTTTTCCTTCAATTTGTTTAGGTAGTATATGACATTGATTGATTTTATTATGTTGAACCAGCATTGCATACCAGGAATAAATCCCACTTGGTCATGATGTATAAATCTTTCAATATGCTGTTGGATTCAATTTGCAAGTATTTTTTTGAGAATTTTTGCATCTATGTTCATTAGAGAGAATGGCCTGATTTTCTTTTCCTGTAGTATCTTTACCTGGCTTTGGTATTAGGATGATGTTGGCTTCATAAAATGTCTTGGGTAATTTTCCTTTCTCTTCAATTTTTTGGAAGAGTTTAAACAGGATTGGTGTTAATTCTTTTCTAAATGCTTGGTAGAATTCACCCGTGAAGCCGTCTGGTCCTGGACTTTTCTTTGCTGGGAGAGTTTTGATGATGAATTCAATCCACTTAAATGTGATTGGTTTTTTAAGTTCTTGTATTTTTTGCAGCATCAGTGTAGGTTGGTTGTACATTTCTAGGAATTTGTCCATTTCATCTAGGTTATCTAGTTTGTTGGCAAATAGTTTCTCATAATACCCTCTTATGATTCTTTTTATTTCTGTGGAGTCGTTTGTAACTTCCCCCCTTACATTTCTGATTGTATTTATTTGCATCTTCTCTCTTTTTTTCTTTGATAGTCTAGCTAGGGGTTTGTCAATTTTATTGATCTTCTCAAAGAACCAGCTTTTGGTTTTGTTGATTTTCTCTATTGTTTTTTGTTGTTGTTGTTTGTTTGCTTGTTTGTTTATTCTCATTTCCACTTATTTCTGCTCTAATCTTTATTATATCTTTCCTACTGTTTGCTTTGGGATTGGTTTGCTATTCTTTTTCTAGTTCTCTAGTTGTTCAGTTAGATCTTTGAGTTTAGCCCCTTCTTGTTTTTTGATATAGGTATTTAGGGCTATAAATTTCCCTCTCAAGACTGCCTTTGCTGTATCCCATAAGTTTTGATATGTTGTGTTCTCATTTTCATATGTCTCAATATATTTACTGATTTCACTTGCAATTTCTTCTTTGACCCACTGATTATTTAGGAGTGTGCTGTTCAGCTTCCACAGATTTGTGAATTTACTTTTTTCCTGTCTATTATTGATTTCCAGTTTCATTCCATTATGATATGAGAAGGTGCTTTGTATAATTTCAGTCTTTTTATATTTATTGAGCTGCATTCTGACCTAACATGTAGTCTATGCTGGAGAAAGATCCGTGGGCACTTGAGAAGAATGTGTAACCTGCTGAGTTTGTATGCAGAGTTCTGTATATGTCTGTTAGGTCTAACTTGTTTATCATATTGTTCAAGTTCTCTGTTTCCTTGTTGATCTTCCATCTAGTTGTTCTATCTAATGATGTGAGTGGGGTGTTGAAGTCTCCAATGATCATTGTAGAAATGTTTATTTTTCCCTTCAGTTTGTCTCATGTATTTTGGGGCACCCTGGTTAGGTGCATAGATATTTATGACAGTTATATCTTTCTGGTGGATTGTCCCTTTTATTAATATATAATGGCCTTCTGTATCTCTTATAACTTATTTGCATTTAAAGTCTGTTTTGTCTGATATTAGGATAGCTACCCCTGCTCTTTACTGGTTACTATTTGCATGGAGTATCTTTTTCCAACCTTTCACTTTGAGCCGGTTTGTATCCCTGGGTCTAAGGTGAGTTTCTTGTAAGCAGCATATAAATGGCTCATGTGTTTTTTTATCCATTCTATCAGCCTGTATCTTTTGATTGGGGAGTTTAATCCATTCACATTCAATGATATTACTGTAAAAGCACTATTTACTTCCTCCATTTTATTCTCTGGTTTTCATATGTCATCTTGTTTTTGTCTGTCTTTTTACTATTTTGGTTATCCTTTCTGCTATTTTTTCTTCTATACTTTCCTCCAAGTTGCTCTTTCTGTGTTTTTCTTTCAGGTTCTAAGGCTTCCTTTAATATTTCCTGCAAAGCTCGTTTATTTTTGCAAACTCTCTTAGTTTCTGTTTGTTTGTGCATATTTTATATTCACCTTCATATTTGAAGGACAGTTTTGCTGGATAAAGAATTCTTGGCTGGCAGTTTTTCTCCTTCAGTTTCCTAATTGTATCATACCACTATCTTCTCACCTCCACGGTTTTTGAAGAGAAATTTGCACTAAGTCTTACTGGATGTCCCTTGTATATGATGGTTTGCTTCTCCCTTGATGCTCTGAGAATTTTCTCTTTATCTTTGACATTTGACATTCTGAGTAGTATGTGTCTTGGAGTAGGTCTATTGGATTTATTCTGATTGGAGTACAGTGTGCCTCTTGGACATGTAAGTTCATGTCTTTGGTGAGAGCTGGGAAATTTTCAGCTATTATTTCTTCAAATACTCTTACTGCTGCTTTTTCCTTCTCTTCTCCTTCTGGAACTCCCATGACATATATGTTGTTGTGTATTGTTTTTTCATTTAACTCTCTGAGCCCCTGCTCAATTTTTTCCATTCTTTTCTCTCTCTGTTCTTTTCTCTCTTCAATTTTAGCTGTTCTGTCTTCAGTATCACTTATTCTTTCTTCTATCATTTCGGGTCTGCTGTTGTATGCCTTGAATGTGTTTTTGATATCACCTATTGTGTCTTTCATTCCCATGAGCTCTGTTACTTTTCTATTCAAGATTTCAAATTCTTCTTTGTATTTGCTCAATGTCTTCTTGATATCATTTATCTCTTAACTATATTGTCCTTCAACTCATTAATTTGATTTTGGAAATTTGTGTGCATCTTGCTGATTAGTTCTCTCAAATTCTGCATCTCTTCTGGGACTTTGATGTGTTCCTTTTCTTGGGTCATGTCTTGTATATTCATAGTATGGCTCGTAATTTTTTGCTAATATATAGGCATCTGATTAGGATATAATTTACTCAGATGCTTAATCTCTTTCTCTTTTGTAGGGATTTACAGGCAGGATTCTGTGGGTTACCACTGCTCTGATTTTTGGCTTGATCTGGATTGTTAGGATTGTTCTGCTGGTTGCTCAAAACTGGGCACCACACCCAGTAATTGATTTTAGAGTAGCTTCCTAGGGCCTTGGGCAGGGAGTTTATAGAGGCCGGAAAAAGCCTCTCCTACTTATTTTTAATTTTCTTGTGCGTACTTTCTTGGTTTGCCAGGAGATGGCACTCTTTAGCAGCTCTCAGTTCAATGCCTGGTCAGAGTGTATTTATTGCACAGCCCAGATCAATGTGATAGAGCTTCCTGTCTGAAGTCTAGGAGCCTTGTAATTCAAACTTTCTCTGAGACAGTTCTCCAGCCTTCTCTGGCAGGCCCCTCCCTTTTCCCTGGCTAGGAAATACTTCCACTCCCTTTGAGTCCTCAACACTCAGTCCTTGTTAGTAAAGGAGGAGATTGGGAGGCTCGTATATCTTTAGACCCTTGCAGGCTCCAAGGCAAACAATGGTGTAGCCCCACCCGGCCTGGAAGGGCTCTTGGAACACAGCAGACCAAATATGTGAGTCAAAAGCTGAGCCAACCTTAGGCTGTGTCCCTCTCTCTCCCCTTTCCTGTGGAGTCCTCAACAATTAGTCCAGGCTAGAAGAGAGGGAGATTGCGAAGGTTGGATTTCTCCAGTCCTTCACCAGCTCCCAGTGCAAACCACTCTTTAGTCTCACCCGGCCTGGAAGGGTTCGTGGGCATAGCAGACCAAATTTGTGGGTCAGAAGTTGAGTCAACCTTAGGCTTTGTCCCTCTCTCTCTCCTTTCCTGGGGTCATAGATCCCTGAAGGCCCCTTTGTCTGTAGCCGCAGGCCCAGAGGCCCTAGAATTCTAAAGTGTCTTTAGTGTGGGGGAGGGTGCTGGTGGCAGCAGCAGCCTCAGGTTTCAACCCACAGTTCTGTCGTCCACGATTTCCCTCCTTTGTCCCTCTCTCCTCTGGGTGGTGTCCAGCCTTCGCCTGCTGTTCTAAAGCCTAGAAGATCCTTTTCGGGGCTGTTTCAGCCTGTCCTCTAGCTATTTTTCTGGAGGAGAAGAGATTCCCGTGTCTTACTAGTCTGCCATCTTCATAGAAGTCTCCTGTGTGATCTTATTCAGTCCATATCTTCAGTTAACACTTTCACTCAAACCCAGTCATCTACCCTGGGCTCAAGATCTACAGGTCATTTCCATCTCAACAACCTAAAGCACTGTTGTAGGTTATGTTCCCTGAAAAGCAGACTAAGAATTAGCATGTAGGATGTTTCTTAAGGAGTACTCTTGGGAACAACATCTGTAGGAGGGAAGGAAGCATTTTGGGTAGAGGGAGAAGTTGGGCTGCCTCAGCTGAGAAGTTAGCCTCAGCTAATCTTACAAGGCTCTGAAGCTGGGAAGGTCCTTCAGTGTTGTCCTTAATTGAGGGCAAAGGGGATGGCCTTTATACCCTGCACTGACCATCACCGGATGCAGACTGTTGCTGGAAAGGGGATGTACTAGATTGAACAGTGCCCCTCCCCCAAATTCATGCTATGTCCACACAGAATATCAGATTGCTACCTTATTTGGAAATAGAGTTTTTGCAGATATAATCAAGTTAAGATAAGGATTAGGATGGGCCCTAAATCCAATGACTGGTGTCCTTATAAGGAGAGAGATATTTGGAGACACAAAGAGAGAAGGCAGCTATGTAAAGATGGAGGCAGAAATTGGAGTGATAAAGCTATATACCAAGGAAGACTAAGGAATGCCAGAGGTCATCAGAAGCTAGGAGAGAGTCACACAGCAAATTCTTCCCTTGATTTCAACTTCCATCCTCCAGAACTGTGAGAGAGTAAATTTCTGTTGTTTTAAGCCACCCAGTTTGTGGTAATTTCTTAGAGCAGCCATAGGAAACTAATTCTGGGGACTTGGCTTGGGTAAGGAAGCTCCCAAGCAGAAGCCAGTTCTGGGGAGGGATGTCAGAGCACTCTCAGTAGCTGGGGGACACAGTGCTTCAGTCCTGAAGGGGAATTGTGTGGCACAGCAGTGTCCATGGCAGGCACCAGCATGTCTATTACTGTATCCATTCTTTTTCCATAAATGTATTGTTTCTCTTGTATTTCTACTTTTAGTGAATTGCCAGCCCACCCAGTAACACCTATCAGATGCTAGGGGAGTATTTCTGTGTAACTGAGAACTAACAAATTATGCTGCAAGGCAACAATGACATAAATAAGAGTCTTAGAATTACAATATGCAGAGCACAGAGTCAGGTAGCAGCCCAAATTGTGTCCTGTCTTGGCCTTTCCAGGCATGGGATTTTAAAGGAAATGAAGATTACACAAGTTGTTTGTGGTTGATGGATATTTGGGTTGAAACACTGAATTGTCCTTCAGGTTAGATAGTTAGCTGAGTTCTTAATCTTGTGGTTTGTATTATGGTCCAGATGTCTTTGGAATTTTGAGGACTATTGTTGCTTGAGGCTTTGTATACTTTGGCAGTTTGTGATATCTGGCTGAGACCTGCCTAAGAGTTACCTCCAGAATGACCACCCAACTCCATTTTAAATCTCTTATCCAAAGTTAACTCAATTTTGTTTTACTTCTTCTAACACCTGTTTCCTCACTAAGTCCTCACCAGCAGCCAATTCAGAACCCAAGTCTCGCCAACCTCCCTCCTTAATATTTCACCTATCTTTTCCTTTCTCTCCCACCCTGCTCTTAGGGCCCTAATGAAGCCACACTGTCGTGAATCATGAGCAATAACAGTCTCTTAATTGTTACCACAGGCTCATTTCTTACAGCCTTCCCTTCCTATCTATCCTCCACTTTATCTCCAACATTATATTTCTAGAAGGTAAAACTAGCCTCATCAATCTCCTGCTTATTCAATGGCTCCCCACTGTCTTCAATATAACATTCACAACCCTGCTAAGGCATGAAATTTCTCCAGCCTCATCTGAAGCCCACAACCTAGCCATTCGGAAATGCTTGCAGTTCTCCAAACTCGTCAGCTACTTCATACTCTGTGCTTTTGATCGTGATGCTCCTTCTGCCTGGACTATTCTTTCATTCCTTTCCCTTGCCACTTGGTAGCACCTATTCATCTTTTAAGACTGAATTCAAGCAGGAACCCTCTATGAAGCCTTTCTTGACTCCTTCCATCCTGCACTAATCATCCCCTTCCTTACTTATGGCTCTACTGTACCCCAAACATACTGCTTTATTTATATCTATAATTCTTAACTGTAATTTTTTGTACCCATGTTTATCTGTCTTATTATTTGTATTCTCCTTGAAGGCAGAGCCTATGTCTGATTTATTCCTGAGGCACCTGGAAGAAAGCACATTAATTAGTGATGAATGGAATGATCACTAAACAGAGAGGAGGATCCAGTTGTTAACAGACAGGATGAATCTGAAAAACAAAAACTGAAACAAAAGAGCATGATTCTGTGACTTTCTTCAATTATGTCCAACAGCCTCTGAATAGGAAGTGTGAAAAACTGCAAAAGGGGTTCCATCAGAAGGACCAGATGTAGAGGAGATCAGGATCTTTAGTGAGAGCTTTACTGAAATGGCTCCTACACACAGATATAAAAGAGACATATGTGCCCTCCACCTGGCCAATGGTCTGTGAGAACCAGAGAGACCCAGGAACTGGAGACCAAAGGGCAGAATCAGCAATAATGAGGCAGTGGGAAGGAAATGAGGAGAGGGACATTTTGGTGCTCAAAATTTTAGAGGCAGAGCAGTTCTGGGTGACCCAAGGTCCAAGGCACAGTCTTAAACTTAGGAACTTGAGGAGCTATGGGAGTGAAGATAAAGGTTGTTATCACTGAGGAAATGGGGAAAATTTTGAGGTCAGAGGGTTAGGTGGGTTATTATTAGAGTGACCATATATCCTAGTTTCCTTTGGCCTGGGTTATGCCTGCTGTTTCAGCAAATTATTAATAGAATTTCTTTCACTTTTAAAAGTGTCCTTGTTTGGATAATAAAGTATATTTGTATAATAAAGTATATGGTTCCTCTAGTTTATATTAAATTCCACAAATGGCATGATGCTGCTTAGTGTAGCTAAGATATACCTCCAGCCTTCTGGACTTTGAGAGAAAAATCAGGTTGTCAGACTTGAAACAGTAGGGAATTTAAAGAATAGCCATTGTAATTTGCCATAGGAAGATGATAACAATGAATACATTTTAAATTATAACATATATCACACATAGAGTTTTTAAATTTCACGTTTATACAGAAAACTTTTAAGTTTTCGGTAGTGTAGGCTTACCTTTTTTTTTTTTTTTTTTTTAAAGTAGAATAAATAAAAATGAATTAGCGTAGCTTAACAAGTGGCTAAATAATTTATACTCACAAGCAATCTGTCAACTTAGAGATGTCTTCAGGTGTCATTGAAGCATTGCATAGAGGAAAGAGTGGAGGCTGAAAACCAGAGGGTTTTGGTCTGCTTCTTACCAGTAACATGGAAATAACTAAGTTAATTATCCTTGCTAAGCCCATTTCCTCACTGGTAAAAGGGGATAATAATAGCCATCTGACCTCTCTCCGGGGTTGTGGTGAGGACCAAATGAAATAATGGGAAACTCTTTGAAAAGGTTTTCAAACAAAAGTATACCAAATGCCCTTTCTTAGGAAAAAAAAAAAGACCCTAGGTGAGTTATTTGTATTTTTGTTATGAATTAGTAGGAACATTTTAACATAAATGCAGAGTTTATTTATTTATTTATTTATTTATTTTATTTTTATTTTTATTTTACTGGGAGGTCCCGGGGATCCAACCCAGGTCCCTCCATATGGGAGATGGACTCCCAACCATTTGAGCCACATCCACCCCCAGCAGAGTTTAGAAATAAATTTGTTACTGCTATTATATAAATAGATGAATTTTGCATGACTTACTTACAAACTCATTTCATAAAATGGAGTGTAGGAAGAACAATGGGAATAACTGAAAACTACAGTTACCTCATTAGTAAAAATGGTCCCCTCATTCTATGTAAAAGGCAGACAGAGTAATTAGTGACCCAAAGGTCTGTTGAGAAAATGAGGTAATTTTTGGAGACAAATATCCAATTCATTCTTCTATAAGTGTTTTACCTATTAAACCCCCCAACCCAGCATTAGAAGGTCAACCATTTTACAGATTAACTCACTCAACCCATGTCAGAGGTTAAGGGGAGCTCTCTGGTGTGAACAGCTGTTGCTCATTTGTCTTTCCATATCAAAGACTCAAGAACATTCTTTAGTAAATTAGGGAGGTATTAGGGAGATGAAACTAGTTCCTGGTATAAAGAAAATATATACCACACCACTAGTTTCCTTTTAATCAAAGTGGGAAATATTAAAATTATTAGGAACATTAAAGCTTCCTAGGAAATCTGTTACTTAATGTAAAGCATATAAAGCTAATATTTGATTTTTTAGATTATGTCTAGGAAATGTTATTCAAAGCTTGAAAACATGTCAAAAATGATATTTGTCACCATGTGTACATTTATGTCAGAAAATTCTATATTTTCATATAAAATTAAGATTTTTCAGGGACTAAACTTAATTTAAAAATGGCAAGTTTATTCTTTTTTTTTTTTTTTTTGGCATAAGAAAATTTATTACTACTGTTTGCTTTGCATCATCAAAATTTATGATCTTGGTCTTTCCTTCTTGCCTTTATATAAAGCCAAAAGAGAGACATTGGCTACTTTGACAACCTTAAAGCAGACTCCAGGAAAGTCACCAACAGCATGACCTTTGTGACCAAATCCAGCAACCAGAACTCCATCGTTTTCCTCAATAAAATTCAAGCAACCATCATTGGGTACGAAGGCTGTGATTTTCTTGCCATTCTTGATCAGCTGGGCCCTGACACACTTCCTGATGGCAGAATTTGGCTGTTTGGCTTCAACCCCTACTTTTTCCAACACAATTCCTTTTGCATGGGAAGCGCCTCCAAAAGGGTTGGCCTCAGGGCTGTGCCCAGATGGGCTTTCTTGTACTGTTTATCATGCCACTTCTGGTCCCGTCGATGGCTACAGAGCTTCCTGGCAGTACGAAGACCTCGACACTTACCCATCTTGTCAGGACCACGAGACCAAGTGAAAGAGGCAAGTCTATTCTTGCAAACAGTGTGTACTAAGTTATGGCCTTGAATAATGGGGAAAGAATTTGAAGTTTTGTGTTGAAAAGAAGAAAACAAATATTTTTAAATCCCAATTATGCCAAGTGAAGTGAGCCAGACACAAAAGGACAAATATTGCACGGTCTTATTAATAGGAACCAAATACTAAGAATAATCACATGGAGCTAAAACCTAGAGTATAGGTCATTAGGAGATAAGAGGAGGGCTGAGAAGAACTACTGATGTCTAATGTATGTAGAAGTTTTTATTAACTTGACTGCAAAAGTGTGGAAATGGATAGAGTTGATGGTAACACATTATAGTGAGTAGCAGCTGGTTTATAAATGGGATTGTGGCTGAAAAGGGTAGTCTAGGGATGTAAATGGCAATTGAAAGAAAGCTGGAGAATAATCTAGGGACTGAACAACACAGTGAACCCAGAGGTGGATGAGAATTGTGGTTGATGGTACAGATGCAAGAGTGTCCTTCTGTGAGCTAGAGTGGATATACCTCACTATTGCAGGGTGTTTGGAATGTGGAGAAGCATGGAAAAAATACAATTGGTGTGACCTATGGAATGGTTAACAGCAATACTGTAATATTCTTGCATCAATGCCAAAGATGTACGGTGGTGATAATGGGGGAGGGGTTATGGAAAAAGTGCGCCAAATATATACTATGGACCATGGTTGGTGGCAATAGTCTGATGCTGTTATCTCATAATCTGTAACAAATATTCCACCATGGCGTGGTGTGTTGGTGAAGGGGTGTTATACGGGAATTCTACACATGTGCATGACTGTTTTGTAAGTTCACAACCTCTGTAATAAAAATATATTAAAAAATAATATATTGGGGGAAAATACACCAAATGTAAGATATGGACAATAGTTAGTAGTAATATTTTGACAATGCTCTTGCATAGTTTGTAACAAATGTTTCACAAAAATGCAAGGTGTTGGTGGAGGGGTGATGTATGGGGCTCCTGTATGATGTTATGCATGTTTATTTTGTAAGTTTACAACTTTTACTATATACTTATTGTTTATGTATGTTCATGTATGAATGATATACTTCCATAAAAATATATATTTTTAAATCCCAGGTATGGTCTAGGATCTACATTAGGCATAATACATGGATTACAGTATTTAATCCTCATAGTGATAAAATGAGGTTGGGGTAATTCCTACCTCTACTTTTCATAAATGTGAGAGAAGAAAGAGCTAAGTTAATTAAAAGCTGGAGTAAAATTCTAAAGCAAAATTCTAAAGATAACCCTCTCTCTCCAAGATTCCAATCCCCTGGTTGGTCAATCAAACATTAGGTAGTGCTGTGAAGGGAATTAAAGTTATAATTAAAGTCCAAGTCAGTTGACTCTAAGACAGGGAGATTAACCAAATAGGACTGATCTAATCATGCAAGCAGGCAAGCCCTTTAAAAGGCAAAAGAGGAAGTCATGAGATTAGAAGAGTGAGAAGGACTTAACATGTCCTTGTTGCTTAGAAGATGGAGGGGGCCCCTGTGAGTGTGGGCGGCCTCTGGAGCAGAGAGCAGACCGAATGGCATAGCCAGCAAGTAAACGGTGACCTTGGTCCTACAGTACAAGGAAATTAATTCTTCTCCCTAGATCTTTCAGATAAGAGCCCAGACTGGCCAACACCTTGATGTTGACCTTGTGAGACCCTTAGCATAGAACTCAGTTGAGCCATGCCACACTTTGACCTACAGAACTATGAGATAACAAATGGGTGTTCTTTTAAACCACTAAGTTTGTGGTAATTTGTTAAGGTAGCAATGGAAAACAAATACAGAATCTCAAAGTCGTAGAGCCAGTAAACAATAGATGTAGGATTTAATCCATTCAGCATAGATTATTGTGATGAAAATAGATGAGAGCAAGACAAACAGATAATTTGAAGAAATTTCATTCATTCATTTATTCATTCACTCACCCATTCATTCAACTATCAAATATTTATTGAGTAGCTTTTATGTGGCAGGCCTTGGGCTCTGTGTGGAGCTCCAGAAATAACCATCCAGCCACTTCCCTCAAAGAGCTCAAAGTTCTGTGTGTGTGTGTGTGCATGCACATGGGTTTGCACATGTGTGTGCGTGTGTGTGCATGAGTGTGTAGGAGCAGACAAGCAAACGGATGAGTATAGTGCAGCGTGTCTGCTAAGTGCTGAAAACGATAGGCTGGGGTTGTGATTTTAGTCTGATATCTTACCATTTTGCCTATGGTAGGCAGAATAATGGTCTCCAATACTAACCATGTCCTAATCTTCAGAGCCTAAAATATGTTATGATGCATGGCAAGAGACAATTAAGGATACAGACATACTTAAGGTTGCTAGTCAGCTAACCTTAAAATAGGGAGATTACCTGGGATTATCTGGGGGCCTAATGCAATCACAAAGGTCCTTAAAAATAGAAAAGGGAGGCAGAAGAGGTCAGAGTGATACAATCTGAGAAGGACTTGACCCAACATTGCTGGCTTTGAAGGTGGAGGAAAGGGGCCATAAACCTAGGAATGTGGACAGCATCTAGAACCTGGAAAAGACAAAAATGGCTTCTCCCCTGGATCCTTCAGAAGGAATGCACTGCTGACACCTTAATTTCTTCTGATTTTAATAACTGTAAAATAATAAATTTGTATGTTTTAAGCCAACAAGTTTGTGATAATTAATAGGAAATTAACATGTGGTCTGAATTTCACTAACAAGAGATGAATTAAAATGGTGGTAGAGAGGGGGAATGCATTAGGGTTGTAATATTTTAGCTAATATTAAGAAGATAGTCTTTAAACATTGAAAGCATGTGAAAAAAGGAAATGAGCATAAAATTCACAAATCATCATTAAAAAAACCTGAGAAATTGTAATGCATCAAATATAAGACTTGTGTTTTTGGAAAGAAACAAATATTCTACCAATTGGGAGAAAATTATTTACAAACACATGTCTGATAAAAAAACTTGTATCTAAACTATTTAGGAACTCTTCTGAATAATAAGATGAACAATACAATTAAAAAACGGGAGGGAGCAGATGCAGCTCAGTGGTAGAGCACCTGCTTCCCATGTACGAGGTCCTGGGTTCAATCCCCCATACCTCCTTAAAAAAAAATGGAAGAGATTTGAAAAAACATTTCACCAAAGAAGATAAATGATAGGCCAATAAGAACATGAAAAGATGCTCAATATCATTAGTCACTAGGGAAAGGCAAATTAAAACTACAATGAATATCCATATAGTGGAATATCACTCAGTAATTAAAAGGAATGTCCTACTGATACAACAGTAAGGATGAATCTCAGAACATTATGCTAAGTGAAAGAATCTAGATACAAATGACTATATGTAATATGATTCCATAAGACATTCAAGAAAAGGGAAAACTATAGTGATGGAAAGCGGATCAGTGGTTGCAAGAGGAAGATAATTGTAAAGGTGCACGAGAGAACTTATTTGATGATAAAAAATTATGTATCTTGTTTGTAGTGGGGGTTACTCAATTATATATATTTGTAAAAACTCATTGAGCTGTACACTTAAAAGCACACATTTTATTCTATGCAAATTACACTTCAATAAATCTGATTTAGATTGCCCCCTCCCCTGAAAAGAAAATGAGTACATAGCACATGTTTTATTTATTTTTTATTTTTTATTTTTTTCATAGCGCATGTTTTAAACAAGGGACTGACCAACCTCCCAAATATAATCCTTCTGAAGAAAATATAACTTCTTAAATATATAAAAGCAGGAAATCCACACACATGCAAAGCTTTACAGTTACCACTCATGCATTAAAATTCAGTTGTAGAGTTCCCTTCCTTGTCTGGTGTACTGAATTACTGTAAAACTTAAAACAGGATATTTTAATTAAAAATAGGAATCCACAGATGAATTAAGATACCCTGAAATAGAAACAGGGAAATGTTCTCACATCATCTTTAAAAAAAACCACACACTTGGATAAACAGTTTGATGAACAGTGAATAGGATATTGGGAATTACACAATAGTCTGCTGAAATGAGTGTAATTTATCTCGTTCAACATTCAGGACTGGACTTTTAAAAGACTTTTTTTTTTTAACTCAAAAGAGAAACATGTCCATGTTTATAAGTGCTCTAAGCTCTTCAGGAAAAAATACAAAGGTATTATTATTTCATGAGCTCTGGGTCTACTTTGACATTCCAGTTGTTCCATTCATAATTGCTGGGCTTGCCTTGAGAAAGTGTATGTTTAGTATATGCATTTGTAATTCATTAAAAGCAAACACTCATTTTGGGAAACATAGTTTTAGAGATATGGGCATTGAACTTGTGAAAAGGTAACTATTTTGCCCAAACTCCTTTGTGCCGTCTCAGAGCATAGGGTCAGTCCCAGCTACACCTCTTGGTGTGTTATCTTCTTCACCACACAGGGTCTCAGCGACTCTCCATGAATTATTTACATGAGAGATACATTTTAAAATTATATTTTGTGGGAAGCTCTTTTGGCAAGGAAATATGACCCTTGCCTGTTACTCCACAAAGACGCCTGAAGACTGTAGTAGGAGAACCACTAGATTAGAAAAGCGTATTTTCCTTTTATTCATTACATTTTATAATCAAAAGGTGGAAAAGCACAATCCAATTCTTTGTTAATATCCTTCAATTGCAGCATATTTCATGTATAAATGTAGTCTGCTTGCTATTGTAATAGGCATCCTCTGCCTCTTCCCTTGGGGGCTTGTGATCAGAGTCAATACCCATAAACTGTAAAGATGTGACAGGATTTTTCATCTCATTAAGATGCCACACAACCAGGATTCCTTCGTCCTTCTTACGTCTGATTTGTGCTCCTCAGATCTGACCTTTAAGGCTTCCGTTGCTTTGCAAACACACTGCAGGTCCCAAGGGCACATAATTAAGTAGGTCACTTGCTTCACACTCCATATTAGTACTTGCCTTTCAAATATGCTTCCTCTGTTCTAGTGTGGGAAAATTTGCTTTTTCATGAGACATTCATGGATAAGTTCTTGGCGGTTTCCACAGAAAATAATGTCCTTGATATATTGTGGAAATACTTGAGGTCATTTGGGATTTCATCAGTCATGAGAATAATTGGTCTCACATATTTTAAAGAGCAGAGTCCACTCACACAAATTGTAGTATGCCTTAGGCTTATCTTTCTAGAGGAAGAACACTCAAAGATAATTGTTTGGGATGTGCCCTTTGCCAATGAAAGAATGTCAATAATTTTGCAACAATTCTATACCTAAAATGTCGGGATGAAAAATTGTTTAAGTTTAAATGTATTTTGATAATCTTTCCCATTAATAAATACCTTTGCATAAATGCATATGTACAAGGTAGAGTTTCTATTACTTCCTCTTGCAAGCGGCATTTACTGTGTGCTGTAGGAGTTTCCAATCAAATAAATAAATATTCATGTTGTAATCATTTATAATTTTGCTTTCATAACTTTAATAACTGAACATGAATTTTTAGCACTAACATAAAATTTCATTTCACTGACTATAATTATTCAATAGTAAAAAATTAAAAAATATTTAGTACAAGTCAATTTTGAAGTGAGTCAAGATGACTGGTGCTGCCACTCAATCCCACCATCACAATCCTTATCCTTTGTAAACTGAATGAGCTCTTGCCACCCAAGATATCGACTACGTTAATCCCAGATGAAACATTGCATATGTCTCAATTAATAGGCCCATTTAATTAAATTGTATTGCATAACTAGCGATGTGTTCCTCCTAGTGATGCTAATAAAGAGATATCAACAGGGCCTACCTGAGCTTTCACATGATGACCCTGTTAAGAAATCAATGGGAGGTAAGTGGATGTAGCTCAAGCGATTGGACTCCTGTCTACCATATGGGAGGTCCTGGGTTCGATTTCTGGGGCCTCCTGGTGAAGGCAAGCGAGCCTGTATGGAGAGCTGGCATAACAAAATGATGCAACAAAAAAGACACAGAGGAAAAAGACAATGAGAGACACAACAAACCAGGGAGCTGAGGTGGTGCAAACGACTGAGTGCTTCTCTCCCATGTTGGAAGGTCCCAGGACTGGTTCCTGGTGCCTCCTAAAGAGAAGACGAGAAGAGAAGACAAGCAGACACAGAAGAACGCACAGCGAATGGACATAGAAAGCAGACAGCGAGTGCAAGTGGCAAGGGGTGTGGTGGTGGTGGAAATAAATAAAATAAAATTCGTTAAAAAAAAAAAAATAAATCAATGGGAGATGAGAGGTGGCAATGAAGACACAGACTTCTACAGAATAGTGTTTCTCAGATTTTAATGTGCACGCATATCCCCTTGTTAAACCTTGTTAAAATACCGATTCTGATTCAAAAGTTCTGGGGTGGGGCCTGAGAGTCTTCATTTCTAACAAGCTATCAGGTGATGTTGATGCTGTTTGGTCCATGTTTTGAATGGCAAGTTTTTAGACCATCACTAAATTACCGTTTACTATATGAAAAAGCACAAAGGGGTTGGCACACAGGTGTGTGCCCCACTGAAGGCTGGGCTGCCTCCTTTTGTTTGTGAAGGAAGGAACACCATGGGAATTGTAGCAATGTCCTGGGATCCAAAATACACCTTCTGGATTCAAATACACTAGGTTGCCTTCTCTCTTATTTAGTCCCCTATGAGAACTGTCCTGAGTTGCAGCTATAGACTTTAGGAAGGATGTCTGGTATTGATTTTACTCTGAAACGTATTGTTAGGTAGTGGTAACAGTAGAAGGGGTGAGTCTAAATGGACTATGACATGGTCAGAAAGGGCCAATTTATTTGGGGGGAGGGGATTATGCCAGACTGTGCTTATATCTGTGGATATGATTGTATGGTACCCACATATGGACTTCCACCTTGGATGGGTGGAAACATCCTGCATGGGCCCCTTATTTTCACTTTTTCCCCAGAATGTGGATTGAAGCTTTCCTTTCCAACTTTCTTGAATACAAGGATCTCCTTTGTAATATAAAAGAAGTTAAGGACTTTACTCTCTGCTCAGAATTCAAAATCAAAAGCCTTGGAATGAATTTGTCTTTAATTTTAAGATCACATAAATTTGAAAAAAAAAACAAAAACAAAAAACCTACCCCAAACCAAAAAACAACCCAACACACCTTTGAGGGACATAGTATTCATTTAATCTACATTTCTTCTCTGCAGCCCCTGGGTTTAGAGCCACTTAATTAGGTCAATCTGTCTGATGACCCTCCTATTTCATCGCACCACATTTAGATCTCCTGTTTTGCTCTTCAGGATGACAGATTTCCTATAAAGTGTAGAGAGCCAGGAAGAGGGCGGCCAAAAATGAAGAATTCAAAAATAGGGCAGAAGAAAAAAATAAGACATAAAGGATGCTTAGCTTTTCCTTAATGTAATAAATAATGAGGAATTGACAAAAAATTCAAATTCCATTTCTAAGATTTTTATGAATGTCTCAAGACATGTTTCTGTTTCTTTTTATTATTTTTGGTTGGGTGATGTTTCCTTGTAAATATTAAGTTAAAGCCAAACAGTAATGAGTAAATACTTGTTGCTGAGATTCTGCCACCACCAGAGGACATTTTCATGTTTTGAAATAACAAATCATTTTTCAACCTGCAATCTTCTCCATTATCTGCTTCCTTTTCCTCCTAGGCACATGACTAGTCTACCTTTCCCACACTCCATCACCATTACTTGTGGCCATGTGACTGAGTTCTGGTAAATGGGATGTGGAAAGAAATGTGTTTGTTCTCTAAGACTGCCTCATAAAACTCACAATTCTCCATGTGCCTTTCCCCTCTGATGACTGAATGGAGAGGATGAGAGCACTAAGAGAAGGGAGGATTGCCCCAAATGGAAGGAGCCTTGGTCCAGGAGTGATCATGTAGAAGGCCATCTGAAATGGGACATCAACATCAGACTGTAAAGTTAGAGAGACCTCTATTGCTTAAAGGCATTGCATGATTCAAATTTGTTTGTAATGCAATAGCCTACACTAAAAGTGGAAAATAAGAGGTTAAGTGTAATTTTGATGCCCACTCTTTCCATTGATGAGAGGGACCAAGTCTTCATCTAACTATTCAGCGGAATGCTCTCTATATTACTAGGTACTCCATAAATACTTGCTGAAAACAAATGACTTTGGTGCTACTAGCCTGCTTCTGCTCCTTTTTCTGAGCCAGTGACCCAGAGGGTGGTAGTCTAAGAGCTCACATCCTGCTCTGACCTGTATCCAAAAACAATTGGGGCAAGTCTTTTTTAAAGAATTCTTTTCTTTAAAAATACCTGTTACAATGGAACTTTGTAAATTAGGGGTCTGAATGAATTCACCTGCCAATATTTCTTTTTTGAATGGCTGTCTTCTGTTATAATCCAAAAGATACTTTTATTTAGCAGTAAGAAAATGGCTAACATCACTTATTTGGGGATAATATCTGTTCAGTGGCTAGGAAGCAGGAGAAAAGATTCCTCAGATTGTAAAACAAACATTGGTTTCAGTTCTTATCTCCAAGGGATTTATACTTTCTGGGATGAGACAGGAGAATTATCTTCTATGGTCTAAAGAAGTCATGATAACATGCTGAGCCTTTCTGTTTCTTGGGGGCTCTCTCTCTGAGCTGGGTGGGCTATGTACAACAAGCATTTATCTTTGCACTTTTTTCTATACGAAAATGGTGATGATATTCAGTTATCAAGAAATAGCAAGCACTGAATGAATTGTTTAAGGTAAGGTACCAAAGTAGACAATACATAGATACTCAAATAGAAATAGATCCTAGTTTTTGTAAATCCATTCTTTAGTCAGATGGAAGCCACTAATGTGGATTTTTAAACAATACAGTAAAACCCCATAAATGTCAAACATAGCGTAGATGACAACATTTGAAAGGAAAAACAAATCCTTTTATGGGAAGGTGGAAGCACACTTAGAGACCATTTTGAAGAATAGCAGATATACACCTTTTTGGCCCCACTATTTCTTTTCAAGGATTTTAACCTAGTGGTTTCTTTGGCTCTGTGAAATCTGTATCATTGTTACTGTCTGTGTACATGATGGGTTGAAATCAGGGCTACCTTTATCAAATGGAGTAATTGTCACCTCCATTCTTCCAGTTGATCAGGCCCAAAACCTTAGAGTCATCCTCATGTCCTCTCATGCTCAGGAAAGCCTAATGGCTCTACTTTAAAACATATCTACCAGGAGTAGGTGTAGCTTCACATGTACGAGTGTAAAGTGTGGTTGAGTGTGTGTTTCACATGCCCTGGGTTCAATATCTAGTACCTCCTTTAAAAACAACAACAACAAAAACCATACCTACTACCTGACCACTTCTCCCATCTTGGCTAGTGTCATCCTGGTCCAGGCCTCTATGGTAGCTTGAATTATGTACCACAGTTTATACATATGCTTTGTCTTAATCTGCATTCTTGTGGGCATGAACCTATTGTAAATAGGACCTCTTGAAGATATTCGTTTTAGTTAAGATGTTAGTTTTAGTTAAGCCCAACTGACTGAGGGTGGGTCTTAACCTGGATTATTGGAGGTCTTATAAAAGAACCCAAAAGTCTCAGAAGCAGAAAAGGGGAAGACATAGCCATGTGATGGGAGATGGAAAAACAAGCCGAAGAACCCCAAGGATTTCTGGCAGTCAGAACCAGAATGCTGCAGATTTTCAGAAGGGGCAAACTTTGCAGATATCTCAATTTTGGACTCCTTCTGGCCTCAAAACTGTGAGCCAATAAATTCTCATTGTTTAAGTCACCCCATTGTGTGGTTATTTGCCACAGTTGCCTTAGTTGCAAACTAAGACAGCCATCATCAGCTTTTGCTTTTCTTTTTTTAGCTGCAGGAGCTTCTTAACTCGTCTTGCTGCTTCAGCATTTGTTCCTCTATACTCCAGTTTTTTTAGAGTAACCAGAACCATCCTTTCAGATTATGTCACTCCCCAGTTAAAATCTGCAGTGGTTCCCAATTTACAGTGGTCTGGTCTGATACATGATCTGGGCCGTGGGCCTCTCTGACCTTATCTCCAGCACTTTCCTCCCTGCCCACTCCATTCCAGCGGTACTGCCTGCCTTGCTTTCTGCAAACACCTGAACATGCCCCTCTGCATTTGCTAAGGTATCGTAGCTGCTATAATAAACCAAAAATCCATGATGCTTCAAATGCAGTGGGCATTGTCTTCCTCATGTAAAGTGTTGAGCAGGTACACAGCTCAGTGGGGAACCATCCCCACCCTACCCCCCCCGGCGCCATGTCTCATTCTGGAACCCAGGCTAAATAAGGCTTCCCAGATGGCTCCAGAGAGTGCTCCATTTCAGCTAAGCATAGGGGAAAGGGGCATGGAGGAGTTCGTGTAGGAGCTTTGTGTTGGACAGGCTGACAGTGGCAGTCATCACCACTCACGTTCTGTAACCGTTGGGGACTTTGATGTAATTATGAATTCCAAAAATATAATTGAATCATGCTTGTAAACTGATCTGTTAATCTGGGCATGATTAGGTTAGGATTAGGGTGTTGAGCCCCACCCCTTGGTGGGTGCGGAATTGAATATAAAAGGCAAGGCAAAGGACAGTTGAAGCAGTCTTTTGAGAAGCAGTTTTGATATTGGAAAGAAGGCCCCAGGAGAAGAGAAGCAAGCTGTTTGCCTGATCGTCTACAGCTGACCTTGTGGAGGAAACAGGAGCTAAGCCTGGAGAGAAACGCAGCCCCGGGAAGAGAGGAAGAAACGCAGCCTGAACCCTGGTAAACGCTGGCAACTGTCTTGCCCTAACACGTGGCAATGGACTGTGTTGGAGAGAAGAAATGTAACGCTTAATGGCCTGGTATCTGTGGACTTCTACCCCGAATAAATACCCTTTATAAAGACCAACCCATTTTTGGTATTTCACATCAGCACCCCTTTGGCTGACTAATACACGTTCCATCAATGAAAACTCAGTCACACAGGCAAACCTGACTTCAAGAGAGCTGGGAAATACAATTCGACATGTGCCTGGGGAGTATACCAATTTTGGTTAAGTAGTTAACTGCCTCTGCTGCTCCCGAGTAACCACATAGATTTCTCTGTCACTATCTTTAGGCCTATTCTTCAATATCACTTTCAAGTCTATGTACAACACGCCCATCCCTGTACTCCTTATTCCTCTTGCCTATTTTATTTTTCTCCGTAGCACTCCTTGACACCATATATTTGTTCTTTATTTTTTTAATTGCGTATCTCCTGTAGTGGGTTGAATTGTGGCCCCTCCCCCAAAAAAAGTTATGTCCACATCTGATCTCTAGAAGCTCTGAATGTAAACTTATTTGGAAAAAGGTTCTTTACAGATGTAGTTACATTACAGATCTTGGGATGAGATCATCCTGGATTACCTGGATGGTCCTAAATCCAATGATAAGAGAAGGGGAGAAGACACAGAGGAGAAGGAGATATGAAGACAGAACTAGAGATTGGAGTTATGCAGCCACCATAAAGGGAATGCATGGAGCCACCAAGAGCTGAAAGGGGCAAGGAGGGTCTTTGCCCTAGAGCCTTTGGAAGGAGCATGGCCCTCCTGGCACTTTGAGTTTTGGACTTCTAAAACAGTGAGAAAATACATTTCTGTTGTATAGGCCACCCACTTCATTGTAATTTTTTACAGCACCTGTTGGAAAAGACTATGTCTCCCTTACTGTAACTTAAGCCCCAGGAGGGTAAAGATTTTGTTTTGTTATTGCTATATCTTTCAGTGCATAGAACAGTTCCTGGCATGTAGCAGGGGCTCAACAAATACTTTCTGATTGAATGAATGAGTAGAAATAGAGAAATGTATCTCCAGCCTACAAAGAAGATATAATTTCATTTTTGAATAGCTTTTATATTCATAATGAAATTTTATGCTTCAGAGGATCACTTTTTCCACCTGTCCTTATTTTGAGACAGCTGTATGTAGTAGTAGTAAAGAGCGAGGTTCTGAACTTTGACAGACTTGAGTTAAAGCTCTGACCACAGAATCACTAGTGTGATATTGGACAAATTCATTAATGTTCCTAAGTCTCAGTTTTTACATTTGTAAAACAGATCACTCTTGCATAAAGTTGTTGGGAGGATTAAATGAAATAATATGTGAGATATATAGAGATATAGTATATACACCTAGAATAGCCCTCAGTATACCTCAGTATAGCCCTTAGCCATGTAAATTCATAGTAAATTATAATAATTATAATTATTTATGATTAATTAAATTTTTACAGACTCAATAATCTTTCAATGATAAATTTCTTTGGTAACATTTCTTTACTTAAAGAATCTCAATCAAGTATGCCATTCCTAGCCACAAAATCCCCAGCTATAGTATTTTAGTATTTGTAGCTTTACTTCTGTGTACACCATAAAAGCCACGATAATTTGGTATCAAATATGTGCAAATTGCTGAGAAATCCAAGATGTAATCAGCCCAATCTGAGAGCAACCACCTTGCCACATATACCTTCTCCAAGAGACTGGACCAGCATCTGGCCTCTTGCTTCTCTGCCCTTCGGCTTATTGTGCTCGTCGGGATTTGCCATCGGTTTGCTATTTCATGAAAATAAATTATCTCTGTGCTGTTTATGCTGTTATCTAGAGCTTAAATTCCATATGTTAATATTGTGTGTCACTTAAGGATACAACTTTCTGAAAACATAATTATTCCTTTGCATAAGTTAGCTTAACATTGGAGCCCAGGCAAAAATTCATGAGCTACTATATCGCCACTGCAAAAAAGAAAAGAAAAGAAACCTGAAGGGAGAATATGAGGAAGTGGTCGGATAATAAACTTGTGGAGTGTTGCCTATACAAGGGGACAAAGAAGGTGATGCCTTTACGAGGCAAGATCAATGTTCTTGCTAACTTGTTTTATGTTGTTTATTGAACATGAAACTATTAGACTTTCATAGATTCACTTTTAAATCAATCTCTTCAATTTTCCTCTAAATTTCTCAACAGGATGTAAAATAACCCTTGGGTTTGGAGACAGAAGATAGTGCTTACAATAAGATCAGAACTACTGACCCTGGCTCAGGAAATCTTGCCTGGTCTACATCACAGACAGAGCTCCAGGTTCTGCCACAGCAGCTTTCTTTTGGTTCTTCAGGGTTATTTCCTGCGAAGAACCTTTACGCTAGCTGCTCTCTTGGCCTTGGAATGCACTTTCCTGGTCTTTGTATGACTGGCATCTTCAAAGAGGCTTCTCCTAAATCCTCATGAGCACATCATCCTGTTTTTATTCTTTACCTAGCATTGACATTTTTTCTTGGTGTATGTGCATGCTTGTGTGTGTGTTTGTCCATCTATTGATGAATGACTCTTCTCCTACCCTGTTAATAAATAAGCTCTATGGAAACAAGATCTTGTCAGTTTTGTTCCTTGCTGTATACTTAGTGCCTATGACAGTTCTTGGCACCTAGTAGATGCTCAGTAAAGAAATATTAGTTATAATCAAGGTAAAGCTGTCTATACATTTATTCAGCCCTAGATATTCCAAATTCTGACTTCCAAATCCCAAAGTCAGCCCTAGATATTACAAATTCTAACTTCTGATACAGAATTATATGCAATATTAGCATATAATATTTAGGTACTGAATACTAATACATATAGTTGTTGGCCATTGAGGTAGGTGAGGGGTAAAATAGGAAAGTATTTGGCTAGGGGATTCAGTCATATGAATGTTATTTTGCTACTAGCATCCCTTCTACCTTGACCAGGTGTTATTTTGTTTTTTTAAAAAAATTTATTTATTTCTCCCCCCGCCCCTCATTGTTTGTGCTTGCTGTGTGCTCTCTATGTCTGCTTGTTTTCTTTTTAGGAGGCAATGGGAACCAAACCTGGGACCTCCTATGTGAGAGGGAGGCACCCAATTGCTTGAGCCACATCTACTCCCTGCTTGTTATGTCTCTTGTTGTGTCTCCTCGTTGTGTCATCTCATTGTGTCATTTTGTTGCATCAGCTCACTGTCTTTTCTGACTTCTTTTGGAGGTACTGTGAACTGAACCTGGGAAATCCCATGTGGTGGGCGGGTGCCCAACTGCTTGAGCCATATCTGCTTCCTAATCGGGGTTCTTAACAAGGGGTCCATGAGCTTGAACTGAAATTTAAAAAAAACATTATTCTTGTGGGGATGTGTTGATATGGATATGATATATTTATTAAATAATACACAGTGTAGCGTGGCCTTAGCAAGGGGTCTGTGGTTTTCAACTGACTGGCAAAAGGGTTTGTGGAACAAAAAGTTAAGAATCCTTGACCTTGACATTCCTGAGGGAAAAGAACAAGCAGAGAAAAAACACTGACAAAGGAAAGTCAAGGACAGCTTTGTTATTAGTGGTGTAGGCACCTCAACTCCCAATGGAGAGTTTGCGTGCAAAACGTACTCGAGCAAGCAGCTTAGCCCCATAGCCTGAGGTGTGTGGGGGAGAAGCAGCACCATTTGACAGCTTTATCTTCTCAGGCTCAGTTATAAATCGTGGACTCTTATCACTCTCTGGCCAACAATATGCTACAATAAATATCTGAAAAGCAGAAAGACAGGGCATTGGCTTGAGCTCCATCAGTATAGGAGAAGCCCTTTGTTCTTTTAACTACTCCATACACATGGTCTTAGAAAGAAGAACCATACTCAGTTCCCTTTGTAAACATATTGGACAGATTCTTAAAAAATTAAATATACATTTATCAGAGGGCCCAGAAATCCCATTCCTAGGTATTTACCCAAGATATGTGAAAACACACCTTCACACAAAGGTTTATATTTAAATGTTCCTATTAGCACTATTCATAATAGCTAAAAACCAAAAATGAAATGTCTACCAATTCAAAAATGGATAAATAAATTGTAGTATAGCCTTCAAAGGAATACTAGTCGGCAATAAATAAGAACCTCTTATAAATACACCATCATGGTAAATCTTGAAAGCATTATACTGAGTGAGAGAAGTCAAGCAAAAATGTATAGCTGTTGTATGAGTTCATTTATGTGACAGGTCTAGAAAGGAAAAACTATCATGGTAACAGAAAGAGGAGTAGTGCTTGCAGGAACTGGGAGGCTAAGAGAGAGGATATTTGATTGCAAAGGTTTCAGTCTTGACAAATGTATTATATCACGGTAGTGGTAGTGGTACACAATAGTATATATATTTGTCAAAGCTCATCTAAGTGTATGCTTAAAATTGGTGGATTTTATTGTATACAAATTATATCTCATTAAAGCTGATTAAAATATATATACAGTTCTATAAATACTATGGAATCCGTTGCAAAGATATTACCATTGCTTCCTTTTGGGGAAGAGGGGGAGAAAGAGAAAGGGGAAGGAAGGCATTTCCTTCCCTTTTGAAAGAACAGCTAGCCTCTGGGGCATGTTCTAGCAAAGTTACAATGGGTGACAAACTTTCTATTTCACTCAACATGGCTCTGAATGGTTCTTCTTATTTCACATTTTGAAACTACAACTTCTTCTTTGTATTCTTCAATGACGTTTTTCTGACTAGGAATATTTTTTTCTTTTAAATAGAGTCGGAGAATGGGCAAGGGGCATGAGAGGGGGTGTGGGGAAGGCTGAGGTTATGCTCTTTCTATGAAACAGGAAAAACATAGACAAGGATTTTCATAGCTTGTGGGTGATGACCCGAACTTGATGTGTCTTGACCTGATGTGCCCCTTACATGTTTAGAGTATCCCCATCATGAACCTCATTTTCACAAAGGTCCCATGATATGGTGATATGGGTAGAGTTCAGTGTGTTTCACCACAAGGATTCTAGGAAGGTCCCTTTGAGCTCCTCACACCTTCAAGCTGGACAGAAGTCCCTCTGATAGAGCATGTGGTTAGGGCCAGGGCTATTTGGAGATACATTATTTTGGGTCTTAGAGCAAAGTTTGCTTGAGTTTTGGATTCAACCTGACTGAATTACAGATGACTGATAAAAACTCAGATCCTGAATCATGAATTTATTTTTTGCACAACATTTCTTTTTACCCTCCTTTCAAATCTTTGTACCTAAAATATCTAAGCTAAATAGTTGAAAAAGCACAACAGGGTGGAGAAAAATGCAAGTCAAACCAGCATAGACACATGGTGCTTAAGCAGATGGTCACTGTGCTATCCAGAGTCTCCCTCAGCCCCTAGGGGGTACCAGTCTCGAAAACAAAACGTGCTACTATAAATATACTGCAGCAGATAATGGTGTGGCCATTTGGAACCAGAGAGGAATGGGAAGAAATATAGTGTCATTTGCCTTTTGCAGACTCGGAATTCCCAAAGATGTGGGAAACTATTTTCATTATATATTTGTGATTCTTGACTTTGAAACTGATTAGTTACTTACCTTTTAAAGTTCAACTACGTAGGGAGCAATATTATTCCTGTCCCAATTTGCTAAATTGAAAGGGAAGCTGCTATTCCTGAGCATTAGTAAATCCAAGATAAGACCGCGCCCTTCTAAACCCTCTCCAAGCTGGGCTCATTCTGCCATCTAGTGGCTATCTTGCTAAACTACACTGGTAGGGCATTACCTAATTGGGTCGGCTCAAACCCTGAGGATTCGTTTTTAAAAAAATCAGTTTTATTGATACATATTAACAAAGCATACAATCCATCCAAAGTATACAATCAATGGCACTTTGCATAATTACACAGTTGTGTATTCATCAATCCAATCACCATTACAGCACTTTCATTATTCCAATATTAATAGTAAAAATAAGAAAACCAGACAATCAAAAAACTATACCCCTTAATATTCACCTCTCAATCCCTCTAAGGTTCCCCCACCATAAACAACTGCCATTTCACTTCCGTCTCTAATTTATTTTGTACATTCATTTTTCTTTTCTTAAGCATTTCTTTCGATTTTGTTGATACATATTAATAAAGCATAAATCCATCCAAAGAGTACAATCAATGGTATTCAGTGTAATCACATGTTTGTGCACTCATCACCTCAGGATTCATTTTAATTTAATGAATCATGTACTTGGTTTTTGGTCTTTAGCATCCCTTCATTTCCATCTACTACTGTGTCATATTGGAAAAATTATTTAATATTTTTTGTAACTCAGTCTTTTCATCTGTAGAAGAAGGATAAGCCCCTACCTCATATGGTTTTCCTGAGACTCATGTGAAAAAATGTATGAAAAGCACTTAGCAGAGTACCTGGAATAAGGTAATTCTCTCTTTTTTTTTCATTTTAAAAACAATTTATTGAAGTATATCATTCATACATGTGCATACATAAACAATAAGTGTATGGTGAAAGTTGTGAATTTTCAAAACAAACATGCACAGCATCATACAGGGCTCCCATACATCACCCCACCACAAATACCCTGCATTGTTGTGAAACATTTGTAACAAATTATGAAAGTATCATCAAAGTATTACTACAAACTGTAGTCTATAGCTTACATTTGGTATATTTTTCCCCTGAACCACTCTATTATTTTTTTTATTCATAAAACATATAATTTATCTAAAGTGTAAAATTAATAGCATTTGGTATAGTCACAGAGTTGTGCATTCATCACTCAGTCAATATTAGAGCATTTTCATTACTCCAAAAAAAAAAAACAAAAAAACAAACAAACAAAAAAACCTAGTCATACCCATATGTTAGCGCTATTAATTAAAAATTCTATGATGTGCTTTCACCATTTCTATTCATTTCTAAACATTTACAAACAACTTTTTACCAATTCTGCATAGATTAAACCTCAGCTTTCCAGTCTCTAACCACATTCTTTTCCCTAGTGACTTATATTCTAGCTATTAACTCCATCAATCTGCTCATCATATTTGGTTCATAATAACAAAATCGTACAATAGTTGTCCTTTTGGGCCTAGCTTGCTTTACTCAACATAACTTCCTCTAGGTTCATCCGTGTTGTCATACGCTTCACGACTTCATTTCTTCTTAGAGCTGAATACTATTCCATCATGTGCATATACCACAGTTTATCCATCGTCCGTTGATGGACACCTAGGTTGTTTCCGTCTTTTGGCAATTGTGAATAATGTCACTATGAACATTGGTGTGCAGATGTCTGTTTATACCACTGCTTTCAGTTCTTCTGGGTATACATCTAGTAGTGGTATTGCTGGGTCACATAGTAAATACATATCTAACTTCCTTAGGAAACTCCAAACAGTCCTCCACAGTGGCTGTACCATTCAACATTCCTGCCAACAGTGAATAAGTGTTCCTATCTCTCCACATCCTTTCCAACACTTGCAGTTTTCTATTTTTTTAATAGTGGCCATTCTAGTAGGTATGAAATTATATCTCATTGTAGCTTTGATTTGCATTTCTCTAATATCCAGTGATGAATATTTTTTCATGTGCTTTTTTTTGTTTTTTTGCCATTTGTATCTCCTCTTTAGTGAAATGTCTATTCAGGTCTTTTGCCCATTTTTAATAGGGTCATTTGTCTTTTTATTGTTGTGTTTTAGGATCTCTCTATATATCATGGATATTAGACTCAGATGTGTCAGATGTGTGATTTCCAAATATTTTCTCCCATTGTGTAGGCTGCCTTTTTACCCTCTTCACAAAGTCCTTTGAGGTGCAGAAGTGTTTAATTTTGAGGGGGTCCCATTTATCTATTTTTTTCTTCTGTTGCTCATGTTTTGGGTGTAAGTAAATTCAACGGTAAGAGGCCCCCACCCACTACAAGGTCTTGTAGATGTTTCCCTACATTATCTTCTAGGAGTTTTATGGGCCTGGCGTTTATGTTTAGGTCTTTGATCCATTTAGAGTTAATTCATGTATAGGGGGTGAGATAGGGTTCTCTTTCATTCTTTTGGTTATGCATATCCAGTTCTCAGAATAAGGTAATTCTTGAATAAAGATTCGATGCTCTTGTTGTTATATTTATAATTATAGCTATAATTATGCAAATCCAACTAAATGGAAAAAATAGGCCTAAACACGGGAAATCAAGTTATGCATATATAAGCATTTCAGAATAAATTAAATACATAGTGTTTAATACTTGGAAGAAGATCAAGCTTATTTGGGCATCTTGTGTATACTGCCAACAAATACATTATTCCAATTATACTTGCCTCATTCCAAGTCTTTCCCTGCCTCATATTGAATGTTCCCATCACAGCATACCTAGCATAATTTAGTTTATAAGTACAGGGTAGTCTTCAATAGAGAAAGATTGTGTCCAAGGAAAATTATTTGTTTAGCCATTCATTCACTGTATCGTTAGACTTTGGGGTACACAAAGATGGAGAAGACTCAGTACCTTCCCTTAAAAATCTCCCTATTAAGCAGGATTGATCGAACCAGGAGAAAATCATCATAACAATGACGAAATGTACCAAATGTCCAGAGAGGCCTGGAAAAGCACCCTGGAGGTTTGGAGGGAGGGGAGAGGACTTATGGTTGTGGTAGGTGAACCCAGTCCAGAGACAGGTTAGCTGCAGAAAATCTGCATTTAAATTGGACAAGAAGATTTTGAGGTGAATGAGGGAGTGGTGAATTCCAGGTAAGAAAAAGAATACCCTCAAAGGAGCCAAGGAAGGCAAATATTTGGTGTGTCTGGTTACAGCAGGAGGTATGTGTAGGTGAGGAGTGAGAGGCACTGCCAGAGAAGGCTGCAAGTGCCACAGAACGTCGAAATGAGCTGCATTTTCGGGAATTACAGAGCAGGGGCAATATGATCGGCACGATTCGTTTTGGAATATTAACTTAGAAGGAGGGTGACACTGAATTCTCTCCATGGAGAATCATTTTTTTAAGTTGCGAAGCACTGGGTCATAAGTGGTTCTGGGTCCCCAAGCCTCAAGCATCCACAGTCTGCACATGGCGGGTGTTCAGTGACTATTTGTTGATTAAATGAATGACTCCTGATCTTGCCTCCATGTGTGATGGAGAAGGAGGCTTACTTTTGAACGAGTACCCATCTTCCAGAGGGATCATCTGAAGTGATGGCTGAGAGTGTGGGCTCGGGAGTCATCAACAACTCTGTGACTCAACTCCGGACAAATGATATAAAGACTCTCTCCTTGGGCCTCCGTTTCCTCACTTAAAAAAATGGGAACAAAATTAGAACCTACCTAATGAGGTTATGACGCTTTGAAAGTCAGCCATACAAAGCACTACACAAATGGTAGCTTTTGTTCTGGAGATGTTAGAATTCTAGTTTGGCAACCAGAGCGGTTTTCTTAGTCTCTGGCCCCAGTAGATCTACGAAGAAATTATTCAACCTTATTTGCATATCTGTCCTCCTGCCATTTCATTTCATCCCTAGAGATGCATACACCAAAGGACCATAAACCTGAAAACCATCACTTTTTCTTGCCCTAATGGATTTAAGCCTTTTCCTCATGGCAGGCTTCCTTGTGCACACTTGCTTGCTGCTGCTGGCCCTGTCAGCTCTTAGCAGCCTGCTGCCCAGGCCATCTGGTCCTCACCATGGCGAGCCATATGGAGCTCAGGCCTGCTTCTTTGGAAAAATCTTGCTGTTTTCTTCCATGGGTTCTCTACTTGGCTTTACCTCCCAGAGCTATGGAATTAAGCAACAGAAGTTTCTTTATCTTCTATCCTTGAGACTCAATGGCTTAAACGTTATTAGAAGAGTCATTAGGTAATGACCAAAAACTCTACTTCAAGCCTTGTGACATCTGTGACACAAGAGAAATAATTCAGGAATCCCATTTATATAACTGTCCCTGTTCTCTACAAAGGGAATAATATTACATTTTCTTCCCTTCTTTCTTCTGATACTTTAGGTTGTAATTACCTTCTATGGAGCTTAGAACAGCAGGCACAGTCATGCTGAACTGGGTAGTTCTTAACTGTTGAAAGTTACTAGCTGCCTGGGAAATGATATGCAAAGTTCCGAGGTATAACTTTCTGTGATAATCTCAGTGAAATTCACAAATATCAAGGAGATTTCTAAACTCTCCTTCAAACTCATAGCACAAACACTTGTCTCTCAAAAGTAGGGGCTTAAAGTAAGCCTTAATTGGTTTTCAAAAATAAGTTCTGAAGATTTTGCCTAAATAGGTAAGAGTGTAAGATTGCTTTTTTGAGGATATTAAGATTTAACGTTATTTTAAAAATGGAGCAGAGGTGAGAGGATGCAATCTTAGCTGCTTCTTAGCAAAGCCATGAAGTGAAGCAAGTGGATCTTCAGCTGCTTCAGGGCCCTTCTCCCTCTTCTCAGTTTTTTATTCTTCTGTGGCCCCAAGTGCATTTATAAAGCAGATTCCTATCATCAGAAGAAAAACATAGTAAAACAGCAGTGCCTTAGTATAAATTAATTCTAAAATGCCAGGCCCCTCAAGATAACGAATTAGCATGCTTTACAAAAGCATTCCCCAGGAGCATTAAGCAATTAACCTTCATTCTCATCACAGGAAAATTAATTTCACTCTTCCATCCCTTTTCCTAGGCAGTGATTCTTCTTCCATAATAAACAAAAGCTATTTTCTCTCCAATCCTTTCCAGAGCAGAGTCCCATATTTACGTTCTTGTTAGCTTTCTTTCCCATAGCATTAACCATATATTGCCAACCAATATAGCTATTTGTGTCCAGCTTAATAAACTCAGATCAAAAACTCAATTAACTGTGTCTTGTTCTTCTTTTTATGCCCAGTTGCAGGCACAGTGCCTGGAGCTACTGGGTGTCTGATAAATGAATGTGTGTTGAAGGCTGAAAAGTGCCTGATCTACTCTGGAATGCAGAGCAATTTACATAATTTTCAGTGTATTCATATGATTTGCTCTCTTTCATGAACTGGATTATCAAATAATCCAAAATCTTATTCATTATTTCTTTTCAAAATTTATCTCCTCCTCCTAATTAATTATGGCTATTGGTAGGATCTGAAAAAATTTTTTTTAAATTATAATTAGCTTCTTCATGTCAGAATAATTTCTCAGCTTTATTCCCTATGTTTCATACTCTATTAATTTTTATCTGAATTTTCTCTATATTTATTAATAAATAAATTTTAAGATAATGAAAGAAAGTACTCTTCATATTCATTTAATTTAGGAGTCTATAGTTTATTACTATTTTATTGAAACATTTCCAAATTGCAGTTACAATGGCATATGTAAGCTTTCTCAAGTGTTTTAATAAACTTATTGTGTTGAGGTTTTTCTTCTAAGTTTTCAAAAATGTATTTTAGAATTCTTAAAGCATCATCATTCTCATGCTGTATGTCTTGAATAGCTTTATAACAGCAGATCATCTTATAACACTTGGGAGTCATGAAAGAAAAATCCAAGTCGCTCATGTCTTTAAAATGCTCCATCTACAAAGAGTATAAACAAAACTTATAAGTGTTGCAAGATTTGAAGTAGTTGACAATTTCAGGTACTCAGAGGCAGCTTTTTCTTCTGCCAGTGAGGTTAAGAGAATGAGCTGCACACAGCACACATTCTGCAATTTATTAATTTTTTAAAGAATGCTTACAGCCATTTGTCTTTACCCTTGTCATATTTCTGGCCACAAATGTAACTCAACATGATCTGATACAGTGCAATGCATAAAATATGCAACTTCCCATGCAGACACATTTAAATGATGTGGAGAGTGTGGAGAAAAAATGCAATGCCAGCAGGAATGGCCAATCAAATGACCCAGCCATTTCCTTCCTGGGTATTTACCCAAGAGCAATGAAAACAGATGTACACCCAAAAACTTGTACAGGAATGTGCATACAAAGATTTGTACTTGAATATTCATGGCAGCGTTATTCATAAGAGCCCCAAACAGGAAACAAGCCAAAGGTCTATCAATCACTGAATGAAAAACAAAATATGGTCCATCCATACAATGGACTACTACTCAGAAATAACATAGGATGAACTACTGAAACACACCATCCTGGATAAATCTCAAAAGCATTGAGTGATGTAGCCAGATACAAAAGTGTGCAGACAGTCTGATTCCCTTCATGCAAACTAATCGATAATGAAACACCAAATCAAATGTGGTCAGAGCCTAAAGACAGAGTGAGAGATGTACTTCAGAGGGGCACGAGGAGTCTTTTGGGGGTGATGGAAATATGGCAATGGTTACATGGGCATGTATACCTGTTAAAATTCTTCGAAATGTACACTTTAAATAGATGCAGTTTACTGCATGTAAATTGTGCCTTAATAAAATTGATTTTCAAAATTAGTAAAGACTATCTTGGGTAATGGCATTATGCATGATTTTTTGTTGCTGTTTATTTCCTAAAATTTTAATACTGAGCATGTATTACTTTAATAATTAGAAAAGAATTGTAAAAACCAAAAACAACAACAACAAAAACCAAAGAGCCTCATGATCTAAACCTACACTTTAAGCCAGCCAAGAGATACAAAGGGGCATGAAAAGTTTAAATGTCTTTTTACACACTTTGAGAAACATACATCTTTTGTAAAAATATATTAAAAGCATAATGCTTATAATTTTCCTTTCTGTTCATTGACAATTAAATTTCTTATCGCTCATTGCTTCCCAGAACTCTTTTAAGCAAAATAAGGGGAACGGAAGCAGAAAAATGCAAAAACTCTTTTGAGAACTAGTGCCTTGAGGAGAAAAGGTTGGGAAACTTTCTTTAAAAAGGTAAATTCCAGTCTTACTTTAATAAAAGAAACTACTAGCCATTTAGAGAATGAGAACAAAGCCTACTTCACAACTGCCTTTGTTTTCCCTCCCTTTCTCTGCTTGATAGAGAATTGAGAGGAAGTAAATGCATAATACTTTGTTTTTTGCTTTAATCCATAAAACTATTCCCCTAAGATTTTAGCAAAAAGCAGTTGAGTTTTGGTTTTTTAAAAAATTAGAAAAACAATCAAGGAGAAGAATCTGCATTTCTCTTTGCTTCTAATTTTCTTCTGTGATGAGTTTCCTGGCCAAATGTGTAAGCAGTTCGTCCTTTCAAATATGGGAAAATATGTGCAACAGCAACTTGTTCAGGAACCAAGATTCCTTATAGTGCTATTTGCTCTGCTGAAGGAAAATACATTCATTTAGTACCAGCCAAACCTTAGTGTGGGAAATGTTTGGAAGAACATGGAAGGTGTTATTGAAAAGAAGAATTGATGAGAAATTTTAAATGTTTTTCCTATGAGCTATTTAAAAGAAAAATGTTAATAAATTAATAAATTTTGCAAGGAAAAGTGATGGGGTTAAAGTGTTTCTCAAAGTGTGGATTTGCAGACCACCTGAATCAAAATTATTTCAGGTGCTTGTTAAAAATACAAATAACAGGTTCAACCTCAGACCTAGTGAAACAAACTGTGGGAGGTGAAGTTATATTTAAATAATAACACCAATACACATAAATACATAACACTATAAATCAGGGGTCGACAGACAATGGCTGGCAGGCCAAATCCAGCCTGCCACCTGTGTTTATAAATAAAGTTTGATTGGAACACCCATGCTTGGTCTATTGCTGATTTTGAGCTATAATGGCATAGTTGAGTAGTTGTGACAGAGACTGAGTAGCCTACAAAGCCTAAAATATTTACTATCTGACCCTTTCTAGAAAAAGTCTGCTACCTCTGCCCTAAGCCAATGCCTCTCTAACTTTAATGTGCTTACAAATCACTTGGGAATAATGTGAAAATAAAAATTCTGATTCAGTAGGTTTGGGTTAGGCCTAAGATTTTATGTTTCTAAAAAACTCCCAGCGATGCAGATATTGCCATCTTGTAGATCACA
The DNA here is from genome assembly GCA_026826555.1 of Tolypeutes matacus. Classification (NCBI taxonomy): domain Eukaryota; kingdom Metazoa; phylum Chordata; class Mammalia; order Cingulata; family Chlamyphoridae; genus Tolypeutes; species Tolypeutes matacus. Next base: position 29,507,060 of record JAKSZT010054487.1, read on the forward strand.
TTTGAAAAGATAGGACCTAGATTTGTGGTTCTCAGAGTAGGAGAAATGCAAATTCTCATCCTTACCATAGACTTAGTGGGTCAGAAACTCTGTGGGTGAAACCCAGCAATCCATGGTTTATCAAGCTCTCTAGTGACCCTGATAACATGCTAACGCTTGAGATCTACTGGTCCAGATCATCCTTACACTAACTAAAGCCTGATAACCATTATTTTCAGGCATCCTGAAATGATATGATTTTGTTAGATTCCATTAACACTGATTCTCCCAAACACAGTATATATTTGCTGTTCATACTTATTGTGGCAGTTTGAGATTATTTATGAATCTCAAAAAGAGAAAAATTATGTTTATAAACTATCTATTCCTCTGGGTATAATACCCTTTGATTGTATTAAATTCAAAGGATTTAAGTTTACTTGATAAAGTAAATTTAGGGCTTTTGATTGGACCAGTCAGTAGGGTGTGACTCAGGTTGAGTCGCTACTCCCTTGGTGGGCCTATATAAATGGACACTCAACTCAAGATGACAAACGGAAGAGGAGAGAACTTTGTCATTTTTGATCCTGGGGTCCTGGAGAGAGATGGAGTATTTGCCTGATAATCTATGGCTGACCTTGAGAAGGCAATCAGACTGATATAGGAAGCCCTGTGAGACAAGCCCTAACCAGGAGAGAGAGAGAAGACTGGAAGCCTTAAGGGAAAGGAGAGATCAGGCAGAAATCAGTGACCATTTTGCTTCCACACGTGGCAACTGGCTTTTGCGAAAAAGCAACCTCGAGTTGGACTCTTTAGAGCCTTGTAAGCTTTTGCCACAAATAAATACCCTTTATAAAAGCCAGCAGATTTCTGGTACTTTGCATTAGCACCTCTTTGGCTGACTAATACAATTATTAACAGAGAGGGAGGGAAAAAGACACTGTGAAATTACCACATAAAACTACCTCATTTGTTTCTCCTATCTTCCAAATGGCAGTATCAAATAACTAAAACTTCAAATTTGTCTTCATTGGTCTACTCTAGTTTAATCAATATATTTTGGAGGGATATTCTATTTTAGTGGCTGCTCAAAGAGCTTCAAATACCATGTAATTTCTGAAATGATCAACAGAGGGAGCTGGTGTTGTAATCCTAACCCCAAAGAGCAGGGGAAATTTTCCTCCTTATTGATGGAATCAAAGGAGCAATGGCTACCTTGACTCATCCTGAGGAAAATGTTATTGTTGAATGTATAGCTCCTATTGTACATGTTATATACATCCCTCTCTAATGCCAAAACAGCTAGAAGTACGTTCAAAATAAGTGTAAACAGAAGAATTCCATTCTATTCTATTCTGTTTCTCTCAATATTCACAGACTGTCCTTGCATATTCAAGCAATGTTCAAGGTACACGAGATTACTAAGAAACAGATACTGTTCTCACATTACACATAAGCTTTTGGGAAGAGGGGTTGTTCACAGAAACATGCAAATAGATTTCAATATAGAATACAATTCCTTACCAGGATCAGAAGGGAACTGAGGGGGGCGGATGTGGCTCAAATGGTTGGGCATCAGTCTGCCATATGGAGGGACCTGGGTTCGATCCCCAGGACCTCCTGGTAAAATAAAAATTATATATAAAGAAGGCGCATGGGCTGCCAGGCTCTGTGTGCTGGTGAGCAGCCAGGCCCCGGGAGCCATGCAGCAAGATGATGACTGAAAGCTCTGAAAACCAGGAACTGAGGTGGCGCAGGTGGCAGAACACCTCTCTCCTACATCAGAGGTCTCCAGGATCAAATCCTGGTGAAGACTGGACGAGGAGGATGAGAAGAGATGGCAGGAAACAGACACAGAGAATTGCCCCAGCGAATGGACACAAAACAGCAAATGGGGAAGGGGGCATTTAAAATGGATAAAGTAAATAGTAAATAAATAAATCTTAAAAAAAAAAGAAGGGAACTGAACCAGCAGATGCTTCGGTACAACTAGAAGTGGCTACTTGTGTACATAACATGGTTAGCCATAGGGGGGACCAAACCACGCAGCTGGTTGGTGTTCCCACAAGCTGCTTGGCTTGAGTGGTGTCCCATATCGGTAGTAACAGAGTAAGTACAAGCTATTAACTGTGATTGTCCAGTTTGTCAGCAGGAGAGATGATGTTTACAAAATTCAATGAGATGTATTCCCAGGGGTGCAGAACCAGCACACTGCTTACAAATGGACTATATCGGACCCCTGCTTTTAGCAGCGGGAAGATTTAAATGAGTTTTGACTAGCACGGATGCAGATTCAGAACTTGGCTGTGCTTATCCAGTGATATAAATTACTGTTAAGAATACAGGTAGAGGATTGAAATATAAAATACTATATCAACTTGGCCTACCAAGTGACATTTCTTCTGATCCAGAAACTAGTTTCTTAACGTACACTGTCCAAAAATGGACAAATTGCCTGAAGCAGTGGAAACTCAATAAATATTTGCTGATATATGAAGAGGTGGATAGAAAACTGAATGACAGACTGAATCAAAAGGATAAAAGAGGTAGTCAAGGTTTGATGAGGATATTCAAAGATCCTATTAAGATGAAGCCAAATTGAATCAGCCTGGGCCTTAACCCTATATGACTGGAGTTCTTATAAGCAAAGGAAATTTGGACAGAAAAAGCCACAGGAAGGGACAGAGAGAGATAGATTGCCGTATGATGTAGGCAGAGATGGAGTGCCAGCAAACCACCACAGGAATACTACAAACCTCAGAGAAGGAATGACCTGCCAAAAACTTAATCTCGGACTTCTAGCCTCCAAACTGCAAGCCAATAAATTTCTTTTGTTTAAACAAACCAGTTTGTGGTATTGGTCATAGCAGCCCTGACAAACTAAGAAATGGTGTACATGGGAAAAGAAAAGACAAATTGGAGAAACTTTGCAGAGGTAGAATCTCAGGTTTTGAAAAATGTTTGGATATAGGGAATAGAAGACAGTGGAGATAAAAATGATTGGGTGACAGATGATGGTGCCTTGAGCATGGATAAATGAATTAGAAAGCCAATTAAGCTTTTGGGGTGAGTGTTGAGAGAGAAGTTTAATTTTAGACTTATATTTGGAGGTGCTTGAGAATCATCAAGCTTGTGATAAACAAGAGATTTGGAATTTCAACTTTAAGACTTGGAAGAGAAGTGGGATAGAAATAGAGATTAGAAGTCTTCTTGAAGAGTTGTCTGTTGAATCTTGGGGTAGTTTAGATATATGAGAAAAAGAGTATATTCAATCAAAAAGTCATTGATCCATTGAATAAGCATTTATTGAAGAACTAATATGTTCTAGGCACTGGGCTACAGGCTGAGGATAACAACCAACATTTATTGCATACTTACTGTATGATAGGCACTGGTCTGGTGCTGAGAATAGCGTAACAAACTTAGACAAAACTTAGATTCTAGTGAGGGGAGATAAAAAATAAAATTAACAAGTAAAATATATACCATGTTAGATGATGATATGGAGAAAAATAAAGCTAGAATGTGGAATAGATAATGTTAGGGTTAGGAGCTTTCAGTTTTAAATAGAGTGGTCAAGGAAGACCTCACTGAGAAGGTAAAATTTGAGCAGAGACCAGAAGCAGGTAAAGGAGCAAAGGTATCTGGAAAATAAGTCGTTTTAGTTTCCTATCTGCCAAAACAAATACCATGCAGTGGGTTGGTTTAAACAATAGGGATAAATGGGCTCACAGTTTTGAGGCTAGGAGAAGTCCAAAATCAAGGCATTATCAAGGCAATGCTTTCTCCCAGAAAACTGTCACATTCTGGGGCTGGCTGCTAGTTGTCCTTGGTCCTTGGCTTTTCTGTCACATGGCAATGCATATGGTACCCTCTTCTAGCTTCTCCTTTCTCTTCAGGGTTCCACTATTTCCAGCTTCTGGCTGCTATCTCTTTTTCTGTGGCTTCCCTATAAAACCTTCAGTAATTGGATTAAGAACCATCCTGACTGAGCTGGGTCACACCTTAACTGCAGTAACCTCATCAAAAGGTCTTACTTACAATCGGTTCAAACCCACAGAATTGGATTAACTTTAAGAACATGTTTTACAGGAATACATGGCTCCAAGCCTTCACAAAAATGTTCTAGGCAGAGCAGCAAGCAGCAGCAGGGACACTAACAGCAAAGGTACTGGGCTGGGAGCATGCCTAGAGCATTTGAGGAAAGCAAGAAGGGTAATATTTCTGCAGCAGAATAAGTAAAGGGAGAGTAGATGGAAATGAGGTCAGGGAGGCAACAGGGACCAGCTCATTAGGACTTGCAGGCCACTGAAGTGACTTTAGTTTTATTAAAAGTGAAATGAAAACCCATTGGAGGGTTTCAGTGAAGAAGTGCCATGATCTGACTCATATTTTATTGGTAGCACTCAGGATTCCATTGGGACAAATAGTTAAAAGGACAAAAATAGAAGCAGTTGAGGGGCTGACCAGGCAAAAGAAACAGAACCAGATGCTACCTACAAAAGGTCAGGGCAGATGGGAACAAAGGAGATTTCATTGCGTTTGGCAATTATGAGGTCATGATTTCTCACATGAGAAGTGAAATGGTGAAAGTAGGAAGCTAATTACAATGGGTGTGGCAGATGCAATAGCACCTCTCCTATATCCCTTTGGCATTCACCATTGCCAAACCTGCTGATGGCTTCCTACTGCTAGCACCTGCCACTTTCAGCCTGAGCGCTTTGTCACTAGCTAGAGTCCAGTCCCCATCTTGGAAATGGCCAGGAGTGCTAGAGTGCTCCCCAGGAATAGCCCTCAATGATTTAGGATGGGAACTGATGAATACTCCAGTATTCCCATCTCTGACAAGGGAACAACACTAAGACATGTTCTACACAATCTGCCAAAGGTCCTCCAGTGAGTTTCAAGTCTCATTTTCCCACAATAGTAACTGAAAAATTAACACCATCCTATATTGGATCTTTCCCTTTTCTGTCTCCTCCTAAAATAAACTCTTCCCAACAAATTCTTATCTCAGAGCCTGCTTCTGTACTCAACGAAAGACGTTAGGTAATAAAAGTTATGAGATAAATGTGAAAAAGAAGAATAGTTAAACTTGCTTAGGAATAAAAAAGGGGGATAGAGCAGCAGCTGGAAGATGACATAAGGTCAAGGAATTTTTTCCTTTATATCATTGGAGAAAATCAACCAAATTTATATACTACATTGAAAGAACCTGTAAGAAGGGGTTAAAGGTGTAAAAAGGTAGTGGAGCAAGGACCCTGGGATAGTTGGAAGACAAGTGATAGCACAAAGAGGAGTTGATCGTAGAGGAGGAGGGCCAGCTCTTTACTGAGTAAGAGGAAAGGAGAGAGGGTGGGGACAGTAAGTAGTAGGAGTGCAATTGTGAGTGCAAGGAGGGAGCTCAGTTCTGATAGCTAAGGGGTCAAGGAGATTGGGGTGAAAGTACAAGCCTATTGAGAGAGAGAAATGTAGAAGGAAGTGACTAATATTAACAGCTTCATTTAAGTGGTGAATGGAAGAGGAGAAAACTTTAGAGAAGTGGTCGAGAAACATGTAATGCAGTGACATGGAAGACAAGGAAGGAACAATTTTAAAGGAGAGATAGAGGAAAAGGCTGTTGGATTTGGCAATTACCTGGATGATCATTAATGATTTTTGAAAGAGGAGCTTGTGTTCAGTCAATGGGATGGAGGATCCATGCAGAAGATAAAGGAATAAATGGATAGGGAAAAGATTTAGAACAGCAAATAGATGAGCCCCCTTGATCAGCTGATATTTCCAAAATATACATTCACGACAATTTAATGAAGAAAGAATCCCATGTCATTTTCAGGCATTCCCAGATGTCCATTTTTAAAGTCCATCAACTATTTTTGGTTGCATCATATGAAATTGCTTGTATTTGATGATTTTTAACCTACAAAAATTACAATTTTATATGGCTCAACCCAATACTCAAAAAATGTCATGGGTGAGGTTTCATGTTGACTAGATATCAGATTCTCAGGAGCTTTTTGTCCACCATCAATTCTCAGTCAATAGAGTGTACCTGAGGCTTAAAATTGCGAAGGACACTTTGTAGCTCATGAGACACATGGCTGAAGGTAATGAAGATTGACAAATCATTCATTTAACTTTTAGTCTTTGTTAATTACATATGCTTTATCAAAAGAATGATAGTAATTTCTATAATTCAGTAGTACAAATAACCAGCCTTCTTTTTGCTGAATTTTCACAGATATTCTGAAAATAAAAATCTCTTTCTATATCTATCTGTTTTTTAATATAAGCATTTTTGAGAGTGAGACAGCTATAGTAGAATGAAACTATGACTGGTGATTTTTCTGCTAGAGACATCATTGAGTGAAAGCAAATTTAGTGAACTTGATTATTTTAGACCTTACCTCTTGCTTCAGTAATTTTTTTCTCTAATTTAATTGCTTTGAGGCCAATGATGAAGGGCATATAAAATGCAGTTAAGAGGGGATAAATACCTCTAGTGAATTGATTTTAAACAGGAGTGATGGGGTGTGACATTAAGAAATGGTATCAGAGAGACACACTTTGCATTTCACTTTAATTATATCAATTTCAGATTCTGGAGCATTGCAGTTTCACACATGCTTAGTTAATACCAATACTTTTAGAGATAGGTAAGATGGGGATAGTAATTCCTTTTCTTTCTGGATCAGAATAAGCACTGGAAGTGTCTTCTACCTCCAAATATCTGTGGTTATAATTGAAGGTGATCTGAACAGAACTCAAAACCCTAAGATCAAATGATATCATTTCAAGTATACTTTGGACCCATTGGAGAGAAAGCAGGCTACGTTAATTCCTCAGCTTCCCCAACTCCTATAAGTAGTTTCAGACTGCTCTATTTTTTGGAAGATGTTAATAAGAGATAGAGAGAAGAAAAGAGAGAGAGAGAGAGATAAAGAAGCTATTAAATATTTTCATGTTAGCTTAAAAATTAAAACATTTTTTCAAAGAAAATTTTAAAAGCTCTAATTATGTCCATTTTACAGAAAAGAAACTAAGTCTTTAGATATTAATGCTTAGGTTGTGTTCTGCTGGTTGTGATACCAAACAAAAGCGGGTTCTTTTCTATCTTTTCTAGCCAATTCCAGAGACACTGGGATTTCAAAGAGAGAGTTTTATTGGTTGTGCAAGTAGTGGAGCACAGTGGCCTTCTGGCCCAAAACTGCCTCCTGGATCTGCAGAAATTCTAGTATATTATAACATCAGGATGATAATAAGTAATTGGGGTGGAGTTTGCACATTATATTAATAAACATTAAGGGGGCTGAACCAGGATGGGAGTGGGTACCTGGGGGTGAGTTACAAAGTTACCATTATCAGAGATTAAGGCATCCCAGGGAGGGGGATAATGAAAACAAAGGTCAGCTATGAGGCTTTTCACATGGATATCAAACAAAGAAAGGTGGAGTGGCCACCCTTTCAATAGAAATGTTCATGTACAGAGATAAGATCTGTCTGGCGTGATCATTATAAATAGCAGGTACAAGTGGCCATTTGCAAGGGTAAGATCCACCTGGAATAATCATTAAACAATGGCAGGTTTTTAGTCAGAAACAGCCACATACAGAGGGTGAAGTCAGTCTAGCCAGTTTCAGTCATTTCAGATATTAACCCTTTTGGCTAATTTATACTATAAAGGAATCTATATAATGATTAAGCAATCATTGGTTAATTCTTAACCTTTGGTTACAGTTGTATGGTTGATGTCCAAACTATCTGTAATGCACTATGCACTAAATCCCTAATCTACATGATTCTTTCAATGGATTATATGAATATAAGGGAATTGTATATTTTCTTCTTTTGTCTCTATTCATGTTAATAAACTTTCAAGAACTCATGAGTTCTTGAAAGTTTATTAACATAACAGACTTGCAACACCAATCTCCAGTTCATTGAATTCACCAAGGACAACTAACAAGGAGATGATAACTGACAACAAACCTCTCAAGGAACAGAGAGAATCCGCAACCGCAAGCAAGAAAGTCCCATCCATCTGCCCCATGGGATCTAAGCCCCCTCTCAATTAGAGGTGGAGTGGGCATCACCATCACAGAATACTCAGGATTGGGGAATGGACTATGGATGAGAGTAGACTTACAGTTGTTCTACTGTAGACTTGTTGGAATGGAAGAAGTTTTATCATGGATTTGGAGGCATTAGCCACTGGAGGTTCTGAGGGGAGGGAGAAGGAAAAATAAGTATAATCTGGGGGCATTTTCGGGACTTTGGAATTATCCCGAATGACATTGCAATGACAGATAAAGGCCATTGTATATCTTGTAATAACTTGCAAAAATGTGCGGGAAAGAATGTAAACTACAATATAAACTATAATCATTGCTTAGTGGCAATGTGCCAAGATGTATTTATTTTGGCAAATGTACCACATTAATGAAGGGTGTTTTGATGTGGGAAAGAGTGGGAGGACTAAGGAGCGGGGCATATGGGAATCCCCTATATTTTTTGTGTAACATATATGTAATCAAAGTTTCTTAAAAAAATAATAATAATAAAGTATCTTAAAAAAAAAAAGCACTCATCTCTTGCCCTCTTTTCTTCACTTTTTCCCTTTCTAAAGGCATTTTATGATAAAAGAAGAAGTGAAAGTCATTGAAGGGATCAAGTCCTCATATGTGGGGTATTTGTTATACTGTGGTACTTGGAAAGCATAATGGTTATCTCAGGTTCTCCGGAAGGTATTTGGAGCCACAGAGAATGTCAGCTAGCAGACATTTTGAGGTAGAACATTTATTTATTGGGGTCATAAGTGACTGTGCTTTTAGAAAATTTTAACATGTAGTAAAAGCCTCAAGAACAAAATAAAACCCACATTTTATGTTAGTTCCTTTTATTTTCTTTGTTGGCAAATAGGTGAAATAATTCACTGAATAATACTTTGTGCCATATATTATGTATATATTATATTCCCCATTAAAACAAATGTTGCCATCCCCCCTTTAAAGACAAGGAAACAGAGAAATTAAGTGACTTGCTCAAGATCACACAACTAGTATGTGGTAAGCTAAAAATTCAAGCTCAGTTCCATCTGGTTCCTAATTCCACACTTTTTCCACCCCACCACAGCGCCTTCAAACAGGATCTTCAGATATGATTATCAGTTATGTATCAACCTCCCAGTTATTGGCTTGTAAAGTGTAAGGACTGAAGTGATTGTGTGGCTCCCTCAATATCAAGTTCATTAATTGCTGAACTCAGCCATCTCTAGCTGAATTCAGCTGACAGGTTAAAAATGAAAAGTAAAACTGCTAAGGTGTGTATCCTCCACCTAATTAAGATAATTTAAGAGGACTCTTTCATAAGCCAGGATTAATAACATATGTGGATTTAAACCATTTATTGCTTTCTCCTGAGATACAGCTTATTTCAATGTTTTTTCATTAACCCATATATTTTATTTTTAAAAATAAATGTTTCCAATAAAAATATAACACCATATAGAGAAGAATGCACAAATTCTAAGTGTACAGCTTGGTAAAATATCAAAATCTGAAGCCACACTGTGTAATCTTCCAGATAAAACACTTTGCCAGCACCCTGAAGTCCCCTCATTCCCTTCCCAAGAACTCCGCCTTTTGTCCTCCCCAAAAGTAACCTTTATCTTGACTTCTAACACCATAGACTACTTTGATCTATTTTTTACTTTTTAATAAGTGATATACTACAGTTTTTAATCTTTTTTTTATGTGAATATTCACTCAACATTATGTTGTTACATGTAGTTGTAGTTCTTTCATTTTCTTTGTTGAATGTTATTCCATTTTATGAATATACATGTTTTTTTTAAAAAACAATCTCATTCTACTATTGATGTACATTTGAGATAGTTCCATTTTGGTACTATTACAAGTAACACAGCTGAGAACATTCTTGTACATGTCTCTGGCACACATTCATCTTTAGTAGATAATGCTGAACAGATTTCCAAAGTGGTTGTACCAGTTTACAATCTTACCAGGTGTGAATGAGATGTCAATCTATATCTTAGTCCTAATTTTTGACATTTATTAACATTTCTGCAAAGTTGGGAGCTCGAAGGAAGTCTCGGGACTGTCCTAGGTCTAGCTAACATAGGGAGATTAAACAGTCTACTCAGGATCATTCAGTGATTCAGAGTGAACTGGGCTGTCTCCTTGGACTTGTCATTGTGAACAAGTGTTAGCAGCACCCGTGCTGGAAGTGTTTCAGGTCCAGGCTGTGAAATGAGAGTTTAATGAGATATGGCAGGGCACCAACTTGATGATCTCATGTGTGAGTAACCACTTTAAATCTTAGCATTGCTATTGATTCATTGGTCTGACAAGGGCAACACCAAGGTAAGCCCTGTAGCAGGGTGGAGGCACAGCGCACCTGGACCTTGTGCTGTGATCACAGCATAAGTGAACACTGAGGTCTTCCTAACGTATTTGCTAATCACGGTGTTTGCATGGAAGTTCTGAAGATACAAACCTTCTGCAGAGCACCATTCTAGAAGGGAGCATTAGTTGAACTATAAAAGAGTGCTTAAAACAGCTGATCCATTTCTTTTAAGTAGGTCAAAATCTTTTATAAAAGTTCTTTATAAATTTTCATAATATTATTTTGGAAATGCTTGTAAATGATACCTACCTTTTACATAGTTAAGAGAAGCTGTTAGAGATGATCATTTTCCTTAGGTTACCCTGGATGCCAGAGACAATTCCAGAAATATGTTTGCAACATAAAATAGCTCTATTACTTTAGCTTGTCTTTGAAAATCTTAGTAAGTGTTTGGAGATGGTATGGAAACAAAAAGAGAATATATTCTTGAATTAATTTGCAATTAATATATATCTATATACTTTCTTCTTGCTAATTAAGGCTAAGGAGAAACTGAACAAACAAGTAAAACTTGCCAGTCCTCAAGGAGCACCTCCCTTCCTTACCTCACTTATTCTAAGTAGGTAAAGAAGAAAAGGTGATGGAATCTCTGAGTAATAAATAAAAGTGAATCAACGAGGCTTTCTTTTTAGATTGTTAAAGAAATGCTCTGTGAAATGTTTACTATAGATCCTTGAAAAAGCCGTTTACCATGTTTAATCTCTGTGAGTATATAAATTAGGTAAGTTTAATGCTGCTTACTCAATTTTAAAAAGTTGCTAATTGCTTACTGCTTCTTGAGAAGTAAAATCCTTGGTTTTGAAAGAGTTATTTAATACACCAGGACCCCCAGTGAAGGACTTCGTGATTTTGATGTACTTTTCTCTTTTTTTGCTCTCTTCTAAAGTCATCTTTTTTTTTTTTTGCTCTGTGCCTTCTAACTACTTCCTCTCTACCTTCCCCACTGGCTTACTCATCTCTTTGGCAATATCGTACACACTGGTGTGTGCTACTACCTGAAATTCCACCATAAGTGGTCAACTTTCAGTTTAAGCATTACTCCTTCCCTACTTTCTCTTTTAAAATGCAAATATCTCCCAGAGTCATATATGAATGAAATCACTTGATACATTAGAATGAATTAGTCTATCAGATTCCTGCTGACCCAAGGACAGCATGAAAGCCTTGAAATACAAAGTTAGGGGCTGTTGAAAATGGGAAAGAGAGGAAGTATACTGGGATGTTTTTTAAAATTTCATCCTTTTATAACATGTCACCCATTGGAATCAATAAATAACCTGATCACAGGGCAGAGGACCTCTTACCAATGGTCTGATCTGAGCATCTTGATGCAATTTTCAGGGAAAAAAAGAAAACCTCTCAGGACACATAACTTCTTGGAAAAAATGTGTACTTCAAAAACCTCCAAAGCTACCTTTTCTCATTATCAACAGACAAGGTCAGGCATCCAAGCAAATTGGTCCTTTCCTTGTTCCCTGCTTCAAATTTGTTCCCTGCTAGTCAAAAGCAAGATGAAGATTTCAGAAGAGGGCTAACTCAGTCCAATATGCTAAACAAAGCTTTCTACAAATACCTTTGGACTGCCTTCACTTTGTAGTCTTCACCAGTTTATATCTAGAATCCTTTTATATGAGGTAAGTTTTCATCAAAGGTGTCCTCCATGAACACTCAATGCATAAGATCCTTGAGGTGAGTGATTTATTATGTATTGTGTTTCTTCATTTACACAGAACAGTGCCTTGATGATAGAATCATAATTTTAAGGTATAATTTATCAACAGCATTTTCCTAAGTGGTATACCACAGAACATTACCAGAGATGTTAATAGGGTCATGGCAAACAAACAACTTTTGTAATCAATCCTTTTGTAGAAATGTTGATTTTAAAAAGTTAAATATATTTTGAGTTCAAGATTTCTCGGGGCCTTTACTCTGCTAATGTAATCTGATAGCACCCAAAGGGAATCATCCTGGTATGACCCCTTTCCCTAATTTATTTGCTAATAGAGTTTCTTATTCAAAAAGCATCTCACAGGAAATTTTAGTCTGTGCTGTTTTCTCATTTTACAGACGAGAAAACAAAAATCTAAGTTTACACAGTTATTTTATGGCACAGCAAAGTCTAGAACTAGTTTCTCCTGTGTTCCAGGCCACTATTCTTTCAACTATACCATTGTGCCTTTAGAGTGAGTACTGAATAAAATTATTGTTGGATGAGTGATGCTAGTATTTATTTGCCTGGCCCACCTTAACATATTGAAGCCTACAATTGTGGTGGAGTCAAAAGCTGCTTCTGGGGGGCAGATGTGGCTCAAATGGTTGGGCGTCCGTCTGCCATATGGAGGAACCTGGGTTCGATCCCCGGGACCTCCCGGTAAAATAAAAAAATATATATATATAGAAGGCGCATGGGCTGCCAGTCTCTGCGTGCTGCTGAGCCGGGCCCTGGGAGCCATGCAGCCAGGAGCTGTGGTGGCGCAGGCGGCAGAATAACTGTCTCCTGCATCGGAAGTCTCCAGAATCGAATCCTGGTGAAGACTGGAGGATGAGAAGAGATGGCAGGAAACAGACACAGAGAATTGCTCAGCGAATGGACACAAAACAGCAAATGGGGAAAGGGGTGTTGGTTAAAATGGATAAAATAAATAAATAAATCTTTTAAAAAAAAAAAAAAGCTGCTTCTAAGTCAATTCTTAAATATTCTTTTTAAGATAACCTTTTTCAATTCCAGTGAAGACAGGGGAATTGAGTCCACAAAGCTTAGGATATATATTTGAAGTTTCTCGAAGGAACCTAAAAAGCCCTGCTATGGTTAAATAGTGATCAAATTATACATACACGTATATGCATATTATGGTATTGTGACAGTTGGGCTTTTTTGAGACGAGGGTGGAGACCAAACAGTGACATAATTAATTATAGTGTTAAGGTTTCCAAAGCTATTTGAAATCCATACAATAGAATTATTATAACCATCAACTATTAAATCTTATTTTTATGGGCCAAATGTGAATGGATGGAAATAATTTAATTTTTAGGTTAAACCTCTTATCCTATTTTTCCTTTCTTTCCCCAAAAGGTATTTTTTAAATACTTAAATAATTATAGAATATATTTGATATTATTGGTAAACTTATAATTTGGGACTAGATTTTTTTGTTTACTACAGAAAAACTTCATTCAGGCAATAACTCCAGTGGGATTATGCAAACATTCCAATTATATTGAATAGAGTGGAAATGATTGCACTTCAAAATGTTTTGTATTAGTTCTGTTAAGCAAGTTAAAGTCATTATTATTTGGTCCTTCCTAGCATCTAGCTTATTCTAAATTGAAAATATTATTGGAACTCTTGTTCTTTTACACTTTTACTGTTACTGTAATTGATACCCTTCTCTCTCTGCCTCCTCCCATTAAATAGGGAATAGAATTTTATAAAATATATTTTATGTGTGTGTGTAGCATATTTGGTTGTCCAAGGAAATTTTTTATGTGGGTGAAACATTTATATGACCACCATGGGAGAATAAATGAGAATACACTGTAAGTTATTCCAGAGAGCCAAACTTGGGGACCAGTAGGTAGAAATTACTGGAAGCATAATTCAGCACAATAGAGATAATGCTTTCTACCAGTCAAAGCTACTAAAACACGGAGGATTTAAGTAGAGACTGGATATATTATCTGTGAAGGCTTTTGTAAAGGGAATCCTGCACAGATTGGAGTTGAAGTAGAAGATATTTATAATTCTTCCAAATTCTAGAATGTTAAGAGTCTCCCTTAGTTCATTAGTCTAAGTCACTAATCCATATTCAGAAATAAACTTATGTAAGTTTAAGGATTTACTAATAAGATGCCTGCTCGTGGCAATGGCCTGTGGATCAGTTCTGACCAGGAACTGCTGCCAAAACATGAAATTAAAAATTATATGACTTGGGTGTGGTCATCAGAGATCAAGTTTGATTTCTGAATATGAATTAGTGACTTGGACAAGATGATATTTAGGCTTGCTCATAGTACTAAAGCCTTAAGACTTTGGATTGTGAAAGAACTAGAACCTTTCCTATAAAATGAGGGGTTAAGCAAAAGAAAACCTTTGTTCTTATTTATTGGAAAATGATAAATAAAAGGTTGCCAAATTCTGAAGTGATTTTTATTTTGTTTCCAATTATGACATATTCTACTTGATTTCCAGTGGGATATTAGACAATTATGATTTTTTGCTTCATAATGGGGCCAAACTTTTTTTTCTAGGAATGTATCTTAGAAATGCAAAAATACAATACAACGGAAAGATGTTAAATTTGAAAAAAAGCCTTTTTAGTTATTTACCTCTCTCATAGCATAAGAAACATTCAAGGGAACATCAGCAAATTCCACCTTTTCTGTTTCTAGAAGCTGGTCCTTTTCTTGAATAGTAGAAAAGACGAGATTTCCAGAAAGATGTATTTCAGTTTAAGAGGTTTCCTGCAGGACTGGTTTAGGTCTATGGCTTCTCAGAGGGTTCATTACAATACTTATATCTGTCTTTCTTGACTGACTAGAGATTTTATCACTTTATATGACATGCTGATATTATAACCGCAGAAGTGATAATATTTTATACCATGAAACAAATACAACCAAAACTGCCATAACAGAACCATATTCTTCCCCAGGAATCACATAGAATTTCTACTAAAAAACAAGAACATCATCATTGTATGAGTGGTAGAAATCATAAGCTTTGCTTCTGAGTCTCTATTCTCAAAAATGGGTGTCACTGACACCCTTACTGAGCTGGCTGAGGTAGAGGAAAATTCCTGTTTTGACTTGTACGCTGACACATTTTATGAAGCTAGTCGTATTCCTCAGCACATATCACAAAACCTTAGGGATTGGCGAGTGTCAGTTTATTGTCAGGTACATGGTAGTGAACTTGCTCTAAAACACAGGAAGAGTTGGGTAATGTCATGGGTAGCTCCATGATTTATAAACCAGTATTCTTCTGCTAAGCTCTTTCTCATCTGAGCAAGGTTTACCTCAAATGGCTTTGGAGCATTTTGGACTTTTATTTTAAACAGGATGTATGCATATAGTAAACCCACCTGGTTCCTGAAAATGAAGTGAGCTGTTTAAGCCTAAGACCTAGAGTTTCCAGATGTGACTGAAGGCAAAAGTACCGTGTACAAAAAAAGATTCTAAGGTGGTCTTCCAGGAAAAATTACTTAATATTATAAAGATAAAATGGAATTATGGGAAGCTTTAGGGCTTCTATTTTAACTAATATTTTCAAAGACATTTGCTACTTGAGAATTTTCAGGATGTGATGAAGTGAAATGGAATAGATGTTTTATAAATGTTGGTTAAATTTTTTTAAAAAAAGAGGAAAAGAACTGCAGTTCCTTAACTGTTAACAAACACAGATATCAAACTCCTTGACGACAAGGACTGGATTCTATTCCACATAATTATTAGGTGGTCTGAAAATGGATGAGAGCAAATGATGATTCCAATTTTTTAGGTCAATATTATTGATTTATTAACTGAATGCATAAAACAGGGAAGTTGAGTCAAAGGACATCCAAATGAAAATATTCCTACCAGGAAGATAGAAGTTTGAGCTCAGGCTCAATATCTAAAGCACAGAAATATGGATTTATGTTTATTTTTTTTAGAGATTTATTCTGCAATAGAATATCATTTATCAGGCCTGTATCCATCTGTTCTTGCTTCCTAAATTCATTCTGTGGAGTTTTATCTTCCCTGGTTTAGTAGCAGTTAAAACATAGTCTGGGAGCAGATGTAGCTCAGTGGGTGAGCATCTGCCTCCCACTTACAAGCTCTTGGGTTCAATCCCTGGTACCTCCTTAAAAACAAAACAAAACAAACAAACAAAAAACATAGTCTGTAAAGTTAGTCTGTCTGGGTTCATATCCCAGTTCTGACACTTCTCAATGGCCTGAAATTGTGCAAGTTATTTATCTTATTTTCCTTATTTGTAAAATAAGCTCTTTTTGGTATCTCTATGACTGTTACATGCCCTTTATTTACTAAACCTATAGAGACAATATAGAAACAGTTTGTTTTTTAATATATTCGTGAGTTATTTTCTTTTGTATTCTTTTTCCTTCTTAAGTTACTGTGCTTTGGATGAATTATTACAGATAAAGTTTCTGAGCATTGCTATTTGTTTTGATATTATTAATGACCAAGGATGAGTGGCGATCAAGGGAAAGTAGCTCCTGTCACTACTAGCTCAACTGATACCGTGACCAGTGAGTGATACGTCAAAGAACATGAGGCTGTAATCTGAAGTAAGAAGTAAGAGGTTCTTAAACACATTGAGAACCCTAAGGCCTGGGAGTTTGGGGATCCCATCTAAGTGTGGAAAAGGGAAGTCCCGCTTGGTGCTCAATATTTAGCAGTTCACAAGGATGCTTTAGGATCTGCAGGGGATAACTAATGCTGAAAGGTAGGCAACAAGGTTTGCGATGTGTAACACAAATACTCTTTATCCTCCCTTCTAAAATGCATCCACACTAAGACCATGGTTGTTTTCAATAGCAACAACCACTGAGCTTCCCAGTTCCTGCATGAAATTACAGAGTTAAGCTAACCTAGAAAACAGAACCTGACTAGTTGGAAACACAAATTGGTTTCTTATTATCCACAGTGAGTCACTTATTTGAGTAGCTACCAGTGTAGAAAGAAGGAATTCAAGAACACAAGAGTCAAGACAGCATGGGAAACTGCATGGGAGAGTAAAATATCTTTCATTACACATTGTTGAATTTATATCTTTAAGTTTGGTCAAGAAGTGAGCAAGTGAATAAAGAGTATCTTTGGTGCCTGTGGTGGGTAAACAAAAGTCATCTACCCTGCCACGGCCTGGCTCCTGCAGAGGAGCACAAAGAATGGCTGGATGTTGTTTTGGCAGCTCTGTGCATGCTCTGGGGGTTTACAGAGAAGTTCTCTCCACCACCAGGTTAAGAGGACTAAAGGTATGATCAAGAAATGGCCTTCAGTGGAACTTAAGTGGATTATTAAATGTCTGATGACTCTTCTTACAAGCTAGTTCAGGCAAAAGGAAGCAATCATTTGGGATAAATATCTCAGAAACAAACAACCTATGGCTTTGTAGATTTAATTTGGAATATTATTCATTCTTGTGGATAAAGAAAAATTATCAAATGGTGTGAGAATCTGGAGAAAAATATTAATTCATAGAATACCAGATGGAGGTGGGACTGAAACATGGGGAAAAGTAATCTGCAAGAAAAGAATTTGGCCTCTTCCTATGGAAAATTTTATTTGAAGATTTTTTGGTTTTGCAATTTTTAAAGGGCAAAAGAGGCCCTTTATAATGAATGTGCCTGCATGTTTTGGGTTGTGCCAGCCCAGAGTGACAATTTGGTTGGAGACAAGCATGGGGAGTTTGGGGTTGCTAGAGGATTTGTTTTGAAGCTATGTTTGCCTGGTACGCTCACCACTTTTACTAAGAGTTTGTATTTATTGGATGGCTTGGTAAGCATACTCCTACCTCATTTCATTTTGTCCCTTTGGTGTTGTGTTTTCAGACCTGGAACATTTGAACACTGCCAAATGAAGCAAGAAAGTATTAGACCCAACTGCATATTTTTGAAAACTACTGCCATTAAACGAATGTAAAATTGCACCAGACTTACAAAAGCTCTTCTGGAGCTACTGGGATAAGAGTTGCTAATGATCATTAACTCTTCAGTCATTATCACCCATAATAATACAAGTGTTTTTATTATCCAGCATGAAAGAAGGCATAAGGTGACACCTATATTGCCTCTGGGCTGCTACTAAAAATAATTACCAACACAGTTACTAATGTTTGTAAGGACATGCTAGTATTCCTTGTATTGCAATGTAAATAATGACAATTAGGTAATATTTTTCAATGAAGAAATACCCAACAATCCTATAAAGCCATATGAGACTTTAATCAGATTCGTTTTCACAACATTTTTTTGTTTTTACACATCATATTGGGTTCAATTTAAGCAGCCTAAAACAGGGCTTTAGTTAACAGATTAAGGGAGTACTTAATGTTTTTCAGAGCTTGACATCCATTACCATTATTCTTAAGAAAAGAAGGGGACCTATATATTAGAGCTGGAAGGGATTTCGGAAATAATCTACTCCAATTCATTATATGTGTGTGTGTGTGTGTTTACTGGTGAGGTATCTGAGAAAAGAGGGAATTTAGTGTGCTGCGCACAGTAGCAAAGCTATTACCACGCCATTCTTCTTTGTAGCCGGTGAGACACTAACAGGTATTTGACCTAAATTTTATTGTTTTGTTTATTGTTGTGTTTTAAACACAAAAGGATTACTTCCATTCATCCCGTTAAAGAGTATTTTTTTTTAAAGTTAAGTTTTAGGAAGTTCCTCACATTTAAAAACTATTTCTTAACTACCTCCCTTTGCTATGGTAACATGGTTAATGATGATAATCTAAAAATTAATACTCCAGTACTGGGAAGAGATTTAAAAAAAAAAGAAAACCTGTCTATTATTATCGTATTCTATATAAAATTGGAAACATGTTGAAGCAACACATTAAGAACTCAAGTCCAAACACAGAAGAGCTGCTGCAGGTGTCACTAGAGAGCAGGGGCAGGCTGCTTTAAGTGTCTGGAAGTCAGCATTTTCATCAGTGCTGCGTTGAGATCTGCGAAAAAAGCTTCCCTCACACATGAACGTTTTCTCAGCAGCGGAGTCTCAGGTGTGCGGCACCAGGCCCTAAGTGGCACAACTACATGACTTGAGTTGTTCAGTATTAAAATGGTACCAGAGGGAAGTCTGGGGTGACCCTAAAATTAAGGCAAGGGCTTGAAAAGAAAGGGATGCAGTATAGGATAGAAAATGCCCCAAGCAGGCTGGTGAATGCAGAATGCAAACCCACCTCAGTTTAAAATATCAAGGATGATACAGGAACTAGTGATTTGGTATGGTTTAGGGGACAGAGGTCTCTATTCCTACTCCATGATGAGTACAGGGAGCTAGAGGCAACCAGGTGTGACTGTATTTTACTAGATCTTGAGCTGAGAAGTACCTGAAGAGGGATTCTGGTTCGGCCACTATGCCACCTTTCCCTACCTCATTTTCCTCTTTAGTGAGGTTCAGTGGAGATGAGAGTTAATGTACATAAAGCGCCCAGGAGGCACAGCATCTAGCACGTAGGAGGTGCTCAATAATTGCACATTATTTCTATCAAATGGGCTGGCCTACCTGGGTGGCAACTTCCTCGTGTAAAAAGTGTACTTTGAAAAGTACAGTACAAGTATAGATTATTATTATGATTAAAGGTGACAAGCAAACGTGAAGTGGAAATACTTGCAATTCAATATTAGATTTGGCTGGGAAGGGACTGGGAAGGGCTCACTCTAATGGAAAGATAAACGAATAAAATATTCTTGAATGGGGAAATTTAACAGCCACAGGCACTTAAGCTGAAACTTCCTAGCAGGGTTTTAGTTTAGAAACAGAACTTCCTGAGACACCCCCACCCCACCCGGTGCCTTCTAATATAACCCCCTAACTCGGTTAACGCCAACCCTGAAGCCCTAATTGGGTCAGGCCGGGTCCAGTAGTGGCCTAAGGCAGGGGGAGAACAGGTTCTTTCAGGTTTGTCAGCTGAGAAAGAGAAGCGACGAGAGAGAAAAGCAGTTTATCCATCAGTCAGCAACCAGTCGATCAATTCCTGCTGCCCGAGCCGGCAAGGGCTAATCGATTCATGGATTTTAAAAGGGAAAACGGCGGCGCCTTGGCGGTAAAACTGCGGGACGCAGAAGCAAAAGGAGAGGCGGGGCCTGGCCGCCGCGTTGCCCCCCTTGGCTTCTGGGTGTGCAGAGGCCCGCTTAGGGGAAGGCGTGGGGTGCGCGGGCGAGTCCGAGCCTGAGTCCCCATACAGGTGGATCCGGTTTGCACCTCAGAATCCCGGGAGCAAGGCCGGAGGGGGCCCCGCAGGGGGCGGGGCGGGGGGCCTGGCGCCCGGCGAGGCGCGTCTCCTATTGGCCGCCCGTCGCCGCCCTCGCGCGCCGCGCTGATAAAGCGGCCACCCGGCCTGGCCTTTGCAAACTACGGTCTCGCACGAGACGCGGCTCTCATTGTCCTCGCCCGCACGCCCGCGCCCACCATGGCCACCATTCAGCAGCTGGTAGGAAGATGGCGCCTGGTCGACAGCAAAGGCTTTGACGAATACATGAAGGAAGTAGGTGAGGCACCTGGCCTGGCAGCGCTTACAACGTGGCGTGTGTGTGTCGGCCCGTCAGTCAGTCCCCACCAGCGTCCCCCCGGCTCCGGGATGGGGAATACTCGGCCGTCCCCCACCACGCGGTCCCCGGCTGCACCATGCGCCAAAGCAGCCAGAAGAAAGGGCGAACACGCCTCCTGCCTGCCCCAGGGTTCTGGAGATGTACCGCCTCGTGGTGCACCCACCTCCCTTTTCTTCTCCTTTCCCACAGCCCTCGCGGCAGCCTTCCCGCACCGCTTCTTTTTGCGTGCTCACTCGTCACTTCTTCCGACCCCCTCATATCCCCACTCCTGCCACCATCCTGTCTCCCTCTCGCCCAACTCTGGCAACACCCATTTTCCCTCTCCTGCCCTGCGCCCAAAGTGCCGCATCTTTTGTTCCTCGCTGGCTGTAGGGTACCCCGCCTCTTCTCCACGGAGACGCGGTGTCGGGGCGCGGTTTTCCGCGGAAGCCCTGTAGAGGGTCTGAACGAGTATACGGCGTCAGCCTTCCTTCTGCCCTCGGCCCCATCTCCTCCATCTGCGGGTGCCTTGCCCTCCCTCACCGGGTGAACATGCAGGGCCTTTGGGTTGGCGCAGCTCCGGGTGGAGCATGGGGCATCCTCGCCTTCTGGTTCGGGAGTGGCGCTGAGAGGTGTAGCGCTGGCAGAGCCGATCTTTGGCTGGCACTGCCCGCCCCGGGACCTGCAGTGGGCGGGTGGCCTATGGGACGAGTACGATGAGGCCGAAATGTACCTCAGGGGTGGGGGTGCCGCTGCCCTGGTTTCTGTATCTTGAGGTTAAGAGGTGCTGCTGCCGGCCCTCCTGCGGCTGCTTCCTATCAGCATGCAAGATGGGCGTAGCCTTCTCTGTAGGAAGATTCCAGTTCTCTCTCCGTCAAAATAGCCAGTGACGGCGATTTTAGTGCTAGTTGAGACATTGGGTACATAGCAAACAATGACAAAATGGGACAAAAATGAACCATTGTCATAAGCCACCTGGAAATGGGATGGAGTTGCAGAGTACAGATCCTATCTGCAAGTGGGCTTTCAGGCCGAGGTCGACTGCTGGGACTATGAGGGTGCTTCTAGAAGCCGCCATCCCACCGAAATGTTAACATGACTGCTCCCAGGTGAAGAAGTCACTGCAAAAACCCTCTATTAGGAAATCTAGAACCTGGGGCACCTTAGAAACCCTCCTTCACCAGCCCTTATCCAAGAGGGTTCTGGTAAGGCTAGTTCATGAGTGAATCTTGAGTATATTTCTCATATACTCAATATGAGTATATATACTCATTGGGTGAAACAAGAAGGCAGAATTTTTGTTTTTTACTGAATACAGAAATCAAGATGACTCTGGGAAAAGATTTTTACTGCACTCATATCCAAGATATACAACATTTGTGTATGTGTGCATGTGTGAAGAAATTCAAATAGAGAACCTGGTTTTTCTGTCCCTTGAAAGTGAATGTCTGTTTAGGGTGGAATAATGTTTCCAGGATACTGGAGTCATGCAGGTTGTCAATCCTCAGTTCACCAGAGAGCAGTTGAGGTGTGGGAAGACAGAGCCCATTTATTTGTCTAAAGTGAGATGAAATAATGACTTAGCTAACAACACAAGGCACCAAACCAGAGCTGCCAAAAGAAGTCTCTAAGGGACATTTAAAGCTGGCTGGGTGATCATCTTCAAGCTAGTTCTGCTTAGGTTGTAGTCTCCTCATCTGTGAAATGGGGAGTTGGTCTAGATCTCAGGTTTCTTCTAAATGTTAACTAAGGGAAGATACAATTTATCAATTTTATAGTAATTGGACTATATAGCTATGAAATGGTTTCTATTTTTGATGGTAAGTTTTTTTCCCATTTAACAGCACCATGATTGTGCTATCATAATTCTTAAAACATTGTGCTATTTGAATATCTCAGAATTGATTTCGGTTTTTTTTATTTTTATTTTTTTATTTTTTTGATCTATTATAAAATATTTCTCATGGGCCTGTTATTAATATGTGCCAGGCTAAGTGCTGGGGTCATAGAATACAATGGTCATCAGAACTCAAACAGAAAAAGACTGAGCCAGCCCTTGAGTTTGTGATTTTGAATATTTTAGCTTCCCTAATTTACTGAAGCACAGTATAGCATAGTATCCAAGAGCCAAGATTTGGAGCCAGACATCCTGCACTTTTAATTCCCAAGTCCCACCCTTCCTAGTTGAAGGACCTTGGGCAAATTACTTCTGTGCTTCTTAAAAGGGAGGCAGTGACATCTGCCTGATGATAGGGTTGTTGCAAGGCTTACCTGAATTAATATCTATAAAATGCTGCCACATGGTGAGCACTGGATATGTGTTTATAGTGGTTATTAATAATAAGTGAAAATATGCCAAGCAGAGTAATTACAACTGGATTATTGCTTTTATTATATAAACTATAGCTTTGGTCTTCCTGTTAACGATATAACATTCTACAGGAGTTGGAATGGCTTTGCGAAAAATGGGTGCAATGGCCAAGCCAGATTGTATCATCACTACTGATGGCAAGTCCCTCACCATAAAAACCGAGAGCACGTTGAAAACAGCACAGTTTTCTTGTAACCTGGGAGAGAAGTTTGAAGAAACTACAGCTGATGGCAGAAAAACTCAGGTCAGTTATAACTTATGTTATACAATCACAGAAACTTCTAGAATGGCAGATTGTGTTAATAACATTCTTTACAGGGAAGAACTTAATTTAAAAAAAAGTCAGGTTATCTTAGGAATTGCTTTTTGACTAATTAGTGAAAATACCAGTTTCATAACTTACTCTATCTTGTAAAAATAGTTTAAGGAGTATGAGAGAAAATGAGCTTCTTTTGTGAATAAATTGAAAAGCATAAACTATATGAGTAAAATCAGTATAGGTTAATAAAGTAAACCCAGAAAGTAGAAGATGGAAAAATATTTAGTAAGGAGGTTATGAGTCATGGAAACTCTCTTAGCAAGGTACTTTGGAAGATTAAAAAGTATACTTCATTTTTGCAGTCAATCTGCACCTTTACAGATGGTGCATTGATTCAACACCAGGAATGGGATGGGAAAGAAAGCACAATAACAAGAAAAGTAGAAGATGGGAAATTAGTGGTGGTAAGTGCAAAACTTTCTGTCTTACTGGGCTTCTTGCTTGTGTTCACAGTTCACATAACTGTTCTGTATCACTGATCATGAATAAGAGAATTAGGTTTGGGAACAAAATGCAAAATGATGAGTTAATGCTAGAACAGTAATTATGAAGAACGTCCTTTGTGTGGAAAGGGAAGCTCCATGATGTAGCTGGGAACATAGCTGGAGCTGGGTTTAGTCCTTGCTCTGCTGCTACAGTAAGTATAAACACAGACAAGCCATCAATCTGCTCTCTTGGGCATACGTTTTTCTATTTCTTCAAAATGGAAACAATATTTGCCAAATGAATAATTTAGATGTTGTTCTCAACACTTTATTTTTCAGTAAAGCATAGGCATATTATAAGCAACATAATAGGTTCTGGTTTCTTGAAAACTCAGGAATCCTAAAACAAATTTTCTCCATATGTGAAATAGAGTATAAGGTTTTGCAGGATTCTGACCCGAACATTTTAACTATCTTCATTGTTTTGGGATGAAAGACTGACCTCTCTAATTTTCTTTCTCCTAGGTATGTGTTATGAACAATGTCACCAGTACTCGGGTCTATGAAAAAGTAGAATAAATACTCCATCATCAGCTTTGGGCAGGAATTAGCTGTGAGGATGAACAAGCTCAGTTCAATGAGCAAACCTTCACACTGCTTTTTTTTTTTTTTTTTTTTTTTTTAAATCATTATGTTCATTATCTTTTTCACAAACATTTTACATCTAACTATTTCACAGTGTTGATTTAATTAGGATCATTGCTTTGGTTAGTAAATAAATGTGTTTGTGCTAATTACAGTGTTGTATGTGTTCTTAACCTTAAAGAACATTAGTGATTAGTCTTAATAATTATGAATTGAATAAGTTCTGGGATAGTCTTGAGTGTCCTATATTGAGATTATATTCTAGTATGAGTAGATCAAATATTCTAGAACTATTTGCAAGGCAAATACCAGTAACTTAAGCCTGCCCTACACTTTGTATCAACTCAAGAATCTCAAATTTCTGGCACAAACTATTGTCGCCAAAAATTAATTATATAAAAAATATGAGAACAAAAGCTAAATTATCATCATTGACTAAATTATACTTTTAATGATACTCTTAGTATTTAGGAAATCTGCAACTGAAAAATCATTTGATAAAATTATTTAGGACCTTCTGTATGCTGGGTACCATTCTAGAGGTTGGATATATCTGAATGCAAGGGACCAGTTTTTGCCCTCCATGTGAGGAGGAACACTCCAGCTTTGGAAGAATACAATATGTTCATTAGCAAAATCCATACAAGAAATACAGCTCTAAAATACTTATTGTGTGTGTTGTGGACAAATATACATAATATGCGACACAAAGAATAACTAGAATTCTGGTAAACCTCTCTTCTAGTTCCTGAACCAAAATACAAATAGCAACTCACATCTAGAGATATAGGTTCTGGGCATGTTCCTCAGGGCAGAACTTACAGGGGCTGGTACCATTATCTCCATTCTGCAAATAAAAAAGCAAGTTTCTGAGCAGCTAATCTTTCTAGGACATAGGAAACAGAAGAGCTGGATTGTGAACTACATCTTGTGGAATCAACTCAAATGACTATCCTCTTCTCAGCTTGTTTGTAAAGTCCCTAAATATATATACTAATTGAGACTTCAGAAACTGCCCTCCAGGTGCTGAAACTTTAGCTGATAGGAATTACCCTGAGCTAGCAGTCAGTGAAACAGTTTGATGTGATGTCCCTTATGCAGCTACAAGCCACGTGTGGCTAGCTACTGGGCACTTGAAATCTGGCTAGTCTGAATTAAGACATCCCGTGAGTGTAAAATGCACATCAGATTTCAAAGAGTGTGAAAATAAAGTAAAATACATCATTAATGTGAAATAACATTTTTGGATATATTTGATTATATAATATTACATATTATTAAAATGAAATTCACTTGTTTCTTTTTTAACATGGCTATAGAAAGTTTAAAAATCACACATAGCACACATTTTTGTGTTCATGGGTTCATATATATATTTTTTTTGTCAGATAGCACTGATCTAAACTTCCTTTTCTTTTTGAATTTCCATCTTGCTTATTTCAGTCTCTGCAAGGATTCCTCTCTCTTCCCTTTTTCTGCTTCTAATAATCATGTACATTTATTCAACATTCTCAGTGAACCAAACAAAAGGCTAAGTACTTTAAGTGTTTTAGAATTCTCACAATCGTCCCAAGTGATGCGTACCAACTATTGTTTTCCTCATTATATAGATGAGGAAAATGAGTCTCAGAGTGTAGTTAATGGTCCCAAGCCACATGGCTACAAGTCCGAGGAGAGACTGGAGCACAAGTTCATCTGACTGTACAACCTGTGCTACTAGTCACCGTGCTCTAATGCCTATACTGTTAAAGTTTATGGACTGGAGTAACATCTGAGAGGCAGAGAGCCCGTGTTTCTTACGTAGGTCAGGTGAAGGCAATTTGGGTGAGACAACTTTTTACTGTGCTCTACTGTGGCAAGCACTGCTGGACTCTCAGCATCCTGGGATCGTGGCCATTAAATGCCCAGAGCATTCACCAGTCTACCCCAAACATCCCATACATTTCCAGATGTCCACTATGGATATGGATATAGCTGAGAACCACTGGGTGGAAAAAAACCTATCTTATCTTTATGCCCTCTGATGTCAACTAAGCCCCTCTTTCTGCTAAGCAATTCTTTAATGTCAGTTGACCTCTCATCAAGAGACTCAACACCAGTGGCTTCACTGATTATTTTTATTTCCTCTTAACAGATGGTATGCTGGAATTTATTATGGGGAGATTCACTGTTAGAACAGATCTATCAGATCTGATTTCTTTCTTATGTTTCAATGCTTTGTTGTCAATAACCCACTATATATTTCTCTATGGATGACATGTCTCATTTCAACCTAGTTCAATCTTTATAAAAGTGTGGGCTTTGGAGGTGAACAGTTCTGGAATCCAATTCTGCCTCTCTACCCTTAATAATTAGGAGACTTAGGACAAGTTACTTAATTTCTCTGAATCCTAGTAACATTCTTTGTAAAAGGATACAACATTGCCTGTCTCATAAACTTATTTTTAAACATTAAATGATATTAAATGAGACACATGCAAAGCACTTAGCACAGAGCCCAGCACATGATAGAGGCTTACTGTCTCACCAGCACTGCCAAATAGAACTTTTTCCTATGATGGAAACACTCTACAATATCTGCACTGTCCAATATAGAAACTAATACTAAGGTGTGGCTATTTTGCACCTGAAATGTGGTTAGTGTGACTAAGGAATTTAATTTCTAATTTAATTTAATTTTAGTTGATTTTAATTTATTAACATGTGGCTGCTGATTTAGACAGCACAGGACCCTGATTTCCAAAGTAAAATTTCTTATTTTTGACTCCAAACCTGCTCATATTGTAATATTCCCCTTCTCAATCAGTGGGAATGTTTTCTTCCATTTCCCAGGCTAAAATCTTTGGAGCTGTCTTTGATTCCTCTCTTTCTTTCCTACCCCACATCTAATCCATGAGTAAATTACTTCAGCTTTTATTTTCAGAGTCTATTTAGAATCCAATTACTTCTCACTGCCACCACAGACAACACTCTAGTTCAAAATTGAGCATCATCTCTCCTCTGGTCTTCCTGTTTGCACCTTGTGGCAGTTTGGTATTATCTATGAATCCCAAAAAGAGAGATTATGTTTGTGAACTGGTCTGTTCCTCTGGGCATGATACCCTTTGATTGATTTAAATTCAAAGGCTTTACGTTTACTTGATTAGATCAAAATTAGGGCTTTGATTCAACCACGTCATTAGGGTGACTCAGAGTTGAGTCCCTGCCCCCTTGGTGGGCTATATGATTGGACTTTCAATCAAGGATACAGTTTTAGATACACAGGAGAACACAGAAAAAGACATGGCAGAGGAGAGAACTTAGTTTTGATGCTGGAACCCTGGAGAGAAATGAGACATTCACCTGATAGTTTACAGCTGAGCTTTTGAAGGGACCAGAGCAGCTGAGCCTGGAAAGAAAGGAGCCCTGGAAGAGAGATGAGCCCTATGCCAGCATACAGGTGAGATCCAAAGAAGCTGGACCCATGAAGCCTTAAGAAGGAAGAGGAAGGCTGAACCCTCACAGATACTGCCCACCATCTTGCTTCAACACATGACAACAGAGTTTGGTGAGGAAGTAACCTTGAGTTGGACTCTTTAGGGCCTTGTAACTGTAAGCTTTTATCTCAAATAAGTACCCTTTATAAAAGCCAACAGATTTCTGGTACTTTGCATCAGCACTCCCTTTGGCTAATACATACCTTTATCTGACCAGAGCAATCATTTTAAAAAGCAGGTTAAAATATGTCACTCTGTTGAGAATCATCCACTAGCTTCCCACTTCACTTATAGTAGAAGCCAAAGTCTTTATAGTGGTCCACAAGATCCTATCTGATCTCGTCTATGACCCCCCCACTTCCCAACACTCCCTCCTGATTTCATCTCTTACCACTCTCCCCTTGAACATTCTCCTCCAGCCACATTGTCCACTCTTGACACATATGCTCCTGCCTCAAGGCCTTTGCACCTGTTATTGTCTCTGTCTCTGGAACAATCTTCCCCTAGGAATCTGGAGACAATACTTTCTTACTTTCTTCTGGTCTCTTCTCCAATATTCCTTGACAGGGAGCCATTCCAAAAGCAAACCACATATTATAGCTACCACCCCTTCCCCAGACTCTCAATTCCCCTATCTTGCCTTATGTTTCCCCTAGCCTTTGTTCTTACTTGAAAGTAAGCTCTGAGAAGGGACTTTTTTTTTTTTTACAGGACTCAATCTCTAGCGTTCCATTGGAAGAGACTCTGGCACATACAAGATGCTTGATAAATATTTGTTTTTGAATGAACAAATTCCCTAATAAATTAATGGCTTCTTGATGCCTGTTTGATACAGTTTAATATTATTTAAAGCCTTTTATGATCTTGGTTCAACCTTTTTTAAAAACCATATTTCTTACCTTATACAAATGGTCCAGCTTTAATCAAGTACACCCAGAAGTCATGTGCTTGGTGACTGTAGGATAGAACATTTGAAATAAGTCAGGAATTCATCCTTGTTCTTGAACTTATATGCCATGGTACTCAGGTGTACTAGGAAATAGGTGCCCAATTTCGATCAGTATAAACAGTTTATTTTACTACAGCTGAATATATATTCTGCTAATAGGCAATGTCCATCAAAAGGAATTTGATCTGAGTTGTTTGTGGAACATAGTGTAAAGTAGATACAATTTGGTATAAGGCAGATAGTTTAACATAAGTCAAACCATTACCAAAGAAAAATTTACATGAAAGAGATGACTTTGCGGATTATGTCCTTGAATGCTGTGGGGGCAGTCAGTTGTCCTATTTAAGCAGAGTCTGGGTGCCTGAGGATGAATTGTCATGGTGAATCATGAATGAAACTATGTAGACAATAGGAAGAATTGTTATGCTCTTGGAGTGATTATATTGCATTAGTGATTTCTTGAGTCTTTAGTCTCTTCATGTGTTTTTTGGTCAAAATCCTGGTATTTGAAATTGTGCTAAGAACATAACCATATTTTTAGCACCTAGATTTTAATGCTGCCAACTCAACTAAAGTTATTATTTGACTCTTGCTGCCAATTAGTCAGTGATTGTTAATGTCTGTTGTATTTTCATCTCACTTTTAAGTTTATGAGAAAAATTATGGTTTTCCCTGGTTTTCATGTACTCACTGCTCTCCTTTTTTAGTGTTGACCTCTTAGAATTCATTGCCCTTAGGTGGGTCATGTGTGATGTGCGTGAGTAGCAAGAATGGATGAAGCTGATGAACTGGTTAAAATTGCTGAGTAGCATGTATTTTGAAATACTGTGAAAGGCAGAGTGGTATGACTTGCCACTGATCACACAGCAACTGGAAAATAACTCGAGTCTCATGACAGCTGGTGCCCCAGGCTCTGTCATCAGATTGTATGGAAACATTTACTTATGATCAAGTCCATCTCCTCCTCCCACTGTATACTGAAAATGAATGCAAAGAGAATGAAAATATTTTTTAAAGTACACCTTTTTTTTAGGTGCTGGTATATATAACATGGTGAACAGGACAGAACAGTGTCCTTTCTCATGGAACTTACATTCTAGTGTGAGAAGACAGAACATAAACCATTAAAACAAATGTCAGAGCATGTTAACTGCAGTAAGAGAAAATAAAGCCAAGCAATGCAATAAGGAGTGAGTAGGTTTGAAGCTACTTTATATGGAGTGATCAGGGCAGGTCTCTCTGAAAAGGTAATGCTTGAACAGAATAACGAGCAGAAGGCAGATATTGAATCTCCAGGGGAATAGGATTCTAGGCAGAGGGACTGGCAAGAACAAAAGCCCTGAAGTGGGGACAGATAGAATCACAGTGTGACAAAAGCCTACTGAAAGAGGAGCCACGTGGGGCAAGATGGAGTCTGAGATGTAGGTACAGAATAGAGCCTGCAGAACCCCACAGCTGCTAGCACAGGACATGGGTTTTATCTAAGGGACATGAGAAACCATGGGAGAGTCTCAAGAAGCAAGTGACAGGATGACTGTTTTAAAAGGCTACTCCAGTTTCACTTCCAGTAATGGAAGATTGATAATGTGGAATAATTGTCTTACCAAAGACAACTGAAAAAATAGACAAATTTTTAAAAAATTTCCTTAAGTGATGAAGAGCTAATAAAATAGTGAGGGATTATTTGGCCTAATAATGTGAGACTCCAGAAAGGCAAGCCCAACTAGTAGGGCCATTTTTGCCCCAGAGTACTTATCCAGAAGGAGAGGTTGAGCTGTGCTTTTGGAAACATAGGAAACAACTGGGCCTTTGTCTGATGGTAGATGGATTGTCTCCATCTTCCATTGTCTTAGAAAAATAGTTCTCAATGGTTAAAAATTTCATTATGAGGATATTCATCACAGTGCTGTTTATACTAGCAGAAAATTGGAAAGCATATATTGTCTAGCAATATGAAAGTGGTTAAATAATTATGATACACCATACAATGAAATACTAGGTAGCCATTAAAAATCAAAAGACTATTAATGATTTGGAAAACAGTTCATAATGCATCATAAACTGAAAAAAATTGACCTCAAAATATTATGCATATCCACTATCCCATTCATGTAATAATATGTGCATAAATGTAGAAAAATTTGGAAGAAAGTTAACAGTGGCTATCTCTTTGGATTAGCTATGATGATTAATTTTTTCTTTAACTGTAATAAGAAAAATGCAAAAATATTTTAATGCAAATAGTTTTATTTTTAATGATAAATAGTTATATTAGAAAATAACACAGAAAAGTACAAAGAAGAAAATACATATCCTTGGAAGTCTCACTTCCATGGGTAATCAATATTTATATTTAGATATGATGTATTTAAATAATTCTTTATGAATTTATATGCATATACACCCCAAATGATTTATACATGGGATCATACTATACAGTATTCTATTGATATTGCTTTTTAAATATCCTTCCATATCAATAAATAATAATCCATATTGTTTTTTTTTACTTCATAATTTTTAACTTTACTTCCACTCCAATATTTATTTTATCAATTTCCTATTGATAAATGTTTGTTTTGGAAAAATTTCAGAATTATTAACAATGGTTCAATGCACATTCTTATACTGAAGAGTAATAAGAATTTAACTTAAAGTTTAAATATTAAACTTTACTCTTCAGTTAAGTCCCCAAAGAACGTACTCAGCCTGTCTTATAACATATGCCAATCAAGCTTGGCTGCGGACAAAGCTGACCTCATAAAGTCATAGAGTGTGTACCCATTTGCACTTTAACTACTTTAACAGGGAACACATTTTTTTTTTTCATTTTTACAATTAAATATCTGAAGGGGAGAAATATTTGTTTGCAAGCCAACCAAAATGGAAAGTTAAAAGACCCACATTTTATTTATGATGAAACAATTCTGTTCTTTCTCATTGACTGGTCTTTACTCAGGGCCTTTTTGTTTATTTGGGCAGAATTCCAGGGTTCTCAGTTCTCCTTCTAGCCTGTGGCGTGATCCTGATCTACAAACTGCACTATAGGCCTAGTATTTGTTTAGTTGGTAAGGTAAGTCTGTTAGGTAAGTCAGTTGGTTTATTGACAGTTAATAAAAGAAATATAAGGGAGAAAAATTCCAGCAATATGTTTCAGAGTGTCAGAGAACTAGCAATGAAGATAGCAGTCACACAGAGTTTGGAAAAGTTACATATAAGAATACAAAAACCTCTTTCATAATTTAGACAGATTTAGTTAGTTGAAGGTTTTCAGCAAATTGCACAGCCAAATATAGAAAGGAGGCTTGCTGACTCAGTCTATTGCACTAACCACTAAACTCAGCTTCCTCCCATAGCTACACAGGGTGGAAACACAGGGAAAAAAATACCACCATTTCTGGAACAGGCAGACTTTTGGAAAATGGCCAGTTCTGGAAGTTGATCTGTATAAAGCATCATTTTATGAGCTGTGTACCACACCCAGAAACCTTGGTGAGATCATCGTGACAGAGATGAGACAATCTCAAAACTTCCTAGCTTTATGTTAAAATAATCTAGCATACCACTAGAAGGTTCTGGTGAGAAGTTAAATTCTTCATTCTGGAAATAGGCTGTAATTCTAGGATCCCAGAAAATGTAAATCAGTATTGATTGTGTATCTTTTGGCAGTGAGGGAAAGGTGCTTTTTCAATTCCTTCAATCAAGGTGTACAAAAACACATTTTAACATAACAAACAGGCAGCAGACTCAAGTGAGACAACACAATGCTAATGAAAGTAGTAAGTCTAAAAAATAATTTCATAAAAACATTACCAGAGTATTTGTCAAGTAGAGAATAATGTTATCCCTATCATGTCTCTTATTTCATTATACTTAGAGTCTGTAAAGAGTTAATGCCTCCATTCTTTCCAGACTTAAGAGGAATACTTTCTTTATACTAAGAATACATTGATATACAACTTAAATATTGCATATGTCAGTTCTCCTTGTATTAGCTCTGATCAGTTAGCTAACAAGGTCTTTGAATCCTACTCCAATGTCACCATGTCTGGGATGGATGGATGGATGAATGGACTCATTCATTCATTCATTCATTCAGCAAATATTTGTTGAGCACCTACCAAGTTCCAGGCATACTGCTAAGTACTGGGGATACAAAACTGAACAAATGTGAAAATTCCTTGCCTTCACAAAGCTTAGATTCTGGAGGGAGGGAGAGACAACAACAACAACAAAATAACTAAAATAATAACTACAGATTGTAATAATTACTGTGAAAAGACTGAATGGTGTGTTTGATAGAGACCAACAGGTAGATTAAGGATGGCCTGTCTGGGGAGGAGAAATTTAAGCTAAAACCTTAAAGAAGAAAAAGAGAGAGGCATGTGAGGAGGAGGGGCGAGCAGTTTCAGCAGAAGGAGTAACAGGTGCAAATGCCTCAAGTCTAGAGAGAACTTGGTGTGGAGCCAGGCAGAGCAAGTGAGATGGGGAAGAACAGTGTTGGAGAGAGCGTGCACAGGCCAGGCCCTGGAAGGCCTCAGAGATCAAGGGAAGGAGCAGAGATTCCATCCAATTCCTTTAAGAAGCCACTGGAGGGTTTAAAACTGGGTAGTGTCAGAGTAGAGTGTAGATACATATCAAGCCCCCAATTCCCTGGTTTTATATATATATAAATTTTATATATATGTTGGAATTTGGAATTTGTTTGGGATAATAGGAAGGTAATATAGTGCATATATTGTATCCATATAGCAATCCACATATTACATAACTCTGCCAGTAGGGCCTGGACAGTACCCTGTAATCAAACACCTTAATATATCTGCAGTGTAACATGAATATTCACACAAAGTTGGATAAGTAAAGACTACATGTGACCTCACATCATTTCAACTCAGACTTGAGCTCAGGTCAGATTAGGTTTTGCTTGTTTTATCAACAGAATTATGAAAACAAATCAGTTTTCAGAGTTTTTTGGAATGGTGGGTGTTTTAGTCAGCCAAAGGGGTGCTGATACAAAGTACCAGAAATCTTTTGGCTTTTATAAAGGGTATTTATTTGGAGGAAAACCTTAGAGTTACAAGGCCCTAAAGAGTCCAACTCAAGGTACCATAAGAGGTACTTCCTCACCAAAATCTGTTGCCATGTGTTAAAGCAAGATGGCAAGCGATGTCTGAGATAGTTCGGCCTTCCTCTTTCCTATTAAGGCTCCATGGACCCAGCTTCTTCCGACCTCAGCTGTAGGCTGGAGGGCTTGTTTCTTTCTAGACTCAGATGCTCTGGTCTCTTTACAAAGTCAGCTATAAACTATTATGCCAATGGCTCATCTGTCTTCTCAGGGCAGCAGGATCAAAGTCTTCTCCTCTTCCTTGTTTATGAAGCTCTCTTTATTCCTCTGTGTATCTTCTCCTGTATTCTCCTTGAGTAAGTTTCCATTTATATAGTCCACCAAGTGGGCGGGGACTCAACCCTGCATGTCCTAATGACATGGTCAAATCAAAGCCCTAATCTTAACATGATCAAGTAAACATAAAACGTTTGAATTTAATACAACCAAAGGGTATCACACCCAGAGGAACAGACCAGTTTACAAACATAATCAATATCTCTTTTTGGAATTCATAAATAATCTCAAACTGCCACAGTGGGTAAGAGATTGTAGGTCTGTAATTATTCCCCTTTTTCCGACTGTTATGAATAATGCTAATTTGTTGATTCATTCAACAGATATTTTTAATGCCTCTCTATGTGCCAGTTAGTGTTCTAAATGTCTAGAAAGTGTATTGAACATGAAAATAATATATACTTTTTAAAAGTAGGAAAACCACTTTAAAATATATAGCTACGTAAATTTGAAATGTTAAGCTTTTTAACACTTTAATAAAAAACTATTAATGATGACTTAACAGAAACAAAAAAAACCCCAATAAGTTAGTGCAAAGCAAAAGCATTCTGCGTATGTAGGCTTACCCAGATAAGGGAAGAGGGAAGTAAGGTACTAGAATATAAAGCAGGCTTTCCTGAAATTCCTTTAATGTGATAATATTACTGTCTCAAGCCACTCAGAAGTTCCTGATACTTAGATATTCTCTTGATATTTAAGGAAATCTATCTGCCTGCGATGAAATATTTGCTGTGCAGAATTCAGAGGAAATACTGAACATAAAACCAATAGCATAGTGTGGATAATTTCTGTTCCCCAAAAATGTATTATGAGATACTGTGATAAGAACTTTATGTGCATAATTTCATTTAATCCTGAAAAAATGAAGGTGATAAAACTGTTATTTCCATTTTACAAATCCAGAAACAGGGGCTTAAAAGTAACTTGAAGCAGGCACGAGCTGCACATGTGGACAGCCACTGGTCCAGGAGACCTGACTCCCCACAGCTACCCCTGCTGCCCAGGTACCTGCTATCCAATGACAGTCACTTGTGGGAATGTGAAAGCTCCTGCCCTCGCATCAGGTTAGGACAACTGGGAGATGTAAGGCACACTCCAGAGTTGCCCTGTGGATCAGACTTACACCTGCCCCCTGCAGGATTTGTTTTCTCATCTTCCTGGCCCTGCTCCCTCCCTCAGTGGGACCCAGTGCTTCCTTAACAAATCACTTCGACACAAATTCTTGCCTAAGGACTGCTTCTGGGTAATGTAGAACAGACCTGCTGAGCCCTGTGATACTCCTGACCCACAGAAACCCGGCGAGTTAATAAAACGATTGCTGTCACTTGAAACACGTTTTGGGGTGATTTGTTATGTGGCAATAGATAACCAGAACACCCTGCAATGTCACTGGAGGTGTTTACAGCGGGACCTTCTCCAGCCTTTCCTCAAACGGACCTATGGCTCAAGGCATCCTGACTATATGGACAAATATTGTAGCTAGGGGCTTACCTTTGTTGCCACAGGCTTCCACCTACAAAGGGTGGGATATGCTGACTGTATGTCGCCTCGTGCCAAGGGACGCACTTAATGGTGAATGAGGCGAGGCCGAGAATGGCCTTGGAAGCCTCTGGGCCTGAAAGACTCTGGCCTGGGAGGGCAGGAAACTGCCTCTTGAAGGCAAAGCTAGAGTCGGGCACTCCATCAGGAACAGCCATCACATACTGCCGTGTACTCAACAGGAAGAATATATGGGTTCAGGAACCAGAGGTAGAAATAGGAGTGGCCCCGCTCACCAGTACTGCCAGGGACGTACTTGTCCCATTGGATGCCTCCTTACAGTTACTTTTCACTACTCAGCCGTGATGTCCTTTCAGCGTCTAGCAGCTGTAGCTGTCCTTGGGAAGCCTGTTCTAGGCCTAGTGAGGCCACTTCGCCTGCACTTACAGAGGCTGGAGGTGCCTGGGAGTTGATGTTCTCCCAAACCCGGAACCTGGGGTTTGCGTGCGCCCTGCGCACTTGGGGGTACGAAGGCCGGAAGCCGCTGCCTGACTGCTTGGGAGAACACTGAGGCTGAATTTAGGCTGCAGAGTTCCCTGGTGGGATCAGGCTGAGCGAGCCATATCACCCCGGGGTGGCTTTCTCTCCTTCCTTCCTCTTCATAGGAACTTGATATAAGTCCCCTGCCCAGGGTCACAAACAAAATAAATGGTGGGTTCAGGATGCAGGGTTGCCATGTTGAACAAATAAAAATACAGTTTGCCCAGTTAAATTTGAAGTTCAGATAAACAACAGATAACTTTTTAGTATTAAGTATGTCAAAAGAATTTGGGATAGACTTAGACTAAACTTTATTCATTGTTTATTTAAAATTCAAATTTAACTGGTGTCTTGTGTTTTATCAGACACTAATCCAAGACTAATTCCAAAACCTATGTGTGTTTTTTAATTAATAAATAATTTTGAATCAATAAATAAATTCAATGCACATATTACAAAATCTGAAAGCTTATATAGTAACCAGTAAGTCTCTTTATCACTCCTGTCGTCAGCCACTCTTGTTCCCCTTTACAGAGGAGTCATGCTAACTGTCGTCTTATCTTTCAGCAACTCTCAGTAAGTGCTAGAATAATTATATATACATCTCTTTACCTTGCTTTATTAGTTTAACAATCTATCTTGGGATATGTCCTTATCAGTGCATATTGATCTGTTTTGTTACTGTTAACAATTGCACATTTACTTAAGGAAGGTTCAATTAATAGTTATATGGATTGCTTTCAGTATTTTGCTTGTATAAATAAAGTCCACAGTATATTGTTTTACTCAATTTAAAGAGACTCTAGAGTCTACGTATCAAAACATTTTGACAGATTGAACTGCTAAATGTTCCTAATAGCCAATTATTCTGTCCCCCTGATAAGTATGCTGGAATTATTTGAGAGGCTGTTACATATGTTTTGCACCTAATTCTTTACAATAAAACTCCCAGGAAACTAATAACTATTTGCCAATAAAAATATTACCACTCCCAATAGGTGGGAGAACTCATGACACTAGTTAATTTCATTTGGGATCCTGTGCAGGCCCCAAAGCTTTGCTTTTTAAAATTTTTAACCCTCTTCAGTCCACTGGCAGAGAGTAGCAGGTAATCTCTAAATTGTGTGCTTGACAGGGGCGCACCTGCTGCTAACATCCACAGAGACCTGATTGTGTTTTAAAGGAACTGTTTTTTTTTTCCCCCGGAACAAACAGGAGGGCCTACAAATCTGTAGTGCTTCTTTCTGGAAAAGTAGTCTCAGATAAAGTGGAAAGGATGTGAGGTAAGTTCTTAGAAGGGTGTTTTGCTAATGAGTAACAGAAGGGGAAATTCATTACAGAGAAAGAAGGTGCCGCACCCAGTTTGCTCAGGATTGAGATATATGGTTTGTTGGTTCTAGGACATTGACAGCTTAGCTTGTCAGAGAGTCACACAGAGGTTCCTGCTGGCTGAGATGAGTGGCAGAAATGGATCTACGGGTGTGGTATGCATGAGATTGCAATTACAGACTGATATTTGAGTCAGCTCTCATTAGGTTAGAAATGCTGCCTGCCCCATTGTAAGTTTACAATACAATAGGTTCATATGGAAACAAAGATGTCATTTGAACAAACATGAGAACGCTTTTCAACAAAACTATATATTACTGTATCGTACATATATAATACATATGGTTTAGATTATTTTAAACCCCATTTTTCTGCTAGTCAAGTATATCAAAACAGGCCCTGAAATAAGCCTCAACAAAGTCAGGCAATTTATTTAATTAAATGTAAGAATTTAATTTAAAATGGAAGATAATGGTTCTTTGATTGCTATGTATCCTGTATGGTTTTCCCCTCCATAATTAATTTCATTGCTTTTAAAAAACATACTTAAGGAAGACATAGCTTGGAAATGTTAGATAATCTTGTGGATTTTTCAGTCTAGTTCTATAGTTATCATTTGGAAAAGGAACACTAGCAGATCAGACCCCATAGCTTTGCTTTTTTATTTTTAACACTCTTACATTGTAAATGTTCACTGACATAGAGTAGCGGATAGTCTCCAAATTGTGTGAATCATATGCGTGTACT
Source organism: Tolypeutes matacus (assembly GCA_026826555.1). NCBI lineage: Eukaryota > Metazoa > Chordata > Mammalia > Cingulata > Chlamyphoridae > Tolypeutes > Tolypeutes matacus. The sequence continues at coordinate 29,545,416 of JAKSZT010054487.1, forward strand.
CACACTTTAGTTTATAAGTTAAATAAATAACACTGAAAAGAAAACAATTTGTGTTTCTCAAGTACAAGAATGTTTTCAGCCACAAGGTTTATTTTAGCACTTCCCAAGAAGTGCTATTGTAAATATACAAGCCCATATCCACCCACAAGCAAGTAGTACTTGAACATCAAATGAATAAAGTCTCTTGAATGAACGGAAAAGGGTTAGAGGGCAAAAAACAGTGTTTTTTTTTCTTAAAAAACAAAACACACTTTTTTTCAGGCACATGCCTAGTAATACTTGTCTGTCTACACTCCTGTTTCTTGTTTCTTGTTCTTTCTAGACCACCTATACTGTAGTGTTTCCTCACCAAGTAAATTTTAAATGGCAAAAACAGCAAAAATTATATTTATTCCTAAATGCCCTACCTTCTCCGTCTTCATTAGTCTACTATTGTCCTTCCTGTTCTCAAGTTGGCATATAGGTGTCATGGAATCAAACAACTCCAAGCCCAGAAGGACTTAGAAGAGTCACTTGGTAGAAGAATTCAGAGAAATAAATATAGAATTGTATATGTCCAGGGCTATAAAGAAGGGTAAAGAACATTCAACGCCCCCTGTATCAGATATTTGAACCTCTTCTGAAGTGTACAGAATTGTTTGAAAACAATTGTTAGCTTTGTGAATCCTCAATTCCTAAGTCCTTAAGTCTACTCGCTTTCCCACTTTTAAAACACTAAATTACTAATACCTAACTTACAAACCGATAGTACTGAAAAATGTCATAAAATGATGATTGTGCATGTCAAATAAAACAGTTATATGTCACTGCCTAAATTAAGCTCATGATTTTTTTTCCTTTAAAACATTTATTCTTTCTTTCCCAAGATAATCTGATGGTTTATTTTTCTATTTTCTGTTTTCTCATATGAGAGAAAGAAACTGATACTATCTGCTTTCCTGTTCTCTTCTTGATTCAAATCTCAGAGAGGATTAAACTGGGAACTTGACAAGCATAATGAGTAGAGAAAATAAAGCAAGGAAAAAAAGTAGACACAATAAAATATTAACAAATCAAATTCTGAAGCTGGAATGGACCTTAGATAACTTCTAGTACAATATCTTCATTTTATAAGATGAAGAATGGAAGACCTACAAAGTTTACATGATGTGTCCAAAGAATCACAGATGGTTAAATAGTGGAGCCTTGGCTAGGTCCCATTTTCTTGGTTTCCAGAACAGTGCTGTAAGAACGATGTCAAGAGAAACTTTAGTGCTTCTCTTGGTTCCTGAAAGCGTGTTTACTAGGCATTTGGATTCTGAGAACTTGATTTCTTTCTTTCTTTTCTTTCCTTTCTTTTTTTCCCACAGCAGCTAATTCTTATTTAAACTCTTTTATCCCCAAAGCTATAGGGAATATATTATGTATCATCTACTCTTAGTGAGCCAGTTCAATTGTCAGACAATTTTCAGTGTCTGGAAAGGATTCCACAGAGTCTCCCACTTTTGGGCTATTTAAAATAATGAAGGGAAACAGTAATATAGGAACTCCAAAATAATAAATAATTCTTGAGTAATTTCAACCTAAATTAAACGTGGAAATTAACAACTAGTGTAAATATATTAGTGGCAAGGCATATAGGCCAGAATGTTTAGGGCTTTGCTTTCAGGGAGAAGTGACTTACATCACTCCATCTACCACCATCCCTACATCTTCTAAGAGAAATGTTGGTAAGAGCAGCAGATATTCTGGAATATATCTCAGATTGGAGAGGTCTAAACAATTGATTATGCTTTGTTTCAAAGGATGGAATATTCAGTATATGTAGTGAAGTAAATGGTTGAGCTGGTAGAAATGCTGATAATTCCTAGGATGGATCTCATGGGGAAATGCCAAAAAATTGTGTAAGAACCAAAATGAATGATTGCTTGTAACCACTGCTAGGAACATTATTAAAGACTGTCCCATTAACAGTGGTGCTCATTACCTCCCTCTCCCCCTTCCCCAGTAAATATTTCTTTCAATTGCATTTGAATTATATGCATCTTCTCTCTGATCTTAATAGCTTTCTGATTCTCACTGCTTTTTTAACCGATCAAGTAATTGTATTGGTCAGGGTTCTCCAGGGAAACAGAACCAACAGTTTAGATCTGTAAATAGTATGAGATTTTATAAAATTGTCTCACATGACCATGGGGATACACAAGTCCAAATTCTGTAGGGCAGGCTGCAAACTAGGGGCTCTGATGAAGGTCTTTGATGAGGTCCCAGGAGATGCTGGCTGTCTGAGATAGAGATGGGAATTCTCTCTCTGAATGCTGAAATCACTTCCCCTTTTAAGGCCTTCAGCTGATTGGATGAGATATCACTCATTGCTGATGGCAATCTCCTTAGTTGACTGTAGATGTAATCAACCATCTATGCAATCATCTCACTGATCATTAAAGTCCATGAAATGTCCTTGTATTACAAGTAGCCCAGTGCTTGCTTGACCAAACAACTGGGCAATGTTACCTGGCTGAGTTGACACATTAGCCTAACAATCAAAGTAATCAACTGTTTTTATTTAAAAGGGACCCTGGATCTACATCTCTTATGGAGATTTTGCAAATTAGATTTGTCATGAATAATTGAGAGTTTATTTTTAAAATGAAATCTCACATGCTGCATACAAATTAAGTGCTTTCCTAGACTTAAAACAGCTTTGTTATAACATCACTGCAGAAAGCATCCTTAGCTTTTGTTGACAAAGTTTTCTAAGACTGTATGGGGAATAAAAAGATGTTGATATAGCTGTTCTCTCGGTTCACCCATCTTAAAGATAATTGTAGATCCATGCATGCTTGGATTAAGCTGTGGAAGGTCACAGAAGTGTCTGTCATGATTATTTTCTTACTGCTGGATGGGAAGAATATACAAAGATGAAATTCTTCCTCATTCTCTGTAGAAAACATATTTCCCGATTTTTTAGAGTCTTTCTCTTTTTAAAAATCATTTCTCTCCTTTTATGTTCTTTGTTTTCTTCAAATTGTTTCTTCATAAATAAGGGACCACAGAACTAGACATCTTAATGGATGTTTTTTTCTTTAAAAAAAGCTGTTCTTCCTTTATCTACAACCTTTTCTCCCCCAAGCCATTCCCACTTCCTCTTCCTTGAATAGTCCATTTCCCATTTTTTGACCACTAGGTGTCATAAGTATTCGCACAAATGCCTCAGAAGTGTAAAAATAAACTTCCTTTTAAAGTGTGTCCTTGAGTATTTTGACTTTCCATATAAAATTGTATATTCCATGGCCCACACATTAGCTCACATTTATGTGTGATTCAAACTCAGAATAGAAAGTTCTGGAAAAAGTCATGAACTTAAGGAAAAACAAAGTAGATATCTTTGCAGCATATGAGGGGGAAATCTGTGTAGTGTTGAACTCTGCAGAATTCATTTCTCCCAGACCAGACTTCAGAGGTGCCTTTAGCCTCATTCAATGAGATTAATAGGTAGCTTCTCCTTTTAGTGATGGGCTGCACAGGAAGGAATACATTGAAAAATCCTTCAGCTATCTTTGCATTGCCTTAGAATGGGAAACACATCACACACCAGAAGTCATTCCCATTCTACTTACTTGTATTTCAGCTGAAGGGGCTGGCACATTAAAAATTATTTTAGAATCATGGATTTTTAGAGCTTGAAGGATCCTTGAAATGATCAAGCCCAGCCTTTCCATTCTGTTAGGGAAATAATGCCTAGAGATGGGTAGCAGAACTAGACCTTTTTTTTTTTTTTTTTTTTTAAAGATTTTTATTTATTTATTCATTTATCCCCCCCTTGCTGCTTGTGCTCGCTGGGTCAGCTAACCATGCCGTGCGGGCGGGCTTACCTTCACCAGGAGGCCCCGGGAACCGAACCCGGGGCCTCCCATATGGTAAACGGGAGCCCTACTGATTGAGCCACAGCCCCTTCCCAGAACTAGACCTTGAACACACATCTCCTGACTCCTGAGCATCCTACTCCCTCTCTGTACTTATTGCTGTTCTTAGGATAGGTTCATTTATCTACTCTGGAATTTTGAAGAAAATATAAACCAGAATATTCCTTAGACTATGCTTAATATTATAAGGTAAATCATAACTCAGTAAGCCTCCTCAGGGGAGATTTAATATTTAAAGAAAAAAACCCAGCAGGCTATTAGTTATTGGCACAATGACAAGAAATAATTTTGATGTTCTCATTATACAGATTTTGCAGATTGCATCTCCATTCAGATAAATGGAATAATGGTTCCTTTTAGTTTTTCTTTGCATTGCAAATAAACTTGACCCATTCACATCTTTCATTGAAAATTTTTTAACAGAAGATGACCATATTTGATAAAAAGATGCAGTTAATTCATTGGTATTTTAATTCAAATAGAATTAGACTGTTGTTCTCACCAAGATGAAAAGGAAATTAGCTTAGTCATTTGGATATGAAAGCAGTGAACATATCTTATTTTCAAAGTAGTTGTACCATGAAATAATTTTGTTTGTATAACACACTATTTCTTGGGATGAGCAGATGAGCAGGGCTGTCCTTACATAACCAGAAGGCTTGTCCCTTGGTGCTCCCTCAATACCCAGGGAGAGGAGTATGCAGAGTTCTCTGGTAAATACAGTTCTTTTCTTCATTCTGACTGAGATTTCCATGATTAATCCAGGCACAGAAATTCTTTTGAGTAAGAATTTCCATCTAATTACAATACTCAAGACTTGTTTTGGCTAAATTTTCTTACAAAAAACTTTGAAACTTTTAAATTCAAAAACAGATTATTGGTCACAATGCAGTGCATGGAAAGAGGTAAGCTGTGATGATTCTGGACTGTGTTTGAGATGTTCCACCAAAAGTTGGAAGGTCAAATAAGTCAGGGAAATAAGGCTGTAATCTTAAAAGCCTTTTATAAACATTCATAACACAGACTCTGAAAAATCCTGTAATTAAAAAACCTGAGGAGAGAGGGGGCAAGATGGCGTTGGTGTAGGAGGGCGCACACTGCAAGCTCCCAGAGCAAGGCGGATTGGGGACGGGGTCCTGCCCGGGGGTCTGTGCTGTGCACGCGTGGAGTGAGAAGCTTGGGACATCTATCTGCGCGGACCGGCGGCGTGGACCGAACGGTGGAGATTCGTGAGTTTTGAGGCTGCCGGTGGAGGTTGGCACAGGCGGCTGAGCCCCGCGGTTACGGAAATAAATAATAAAACGGCTATTTGGAGCCGCGGGCGGGGGCAAAAAAGATTTATTTTCTGGGGAGCTGGCTGCCTGGCGCCCCTTGGACCTTGTGTGAGCAGAGCAAAAAGCTAGTCAGCACCCGGTGAACCCGAGAGGGGATTTTGGTCGGGGAACGGAGCTGATCTCCCTAGCCACCCAGGGATAAGACCCGGGCCGCTGCGGAGCCAGGAGGAAGGGACACTTCCCAAAAAAGGGAGGGTTCGGTTGGAAGACAGGGAAGGGTATTTTATATTTTTAGACATCGATCTGGCTGCCTGCACCGCCCCATAGCTTTGGGGAGCAGATAAGCCGAACTGAAGCAGCACCAGGCTGAGAGCAGACGCGAATCTGCACTCAAACTGATTTACTGAGCAGCCCGGTGACGCTAGAGCTCGGCGCCGGAAGGGGCGGAATCCGCCGTCTTTAGCATCCTCACTGACTAACATCAGAGTTTCAGCTAACCTGGGGAGTCCAGAAAGTGGGACGTGCTTGATTAATTTCCACGGGCCCAGCTAGGGTCCCTTCCGTAAGGGGGTAGGTCTAGAAGAGGAATTATTTTGGGTCCTGCATTTGGCTAAAAAAAAAAAATAAAAAAGTGAGGTCACCTCAACAATTGAAAAATAAATTCTTTTTAATTTAGTTTAATAGCTAAAAGCTGCTTCAGAACCTGCATATAGAACCCTGTGGGGAAATTCATTGATAAACACAAGTAGGCAGGAAGGATCCACTTGGACCCTAGGGGTATCATTGACCCCCCTTGTTTCCTTCTTCTTTTTTCTTTTATTTTTTTTTATTTTTTTTTATTTTTTTTTTATTTTTTTTTATTTTTTTTATTTTTTATTTTTTTTTATTTTTTATTAGTATTAACTTTTTCCTTTCAGACCTTTCTCTACTATTTCTCTACCTCCTCATAATTCTAGCCTTCTAAATCACTATATATATATATTCCTCCATTTGTTTTCCCAGTCCATTATAGGAACTCCATATTTTTTCCTAGTACTCTACACTGCCTACACAAGTTAAATATTCATCTCATTGAATCTCATTTCGCCCCTCTTCTAACTTTTATCAACATTTCTATTATCCTTCTGCCTTCCTTACATCTTTTGATTCCTCTGGCCCTAACCTTTTGCCTTCAAGGGAACATAGAAAGAAGTAAGGAAATAAAATAAGAAGAAAAACTGCCAAAGAGAAAACTTAACTCACACGCAGAACCAACAGCTAAATAAAATTCTAGAGCATAGAGAAAAGCTAATCAACTGAACAAACCCATCAAGATAATATGATGACCAGAGGGCAACAGAAAAATACAAATGACTCTGAGAAACTGGAAAACATGGACCAGTCCAGTGCACAAAATAAAAACCAGGAAGCAATGCAGTACATCGAACAACTAATCAAAGCTATCCAAACAAATATCATGGACCAACTTAAAGAACTGAAGGAAGAGATTAAGGATATAAAGAAGACACTGGGAGAACATACTGAAAAAATAACTAACACACCTAAAAACGTAATGGATATGATGGCGAACAAAGACACAAGTCAAGAAATGAAAAAGACGCTGGACTCACATGGCAGCAGAATTGAACAGGCAGAGGAAAGAATTAGTGATATGGAAGACAATACAGTTGAAATCAAAGAGATTGTAGAAAACATAGACAAAAAGTTAGAAAAAATCCAGTATGGTCTCAGGGAATTAACCGATAATGCAAGACGCACACACATACGCATTATGGGCATCCCAGAAGGAGAAGAGAAGGGAAAGGGAACAGAAGGAGTGTTGAAGGAAGTTATGGCTGAAAACTTCCCAACTCTATTGAGAGAGATGGATGTGCAGATCCAGGAAGCACAACGCACCCCAAATAGTATAAATCCCAACAGGCCAACTCCAAGACATATACTTGTCAAACTGTCCAATGCTCAAGACAAAGAGAAAATACTCAAGGCAGCAAGAGAAAAGAGAACCATCACATACAAGGGAAGCACAATAAGATTAACTGCTGATTTCTCAGCTGAAACCATGGAGGCAAGAAGACAGTGGTATGACATAGTCAAAACACTAAAAGAAAAAAACTTCCAGCCACGAATTCTCTACCCAGCAAAATTGGCATTTAAAAATGATGGAGAGTTCAAAATATTCACAGATAAACAGCAATTAAGAGAGTATGTCAAGAAGAAACCAGCACTTCAAGAAATACTAAAGGAATCTCTACAAATTGAAAGGAAAAAACAAAGGAGAGAGAGTTGGAGGAGAGTTTAAAAACAACTGAAAACTCAAAAAGAGAAACAAAACAACATATGACATACATTAACCCAAAGAAAAAATGACTGAAGTAAGAAATTCATTACGAGTAATAACACTGAATGTTAATGGATTAAATTCACCAATCAAAAGACACAGATTGGCAGAATGGATAAGAAAATATGATCCATCTATATGCTGTCTACAAGAAACCCACCTTCGGCCCAGGGATTCAAGGAGGCTGAAAGTGAATGGCTGGAAAACCATTTTACAAGCTAACAATAGCCAAAAAAGGGCAGGAGTAGCTATTCTAATATCAGACAAAATAGACTTTAAATGCAAAACTATTGTAAGAGACAAAGATGGACACTACATATTAGTAAAAGGAGTAATCTCTCAAGAAGAGAGAACAATCATCAACATTTATGCACCTAATCGAGGTGCCTCAAAATACGTGCGGCAAACTCTGGAAAAACTAAGAGGAGAAATAAATTCCTCTACAATTATAGCAGGGGACTTCAACACACCACTATCATCTTTAGACAGAACATCTAGGCAGAGAATCAATAAAGAAACGAAGGCACTCAACAATACATTAGAAGATTTGGACTTAATAGACATATACAGAACACTTCACCCAAATACAGCGGGATTTACATTCTTCTCCAGTGCACATGGAACATACTCCAAAATAGACCACATGCTAGGCCCCAAAACAACACTCAATGAATTCAGAAAGATTGAGATTATACAAAGTAATTTCTCTGACCACAACGGAATGAAGTTGGAAATCAATAAGGGCCAGAGAAACAGGTTAGGCACAAGGATATGGAAGTTAAACAACACACTCTTAGACAAACAGTGGGTCAAAGAGGAAATTTCAAAAGAAATCAGTAACTACCTTGAAACTAATGAAAACAACAACACAACATATCAAAACCTATGGGATGCAGCGAAAGCAGTCCTGAGAGGGAAGTTCATAGCCATAAATTCATATATTAAAAAAGAAGAAAGAGCTAAAATTGAAGACCTAACTACACACTTGGAGGAATTGGAAAAACAACAACAAACTAAACCTAAAGGAAGTAGAAAACAGGAAATAACCAAGATTAGAGCAGAACTAAATGAAATAGAGAATAAGAAAGCACTGGAAACAATAAACAAAACCAAAAGCTGGTTCTTCGAGAATATCAACAAAATTGACAAACCCTTAGCCAGACTAACAAAGAAAAAGAGAGAACAGATGCAAATACATAAAATAAGGAATGAGCAAGGTGATATCACTACTGACCCCACAGAAATAAAGAGTATCATAAGAGGATACTTTGAAAAATTATATGCCAACAAGAATGACAATTTAGAGGAAATGGACAAGTTTCTAGAAACCCACAAACAGCCGACATTGATGAAAGAAGAAATAGATGAACTCAACAGCCCAATTACAAGTAAAGAGATAGACTCAGTCATTAAAAACCTCCCAACTAAGAAGAGTCCAGGACCAGATGGCTTCACAGCTGAATTCTACCAAACATTCCGGAAAGAGCTAACACCAATTCTACTTAAGCTCTTCCAAAAAATAGAAGTAGAAGGAATACTACCTAACTCATTCTATGATGCCAACATTACCCTAATACCAAAACCAAATAAAGATACCACAAGAAAGGAAAATTACAGACCAATTTCTCTAATGAACCTAGATGCTAAAATCCTTAACAAAATACTTGCTAATCACATTCAACAACATATCAAAAGGATTATACATCATGACCAAGTGGGTTTCATCCCAGGTATGCAAGGATGGTTCAATATAAGAAAATCAATCAATGTAATACACCACATAAACAAACTGAAAGAAAAAAATCACATGATCATCTCTATAGATGCAGAAAAAGCATTCGACAAAATACAGCACTCTTTCCTCATAAAAACACTACAAAAGATAGGAATAGATGGAAACTTTCTGAAAATGATAAAGGGTATATATGAAAAACCCAAAGCTAACATCATTTTCAACGGTGAAATCCTAAAAGCCTTCCCTCTGAGATCGGGAACAAGACAAGGATGCCCACTATCACCGCTCCTATTTAACATTGTCTTAGAAGTACTTGCACGAGCACTGAGACAAGAAAAGGACATAAAAGGCATCCAGATTGGAAAAGAAGAAGTAAAAATTTCATTATTTGCAGATGACATGATCCTATACATAGAAAGCCCTGAGAAATCGACAACAAGGCTTCTAGAACTTATAAAGGAGTTCAGTAATGTTGCAGGCTATAAGATCAATGCTCAAAAATCAGTAGCATTTCTATACACCAATAACCAGCAAACTGAGGAGGAAATCAGGAAAAAAATACCATTTACAATAGTAAACAAAAGAATCAAATACCTAGGAATAAATTTAACTAAAGATGTAAAGGACTTATATACAGAAAACTACACAACATTGTTAAAGGAAATCAAAGAAGACTTAAATAAATGGAAAAATATTCCCTGTTCATGGATGGGAAGATTAAACATCATCAAGATGTCTATCCTACCCAAACTAATCTACAGATTTAATGCAATCCCAATAAAAGTCAACACTATATTTTTTAAGGAACTGGAAAAACTAACCACAAAATATATTTGGAGAGGTAAGAGGCCCCGAATTGCCAAAGATATATTGAAAAAGAAAAATGAAGTTGGAGGTATCACATTACCTGACTTTAAAACATACTACAAAGCTACAGTGATCAAAACTGCATGGTATTGGCACAAGGATAGACCTACTGACCAATGGAACCGGATTGAGAGTTCTGATATAGATCCTCGCATATACAGTCATCTGATATTTGACAAGGCCACGAAACCCACTCAGCTGGGAGAGAGTGGCCTCTTTAACAAGTGGTGCTTGGAGAACTGGATATCCATATCCAAAAGAATGAGAGAAGAATACCATCTCACACCTTATACAAAAATCAACTCAAGATGGATCAAAGATCTAAATATAAGAGCCAAAACCATAAAAACCTTGGAAGATAATGTAGGGAAGCATCTACAGGACCTTGTAATAGGAAATGGTTTCATGAATTTCACACCCAAAGCACGAGCAGCAAGAGAAAAAATTGATAAATGGGATCTCCTCAAAATTAAAAACTTCTGCACCTCTAAGGATGTTATTAAGAAAATAAAAAGGCAACCTACCCAATGGGAAAAAATATTCGGCAACCATGTATCTGATAGGAGCCTAATATCCTGCATATATAAAGAAATCCTTCATCTTGAAAATAAAAGGACAAACAACCCATATAAAAAATGGGCAAGTGACCTGAAAAGACACTTCTCCAAGGAAGAAATACAAATGGCTAAAAAGCACATGAAAAAATGCTCAACATCACTTGCTATCAGGGAAATGCAAATCAAAACTACAATGAGATACCATCTTACACCCATCAGAATGGCAACTATTAAAAAAACAGGAGACACTAAATGTTGGAGAGGATGTGGAGGAATAGGAACCCTCATCCACTGCTGGTGGGACTGCGGTATGGTCCAGCCACTGTGGAGGACAGTTTGGCGGTTCCTCAGAAAACTTGCAATAGATCTTCCGTATGATCCAGCAATTCCACTACTGGGTATATACCCAGAAGAACTGAAAACAAAAATACAAACAGATATATGCACACCAATGTTTATAGCGGCATTGTTCACCATTGCCAAAAGTTGGAATCAGCCCCGGTGCCCATCAACAGACGAATGGATAAGCAAAATGTGGCACATACATACAATGGAATATTACTCAGCGGTAAGAAGGAACAAAGTGCTAACACATGGAATAACGTGGATGAATCTTGAAGACCTTATGTTGAGTGAAGCAAGCCAGGCACTGAAGGATGAACAGTATATGACCTCACTGATCTGAACTGAGGAAAGTGAGCAGTCTCTGAGAACCATTGTCTGAAAGATAGGTTAACAAAGGAGAGTAAGAGAAGAGCAGGCTTTGAGCCATCACCCATATGGACATAATCTATGGTAAAGGGATAGAGTGTGGTTGCATGTTGGGGGATGGGGCAGATGAGCGGTGGTGTTCCTGGGTTTGGTGGTACAACACTGGGGGGTGGATGGTTTAGGAAGTGCTGGTTCAAATCCCCAGAGCATGCAACTGTGAATCTTGACATTCCATGGGTTAGGAGAGGGGGGTATCATGGGCCCTGGGGGGCTGGGGAGAAGGGAACAGTCAAGATCTAATGGGATGTTTGGTGGTCATGGGGAAGGCTTTTCATTACCTTTCAGTAATGGACACAGGACATGGTAAATATCATCAAAATTATTTAACTGTATCATCTAAATTGTAAACTATACTGTAAATCACTGAAAAAAAAAAAAAAAAAAAAAAAACAAAACCTGAACAACTATGTTTAAACTAACAATTTCCAAATATAGTTGACTGTAGAACCTTTAGTTACAAAATTATAAATAACATCTTGTGAAAAACAGGTTTGAGAAATCTTGATTGCCAAGTTGGAATAAGATACTTGCTTGTTAAATCATTATTCCATGGTTTGCAATGTGCAACCCTTCTACTTGATTTTTATCCTATTTATTGGCAGCATCTTAACAGTATCCCTTTTGGTTCCATGGCTGCTTTCTCATGAAGAGCAAGATTCACAGTTGCAACATCAAAGACCCAAACTCTGCCAAGTTTATCCACAGAATTTCTCAAGTGGCAATGTCCTGTTGACAGATGGGCTATTTTAAAATAAACTTTCAAGTGTGTTATAAAACAGTTTTTTTTCAGTTGATTTCTCCTAACCCGTTTATTCTCATTTACTTAATGCAAAATTGTTCGGTGTCCCAGAGCCCAAAGATGTTTACTAGAGGTTGAATAAGCTTGAACTAAAATTAAAATGGTCATATTTCCTGGATGTTGACATCAAGGTTGTTACCTGGTGATAGAAGCAGCCCATTCAAGATAAATATTAATTCTTTAATATGGCATAAAATGTTGAATGAGTTTGTTTCTAAGGTTGCATGGAAGTGGTACACTAGATCACCACTGGTAATAGGGATTTAGCATGAGAAATCAAAACAAAACAAGGAAACCTGAGCTACTGTCTCACTTTATTGCTGGAAAATTGCTTTAGGTCCTGACACTTCCACAACTGGGCTGTTCCATAAACCTCATGGAGAATTGTAACAAAAGCTTTGCAGTATTTGAATGTAGCCATAACTTAAGTAATCTGCCTTGCCTGTGAGCATTTTCTATACATTCATACCAAGAGAGATGATTTATTTGGATTAGTTTGTCACCATCCCATTCAAAGAACTCTTACTAGGCAGAATTTTATGCAGAGCCACTGCAAAGGCCATTGACCAACCTCAAGTTCAGGTTCAGTTTGACTGCCTTTGGAACAAGATCTAATTCTTATCACTAGCTCCATCAATTATATTGAGTATTGGCATTTGCTTCTCTTGATGGACATGTCATAAATCCTAGAAAAAAATTCTAGGAAGAATTACGTGGTCTTTCCCTCTTCGAAGGTGATAAGATGATTGTGGTCACAGGAACCCAGAGTTTCATAGACTTTCATAGAGCTGGTTTTGGTCCAAGGCCTTTCATCATTGGGTTGTCACCTGCTACTTCAACTATCTCCCATTATACTTCTCCTTTCCTCATTAAAAATGAATGAATTGCTATTTTCCAAATAGTCCAGGCTTTTGCTTGCTGCCATGTTTTGCACATGTTGTTCTCTTTCACTAGGAGGGAATGCCATTCCCTTGCTTTACCATCCAATTAAGTTCTTATATTTCCAAGTTTGGTTCAGGCAATCCCTTTTTTTAGGTTATATTTCATGTCTATTACTAGGTTCAGAGAAATTTTTAATTGCCATCTAAAAATTTGAGTTTAGACTTTATAAAAATTTCTGACTAGCACCCAGAAATGAACCAAACAGTAATAATTATAAACCACTCCCCCATTATATTTACTTTCTATCCTGAAATATATTTTTTTTACTCTGGCTGAGCCAAATATCCTTTTTATAATACACAACATCTCCCTTTTTGGACTTATTTCCAAGTAGAATACATGGTCAAACCATATCCACAGGGCTCTTGCAGCCCTTGCATCATTGGTCCCACTCAAGTGATACAATTAAAATGCAACTTACTCACTCAGAATTTAGGAAGGGAATGGCCCTGGCTTAAGGATGGGATCTTTTCTAGGGAGGGATAGGTGAAGTCTGATGGATGGGGAATTACTATTGTACAGTTTTCAGTCCTACAAACTCCAAGAAGGCTGAAGATTATTTATCCCAAAACTTCTGAAATATGAGATTATGGTAATATTCCAAAACACTGATCTTTTTTTTTTTTTTTAGGTTACAGGGACATAAGTCCTCTTGGCCTGGCATCTTTTGAGGAGCCATCTTTTCCAACCTTTACCAGCTTCTAGAGGCCATGCAGTTTCTTTGGCTCATGGCTCTTAATCCATCTTCAGGGACAGCAGTGTAGCATCTTCTCTCTTCTCTGACCTCCTATCCTGATCCCCTGATCCTCTTATAAGAATGTTTGTGATTACACTGGGCCTACCTGGTCATCCTGGATAATCTCCCCATCTCAAGATCCTTAATTTAATCACGTATGCTAAATCTCTTTTGCCTAAGGCAGCATATTCCCAGTTTCTTGGGATGAGGAAGTGGACATCTTTGTAGGGGGCCATTTTTCAACTTATCATACATATAATGGGTATATTATTGCTATTTTTAAATGAATTAAAAAATAAATACTTAAAATTTCTCAGCTTAGGTTTCTAATATGGTAAATATACTTTAGTATCCTCAGTAATTTTTTTGAAAGTATAAGGCATTCTTTCCTGTAATCAAAAAGTTTGAGGGGGGCAGATGTAGCTCAAATGGTTGGGCGCCCGTCTGCCATATGGAGGGACCTGGGTTCGATCCCCAGGACCTCCCAGTAAAATAAAAAATATATATATAGAAGGTGCATGGGTTGCCAGGCTCTGTGTGCCGGTGAGCCACCAGGCCCCGGGAGCCATGCAGCAAGATGATGATGTAACAGGGGAGAGACAAGACGAGATGCTCTGAAAGCTCTGAAAACCAGGAACCGAGGTGACGCAGGTGGCAGAACACCTCTTTCCTACATCGGAGGTTACCAGGATCGAATCCTGGTGAAGACTGGAAGAGAAGGATGAGAAGAGATGGCAGGAAACAGACACAGAGAATTGCCCAGTGAATGGGCACAAAACAGCAAATGGGGAAGGGGGGGTTTAAAATGGATAAAGTAAAATAAATAAACCTTTAAAAAAAAAAAAAGTTTGAGAACTGCTTATGACAACATGTTCCTCTACCATCAAACAATTCCATGGGGCATGTTGTCTGCTTTGGTTTAATTTGACTTTTACACCTCCCTTCCCCACTTCAATACACTAGTTTGGAGGACTGTTTCCTGATCTGCTGTCTCTTTTATGATAGACTGACTCCTTGTTTGGGCCATGGGCTGGACTGAGGGCCATGCTAGCTACCTCTTTTACTTGTTTACCCCAGATACTCTTAGAGTAGGCTCTGGGTTTAATATTTTGGTTCTTCTGGACTTTTCAAATAATAGCCAACCCACCTATGGACATCACATCCAGCTTGTCACATGAATGCAAGAGTTGTCCCATTTGGAAAAGACTTCAGATTGGAGAAGTGTATGTGGCATAAGGAGTACAGAAAGGTGTACAACTTTTGTTGCTTTAGCTCAAGTTCAAGCACCCACACCATTCACACCTTAGTCCCACATACACAAATCCCTGCCACCATTTTATCTTTTGTCCCTGGTGATTACAAAATGCAAAAACTACTGTCCTGAACTTAGTTACTGATGATATGATTGACTAAATATCCTGAAAGTCTTCCAGGTTTTACCTGCAATCACCCAAGAATGCTGGATAAAATAAATTATTTTAAATGCATAGTTAAGCAAGAAAGTAAGTGAGCTCTTTAAAGCCCAAAAAATGAAGCAAAAGCAGAAATTTAGAGAGGTGAGTCATTGCTGATACATGCTGTTGCCCCAAGGGTATTAACAAAAATCTGTACAAATAACCTTGAGAAACAAAGATTGTTGAATTATGTATTTCAACAAGCACACATTCTTAATCTTAATCCATGTCCCTGTGAATGCGAACCCACTGTAAATAGGACCTCTTGAAGATGCTATTTTTAGTTAAGATTTGGCCGAGCTGAATGAGGGTGGGTCTTAATTCAATAACTAGAGACTTTATGGAGAAATAGCCATGGAGAGAAGCTGGAAGCTGGAAGTCAATGGAACTGGAAGAGACTGGTACATGGCCATGAGACAGGAAAGCCAAGGAATCCAAGGATTGCTAGCCAGCCAGAACACTGCCAACTCCAGGAGGAAGGAAACCCTCTAGACTCTGAAACTGTGAGCCAATTGATTCCTGTTATTTGAGCCAAACACAGCTTGTGATGTTCATGACAGCAACCTCTCAAAACCAAGACAATGAGAAATAAAATCTATTCTGCAAAAGGAAAAGTCAAAGAAATTGTATGCTTTGTTTTTAGATAAAGAAAAAAAATCAGAAATTGTTGAAATGGAAGCAAGGCTTTCTGTGTGAAAATGTATCACTCTTCCTGTTGATGTTTCTGAAAGGATCAAACTTTCATTTCACTAACTGAGAAAATAGTGCAATCAATACAGCAGCTAAAGTCTGATCTGATGAAGCACAGATTTCTTGGGGGGATGTCACAGCCATGCACGGCACAGATACCTTTGTCAATTTTGCTTCCTCCAAGCACAGCAGAAGTGGAATAAAGCTGGGAAAGTCCTTCAGGAACCAGTCTGCCCACCGTCTCACAGGTAACTGGAAACTTTGGATCCCACAGCTGAAAATTGTGGTTTAATTTGTTAAGGGTTTCATTTGGTTTTAAATCAGAAATAGTGAATCAGACATTGCATTAGACTATTAGTAGACTAAGTCCTCTGTAAGCCTGGAGGTACCATGTTGTCTGCCTCATACATTTGGAGCATGAGGCAACGTTGTGATGTCCTGGCCACAGGATTTGCATGTAGACTTTGAGCCACTGCTCCCTGGGGTGATCTCCCTGCACTTGCCTCCAACTGAAAGGCTACCACTCCTTCTAGGCTCTGCCTCTGCTATTGGTTCCTACACTTCCCCTGACAAGTGTGGGAAAGTCCCAGTCCCTTCCAGAAACCCAACCAGGGCTTCTGTAGGATGGGGAAGTTGTCAGTTTAGTCTCTGCTTGGTAATAAATGAGTCCATTAACCTTTTCTAGGAGTTTCAGACCAGTGGGCCTTTTGTTTGTTTGCTTGATTTTGTTTTCATAGTATTTATAATTTAGAGCAGTGTGGCAGTTTGATATTGTTTATGAATCCCAAAAATAGATACCGGATTATGTTTGTGAACTGATCTTTTCCTCTGGGGATATTATATTGTATTGGAGTTACTTGATTAAATTATGATTAAGGCTTTGATTGGGCCATGTCAGTAGGACATTGAGTCCCCACCCCCATGGTGAGGGGGGACTCACAGAGAAAATGACATGGGGCTAAGGAAGATTTTGGAGTTTTAATGCTGAAGTCCCGGGAAGTAAATACACAGAGAAGCAGATACGTGAGGGAAAAGAGAGAAGGCTCCATTATAGGCCCCGGGAAGAGCCATTTTCCTGAGAGTTTATAGCTGGCCTTATGGGGAGAGCAGAGCAGCTGAACCCGGAGAGAAATGAGCCCCGGGAGAGAGATGAGACTTATCCCAGCCTACAGCCGATATTGGAAGAAGCTGGGACCATGGAGCCTTAAGAGGAAGAGGAAGCCTGAACCCTTGCAGATGTCAGCAGCCATCTTGTTCCAACATTTGCCAACAGACTTTGGTGAGGGAAGTCACTTATGCTTTATGTCCTGGTAACTGTAAGCTTCTACCCCAAATAAATACCCTTTATGAAAGCCAACAGATTTCTGGTATTTTGCATCAGCACCCCTTTGACTGACTAATACAAGCAGGTTTAGGTCTACAGGAAAGTACAGAGTTCCCATATACCCTCTTTCTTTCTACTTCCCCCTTACACTTCCCTTCCCCCTAGTTTCTCCTATTTTTAACATCTTGCATTAGTGTGGTGCATTTGTTATAATTAATGAAACAATATTGATAAACTGTTATTAACTAAAGTCCATGGTTTGCAATAGGGTTCACTCTGTGTTGTACAGTTTTATGGGTTTTGACAAATGTATAATGCCATGTATTTACCATTACAGTAGCATACACAATAGTTTCATCACCCTAAAAATGCCCTGTGCTCCACCTGTTCATCCCTCCCCTCTACCCCTGAATCCCAGGCAATCACTGATCTTTCTACTATCTCTAGTTTTGCCTTTTCCAAAATTTCATATAGTTGAAATCATATAGTATGTTGCTTTTTTAGATGGACTTCTTCACTTATCAATATGTATTTAAGGTTCCTACATGTCTTTTTGTAGCTTGATAGCTCAGTTATTTTTATCACTTAATAATACCCTACTGTGTACCACAGTTTGTTTATCCATTCTTCTATTGAAGGACACCTTGATTGCTTCCAATTTTTGAAATTATGAATAAAGCTGCCATAAACCTTCGTGTACAGGTTTTCATGTGGACATAGATTCTCAAATTATTTGGGTAAATAACTAGGAATATGACTGCTGGATTCTGTGGCAAACCTATGTTTAGCTTTGTAAGAAAGTGCCAATCTGACATCCATTTGCATTCTCACCAGCAATGAATGAGAGTTCCTGTTGTTTCATGTTCTTGCTAACATTTGGTATTTGTCAGTGTTTGGGATTTTAGCTATTCTAATAGGTACATAGTGGTATCTATTGTTTTAATTTGCAATTCCCTAATGACATATCATGGTGAGCTTCTTTTCATATGCATATTTGCCATTGTAAATCTTCTTTGGTGTCTGATCATATCTGATCAGATCTTTTGCCCATTTTAAATTGTGGTATTTGCTTGCTTTTTGTTGAGTTTTAAGGATTCTTTGTATATTTTGGATGCAAGTCCCTTATCATAGATGTGTATTGCAAATATCTTCTCCCAGTTTGTGACTTGCAGACCAGTGTTTTTTTAAGTTGTTGTGCTATAATAAAACAGGGATTTTCGGGAAGAATAATAAGGAAGAGAGAGAAGAAATCGTCATGAGTAGCAAAAACATCTGCTACAATATAAAGAAAAGGACTTGAAATATGGAGAACTTAAAAAAAAGTTGTTTCATTGGCACTTTACTCGGGATCTCCCTTCCTGCCCTTCTCTTAACTCACAGTTCAGTGTCTAGGAAATATTATCTTACTTTATTTGTCCATCACAGCACTTATTCTCACTTTTTCCTTAATCAGGTAAAAAATGGATTTTTTTTATCAGTCTGGAGAGCCTTCAAGGGGGTTTAGGGCATGAACATACAGATTTTTGTTAAAAAATTAAAAAAGAAAGACAGAAAATAAAAAACAGTTAAGTCAGTGTTTCTCAATCTTTTAAATTATCACCCTCTCTAAGGAGCCTTTTTAAACTTTTTTTTTTTCCTAATCACCCCTCATCCCTATGAAATGTTAATACCACCGATATTCTGCAAATCTGTTCATGTTCTATGGCCCTTTGGGGTGGGGGCAGAAGCCATTGTAATATCTTAGATTCCTCCATCCCCCAAGAACCAAGTTTTGCCTTTGTGTCAATATTGCCCCTGTTGAGAATGCATAGTTAAATCAATACCTCTGCCTTTACGACTGTCATAATTAGTGTGGAATTGTAAAATGAACACTCAGTTTAGAGTCAGTTGCTTCTGGAGAATTCAAATACCAACTCTACTGCTTATTCTCTATGTCATTTTAGAAAAGCTCATTTCCTTGGGTTGCAATTTTGTCATGTACAATATAGGGTTAAGGTTAAAATGAATAAATAAATAACAAGCTGACAAGTAGGACTGAAAATATTTTACCTGTCTACATCATAGCATTTTTGTAATAGTAACTTTTCCTGAGATAAATCAATTTATGAAGACACAATTCACCACAATCTTGCCTGTCAGCTCTCTCCTTGCAAAAACCAGTTTTGGTATAAGCAACATAGATAAGACCTCAATGTTTGTACTGTAGTAATAGGAATGTGGCAATGAACTCCACATTTCAGTTGAGCAAGCAGCAGGATAAAACTACATTTCTTTAACGGAGGCTTAGTCTCAAGGCATAGAGGAGGAGAACTCATGAGAGGAAGGGAGATCTAATGGAATAAAAGGCCACAAAGGGGAAGTTTCGAATATTTTTTTCCCCTAGAAACTTTGAAAACAGTATCAATAATTGCTTGACCTCAGTAGATTATTTGCAATTAAGAACTGGGCTAGGTGATTACAAATCATTCTGTATAATATTTAATTTGTTGCTTTTCTATAAAGAACTTAATTAGCTTTTGGTAAACTAAGATGTAAATGTGAATTTTTAGTTCTACCCCTAGTTTATCAAGTATAATTTTTGTATGTTGTATTTATAAAAATGTTTCAGTTTTCAACAAATTCTAAAATATACTAAAGATGGTGATGATATTCCCATATCATATATTCCTATATTGTATATGACAAAATTGAAACCCAAGGAAATGATAATTATTTAACATTTATTCATCACATAGTATATGCCAGGTCTTGAACTAAGTGTATTACACTTATAGTTTCCAAGTATTATCACTACCTGTAAAATCAATATTACATACTGTATCAGTTATCTATTATCACAAAGTAATGTTATTGACTCCCACTCTCAATTCTGTGGGCCAACAATTTGGTCTGAGCTCAGTTGGGTGGTTCTTACGCTGATCTTGCTTGAAGTCACTCATGTGGCCATAGTCAGTGGATGGGTTGGCTGGGAACCAGTTGATCTGGGATCCCTCAGCTAGGAAAGCTCATCTCTGCTTCACGTGGCATCTTTTTCTCCAGCACATCAGCCTGGACTTGTTCTCAGGGCTGCAGCATCCCAAGAGGGCAAGAATGGAAGCTGCATGGCTTCCAGAACCTGCACTACATCACTTCTACTGCCCTCTATTGACCAAAGCAAGTCTCAAGGCCAGCTCAGAATGAAGGACTATGGAAATATATTCCACCTCTTGACGGGAGGAACTGCAAAACATTTGTGGGCATTTTTAATTTATCATACAAACTTGTAGAGATGACTATGTAACATCAGAGGGATTATGTAAAATGCCTACGATCTCACAGCTAGCAATGAAGAAGGAGGGGTAAAATCTGAATCCAGATTGTTCTTATTCCAAAGTCCATGCTTTTTTTTTTTTTTTTTTTCTTTTTACCACATAGCCCTGCATTCAATTAATACTTCATATGCATCTGAATTTCTCAAAGCACTATTATATAAACAGGCTCATTTGATGTTAATAATTCCTTTTTAAGGCTGGAAGATTAGTGGTGGTGTTACTTAAAGATGATTTTACACACTTACAGAATCTAAGTACCTAGCTCAGTAGGGCTGGTAAGTGTTGGAGCCTGACTGAAAACAAGATCTTGTTCTTGCCATCATGTTTAATGTCCTATAACAACAAGACCCATAAATCATTTCTAATCCTCAATCTCTTCTGTTGTTGAGAAGATACCAATTACTTCAGTTTTCTACAAAAAAAAAACAAACTAACAAACAAAATTGATACTTTGATTACCAGACACACTTCTAAGATAAAGTTCCACTTATTAGTCCACATTAGGAATGCCAAGACTGAGCAATTTGTTATTTATTCTGGAAAGTCTCATAGTATGTTTTTCTTATGACACTCTATTGGAATATCATCACCATCTTTAGTATCATCATAATCATTATCCCATGACATTTATATCATGGTAACAGTAACAAAGAGCTTTCTCATGGATGGCACCAGTGTCAGAGATAAGGAAGGCAGTATCAGTCTCACACTATGCATGAACAAACAGGCCCTGAGTGGTTAAGAGATTTTCCTAATACTCCACTGCTCAAATGAGATGAAGCTGTGGCCTAGTCTAATGTTCCCTCAGCAGTAGCCTTTGTCAGGATTCTTGGTTGTAAACCCCAGATCTTAAGAAAAAAAAAAAATTGGTGATCTTCAGTTACAAAAAACTGGAATATATTGGAAGTATATCAGGGGCTCAAATATTAACAAGAGGGTGGAGGACCAGTCTTGGAAAACTGGCAGTTACCAGGGAGCTCCATCCAGAGGCTAGCAGAAATCATCTGGTTCTTCTGGAATGCTAGGAAGACACTAAAATCCAAAAAGAGTTTTCAATTACTTAAGTTCGGATGTTTCGGTAAGGAGTTAAGATCTCCTCTAACTGTACTAAGGCATCAGTAAGGATATAGATTCCTTCATTCATAGAAGGAGATGGTCAAGGGAATTCCCCAAAACGGATATTAGAGTCAGGGAAATCCCCTAAAGCAGGGGGTCCGTGAGTTTGAATTGAAAAAAAATCAACTTATCTTTATTTTCTCTGACCTCTAACTGAAATCTAGCATTTCCTTCACTTATGAATGTATGCAATAAATAAATTACAGTAGTGTTCATTTCATCTGACTGGCAAAGGGTCCGTGGAACAAAAACGGTTACGAATCCCTGCCCTAAAGGGATATTGGGGTATTAATCGAACGAGTTGGGTGCTAGAGAATCAAAATATGGCAAACATCTTCTGAAATACTCTTTCTCTTACTGGAGACATGACTAAATTGATGATTCATGTTAGCAGCTGGAATCATGGTCAAGGTCAACGGCAGTCTGAGGAATGGTGCAGGTAGAACACAAGGCTATAATTAACCTCTGACTGCAGAGACCTTCAGGGTTGAATGGACATGGTGGCTCCTTGAGCCTTGGCAGTCTTCTTGGTTGCATGGAATTAAATGTGTTGCTTTAAGCTGACCCTAGCACTTGCATTCCAGTTGATTATCAGTCTCACCATAGTGAAATACAAAATAAGCCTGTATGCCAATCATTTTAAAGATTCAACAGGGTAAAAAAGAAACAGGAGAACAATAACAACAGAAAATCTAACAGGCCTCTAAGAAGATATGAAGCAGCAGTGGATAAAGCAGTGGCAAGCAGAGGGAATACTTTAGGAAAACATGTGGAATTTTAAGGGGGAATGCTTGTTACTAGTCAAGAGCAATCACTTGCGATTTGTAGTATCTTTTTCTGGGAACAAAAAAGCATGTTCAATCCTGCATCATGAATAGGAACAGCTTGATTTGTATGAAAGTCAAAGATTTCACTAGGCTCAAATGGCAATGCCAAAACTCCAGATATGACATCCTGAATTCTGACCCTTATTACTGTGCTAGGTTCTTAGTTTCATGTTTCCTACAAAGGATAAAATACTTTCACAGAAAAGTGTTGGCTGTGTCATACTGATACTACTTATATTTATTTCAGTTATTTCTTCTATTTCAATCTTGAGTTTTCCAAAACTTGAAGATTTTGCTATAATTAATAACTTTTTGGCCCTTAAGTATGATATTGCTTAGTAGGGAGGTGTTACAGGCTTGGAATTTAATATAACTGCTAACATTTATGAAATAATTATTATGTGCCAGAACATGGTAAGCTCTTCGTACAGAGTATCTCATTTAATCTTTGCATTATTTTCATTTAGCAAATGAGGAAACTGAGGCTAGGGAAGGTCCCATGACTTGCTCAAGGTCAGTAGCTAGTATTAATGAGGGGAGAATTTAGACTCAGACTGATTCTAAAGTCCAGGTGCAACCACTATACAGTACAGATTATGAAACCGGTTCAGTATATTAAGATTATTCCCAAATTTGCCTTTCAATCCCTTGCACACAAACCAGTATCTTTTTATTAATCTTTGGAAGTTTTCTGAACTACCTGCTTGGTAGGAGCTGCAATATTGAAATCAATTATTCTGGTCATCTGCTGGGGAAGCTGCCAGTGGGGGGAGGAGTGAGGAGGGAGAAGGGTGAGGGAAAGGCAGCAGGAAAGTGGTGACTCAGGATCCCTGGGGGCCTGCCCTCCCCCTCTCCTCCTCCAGGACATTTTCAAAACTGCACAGGGGGAGGGAAGAAAGGGAGTAGAGTGGCAGGCCCAGGGCTGGAGGCTGACTGCTGAAAGCTGTCTAGAAGGGGCCAGAGCAGATGGGACTTGGGAGAGAGTCCAAGCAGTGTGCTGGAGAAACACTCTACAAGTAAAATCACTTTATTATGAAAAGAATTAGTTTGTCTTGGACCCATGTTGGCGTGTCTCTGGGTTAGTTCACGCAAGACAGTCAGTGCTGAGATGAATTTACACCTGGCACATGTCTCCACCCCACCTCCAGATGGATTAGACTTCTATTGCTGGGGGGAGTCAGGGCTGATCAAATAGCACATTTCATTTTCTGTGAGTGATAATGGATGAAAAGAACTGCATCCTTTCCTTTCCAAAGCATGGGGAGAATGGGGAGACAGGAGGAAGGATATATTAAATTACTCTGTGGCAGGCGGTATTTTCAGTTTCTGAGTATGCCTCAGCCCTTAACCTGGAACTATGCCGCATCGTGTATGCAGAGGGGTGCAAGAAGAAACCCTTTGCATTTGGAAATTCATTTCAAAGAACTTCAGCTTCCAAGAGATCTGCCTGCTTTCCTTATCATCTTTGCAACACAGCAAATACTTTCCAGCCCATTCTAAAGGGAAGGTAATATACTCTTTATTTCTTCTGTCTGTATGCAAATACTATGGCCTTTAGCAGTTTTTTGATGGGCTTGAAAGCTAAAAAAACAAATCCTTTATGATCTTCTAAACTTATTCTTTTCTCCCAGGATTGTGCTGAGGTGTCCAAGGCCGCCTGCCACGTCAGATAGTGAAAGTGGCGTGATGGTGACCGTGTTGGAGGGTGAATGGAGGATTCTGACACCGGGTATTGGCTGGCCATCAGGGCACAGGCTTGCTCCACGGCAGCAGAGGGTTACTCTGTAGGCCAATAGCGAGGCTGAGAAATGGCCTGATTTAGACAGAAGCCAGTCCTGACTGCGCACCAGCTCTGCCTACCGAGCTTGGGCAGGGAGGAGGACACGCCCATTGCTGAGTCGGCAGAGCTCCCACAGATCCCCCCTGTTTGCTCTGGGCGGAGATGGGCCTCCCACACCCACAGATAAAACAGAGGGAGCGCTACGTTAGTGAGAGACTAAGCAAATAGCTTAATGGATAACACTTCAAATGCCTGTACGTCTAAATCCTGACCTTCTTTGATTCAATTTCATGGTATGTGACTATGACAGCATGGGACATTTTAGGATTTATAAGCCATACAGCGTGTGCTAAAATAGCTCCTGGCCTTGCTGGGTCTAAATCCTGTTTATCAGTTCAATAGCAGGAGGTATGCTAAGAAACTTATAGTTGAGAAGGGCGGTGTGTGTATGTGCGTGTGTGTGTGGGGGGGAGGGGAGGCAGTGGAGGAAGAAGACTCCACAGCTACACTGAAGGGAAAGGGCATTATGATGAGCCTCCATAAACGGAACCACGGCTTGCTTCTTCCTTGGCCCCCTTGGTTAGCTTATGCAAGCCTGAAGAGAGAAGTTTCATCAGAGCAACAACCAAAGAGATACTGTGTGGCCTAACAGGCTGTTGGTTCTGAATTGCCATCTTTTCATCATCAAATCTGTTCTATCAGGCTAAGAGGGACTCGTTAAGCACTTATGTTGTGATACCTAAAAGCAAGCACTTTGGGTTTATTAGAGAAGAGGTGCTAAATAGGTATAGAGCATGACCATTACTCAATAAGAGGTGTTGATTTCCCAATAGATTCTTTTAATATTGTTTTTATATTATGGTTTTACATTTACACACACACACACACAAAGAAGAAAGAAAATAAAAGAAAAAAGACAAGGCCCCAAATGACTTGAGTTACTATCAACTCATACCTCTGAACTCAAAATATTGGCGTTGACTGCCTTTGCCATGAGTGTTACTAGTAATGCAAGGTTAACCTCAATTAGCTTCATTGGGAAAATGCTATACAACTGCATACTAAACAGCTACTTCAAATCTATTCTGGAAACAAGTTAAATAGACATATTCTCAAAGGATTAATATTTAGAAAATGACATTCTCTTTTCCCTAGAAAATGAGAGTGCTTTGAGTAGGCAAAATGGTGATTCTTCTATTGCTCCTTTTTCCCTCTGCCTGGTTTTATATTCAGGTTGAGGAACCAAATTCTTCCACAGAGGATGACATGGAAAGCAATGTGAAGAAGTATTGGGACAGAAAAACACAGGATAGTGAAGTATGAGTGGGAAGATATTGCTAATGTGTTACTTGTCCTCTCTGCCCTGTCCCTTAACCTTCCCTAACCCCTTGCCACTAGAGGGAAGGCTCTCGCTCGTTTTTGTTTGTTTCTTTTGTTTTTCCCCTTCTACAAACCCAGAAAAACCCATGATACACTTCTCTCTCAACAGTTCACACATCACAGCTCAAAAACAACCGTTTCTAAGTTTTTAGTATCCTGAAAGGGTAAGCATTCTGATCCCTTCATTCTCTAAGCAAAAGGGCCTAATAATTTTAGTAGTTTCTAGTCTCACTGCATGGAGGTGCTGTCTATTGAGAAATTCCTTGCACAGTGTATATAAACCCTTAGAGAGTAATCCTAGGACCACAGCCTTTGGTACACATTACTCAACACAGTTTGCCTTGGGTATGTCAGGGGATATTGGTGTTGGGTTGGGAAATATTGCCCAGATGTAATAAGGACCAATGTGTTTTCTTAAGGAGTCCTCTATTTCTAGGCTAGAGACCATAAGTGCTTAATTAAATGGCTGAAAAGACACAAGGGAAATAAACTTCAGAGAATTTTCAGAGAACATTTCTTAAGAAACTCCTAAAAGACTAGCTACCAAATTCATAATGGTTTTGTCAAACGAGCTGATTTCTGATACCGCTATATTTCACAAACACAACTGGGTGGCTGGCCAATTGGCAGCTATTTTTTTTACACGCTGCCAAAGGTAAGAGTTTGCCATTTTTAGCCATTATAATTCTAAAATGTCAGTTAA
Organism: Tolypeutes matacus; assembly: GCA_026826555.1. Classification (NCBI taxonomy): domain Eukaryota; kingdom Metazoa; phylum Chordata; class Mammalia; order Cingulata; family Chlamyphoridae; genus Tolypeutes; species Tolypeutes matacus. The sequence goes on from JAKSZT010054487.1 coordinate 29,571,925, forward strand.
ATGGACCAATTATGAAGAATGAGCCAGGAGCCAGTTTTTATGAAGTAGAATAAGTGAAGTGATTTTTTTTCCTTATGAATAAAACAAGTTAAATCTTATTTGTGTGCCAGTAAGAAAGTCAGTGGTGGGATGTATAAGTACAAATGACTCAGATAAGCACTGAACCACATATACCTCTGTATAAATCAAACCCAGTGGTTCACTTATTTTGAGGAGGTCAGGTTTCATGAAGGAAGTGCAGTCTGGCCAGATACATGAAAGGAAAAAGCAAAGCCGTGCCAGGGGACGTACCAGAAGGGAGGTTGTTATCATTATCATTGAGCATCTACTATTTAGCAAGCTCTGTTCTAAGCACTTAGCTTATCTGATTTCACATATGTCTTTCAGCAACTCTATGAAATTGGTGTAATCATCTCAGTATTTCAGGTGCCTTACAGTCAGGGAGATTAAATGCCTGCAAGTTCTCACAGATAATATCAATGACTTCAGAGAGTTCCAGGTCTAATTCCAGATTCCAAAGCCAATGCTTCTTCTCTGTTGCCCCTCCCTTAGGTGAACATCAAGGGCACGCAATAAAAGGGAAATGAAAACCTGAATGGGCTGCCTAACAGATGTGTGATTGGATAGAGGGAAAATCTCAATGCTGGGCTACAGAAAGGAACATATTAATTCTGCACTCCTACCTTTAAGCCAACCCAATCTCCTGCAATGAATCATCACCATACTGGGTTTTTGCTCCCCGTCTGTGGACTTCATCTGAATCCCCATTTCATCCTGCTTCTCTGAACTTGTTTGGCATCCTGACTTGGCGCCCAGTCACTGCCTCGGCCTCCTACGTTTCTGTGTCTTCCTGTCCACACCTCTCCAGCTTCTCCTCTGTGTGCCCAGGAGTCCCTGGTTCTGGTTTTTTGTGACGATTGGGACTTTGTGTTTCAGCTTCTGCCTTTTAACCATACCCGAGGAACCGGTGCGCCAGGTCTTTCTGCCCACGGAAGGATACTGAACTATGTTCGGAAAAGAGAAAAGTATATTTAACCATTAGTAACTATATTTGAACATTTTTCTAAATGCTGTTAAACCATTCCTTTTAAAGCTCTCGAAGTCTTGTCTTTTCTTTTTTTTCTTTAATTGGTAAATCAGTAAATTTGGTACTTTTGTCTGTTTGATCACTTGTCATCTGGTTAATTAATTCTTTCCTCAATTCCTGCCTGGGGTTGGGGAATGATGGCTGAGCAGGGTTCAGCCCAGCAGTTGCCTTTCTTCTTTTGGGCTGACCAGGTTTCTGGAAGTAGTGGTGAGCTCCCTTAGAGTACAGCACTGTAGGCAAAGTGGCAGAAGCCTGAGACAGAGAAATATTCTATGGGGTGGCTGGGGAAAAGTGGGTGGATCTTCCTACAGTCAAGCAGGGTCTGGACAGACTTGATGGGATGGGATCCCCTGGCCGTTTTTGCAGGTACCACCCTGACGCCGCCCTGGTATGGGGCTTGTGGTTAGTTCCTCTGCCACTCTTTGCAAGAGGAGGGAGAATGTTGAAGCATTTTGAAGCACTGACTCTCCACCCCTTCCAGAGGTCCTAGATTAATTTGCTGATCATTAATTCACTAAATGATCAAACTGGCAAATAACCAGATTTACTCATTTACCAAAAAATAGTTTTTACAGCTTTAAAGTTTTAGAAAAACATCCAAATATAGTTACTAATGATTAAATATATGTTTCTGAACATGGTTATAATGTTCAGATGCATTTCCATAGGAAAAGTTTCCATTATACTGATCTTTGGTTCAAATTCTTAAACATCATTTATAGTGACCAATATTTTAACATCTAAATTTTAATATTTTTAAGATTTTTAATGAACTTTTTGAGCTTTCCTTTATGATTTTATATTGACTATGAATGTATATTAAATTAAGGTACAAATCATCCAATCCATTATATTCCCTTCTAAACATCCTTACTTCTTTTCCGCTGATTTGAACAGTTTTATATTTTTAATTTGTAACTTTCTGCAAATTGCTACCTATTTTGCTATTTCCAAATTTCTTGTTAGAGACCAAATGTCTGGCATTTCATCTCTATTGGGACTATTTTGACTAATTCTGATTCCTGTCAAGTGTTCTTTAAATTAAATTTTAATGAAAATTCAATTTACTTTAAATTGCAAATGAACTTTAATTAAAATGTGCAATTTTTGTTTGTTTTAAAATTTAAATTAGTTAAATTAAAAATTACTTGCTGAAAATGTAAATTAAAGCTGATATGCCATTGGAAGAATTGATGAAATAATACCAAACATGTTTAAATTTTGGAACACATAGAAAATTTCATTGTAAAGCATCTTCAAAAAATAACAAAATACATACCGAATACCATGATTTGGAAAGCAAAAGTGGTTCATACCATTTTCAGTGAATTTCTGATTTGCCACCATTTTATTATTCTATCAGGATTTTTTTTTTTAATCAGGAAGCTAATAAAGCTTAGTTTATCCAATATACCAAAAATATATTTGATTAAATGTAATAAAAATCAAACAAGTTTTATTAAAGCTGCTAAAAACCACAGTTTGTAAATTTTGGTCATTCTACACATCGATTATTTCAAGAATTGACTTGTAGTTATTTGCCTCTCTCTCTGCTGGACTCTGCTTTTAAAAATAAACACAAGAACCCTAAATAATAATGGCAACATTTATTGTAAACAGACGGTGAGCCAGCACTGTGCTAGATACTTCGTGCTAGTTGTCTTCATTTAATCCAAACAAAACCTTTTTGAATTAGATATTAACCATTGGCATTTTACAGGGAAGGGATCTGAGGTCCAATGAGGTTAATAATGTAAGTTGCCTATGTGAGGCAGAGTCAAGACTGCTTGTTCACGAAGGACCGGGGAAGACCGACACACTGGTTGCCTTAGTACGGTTCCCAAGCTGTGAAATGCTAGAGTGAAAAAGGAAATGACCCCTCTCTGCCTAGGGCTGTAAGGCTACAGTTGAGGAAAGATGCTCGCTCTTGCTTTGCTGCCTAAATGGAAAGCTCTCAGCATCTCCATGTATTGCGGCATCTGGGCAAATAGCAGGTTGGGCTGGGAAGATTTCCAGTCATTTTCTCAGGGAGGAGCAGTGGTACAGAGAAGGCACAGGGCATCTGCGGAGGGGGATTAGACAGGGCGTCAGTGGAGGGGGACTCCACATTTGCCAGTCAGCTGTCTGCTGATCTCTGGCTGCTCTGCACAGTTCTCCATTTTTTTCTCCCTGTAAAGCCATGAGGTCTATTACTTACAATGGAATGGGGCCATTGCTCCTAGTGCAGACTAGAACTTTTTTTTTTTTCTGGCATGATACCAATCAACCTTCCATGGCTGAAAGGAAGGTGAGAGTGTTTCTTGTCTTACAGCCTCAAAATATGGAACTGGTGGGCCAATGCTCTAATCTAGTGCAAGAATCTGGAGCGCTTTTGACTGGCTGCTTCTAGTAAGCTTTTGTTTGGGTAGCTTGGGATGGAAGTTTATGGACTGGCAACATGTTGTATGAGACTTAGATCTTTATTAATACCAGCTAGGAAATAGCCCTGCTTCTCTCTTTCCTGCTGCCTTCTAAAACTGCCCAACCTGGAGTGATTACCCTCACTTTTTATAGCCCAGTGACAGGTTTGGGTTTAAACAGTAATTGTATACTCTATCACACTTGCCATATATACACATCTTCCTCTTACTCTGCAGCTTCAGGAAGAATAGGATTTGGGAGGGAAGGGAAAAGAGATGGGGAAGATTTCCTTTTCTCTGTGATTGGGATGACATGACACCATATCTATCAGAATATTTTTCTTTTCCAATTCTTTATCTCATACTTTTCTCAGATTGAATATCTCCAGTTCATGAGATGGCAAGTGTGTTAGTTTGCAAAAGGGCTGCCAATGCAAAGTGCCAGAAATCTGTTTGCTTTTCTATTTATTTGGGATAAATGCTTATGGTCCCAAAGCCATGAAAAGTCCAAAGCGAGGTACCATCAGAGATGCTTTCTCACCAAAGTCAGCTGTTGATGCTGGTGTTTTGTCATGTGGTGATCAAGATGGCTGCCGATCTCTGCCCAGGTTTCTCCTCCCCCTCCGTGCCTCCTCGCTCAGGCTCAGGTGCTCTGCTTTCTTCCTGATTTCAGACGCAAGCTGGCATAAGGCTTGTTTCTTAGGGCTTCCATATCAGTCTGGGCTGGTCTGGTCTCTTCCCAAGCTCAGCTGTAAGCTATCAGGCAAATGGCTTATCTCTCCCTAGGGCCTCAGCTGTTCAAGCCTTCTCCTTTCTGTCACATGGAAAGTTAAAAATGACAGAGCTCTCTTCTTGTGTCAGTCTCAGCCTTTCTCTGTGTTTCCTTTTATATCAGATCCAGCAAATGGGGCAGGGACTCAACCTGAGTCATGCTTTCTTAGCTTTACTGACATAGTCAAGTCAAAGGCCCTACAGCAATCTTAACAAGTAATGTAATCAAAGGCCCCTAAAGTGAATTTAATGCAATCAAAGGGTATCACAGTCAGAGGAATAGATCAGCTTACAAACATAATCTTTCTTTTTTTGGGATTCATAAAAAAATCTCAAACTGCCACAGCAAGTTTAAAACATATATTTTGTTTATTTTTACATACAATTCGGTGATTTTAAGTATATTCACAAAACTGTACAACCATCACCACTAATTCCAGAAAACTATCATAACCGTCTCCATAAAGCCACATACATATTAGCAGTCACTCCCTATTCCTAACTCCACTCCCATCATCTAGTAGCAATCACTCACCTACTTTCTGTCTCTATGAATTTACCTATTCTGGACTTTTCATATAAGATAATATATGGCCTTTTGTGTTTTGTTTCTTTCACTTCACATAATGTTCTCTGTTGATCCATGTTGTTGCATGGATCAACACTACATTCCTTTGTGTGATTGAATAATATCCCATTATATGGATATACCACATTTTCTTTATCTGTTCACTAGTAGATGGAGATTTAGGTTGTTACCAATTTCTGGATGTCATGAATAATGCTACTACAAATATTCATGTACAAGTTTTGGTGGGGAAATAGGTTTTCATTACTCTTGGGTATATACATAGGAGTGGAATTGCTGGATCATATGGTAACTTCATGCTTAATTTATTGAGGATCTGCCAAATTGTTTTCCAAAATGGCTGCACCATTTTACATTCCCATTGGCAATGTAGGAGGGTTCCAATTTCTCCACATTCTTGCAATACCTTTTTATTGTCTCTTTCTATTTAATAATTACTATCCTAGTAGGGATAAAGTGGTTTTTTATTGTGGATTTGATTTGCATTTCCCTCATGAGCATATTTTCATGTGCTTATTGGCCATTTGCATATTTGCTTTGGAGAAATACAAATCTTTTGCCCAATTTTTAATGTTTTTTGTCTTTATTAAGTTGTAAGAGTTTTCTTTTTTCTTTTTTTTTAGCATATATTCTGGATGCAAATCCTTTATCAGATATGTGGTTCATCAATGTTTTATCTCATTCTGTGGGTTGTCTCTTTACCTTCTTAGTAAAGCCCTTTGATGCGTAAGTTTTTAATTTTGATAAAGCCTATTTTATCTATATTTTCTCTTGTGTAGTGTGCTTTCAGCATCATGTTTAAGAAACCATCACCTAATCCAAGGTCACAAAGATGTATGTCTATGTTTTCTTCTAAGAGTTTTATAATTTTAGCTCCCACATTTAGGTATTTGCTCCATTTTCAGTGAATTTTTGCAGTGAGGAGGGGTCCAACGTTATTGTTTTGCATGTGGATATCCAGTTGTTCCAGGACATTTGTTGAAATGACTCTTCTTTTTCCACTGATGGTCTTGGCACTCTTGTCAAAATCAAATAACCATAAATGTAAGAGTTTATTTCTAGATTCTCAGTTCTATCTATATATCTATCCTTGTGCCAGTACCACATTGTCTTGATTTCTGTGGCTTTATGATCTTTGAAATCATGAAGTGTGACTCTTCCAACTTTGTTCTTTTTTAAAGATTATTTTGGCTATTCTTGCATTTCCATATTGAATCTTTCAATTTCTGCAAAAGAAGTAGTTGGCATTTTGACAGATATTGTGTTGAATCTATAGATCAATTTGAAGAGTATAGCTATCTTACTAATATTGTCTTCCAGTCCATAAATATGTGGTGTCTTTCCATTTATTTAGGTCTTTAATTTCTTTCAGTGAAGTTTTGTAGTTTTCAGTGTACCCACCCTGCACTTTTTTTTTGTTAAATTTATTCCTAAGAATTTTATAGTTTTGATGTTATTGTAATGGAATTGTTTTCTTAACTTCCTTTTTAATTGTTCATTGTTAGTAAAGAAATACAAATGATTTTTTAAAATTTTAATGTTTATTTTATTAGAGCAATTATAAGTTTATGGAAAAATCATATAGAAAGTGCGGAGTTCCCATATACCCCACCTCACAGTTTTCCCTATTACTAACATTTTGCATTTGTATGATAACCTGGCTGCAATTGATGAAACAATATTATTATATTTATATTAATTATAGCCCATAGTTTACATTAAGGTTCACTTTTTTATGTAGCACATTTCTGGTTTTTTAAAAAAAAATTATTCTGGGAACATATATACAATTTAGAATTAATCATTCACAATGTTTTGCTACCATCAACACCATCCATTACGAAGACTACCATCATCCCAAATAGAAACTCTGTACCAATTAAGCATTAACTCCATTTCCCCCACTTCCACCTATGATAATGTATATTCTAATTTTTGACTATGAATTTGTATATTGGAATTATTTCATGTGAGATCATACAATATTTGTCCTTTTGTCTCTGGCTTATTTCACTCAACATGGTATCTTCAAGGTTCATCCATGTAGTAGCATGCATCAGAACTTCATTCCTTTTTACTGCTGAATAATATTCCATTGTATGCATGTACCACATTTTGTTTATTCATTTATCCATTGATGGACACTTGTGTTGTTTCTACCTTTTGGAAATTATGAATAAAGCTTCTATGAACATTGGCATGCAGATATATGTTGAAGTACGTGCTTTCAATTCTTTTGGACATATACCTAGAAGAGGGGTTGCTGGGTCCTATGGTAAGAAATACAACTGATATTGCATATTGATCTTTTATCCTGCTACCTTGCTGAACTTATTTTTTTAAAAATTTATTATGGATTCTTTTGGCTATTCTAAATCCACAAAAAATTGGAAATAATAAATAAGCAAGATAAAAATTAATGTCAAGTAAGGCAATTGGGTTAGTTGTTGAAACTAGAAATGGACAATGTCATTAAATATGATGGAATTAGCCTCTACACTAAAGTGAGATAAAAATGGAAAAATGATACACTTAGTGACTGCAAGGCAAGAAATGAGAGAATTATCTGAAAGGGGGAACAAGAAGACATCTTGATTCATTGCATGCCAGTGACTAAAGCAAACCAGGAAGCTACTTCCACGTGCAAGAACAAAAGAATAGGAGAAGAAAGAATACCCTGAAATATTCAAGGAAGCTTCCTCTTTGTGTCACTGGAGAGATAACAGTGGGAAGTTGAAAGGAAGAGAGCTTTTAAATGATTGTGGACTATTTTTGTTTTTCTCAAAATCCCTTAGGTGAACAAAGGAAACCAATATAAATGATGAGAGATACGATTCCATTCAGGAAATGGAACACAATGTCCAACAGAAAGAGTTGGACAGATCCAAACTGATGTAGAAGTGGTGGAAAATTCCATCACCTTCTGAATATTTACCCCTTTTAAGAACAGAGCAGAATATCTGTGGCTGACTTTCAGCCAGTGGTACATTGAGTTGGAATGATCTAATCAAACAAAGATATTGACCAAAATTTTACCCTCATTTACAGAAGCAGCCTATTATAGGTGTTATATTCATATCTAGGATCATCTGCATAGTTTCTTTCAGTGCTCATTTTGGATCTGTCACACATGGTTTTAAATAAATCTTAAACAAAATTCCATTTCTATTTTTATCTTGCCACCCATATTTGTTGAGATTGTGTTTCCCTATAGGTTACAGAGTCCTGGAATACCAATGGCTTAAACAAGATAGAATTCTATTTCTTTCATGTGAAGTCCAGAGATGGGCAGATCAGCATTGATATGGCAGCTCTGATCTATGGGACCAATCTCCTCCCAGCTCTCCACACTACCTTCACTCGTAGGTACCCTTATCCTCATGGTATAGTCATCATGTTTGTGTTCCAGTCAGTAGAAAGGATGAAGACGGCCAATTGTTGTGCCCCAGCTAATTCATAAGGAATATCAGAAAAGCTGCCAGAGAAAATTTCCCTTTGTATCTCATTAGCCAGAACTTAATCACATGTGTACTGCATAATAAGGGAGGGTGGGAAATGTAGTTTTAATTTCCAAAGGCATTTTCCCAGGTAAAAAAAATGGAGGTTTGGTTACCACAAAATAAAGGGAGAATAAACACAGAGTACAGTATCTGCCATACTATATTTTGGAAACACTGTATTTCTCTGAATTATATAAATTTTTCCTTTAGTTACTCTAAATTTACCGCTTTTTGATTCAGTGTTGCCTCCCAGTTCTAATGTAACTGGCTTCTATTATTTAAGAAGTTAAAAGATGCCTGGGGAAGCGGCTGTGGCTCAATCAGTAGGGCTCCTGTTTACCATATGGGAGGCCCCGGGTTCGTTTCCCGGGGCCTCCTGGTGAAGGCAAGCCAGCCCGCACGGCGTGGTTAGCTGACCCAGCGAGCACAAGCAGCAAGGGGGGGATAAATGAATAAATAAATAAAATCTTTAAAAAAAAAAAAAAGATGCCTGAAAGCTATTGCTGTGGAAATAGGAACTATATGGGTGTATACTTGATGGAGTTAACTCCATTTAATGTGGTTTCCTTTCAATATAACACTTTTACTCAATGGTTGTGCTCACCCTTGTGTGCCCTTCTTGTAATATGAACTTTAGCTATTTAACAAATTATAAGATTGAATTGCTCAGTAAATCATCTTTCCAGACTGGTTCCTACATTTTTTTTTTTTTTTTTGTCATTGTTTACAGGACAGTGATCTACACATTACTTTGGAAGTTCTCCTCTGGTGCTTAGGAAGCTGCATGTTTCTGCTTCAACAAATGTCAGAACTGAGTGAGTAAACCTTACCTCCATGAGAGAGACACTTTGGTGTCTAATGGTTTGGTCAACAGATGCATTATCAAAAGGTTATATCCTCTGAGGCCAAAGAGAGGGAAACAGATAATGTCATTTAGAACATGGGAATGCAATTACACGAAAAGAAAGTATTAAAACATCATAAATGTTGAAAGGAAATATTGTTTCACTGCCAATTAGAGTAGACTACTGGGTTGAAGAAAAAAATTATATTTTAAGCTATATAAATCCAAGAAAGATAGGTATTTTAAGAGAAGAATTAACCTTAAAAATTATCCATACCAATTCTTTTATTTTATACATAGTTTACTGAGATGCGGGGGAGTGAGCTGGACAGATTCATAAAATTAGTTATAAACTCCTGGGAAAACAATTTCTATTTTTGCTATTATTGCATAATAGGTATCTGTAGATATATAATATTTTGTTAGAATAGCAAAAAGAGATATGAATGATAAAAAATAAGGTAACTTCTTGATTAATGGGAAAAAGCTTTGATGACATAATGTCAATCTTGAAACAAACCCCTACACTCATAAAAATGAGTTGGAAGACTCATGCCATAAAAATGACATAGTTCAAAGGGTGAAATTGACATTCAAATATTATGTGGTCCTATTTGTGCAAGCAAAAGCCAGTCAATATTAAGTATGTGTTTCTAACTACTTAAACTTAAATGTTAAAAAAAAACAAAACTGATCTTGGAAATATAGAAGTAGGTATTAAAACTCTGGTGCTCATTATTTAGAGCAAATGAAATTGGTATTATATTAGATATGAGAATCACAATCAAAACACAGCTTTTAAAAATGATGTAATATTTTTGTAGCAAAAGCAAAAAAAGCACTATATCAATGCTAAAGGTTTTAAGTTTTTGTTTCTTTTTTCTTTTATTTTCTTTTTGTTCATGCTTGGTAGAAGGGAAACTAAGGTGAAAATGGGATATAGAGGTTATTAGAGTTCACTGTCATCATTATCGTCATCATGATGTGCCAGGATTTTAACAGAGGTTTAAAGAAGTGGTGTTATTATTTGCTTAAAGCAAATTAGTTAAAGCCAGGATTCAAATCCAGGTCCGACTACCGAGCGTGAGCACTCAAGCATTGTGCTGTAGTGCCTCAAGTTCTCTATGTTCCCCTTTCTACAGTTTTCATAATTTGTCAGAATTTGTCATAATTCAAAAACATTTTCATCTTCTAAACTTATTCTATTCTTCCAATCAGTGAGGTGGTTAGAGGAAGTAACTATAGCTGGATTGGTTAATTTTTTTTTTTTTTTTAAGAATTATTCCTGGAATTTTGCAAGAGTATGGGGTTTAGTTTTATGAGAAATGAATATGATTCAGCATTTTTTTCTTCTTCATTTTCTTCATTAACAAGGATGTGTTCATCAGTGTTCTAAACACTGAAGGAACAATTAAACTTGTTTTTAGGATTACAAGTGATAAAAGTGCCTCGACAGAATTTTTTGGAGTAATGCTCCTATACTTGTTAATTTGCCTTTTATCTGTTATTTTATTTTCTGATTTTGAAATAAAGTTTACTTTAAAATATGTATTTCTTACATTTTCAGCTTTTCACACTGTAGTGTGCCAGAGAGAAAATGTTTTCTGTGAAAGCTCATGAGGAAACCAACCAATCTGGCTGTCAGGGCCTATGCTCAAGATCTATTAGCTATTGATTATATGTTATATTTACTCCTGCTTATTTCTCGATTGACTTCTTCTGGTTTTATACTCTCCTAACAAGCTCTCCTCTTTAGCTACTGTTTGACTGGTGATGAGTAACTGGCTCGCTGAAAATGACTTAATACACAAAATATAAGAAAAACAACATTCCTGGTGGATAGATTCCATTTTTATCACTTCCAAATTTGTGCTCTCCACCGACCCCGTTCTAACAGCCATTTAGGCTCTCTCTGGAGCCTAAATTATTACCTGATAGGAAGTTACCAAATCACATTGATTGTTTCAGGTCTCAGAGATAATTTTTCTTCCTGAGCTAACTGACTTCCTGCTCTGTCTGTGCCTTACCAAACGGAGAAAACACAGCCCATGATGTCTCAAAATTAAATTACTTCATCGAGCTACACATTTTAGGGAAGTCTCTTCAAGTAGGAAAGGTATGAACCTTTTAACTGAAGTTTGCCCTCGTAGATAAACATGGAATTCTTATCTTTTTCTTTGGCATGGGTGCCTGCTCAGAGAAATCTTTGTTGTGATGGTTTTAATTACCAAGTTTTATTTTAATGTCTCCTCTCTAAAAAAGAAACTAATGTTTTTAAAAATTTCAAGCAGTACACAAGTGTATATGGTAAGTCTCCTTCTAACCCTGAGACAGTTCTCCAGCACATCTTCTTAGAGGAGTGTTTCTAAAGCATAGCTTCCCATGACACAGAGAAAAAGTTCCATTTCTTCAGCTTGGAATTCAAAGCTCTTCATGGTCTCCCCCCAACCTTTTTTCCTGCTACCCTAGGTATAAACCCTCTACTCCAGTCATACCTTTCATCCAGTGCCTGGATGAACCCCGGATATTTGCAACTGGTACCCCATCCCTGGATCTTTGCTCTGGTGGCCTGTCTGTTGGAGCACCATCCACTCACTTGCCACAGCCTGTCAGCCTTCAAGGTCCCCCCTTTTTCATCTTGTCAGAACCTTTATTATGGTTTTCATTATCACTGATTTCCTTGCACTAGCCTCATGCATTTGTCTCCACTAAGATCCAGGAAGGAAGGAATCAAGAAACCTGGACTCTAGACTCAGCTTGGCCACTAATAACTGTGGGGCCCAGATAAAAACAAGGTCCCCAGTGTCTGTTTTTCTCATCTGTTACATTTTTGGAAAGAATAGTGAAGCCATATGAGACTCAAGAAGAAAGCAGTAACTTGGGCTGCCTCTGTGCTCTTAAAGTAGAGAAGACATAGTATCTTTTCCCCTTGTAAATGAAAATAAATATACTAAGTAAAGAATCTAGTTTACTAATGTCTCCAAGAAACACAAGCCTAGTTGAAAAATAATATGTTTATTGAAGGACATGAGCTAAAACTGGCAATTATAAGTCTGCATGATTAATGTAGAATCCCATCCAAGCAAATAACCTGCAGGTTGATTGAATTCTTGGACTTTTATTGGTGATCTTCCAAATTAAATAAAACCAGCTTTCTAAAAGCAGTGTTCATAGCATGTACTCTCAAGGAGGAATTATGAGGAGCTTGTGACCCGATCTGAATAGTTAAAATACTCAATACATAATCACCAAGCTGTCCTTCTAAGAAAGAATTCTACTTAAATCCAGTTAAAGTAGACTTTAATATTCATAAGAGGATAGAATTATTATCTGAATAAATCTATCATACAGAGTGTTATGGCAAGAATTAAATGAAGCCCAGGGCTTAATATTTTAATGGAAATTTTTCTTTAAAAAAAAACTGGAGATAAAAATGGGAATAATTTAACCTTCAAGTCATGGAAGTGAGCTTATAAAATTCTCAGACCACGTGCATTCACAGAAAAAGAGGAAATAAAAAGAATCATAAGAGATTTCTTTGTTTAGCTCTATGCAAATATCTTAGAAAACTTGAAAGAAATAAAGAATTTCCTGGAAAAATACAATTTACCAAAACTCACCCAAAAGATTTTAAAAAATGTAAGCAGAGGAAGTAGTCAAAAAAAGTTGCTTTTGTTCCTTCAAATGGTTTCTCAGGGGAATTCTTGAACCTTTAGAGAATGTATAATTCCAAAGCTATTTAAATTGTTTCAGACCCTAGAAAAAGAAGAAAAGCCCCCAAGTACCTTTTATGATGCAAGTATAATATTTATACAAAAGACCTGTCAGTGAGCATACCAACAAGGAAATCTACAGCTCAATCTCATTTATTAATAAAGTGGCAAAAATTCCAAAATAAAATATTAGCAAACAAAATTCAGTAGTTTATTAAAAGAATAGTAAATTTTTACCAGGTGGAACTTATTGTAGACATGTTAATTGCCAATATTATAAACTGTAATTCATCGTTTGATAGATCCAAGGAGAAAAAGCATGTAATTATTATGAAATGTGCTGAAAAAGGCACTCAATCAAAATTGTTAAAACATTCAATTAATGTATATCTTGATATGTACTTCTTTAACGGGAGTTTATTTGTCTAAGTCAGCATAATGTTATATGGGAAAATTCAAGCAGCATTTGTTAAAACCAGCAAAAATTAAATTGTGATTGTGTCCATTGTCACAATTACAATTTATTATTGGATTACCATACTAACCTTGCACTTTTAAAAAGAAAAATAAATTAAAGATTCAGATATTAAGAAGAAGGAGGTTAAAAAAAAAAAGAGGAAGTAAGATTATCTTAACTGAAAATGATAACATACTTAAAACTTGAAAGATAATCAACCTTTACAAATACTTCAAACAATAAGGAAACTTAGTAATCAATGGGATTTTTGTATACAATATCAGGAGACATAATGACAGAAGGGATTCCATTTGCAGTAACAATAAAATAAATACTTAAGAAAAATTAAAAAGAAATATGAGAAATCTATTTGAGAAAAAAAAATTGAACACTTCTAAAGGCACAAAAGTCCTGAAGAAATAGGAAAAAACCATAGTCTTTGACAGACACTTCAATACCATATAAGTAGCAATTCTACCTAAGTCAGCTTATAAATATAGTATGGTCCTAATATAATAACATATAAATGTTTTTCTTTTGCTTTTCTTTTTTT
>JAKSZT010054487.1:29585847-29621531 GCA_026826555.1 Tolypeutes matacus
ATAATTTACATTGAGTGAATAAATAATTTAAATGTAAAAAGTAAGACAATAAAAATATAAGATCAAAATATGGGTGAATTTCTTTGTAACCCTTGGGTGAGGAAGGCCATTCTAATTATGGACTCAAAATCCATAAGCCAAAAAGCAAAAGTTTGTAAAGTTCGACTACATTAAAAATAAGAAACTTTTTCATGGCTTAAAAAAATTATAAGCAATTCCAAAAATAAATAGACAATTGACAAACTGGGAAACATTATTTGTAATTCATATTACTAAGTAAAGTAACTCATATTCTCCCCTTAAAAACATCTTCTTGAAATAAATAAGAAAATATCTGTTAAACAAATGGAACATAAGTAGGCAAAGGATATGAGCAGACAGCACAGGCAATAAATATAACCTTTAGGTTTACAAAAAGATGCTCATCTGCACTCATAATGGGAGAAATGCTAAGTCAAACATTACAACTATGATATTTCAAAATACGGCCCTGGGATTATATGACACACCTTCTATTAGGAGGTGATGTCTGCGTCCCTTTCCTTTGAATTTGAGTTCTGTAACTTCTTGACCAATAGAACTCTTGCAGAGACTTTGCTTTGCCAGTTTCTTGGCAAAAGCTTTCAGAACGTGGCAGTGTTTACTTTTTGTCTCCTGGGGGTACTTGCTTTTAGAACCCAGTCACCATGCTGTGAGGAAGATCAAGCCTCCCAGTGGAGAGGCCCATGTACATGAACCGATTTTTCTGCCCATGTGAGTAAGCCATCTTAGAAGGAGATCAAAAGTGCTGCATGGAGAAGAAATGAGCTGTCTTCCCCAAGCCCTGCCCACATTGAAGATAAGTGAGCAAATTAAGTGATCTTTTGTTTTTTTCAAACCACTAAAGGCTGGTTTGGGATTGTCTTTAAAATACAGCAATAGATAGCAAGAACAAGCACATTTACTATTTTTAACTCTTTTTGAATAGTAAAAGTCCAGACATTTGCCAACTTACTCCCTTGTCAAACCTGTGTGGAAATAGGGGAATGGCATGGAATGGGGCAGCTGAAAAGCAAAACTCCTCCTATATTTTTCTTTTTTACTGTTTGATTTGGAGCCATAGGAATATAATACCTCTTCAACAAAGTGCAGCTTGACAGAAAAAAAGCATAAAGTATATGTAAGTTAGTATAGTCTCTAAGAAAATTATATTTAATGTGTGTACTGAATTAGCTTATAAACTAATTTTACAAACATCATCTCATTTTGATTAATCATAACTCATTAAAGAATAGATAAGTAGGGTAATTATTACAATTCTTAATTACAATTGCAGAAACCAAAACTCTAGTTGTTACCCATCTAGCAAATGTGAATACCAGAATTTAAACTCTCTCCTGACACCAAATCCATTTCTCTTGCAAAGAAGCAATTTGGCCTAGTGGAAAGCACACTATGATAGAAATTAGGAGCCCCAGGTCCTATTTCCAATTTTCTCATTGACCCCTTGCATAGGCTAAGATAAGCTACTCAACATTTCCTGCATTTGATTTTATTTTTGAGACTAGACATAAAGATACATATTGTTCCTTCTTCATTATGGAGAATATTATAAGGGTAAAATAAAATAACCATTGTGAGGGTGTTTTCAAAAAAAAAGGAAATGTGAAGCATTATCACCATAATTGAAACCTAAAGGTAAGAGTGTGTATGGCTTCTGCTCAAAGGTAGGAGATTGAGAAGAAGCATTTATATATATTTTAAAAAGGATAAGAGGGTGGATATCAGCAAACATGAGATGTAGACAAATCTCCAGGAAACAGAAAGCAAATGGAAGACTGGAAGTTAATGAAGGAGAAAAGAGACAGGCCTAGATAGCACCAACTCAGAAAAAATACAGACAGAGAGATTGCTGATCACCACACAGATCTGTGGACTCTCTCAGGTTTTGGACATTTAAGGTAGGTAAAAAGGGAAGAGTGACACCCGTGAATAGAAGGGTATAATAATGGCATTCAGGAATGCAAAGATACAGAATTCTTGTTCTTTTCTCAAAAGTAACTTGAGGATGTACTCCAGAAAACTGAATGAGTAAATGAAGAAATAAAAAGACACAGAACCTATGCAACAATGAATCCAACCTAGAAAATCAATAAAGAGAAGAACAAGGGTGACAGCTCTACTGTAGGTCTAGAGAGCTCCCACTCAGAATGGAGCAGGATTTGAATCCAGGATGGAGATCACCAGGAAATACAGCAGATATGAGAGATTTGAGATTAGCCTTAAAATGACTTGAGATGATAAAAACAAAAGAGGCAAGGAAAGAAGAAAGTATTTAAAAAGTGATTTAAAAAAAGGGGGGGCAAGAATTAAAATGTAATTGCAATATTAAACTGGATAAGTGAACAATATTTGCATAATCATAAGGAAACACTGTTTATTGATTTTTAACTTTTAGAATCATGATATATAAGGCATCAAACAGTATATTATGGTTACAAACTGGAATGCAAATGTTATTAATCTTGAAATTGTTACAGTACACGTGCAGATGTCAGAAGTTAGAGTGTTGAAAGGAGTGCTAAAGGGGTTTAAACCCTATTACATAACATGGGGAGAACAAAAATAAAGATGAAGTATATTACTTAAAGTTAAAAAAGGTAACCAGTAGAGAAAATACGAATATTGACATAACTGTACAGGAGGATCAGTGAAGGAGAAGGAGAGGCTGTTGTGAATGAGCTAAACCCTTGCATATTAAAGAAGGGTTTAGACATCCACAGATAATACCAAAAATTGGTAAATGTAGAACTAGCTGCATGAGGATCTCATTTAGAGATAATGACCATTTAAAGAAGTAACTACTAAAAGAAACAGGTAAAGGGATTGTTCATGGAGATGGGAGTGGGAATGGAAGAGATGGGTCAAGGACATTTACTTTTTCTTTTGAATTAAGGATTTATAGAAACCAGCTATCTCAGTTAATAGAGGAGTCATGGCCAGGAAGGAGTTCTCACAGTCTCATGTCAGGAGGCTCAAAGTTGGTCTTTCCCAAGGCTTAAGGGTGAGAATTACCGATGCACACCAGTATTTAGGTGGGCACTCCCCATCCCCTGATTGATGGGTTCCCTCAGTGCAGCTGTAAGGTGCTCTGTGTTGGTTGAGGAATATCATGCACTGTGTCTTCCTAGATATGAAAATGATAAGCAGCTTGCATCACCACTATATTCTATGGCTCATCTATCATCCTTTCCTTGTTATCCTTCTCTCTAGTTCCTTACTCTGTTGTCTCCTTTATAACTCCCAGTTACAAACTTGAACCTCATTGGTTGAAGTTTTTATTAAAGGGCTTTATGTTCTTCCAAAGAAAAGCACTGGGGAAATTTGTATTGAATCAGATTTTTGTAATCTTTTTTACTAGTTCACACTGGACTATTTGGGGAAGTCCAGGAGCTTCTTTAGAATGGCAAAGCTCTTTAGGGTAGGTCCTGTTTCCTGGCAGGGCTCACACGTCATTAAAGAACTAATACTCTGGGGGGCGGCTGTGGCTCAATCAGTGGGGCTCCCGTTTACCATATGGGAGGCCCCGGGTTCGGTTCCCGGGGCCTCCTGGTGGGGGCGGGCCCGCCCGCATGGCGTGGTTGGCTGACCCAGCGAGCGCAAGCAGCAAGGGGGGGATAAATGAATAAATAAAAAAAAAAAAAAAAAAAAAGAACTAATACTCTGAAGTGATGGAAGTAGAATGGATACAACCTGAGACACCTCATGACCCTATGTGGTCACGTGGCTCCACTATTTGCTGGAACTGTGGATGTCACCATTAGCTTCATATATTCCAAATGCCTTTCAATGAGAAAATGGTATACGCATTTATTTTTCAGAGAAGCATAGTGACTGTAGGGTGATCAACCATTCAATTTGCCCAGGACAGTCCCAAGTTTAGCACTGAAAATTTCACATCCCAGGAAACCTCTCAGTCCCAGGCAAACTGGGACTGTTGTCACTTTATGGTTAGGATGCCTAGCATGAAGCCAACTTCCTAGAATAAAATCCTAGTTCCATCACTTATTAGCTGTGTGACTTTGTCTAAATGATTTAATCTCACTTTTTTCTCAATTGCCTTCGGGATAGTAGTACCTAACTTAGGGAGTTGTGATAGTAAATGACTTAATACACATAAAGTACTCAAAACTGTGCCTAGCATATGGCAAACACTCAATAAATATTACCTAGTAACAACAATACTAAACAGTGTTACAATTTTCAAGTGGAAAGATGATTTATTATGTATGAGATTAAACAGAGTTGTAGAAATGAAATCATTTTGTTTTGGAGTGTGATGAAGTCAAATGGGACAAATAGGTGTTTTGAGATGTCAGTGCAACCGAATCAAATATTTACATGGTTAGTCTTGTATCCTGAAGAAACAGCTGTCAGGAAATGCTGCATTCCATTGTCATTTGCTCTGTAGACAAAGCTTTAATCAATAGGTGATATGAAAACCTAGAAATCAAAGCTGAGTTGAGCCCAAGTTTGACTCCCCTATCTGATTTTAAGATGTGAGGTATTTACTGTTGTCAAATATTTACTGTTGACAGGAGAGGTGGTAAAATGTGGAATGCTGTGAAGTAGGGCAAGTTGTTGCTGAGCTTGAATTGGTTCAATATTTATTATCCTGATATTATATAAATTCTTTGTCGCATTGAAATTGAGGGTTGTAAAAATGTACAGTGGACATATGCTGCTTTTTGTTTATTTTATTTCTTTGTTGCTCAACATCTGAACATCTCCCACTGTTTTGGTACTGAACTACAGGGACCAAATACTGTTTCTCCCTGCGTCACTGCAGCTATAGCACTGGTTATCAAATCTCAGCTTGCATCAGGAGCACATGAAGAGCTTGTTAAAACAGCTTGGCCCCACCCCCAGATTTGCATTTCTACCAAGTTCCCAGGTGATGTTGAAGCTGCCGATTGGGGACCTATACTTTAGAACTCTTGAGCTAGAACGTGGGCACACAATTTAGGTTTCAATTAAGAGATGCATCTGTCTGGGACTTGAAACAATAATCCAAACACAAGTTCAGTTGGGAAATTATTTGTGGATAGAGCAGGCATGTTAGAAATCCAGCTCTGGCAACGTGGAGTGTTCAAGGACTGGTGTCGAACAGCGTCCTAACAAGAATGTTGCTGTGAATGACCTTGGCTGGCTAGCCTCCTTTGCTTCTTGCCTGACCTTTGAAGCCTAACATTCTTGACTGTCTGTCAGTTCTGTGAGTTACTCTAGATCCTGTCAGTAATGAATGCTCTGGCTAAGTTTACCAGGACCTATTGCTGTTGCAGGCATCTCGGAACCCTGAAGAAAGAGCAAGGCTATAAACGAGCAAGCTGGAAATTGAACTGTTGTTAATAAGGGGTGAGCTGTTCTTTATGAGTAAGTGCAATGATAAAGGAATACTCTAAGTTCTATATAAGCACAAAGGAGAGGATTTAACCCAACTAAGTGGGGGGTGATTGGGGTGGGGGTAGGTAATGGGGGAAGGGAATGTTTGGAGCGGGTGTGAAGGCAGGAAGCAACAGTGATGTAGGAACTGGTGATGTAGGAATGAGGTTATGAAGAACCTTGTGCACCCTGGAAGGAAATGTAGGCACCAGTCTACAAGTCGATAGTTCTCAGACTTCTCTGATCATGTGGATCATTCTGTGGTTCTAGGGTTAGGCTCTATAATCTAAACTTTCAGTGATTCTGAAGATCAAGCAAGTTCATGAAACACTTCCACAGATTGTAAGAGCCACTTAGGATTTTAAGTTTGGAAGTGACAAGGCTTTCTAGAAAATTCTGATAGCATAAAGAGCATAGACTTGAGGGGTAGAAGACGGGAAGCAGACAGACCAATTAGGATGTTGCGGCAAGAAATGTATGAGTCTCAATAAGTGCAGTCATAGGAAGGGAAAAGACTCAAAGCGTGTAGAAATAAGATGTTGAGCAGATAGTATTCAGTAGATGATGGGATAAAGAGTAAGAGAGAGGAAAATCTATGATGACTCCCAGGACTTGGACTATGGTGATGGAATGGATGTGTGGATATTCCTTTTTAAAAATTTTGGGGGTGAAACTAAGATAAGAGAGTAAGTAGAGATGCAGGATCCGGGAAAGGTGTTAAATTTTTTTTTTTTCTAGTAATAGTATAGAGAAATTTGAAATGGTTTATAGAAGGGGAGAATTCTGGGAAACTAGACACAATCTGTAATTGTTGCATAGATTCTGCCAGAGTAGAATAATTCAAATTCGTATTCCTTATTCTATATACAGATCTCTTTTTCAATCTGAGATGCTTGAGTCACACATAAAAGCATTGCTGCAGCAAGGGAGCGCCACATTTGTGTGTATGTGTGTGTGTGGTGGTGGGGGAGGGATATAATGTGGGTTTATGACACTGTCCAAAGTTTCTATGTGTCCTTTAACCTCGACTAAGGGATAATGACACTCAGAGTCTCTTGTTTGGTTTAGCCGGTGCTGTCAGGCAAAAGGAGTGAAAAACCCTGATGTCAGGGAGAACATGCTACTCGTGCAGCCACACAGCTCAGTGCTGTTGATGTTGCTGAAGGTCCTGTGAATACAATGGCCTGAGCTCATGACCCCAACCACAAACTGAGTCGCAGATGCTGACTCACTATGAGACACTGCACGAGCCACGTGACTCTTAGTTCCCTACCCTATTAAAAAGGCCTAATAAAGCAGATAGAGATTTTATAGGAATAAATGAAATTAGACAAAAAGACTTGACGTGCATATAGCTTAGTGAAATAGAGCATACTTTGTGAAAGTTATTTATATAGACATATGTAAAAAAATGAAACTTTATTTTCTTTATCTAATACCACCTTTTTCCAGATGAGGCAGAAAAACGTAATACCAATTAAAATTAACTTGGTATCTTCCAGATTAAAAGCTATTTAGGGTTTTGGGAAAGTATATTTAGTTAACTGAAATTATCTGCTTCCTATTAAAGCTGTTTATTTTCTCATTTAAAAGTTCTTTTCTCATTCATTCCCTTGCCTATCTGGGCACAAGAGAACTCTTCCACGTTCTCCGAGAGTAGGGGAAGGGGTTGTGGTAGGGTTAGTGCCCTCTGAAGGCTCACTGGCCTCAACTAAACTTCCCTGATCCCAGATGTTTACTGAGATGTGGCTGTACCTTTGGATGGGGTTCCTAGGCTCACTGCTTCTAACCATGAACTTTGCCATTCTCTTTTGTTGCTATGTGTTCACAATTGTGACCTCCTTGCCCCTCTTCAGCATCCTTCCAGTCCACTATTCCTCTGAGCATTTCATGGCCAACTCCTCCAAATCCTGCCCCACTGGGATTTCCAATGTGCCACAGATTGGCTGGAGGCAAACCAAGGGCACAGTTTAAAGTGTGTCTTTCTAGATTTTCCTCTGCTAACGCTGCTGCTCTATTTATCTGCCCTGTGTTAGATGCTGTGGGGAAATAAAATACCAGGCTGGATGGTCCTGGATTCTTCTACAGCCTCTCTGGGTTTCTATTGAAGCTTATATCATCTTTCTCTGACCTGGGGGACAGGTGTCAGTTTCCCAGAGTGTACTTTCCTCTAAGTTGAGGATACTTTATGTCAATATCTTCAACTCTACATTCTTATAATAGCATTTCTCAGACCTCTAGTTTTTGCACCTGATTGCTATTGGGGAGGTTTAGGAATTTTTTAAAACATTGTTCTTTCCCTTGACCAGCAGGATTTCAAGAATATTGTCTCACTATTAAAAAACAAAGTCATTTGAAATCAAATCAGAAACACCTTCATTATTTTAGAAGGTCTCTGTTTTCCTACTGAACCAATAAATGCCATTGATTCAACAAATGGGGAGCCATTGGGCAACATGACTGACAAATTTAGCATAAAGAAAATAGTATTCTTGTTGCATCAATATTTCTATAAGAATTTAAGCCTTCTTTCTAAATATTTCTAAATACTTCTCCTTGTTTCACATTGTTTTATTCACAGAGCTAATTTGGTACTGTGGTATGCCAATTTTTTCCCCCTAAGATTCTTTTAATTCAAGAGATTCAAATTCAAAAGTGAATACATTGCTGTTATTTAACTTAGTCTTCCTATATCTCGAAAAGCAAATAAATACAGTCCTGTGAAATAGCAAAGGAATATAAGCATACCTTTATGGAACCATGTCCATACCTTTAACCTTCACAATTTTTCAGAACAGATCCTATCCTTCAGATATAGAATGATTAAAATTAATAGAGCTAAAATGTATTGAATACTAAAACATAAACAGTACACATAGATTGACTCATTTATTGCTTACAAAATCCCTGTGAGGTTAGTACTATGATTATTCCACTATTTAAATGAGAAAACTGAGACTCAGTGAATTTAAGTAACTTGACTAAGGCCACACAGGAACTAAATCTTATAACCATTCTTCAAATTCTCATCTGATTCCTTCTGAGAGACAGAATAAAATCAAGTAATCTGAGAAGCATTGAAGTATAGCTTCGGTAGCCAGTATATTCACAGCTTTGTATCCTGCCCAAAGCCATCCTCCTCGTTGTGTGTATTGGTTAAAACATTCAAAAGAAAAAAAGTTTTTTTTCAGAGAGCTAGAAAAGAACTGAAAGAAAAGGTTGTCTTGCTTCAAAGAGGAATATTA
Organism: Tolypeutes matacus; assembly: GCA_026826555.1. Taxonomy (NCBI): domain Eukaryota; kingdom Metazoa; phylum Chordata; class Mammalia; order Cingulata; family Chlamyphoridae; genus Tolypeutes; species Tolypeutes matacus. The sequence goes on from JAKSZT010054487.1 coordinate 29,594,514, forward strand.
ATATACACCATTTCGTATTGAGTAAGATGACAGCATTATCACCAAATCTTAAGCCTCCTGGTTTGGAATTTCATATAATCAAATCCATTTAGTCATTTCTAAGACTGTGAGGCGAAGCCAAGTCCAGATGCTGCACTCCCACAATACCATTCCTTTACTATCTTTCCTCACTCAGTACACACCCAGCCTACTGTTCTTCAGAGACACTTTATAACCTTGCTGTCATATCAGCACACTTACATAAAATTTACTCCTGTCATTCTCCACGTTTCTGCTCATAATTTTTTCCTTCCCAAATGGTAATTTGGTCATGCTATACTTCTCCTTGAGTACCTCCAATGTCTCCTTATTGCTTAAGAACAAAGTTTAAACTCTCTCACATGGAGTGATACAGATGGGTTAACACATTAAATGAGGAATATTTACAAGGATTGCTCCATATCTTAGTTTTACTTAAAACTTTTATAAGAGGAAGATATAAGTGAAATATTTCCCCTAAATTGTAAATGAAGAAACAGAGATGAATTACTTTCCAGTGTTATCCAGAAATTAGATGATGGAGCCAAGAACAAACTCTGTTTCTTAGTCTTCTGTTTTGCTTTTAGACCTGAGATTTCTTTCAATCTTTTATTTTTATCTTGGCTTTGTCACATATAATAGATGACTCTCACATGTACCACACAGTCCCACATGCATGCTCAAATCATGTCCAATTTTTGTTTCTTTACTTAAAGTGTCCCTTTTCTATCCTACTCATGAAGATGTATTAGAGCACACTTTTGAGTGAGAGGAATAGTAGATTCAAGGTTAAGAGCACAGGCTTTGTAATCATATAGATCCGGGTTTAAATCTAGGCTCAGCATTTAATAGCTGCAAAACTCTGGGGCAAATTGTTCAAACTCTTTAAGTCCAATTTTCTTAGCAGTGCAATGGGGATAATAAAATATAGATCTTAGAGATTATGTGAGACATGAATGAGATGCTTGTAAAGCATCCTTGAATGAGGCACCCTAATGGATCATGACACAGCAGTGTGTGATGATATCACTTTCCAGAAAACACATCTGCAGCTGGTTAACTAGGTGGGCAGCACCTGAGTTCTGTCATGCAGTCTGGCCTCTCCTAGGCTCAGAGGAGCCTGGAAAGGAGGTTCAGAGTACAGTAAGTATTCTCTGTGTCCTCTCTGCCATGGAGCTCCCAAACAGAAAGAGAAATGTGGGTAGATGTTGAGAGTGAATAGCTGCAGTCGGTGATTCATTTTCAATAAGGCTTTTGAAAAGAACATTCTCTTTTTTAGGTCCCCTTTCTGGGGTTAATAAATATTATACAAGTATCTAAGACATTCTTACATAGTTTATATGATTACTGAAATATCACTGCTTCTAGAATTAATAGCGAATAATAGTCAAAGCTGTTAAAAACTAAATCTTTGGAATCATCTGGACCCGGATTCAAGTCTCCACTCCTTCACTCACAAGCTCTATGTCCTTGAGTAAGTTATTTGTCCTCTCTGAATCTCTTTCCACGGCTGTGCAATGGGAATAATAATAGGACCTACTTCATGGGTAGATTGTTTTGAGGATTAAATTGGACAACATATATAAAATGTTCTGTACAGTCTATGGCACATCCTAAGAATTCAGTAAATATTAACACTCATCTTTTTCTCATTTGAAATCACTTCCATGGTGTTTCAGTTTGCTAAAAGCTCCTGGGAGTGAGATACCAGAGATGGGGTGGCTTTTTTATAATGGGAATTTATTAAGTTAAATGTGTAACAGTTCTGAGGCTGTGAAAGTGTCCAAATCAAGGAACCATCAGAGATACTGTCTCACCGAAGGTCAGCTGCAGGAGATCCTGGACTCCTTCTCTGTAGCAAAGCACACAGAGGCATCTGCTTCTCTTATAGATCTCGTTGCTTCAGCTTCTGGATGCTGTGTCTGTGGCTTCCTCTCTCTCAAATTCCTCTCTGAGCTGCTGGGTTCCTTCTCTCCCTCTCTGCGACTTCTTCTCTGTGTGTCTCTGCTTTCAGGTCTCCATTTATAAAGGACTCCAGCAAGAGGCACAAGACCCACCCTGGGTCACACCTCACTGAAGCAATCCAGTCAAAGCTGCCCGACCGAATCCAAACCAATCTAGGTGTCCCATACCCACAGGAAAGGATTCGCTCAAAGAACATATCTTCTGGAATCCACAAAAAGCTTTAAAAGGTCACACCTCTTCTCCTGTTTGATCTCATTTTGAAATATTCTGATTTTCACATCTTAGTTGATCCTCCTTTCTGTCTACCTACCACACACAGTTGTTCTGGCCTCTTGTGTTCAAAGAAATTGTGTCTAAGAAACCTCAAGGATGGGATGAAATGGTGTTGGAAGGATGATGGAAGACCTAGCATTTGGATTTCTTGAAAAAGTCTTAATCAGTATCAGGAAATGTTACCAACTCTATTTGTCATACTAGGAGAGGATCTGAACAAATGGAAAGTACTATGGGGACCAGATAGGGAGCAAAGAGGTTCTATCTGGTTCTCAATTCAGATTTCTCATAAAGAGTCATCAGGAACAGCCAATCTAGTCATGTTTCAAGGGTCTTCCATTTGTGCAAGAGAAAAGTTCTCATAGAAAGTGCTACTTGAACCTTCTTGTCACACCTGGGAATGTCAGTAAGTGGTTTGGTATGACTTTAAGCCTGATGATAGTTTGGCAAATATAAACTACCATCTGCCTCACACAGTTTTTCTCAGCCTAGATAACAGTATGTTTTAGTAATAACACTGGAATGTTTCAGGTGAGATAAATGTCAAGAGTAAATTAATACCTTTAAATTAAAGAACATATGTTCTGAAGATTAAGCATCACCAAGCAGTTTATAATGTATTTTGTTCCTAAGGGAAAAACCTATGGAAATTTTAATCAACACTCCTTTTATCACTAACATTAATTACAATGAATGTTAAGTACCGCTAAGAGTTGTCTCTCTCCTCCACACTTTTTTCTAAATTAATGCTGTCCTCATTTCTAATAGAACTGGGTGCTTGCCTTTTGTCCAGATTGTCTAACAAAGCAATTGCAGAACTAACTAGAGTCCAAAAGAATCCTGACAGCTGCTAAAAAACTAAGTAATGATATAGAATACTGGAACAAATCCTGTGGTTTCTGGGACCGTTGAGGAAGTTGCTAAAAGATGTAATAGTGGATGGTGGTCTAAACTGCTTGGCACCCTGTTTTTCTCAGCATTGTGTCTCTTCAGCCTCTCCTAATATATTCCTTTCTTCCTTTACTCTTATATGCCTCCAAATGTCTCAGGGAAAAAAACACATGCACACAAACGCACCTTAATGTTTACACATTTATCCTATTTCTGAATCCCTTCTTCAGCCTACCTCCTTTGCTAAAAATAAAAAAAGGCAAGCCTTAGGCACCATATCACTATAATGTTAATAAACTTATTACCAGATAGTCATGCATTAATTAGCAGTTCAGGAAATGACCAATTTCACACACAAGATGCTACATTCTGGGTTAAGAAAGTTTATACAAGGCATAGAAAATGCAATGAAGCTAAAAAACAAACAAACAAACCAAAACGAAACTATCTTTATTGTGGTTGTCTGTTATAATTCTCCCTAAACTGTAAGTGCTATGAAGATGGGGATTGTGTCTATTTTTCCACAATTGTGTTGTCAGCACATAAAACAATGCCCTGCAAATGGCAGCCACTCAATATTTGCTGAGTGTCAGGTGCTGAGTTAGGTGCTGAATGAGATGGAGCTTCTACATTGAAGTTGTCTGCAGTCAATAAAGAGCTATGGGAACACAGATGGCGAAGCAATAGACTCTGCTGGTGAAGTGATAGTGAAACCAGAGAGCATTATGAAAAAGAATTAAACTTTAAGCTTCATCTGGACCAATGAGGAGGAGTCCAGCAGATAAAATGGGAAAGTAGGGAGAATATTCCAGGCAAAGAATAGGATTAACAAATGCATGGAAACTTAGTGCATTGGGAAACTGTAAGTGAAAAGTGTGGACAGTTTAGGCAATGTGTGAAGGGCTAAGGCAAACAAGGCTTCAAAGTTGGCCAAAGAGTTGGAACTTCACCCAGTAGAGGGAACCACTTGCGATTATTGCCTGCAACAATAACTTTGGTATCCGAAGTGCATGAAAGAACCTGGAGCAAGGGTACCTTGTTTGGAAGATAATTGCAAATGCGCCGGAAGGAACAGAGGAGGATGGGAATAAGGAGACAGCTGATAGGATAGAATGCATTTAAGAGTATAGAGGTAAAACTAACAGGATTTAAATACTGATTGAACAATGCCCGACAAGAAGGAGGTAATTCCATGACTCCAAGGTTTCTCTGTGGAGCCATTTATACAATCAGGTGGCATTAATCAAGACAGGAAATGAGAGAGGAGTAACACTTTTCGGGAAAGTTCATTTTAGAAGATGTTTTTCGATGGTACCAGCTTGGATAGTTTCACACTGATGAACAGCAAGCAGTTAGAATGTGAGTCCAGAGCTCAAAAGAAATGTCAACATAGAGACAAAGTCAAGAGATTTTCTTTAGAGGTCACAGTTGAAGCCTTGGATGAGAGACTCAAGGTAGGGCATTGCAGATAAAAGGACAAAAAGATAAAAGAATGAACCTTGGGAACTATCTCTGTCTAAGGGGAGGATGGAGAAAAAAGCATTAATGAAGGATTTAAGACTATCAGGAAAAAATAGAATGCAGTAATAGAAACCAAGGGATGGAAATTTCCTAAGGGAGGGTAAATCAACAGTGTCAAATGCTGAAAAAGCCTGGTGACTTAGTAAGATGTTTTTGGTATTTAAAAATGCATTGTTGACTTTGAAAAGTATAGTTAATTGGTGACTGTGGGATTCAAATTACTGGGAGTTAAGTGACCATGAGTGAGGAATAAAAGCAGAGAACATCTTGGCTACTCTATCAAGATATTAGCAATGAAGGGAAAGGAAATCCATTGAGAACCTGATGAGGGAGCAGGGTCTGGGAAGATTTTATTAGGATTGGAAAGATTTTGTCAGTACAGGAAAAGTAAGCCACTGGAGAGGAAAGGATTGAAGATCCAAGACAGAAAATGTTACTCATGGAACAATCCAGAGAAATGAAAGAAGAAAGCACAGTCCATTGCTTGGGCCTTAAAATGACTAAATTCATTTTTCCACTGTTGTCAGATGATACAAAGTGTGAGTTTTCTGAGGTTCAGAAACAATAAAGATTCTTCAGAGTATATTTACTAGGTTATAATTATAAAAGAACCATTCTGTTTTGAGAAATTTTTAGTCCTGAAACCTCAGGATGTATGGGAGTACAAACTTAGCCCAGCCTACACTGAGAAGTGGGCATCAAGGCTCTACCCTGCAGGTTGGCAGAATGGGCATGACGGCCTTGGCTGCCTTTCCTTAGTCTTCACCATGGCCACTCCATTTCTTAGACACTGAGGAAGGTAATTATTTACAATACCATCCATTCAGCTGGGATCTCCATTAAAAGGAAGCTAATTCCTGGTTATAATATGGTTGTAAAAATGTTTACTCATGTGTGATGGGCAGACTGTGGGCTGAGAGATTAAAATAATCCTGAATGCACTTCTTCTGTTTGCGTGAGCTGTGCCTGGCATGGTAACACTGGAGCATGAATGAAAACTCTGAATAGATAAGCATTGAACCAATAAATGCACTCATATAGCATGCATATAATGTGGAAGTGCAGGGTGTTTTTCTTCCTAAGAAAAGTATGCAAAGTGGAATGGTTGACATTTTACATTTGGTTAATGTGTTTGGTTGTAGAGAGCTTGTGAACTCAAGACACTAATTGCTTTAGTAATAAGCAGATAAAGAATGGGCTTGGACCGAGTTATCTGCTGGACAGTTATATTACTTTCACTTTGAGTTGAACTTTGTTTTTCAGAGAAACTGTAGCTTTTCTCATGAAATAGAGCAAATTTTATAATGCTTCTCTAAGTGGGGCTCTTTGAAGAAAATAATGTCTTTCAGAATTAAAATACCTGATGACTATTAAAACCATCAGGGCTGTAACTTGTACAAAAAAACAGGATAGTCTAAGAAAGTACAGGTTTTTTAACTTCTAAGCCAAATTGGGGGCGGTGGGGAGGGGGGAGGTTTCAGATCTACAAGAGCTAAATTCTTAGCTGCTTGAATAGGCTTGGTGTTGCCTAAGTTGCTAAGTGAAGAATGTCCTAAAGGAGAAGAGGAAGGAAAGAATGGTTTGTTAAGTAAGTTATTTTGAATTTACTTGAAACAAAAGTGGTCACTATTTCTGCAAACTACCCAAGAAGAATATCAATAAGTAGAAAACCAACCCTATGTGGTTCTCAAGGGTTCTTGGTTTTTTGTGTTTTTTTTTTTTTTCTGCAGGATACATTATACAGGGCTGGCATCTAATTTCAGAGAGGCTACAGTTAAAGAGAGCACACTGGAAAGAATTTGGACCTGAAACTAGGCCATCATCTCAGAGAGGGATAAAGACTTTCTTTCAGGAAAAGCTAAAGATAGAAGCTGAAAGACAAAACGGGGTAAGTAAGGTAATAAGTCCCATATATCTGAGGACTGTGTCTGTCATCTTTTTGTCCCTAGAATATTGCACAATTCCCAGTCTGTATAGAAAACTCTCAAAAGTTATTTGTTGACTAAATGAGGGCCAGGTATTCAATGATTCTACAGATGAGTAAACTAGAGTGATTGGGAAATCCAGGGATAGAAGTGCTCAGAAATTCAGGCACATCAGGGAAAGTCTGATAGGAGACAATGGAGGACAACCCTGGAGGGCTTCAGAGTCTCATCTAAGTCCTAAGAGAACAGGCCTGGGGCTAGTTTTAGAGGTGCCAATATTGAAGGCAAGTTGCCAAAGCAAGGGCCCCAGGCCCAGGGAATAAGCCAGAAGCCCAGGGATCAGTTGTTAGAACTAAACCATTCATTTGCTCAACATTTGATTACCGAGTGCCTTCTCTGTGCCAGATACAGTACTAGATGCCAGGAATACAGCAAGGAGAGAGAGACAGAGAGCTCTGTTCTCTTGGAGAACATAGAGGAGACAGGTAAATAAAGAAAAATAAGTAAATTATATAGAATGTTAAATGGTGTTAAATACTTTAAAGGAAAATAAAGCAAGAAAGGAAAATAATGACAGAATGGAGTCATTGGTGTTGACAAGTTTGAACATGGACCAGGTTGCCTTTAGCTGGCGAATTATTGTCAGCTCCCCATGTAAGCAAGCACCGGTGTCTAAACAAAACTCCTATTTTTATTAGTCTCAATGTGTTTGAAGGTATATATGATTAGTTTATTATACATATATTTATAATGAATTGTATTTGTTGAAGCAAAATTCCTAACATAATCTGACTTTTAAATAAAGATAATAAAAACAAAATGATGTCTAAATTTAAGAAACAGGATCTCCAACATTCTAGTTCCAGGTCGTCCATATTTCTCCACTATCCATTTACTAAACTAGTTGCCAGGCAAAGTCCAGCCCCTACATAACTGCTAGAGAACGTACAGCACTGGAAACCCAGTGGAGACATTTATAGCCAACTTTTATTTGCATAAAATCACTGGGCTTGTTCATTTTTAATTATTTTAAAATCCTGAATAAACTGTTCCAGCAATGATGCATGCCTGATTCTTCACATACATGACAAGCAGCAAGTAAGTGATATAGATGATACATGCTGTTTTGTTCTTTCTCTTTTTTTTTTTTTCTTCCAGGAAAACAAAACCTCTTGAGTTGGGGAGACTTGGAACTTTCCAGGAATAAAGTTGTATCCTATTTCATATTCATCATAAGCCAAATCCAAGCTTCCATGAGTTGAAACTCAGTTGTTCAGCCACTGCTTAGCACAGCTAGTTTATCAAGCAGGATATTGTGGAGTCCTAATAGAAATCAAAAGTCTTTTGAATTGGGCAGTCCTCATGCTAGCTCAATGGCTCATTGAATGTATTGTGATATTTTCCTTTATACAGAAAAGAACCAGATTATTATCTGCTAATAGATCAGCACATTTATAAATGCTGAATGCTAAGCTGTGGGCAACATGATTGGATACAGAATTTGTAACTATTTTGCTGCTGTTGTGTTTCCTGCAAGGGCAGGGAGGGGGGAACAAGGTTCTGACTTCTTATGCAGTGGTTTGGAATAGCAGTGAGTTGGGCAGAGGTGGGCCAATTCCTAGGGCTCACACCAAACCCAAATGGGCTGGATTCAAGCAGCTGCTGAGAGGATGTGCTGGACACACGTTAGCACTGAAAGTGTAGATCCAGGGTGGAAGACAGAGGATGGAAGATGCAGGTGCTCTGGCAAGTTTACCTGTACTTGAGCTGACAGTGGCCCCTATCATCATGGGGTCACAATATCAGTATGCTAGGCGAGGTGGTGGGGAAGACAAAGCCACATTTTGGAAAAGAAAGAGGAGGTGTAGGAATTATTGAGGAGGCAAACATCAAGGCAATTGACTCTGTTTATCTATTTATCTGAATGATCAGGTTGAAAATCAGGGAGGCTTAAGTGATGGGTGAGACAGCACTCAAGGCAAGGGGTAGTTTATTTACCTGGAGGTGAATTATACCAACCAGCTCTATAGAGCAATACTTTTTTGTTTTCTGTAAAAACAAAACAAAAGAAGACACAGACACAAATTTTTTATTGACATATGATCTACATACAGAAAAGTGCATGTATCATACATATACAGTGTGATGAATATTTACAAACTGAGTCACTCATGTAGCCAAAATTAAATCAAGAAACAACATCTGCAGGCCAGGAGACCCCCCTGAGTCCTCTTCCAACCCCCAACAGAATCACTCTCTTGACTTCTAATAGTGTCCATTATTTTTACCTGCTTTGGCATTTTATGTGAATGGTAGGGTCTATCATCTTTTGTGCTTGGCTTCTTTTGCTCAGAATTACCTTCTTGAGACCTGTACATATTGTTGCATGTCATTTATTCTTGTTGCAAAAGAAGTATTCCTTTGTATAAATACTATACAATATGTTTATCCATTCTACTGTTAATGGATATTGGGTAGTTTCTAATCTGTTTTTATGAACAGCGCTTCCATGGGCATTCTAGTACATTCTTTTGGTGAATGTATGTATGCTTTTCTATTGGATATAAATAGGCACACCTCATTTTATTGCACTTTGCTTTATTGCACTTCATAGATATTGTGTTTTTCACAAATTGAGCAATCCTGCATTGAACAAATCTCTTGGTGCCATTTTTCCAACAGCATTTTCTCACTTTTTGTCTCTCTGTCACATTTTAATGAAGGTATGTACATTGTTTTTTGTGCATAATAGACTACAGTATAGTATAAACATAACTTTTATATGCACTAGAAAACCAAAAAATTTGTGTGACTCACTTTATTGCGATATTCACCTTATTGCAATGGTCTGGAACTGAACCTGCAGTACCTCTGAGGTATGCCTGAACACATAAGTGGAATTGCTAGGTTGTAGGGAATGTTGATTTTCAACTTTGGTAGATATTGCCAATTTTCCGAAGTGTGATTACCAATTTTTGCCTGCATTTAAAAAAATGTATGTGGCACAAACTTTCTATTTAGCTCTTGCCTGGCTTACTTCCTTTCTTCCTCCTTATCTTAAGCATCCGTGGCAGTTTCGTATTGTTTATGGATTCCAAAAATAGATATTGGATTGTGTTTATAACTGGTCTGTTCCTCTGGGCATATTAGATTGTATTAGACTCAGACGTTTCACTTTTACTTTATTAAATAAAGACTAGGGCTTTTATTTGTCCACATCATTGGGGCGACTCGGTTTGAGTCCTACAGCTGCAGACTATATAAATGGATGCTCAGTCAAAGACAGGGAAGTAAATACACGGAGAAGGAGAACACAGAGAATTTAGTTTTAGACGCTGGAGCCGGGGAGAGAGCCAAGCAGTTCACCTGATAGTTTGCAGCTGAAGAGAGCAGAGCCCTGAACAGCTGAAAAAGCCTGGAAAGAAAGGTGCCCCGAGGAAAGAGATGCGATTTATGCTAGCCTACAGCTGAGAATGGAAGGAGCTGGGACTACAGAGCCTTAGGAGAAGAGGAAGCCTGAAGAAGAGGAAGGCTGAAGAAGAGGAAGGCTGAACCCTCGCTGAGGCTGACAGCCATCTTGCTCTAATACGTGGTGACAGACTTTGATGAGGGAAGTAACTTACACTTTATGTCCTGGTAACTGTAAGCTTCTACCCCAAATAAGTACCCTTTATAAAAGCCAACAGATTTCTGGTATTTTGCATCAGTACCCCTTTGGCTGACTAATCAGCATCCATGTTTTGGGTAACAAGAGGACTTTCTGCCAAGTCCCAAAACATGGAGACTGTAGAAGAAAAGAGGAGAATAGGGAGTTGACCTGCACACAAAGAAATTCCATGAGGTTGTTGTAAAAGATTGAGCCCGCAAGTCTCTTTAGCTCTTCAGTTCTTCCTCATCCAAGTATCAGACCCTGTTTAACTTCGATGTCCACTCAAGAATTTAACCCTAGTTTTCAATATCAGGTCCCTCATCCAGTCATAAAAGATGGATCTCAGAACCCCCACTGCTATGGGGGTTGGGGCTGTAGCATCCAAAATTGGAACTTCTTTTCATATTTTCTCAAAGAAATAGTATTAGATGGCTGGGTTGCTCCCACATTGAGAGCTGCCTGTAATCCAATCCTCAGATCTATGCCTATGGGAAAATCAATTCCAACAATTGACTTTGTGGTTTTTGTTTGTTTTAAGTTGGGAATCCAGATGGATAAAACTTTGGGAACCTTTTGTATATTTACATCAAAGCCCAGTATTCTTGATTTCAAATAATTAGAAACCACAAAATAAATTAATTGCCTGCTGAAGACTGTCTTCCTACCAATTTTATAAAAAGTTGAATGGCCAGAAGTAAAAAGTTCTAGGAGCATTAAAGAAAGGGAGGCAGTGTTGAAAGTGCCTCTGCCACTGGCTGTGGGGCCAACACCTGGGCTGGTCTCTAATTACACAGATTCATTTATTAACCTTCTGTGCACATGCCTTCCCCATGGCAAGAGTTCCCCTGATGAATATGGGGATAATATGCCTGCCAGGTTAATTAGTTGCACCCCAGAGTTCAGAAGAGGCGACAACTATATCAAGGGTTGTTAATAAGGGGTCCGTGAGCTTGAATTGAAATTCAAAAAAACATTATTCTTGTGGTGCAGATGTGATATGTTTATTAAATAATACACAGTATAGTGGGGACTTAGGAAAGGGTCCGTGGTTTTTACCTGACTGGTAAAGGGATCTGTGGAACAAAAAAAAGTTAGGAACCCCTGAACTATATTGAACATTTTTTCACTTAAAGTTCCACTGCAATAAGTCCTATTATATCACCCTTATGTCAAAAAATGTGGTTATATAATTCAATTAACTACTGACCTCCAAGTATAAAAGAGACTCACAAAACAAGACTAGTCAAATATGTCTAAAGTAGACTGGTCCCTTACCACTTCTGAGCCATTGGAGAAGATTGTTGACTGGAGTCTATATGTGCTTGGGAACAATTCCAGGAAATAACATAGTCTTATATTTAAATTTTATGTTCTGTGTCTACCAGTATTGGCTGTTGGTCCTAAAAGTTCCCGTCTATTTTCTTGTCTTACATGATATCCTCTGACATATATTTTTTTTAATATCCTCTGACATATTTTTAAAAATTTTAAGTACGGATATAATTGGCCCTACTGCAAATAAGGATTCCCTAAATAGTTGTTGAATTGAAATCAATTTGGCTTTAGTTGTAGATGCTGTAGTAAGTGGAAAAGATTGTGTCCTGACCTCAGGACAAATTTTCACAGATGTTTTTATGAACAAATTCTTGCTATTGGCTCTTTGAATGGACAGTGTGTCCTTTCCCATAAATATGAATGATCCAGAGATGAAAATAGTTATGTTCCTGGTTAACTCTAGCTCTGTTTATGTGAGATTTCTTTGCTTTTAAAAAAAATTGCTGAAATTAATGGTTAAAATGTGCTCTTAAAGATCAGCCTTGTAACTTTCATTGTGTACTTTATAGGTAAGGGCCTGAGTGAAGGAAACAGAATCCTTGGCCCTAGGGAACTTATGTCTTGATATTGCATGGTTTTAATCACAGCTCTTCAGTTTTCAGTGATAGAAACCCAATTCAAACAGACAAGGAAAACAGTGAATTGATTGTTTAGCTCCCAGATGACATTCTTTCTGCTCTTAACATTTCCATTCTCGCTAGCCCGACTGCTAATCTTAAGCACCTGTGAGCCTATGGGTTCTTTCTCGCCTTCCATGGGGAGGCTGGAAGTGCTCTAGAATTAACAGTTTGGAGCATTCATCAACCAGTAGCAGGGAGTTGATGGATAATCACCCTAGCTTCCTTACCTCTCCATAGGATTCTCTGTGGCATGTGTTCTGCCCTGGGTCCCAGATTCTCTAGTGAGATTAAGTTCCAGTTGCCCATACTGGCACCTTGTTGATAATTCACCTTTTATTGGCTTCTTTCTCTTGCCTATCTCATTTCCTCACTAATCTACTAGTATTTCCTGGGATCAACCCCTAAATAAACTACTTGAACTATAATAATCTTTGTCTCAGGGATTGCTTCTGGATGAACCCATTGCCTTTCCTAACAAAGAAGACCAATGGTAGATTTCAGGCATGGCTGGGGCTTAAATGATGTCATTGAGAGTATATTTTTCTCATTTGGCTCTTCTGTCCTTTATCTTAGCTTCATTCTCACCCACAGGTTTGGGGCAAGATGGCAGTAGCCCAGCCATAGACCATATTCTTTCAGTATCATCAACCAAAAATAACTACTCTTCTCTAGTTATTCTCTAGTTATAACTCTAATGGAATCACTATGGGGAAAGCGATGGGATACACTGACTGGACTATACCTGGTCAAATACGTAACCTTGGAGTTATGGTAACATCAGCCTGATCCACACCATGTTCTCTGGGAATGAGGAAGAGGTAGTTTTTCCAAGGGAAAATCAGGTTACTGTTGCATAAAAAGATAATGGATGATAGAAAGACAAAAATTACAGTTAAGAAAGATATGTATGTTTCACAACTCAATACAAGGTAATGTATAGGTGTCAAATAGGTGAAACCTATACATTTGTCATACAGGAAGGATTATCTTCCATGGTTTGAGAATAGTACTAGGCATAGAAAGAGAGAAAGTGCTGATTCTCATTAATTGACCAATAGTCTCCATCTGTGAATCATGAACAATGTTACTCTGAAACATGTAACCACCATCAGTTGAAGTGAGGCATAGACAAGCTCTACCAAAGGTGGCCACAACTTGCTTTAGTCCTGAGGGAGGAGAGCCATCATTAGGCATTACATGGCATTGGCCAGAGTACAAGAAAACATGCCTTTGTTGGCAGCAAAATCATCAAAATATGCTATTACATGATTTAATTATTTGGTAACTTTATTTACTTATTTTGTAAACTCCCAAGAGTCAAAGTTATCAGAGTGTTTAGAATACCCTTAAGGGTAGTACTTACGTGATGGAGATGGAAGAAACCGCAGGATACTTTAGCTCATTTCTTACTTCTCCCTGCCCTATATATAGAAGGGAGACAACTGAAGACTGTTTCCTCTGAAAACCAGATGACCCCCTTTGGTCCCTGCCATTCCTTGTGGGTGTGATTGCTTAAACCCTAAATCAGTTTTAGATGCTGGGTAATGTACTGTGCTGTGCAATTGGGTAATATCCTCAGTGTTTTGCTTGTTTGTTTCCAATTAGTCTATGCAAGTTCTATTTTATCTTATCATCATATTTTACTATCTTCCCACATCATTTCTGATCCCTAGCTGTGGCAGGTTGAATTAAGTACCCCAACAAACACACGTTCTTAATCTTAATATGCATCACTGTTGGTGTGAATCCATTAGAAGTAGGATCTCTTGAAAAAATTTTTTTTAGTTTAAAGTGAATGGGCCAACTGAATGAGGGTGGTTCTTAATCATGATTACTGGAAGTTTAAAGAGAGAAACTGGAAGTTACAGAAGTGAGAAAGGAAAGGACAGAAATACAAGCCAAGGAACCATAAAAATTGTAGGCAGCCAGCACCAAAACACTACAGTCTTTGGAGAGAAAGCCAGCCTTTCTGATATCTTGATTTTGTACTTTTCTAGCCTCAAAATCATAAACTAATGAATTCCTGTTGTTAACCTAAAACCAGTTTGTGGTATTTGTGATAGCAGCTCTTGCAAACTAAGACACCAGCCCATTCATTTCCACCCTATAGATAGGCACTCTAATGTAGTTGATTGGTTGGTGGTTTCTTACAGATGCTGAAATGTGTGTCCTTTGGATACTGCTGTATAGCCTTTAAGAAGGCAAAAAGTATGCCATTAAAACACCACTATGAAAGAGCCTTTCTGTTTGGAGAAGAGGCAATTTTGGCTGGTATAGATATTCAATGGTCTATCTAGATTCAAAGAGAGAAATTAATGTATTCTTAAAAAATGGATAGAGAAAACCTTTTATGGTCTTCCCTAAATACCATCATTTAGTACAATTTTACTCATATAAGTCTGTATTTTTAAAAGTATGAAATAGCTATCAACTGAAGATTATAAAATCTCAAATTATAGCACAAAGTTTAGATATTCTCTCTGTGTGTACAATGAGGCCACACAGTGCATTGAAAGAAGAGAGGATTTGGAGGTAGACTGATGTGGGATGAAATCACAGTTCTGCCATTAATGAATTGCCTGAACTTAGGATCTGTAATTTTTTCTGATCTCTGATCCACAGTTTCCTCATCAGTGAGGATGGTTTGATAACACCTCTCTCACAGATTTGTGAGGATAATGTGTATATATAAAGTGTCTAATAATACACAGATCAGTAAGTATTTTTGAATGAGTAAATGAATGGACACTTAATTAAATATGGTTATGATGATGGCAATGATGATTTTTTTATGAGAAAAAGAGAGGCTTAAGGACTGTAGCAGGTTAAGGTTAGTAATTAACACAATTTCAACAGTTTCTGCAAGAATTTCATTTATTTTCAAAAACATTCTTTTTAAGCAAGGAGTGACTATGAAAAGCATAACTTAACTCATAGTGCTGGTATATTCCCACTAGTACAAGTTGGTTCTGCAACTCATCTTGTACTTTGCAGTTATTAAAAGGAAATTAAATGATTAACTTTTGTTCAAAAGAAACAAATACACAATCATGAAGAGACTTTCCTCCATAGTTCTTCATGGGAAAATCATGTAATTGCTTGCTTCTCTGCCTCTCTTGGGCATAATAAATATGTTTTGGATGGCTCTGAGCCATTTTACTTGATTCCTAAGGAGGAAGAAATCTGAACTAGGAAATTTTCTCAAGAACTCTGCCTGTCTTTTTAAAAGTTAAAACATACTTGAGGTGGGGAGTGGATGTATCTTAAGTGGTTGAGCGCCATCTTCACATGTATGAGATCTTGGGTTCGATCCCTGGTACCTCCTAAAAACAAAACAAACAAACAAAAAAAACCTCTCATTGGGGACTGGATGTAGCTCAGTGGTTGAGTGTCTGCTTCCCATGTATGTGGTCCTGGATTCAATCCCTGGTACTCCTAAAAAAAAAAAAGAAAAGAAAAAACCTGTGGTTTATTTCTTCTCTGTTATCAGTTATGTATCCATTGCTTTAAGAAAAGATTGACAAGCTCATTCAGAAAGATCTTGATATCATATAAGTCCGAATACAGGATAAAAATAATTAAATGAGGCAAAGGAGGGACTCTTATAGTGATAAACATTATGATTCACAGTGAAGAACATCTATACTCCAATTAACATAATATCATATAAATCATAATGTAAAAATTACAAGAATACAAGGAGAAATAGATGGGAACACAATAGTCGTAGGATTATCCAGCATATGACCGGATTAAGCTGTCAAAAATAAATAAGAATATAAAAAACCTAAATGACGCATTATCAAAGTAGACCTAATTGAAATATATCAAACCCTTCTCAAGAGTCCATGAAACAATTACAAAAATTGGCCATTAATTTTGCTACAAAGAAAATCATGATTAATTCCCAAAGGTAGAAAGAGCACAGACAACATTCTCTGATCAGATTGCAATAAAATAAAAAGTTAATCATAGAACAAAACAAAATAAAACAATAACCCCATAGTCTGAAAATTAATATACAACTCTTGAGTAAAAGAGGAACTCAAAACCCACATGGAAGAATGTCTATGAAATTGTATTAATAAGACATATATGTCTGAAACTATGGGAAATTTCTAAAGAGTTTAGGGAAAAGTTTAGAGTCTTAAAAACATATTGATAAACAAGAATAAATGAAAATGAACATATCAATGATGTAGCCAAATCAAGAAATTAAAAAAAAACAAAAACAAAAGAATGAAATAAACTTCAGAGAAAGAGGAGAAAATAAATAATAAAGGATAAATTAATAAAATATTTTAAAATAGGAAACTAATATATAAAAGCTATGGTTCTTTATAAAAGAGAAAACCCATTAGTTAACATGATCAAGGAAAAATGAGTTTATAAATAGATAAAATAAGCAATGAAAGTGACAATATAACCACAAATACAGGTGAACTAATAAGAATCATAAGAGATATTTTGCTTAATTTTATGAAAATACATTTTAAAACTGAATTCTAAGAAATTGTAAACTTCTAAAAATGGAACCCATAAACAAATAAAAAGCCCAAAAAGACCAATTACAAAAAATAGAGAAAATTGTCAAGAAGTTATACCCCTTTCCACCCAACCACAAATAAAAATTACTAGGTCCAGGCATTTAGGAAATAGATATCCCCAATGATATGGAAACTGGTTTGGAAGATAGCAAAAGATGGGGAACTAGTCTTTTTATGAAGTCAGAATAATATTGCTAACCAAAGAAAAATCTGAATAATCTAATAGAATCTTAAAGAAATGGAATCAGTCTTTACAATCTTCCCTTTATGAAAAATTGCAGTCTCAAATTGTTCTGCCGGCAAGTTCTAACAACTATTGAAGAAGCACATATAACAAATAGCCACATAACAAAAATGTTGTCAGAGAATGGAGAAATAGGGAATTTTCCCAATTTATGAGACTAGCATATCCTTTATACAAACCCCCCCAAACAGTACAGGAAATATGCACTACAGAGCAATCTCACTCATGAATTGAGATGTACAATCCTTAGCAAATTTTTAGCAATTTTAAATCCAGCAATGTATATATATATTAACAACAACAACAAAAATCATTGCCAAGTTGGGTTCATCCAAGCAATACAAAATAGGATTAATATTAGAAAATCAATTAATGTAATATACTAGCTTAATAGATGATCATATCACCAAATGCAAACAATGTATTTGATAAAAGTCAATACTCAGTCATAATAAAAACTCCTAGTAAGGCATTAAAAGAACTTTTTTAACCAGATAAAGAGCCTCTGGAAGAAACTTTCAGTTCAACACTATAATAAATGGTGACATATTGACAGCATTCTCTTTAAGGTCAAGAATAAAGCACAGGTGACCTCTATCACCACTCTTCTTCAATATTCTACTGGTTGTCCTAGACAATGCACAATGAAAATGAAAAGATTTAAAACATACAGATTAGAAAGGTTGAAGCAGCAGATGGTGTGATAGTTGACAACATCCTGTACAATCTGGTCCTGACTTACATCTCTGAACCTCCTTTGTTTGTATTCTGCCCAGCCTTGCTGCCCTGTTGCTGTTCCTCAAAGAAACCAGTTAAGAGCCTACCTCAGAAGCTTTGTACTGCCTGTAGCACACCTCCGAAATTACCTGCATAGCCACTCCTTCAGATCTTTGCAAAACGGTCTCATTTTCAGTGTGGCCTTCTCTAACCATCCTATTTAAAATTAAACTCTTCTCCTCTCCCTCTATGTCCTAACACTCCTTTTCTCTTTTCCCTACTGTATTTTTTACAAGGCATTTATTGTCTTCTAACATGGTATATATTTTATTTATTTGTTTGTTGTCTGTCTCCCCCTATGATAAGATAAGTTCCATTTGGGCAGGGATTTTTTTTTTTTCTTCTTCTTTTATTCACTACTGAACCCCAAGGCTTTAAATGGTGCCTGGAACCAAGGAGGCATTTAATAAATATTTATTAAATAAAAGGATAAATTATCTATGTGGAAAATTCAAAAGTTCTTATTATTAGAATGAGGAAGAATTTAGAAAGTTTGCTTAAGAGAAAATCAATATAAAAAGTTACTTGAATTTCTCTACAACACAAATCAACAAATAGAATTTTAAGAATATATTTTTTGACAAAAATTCTAACAAATGTTTAAAGTACTTAGGACTTTCAAGGTAAAAATTGTAAAGCATTGTTAAAGGCATGAAAGACTAAAATAAATGGATAAATATAGCATATCTTTGGATAGAACCTCAATATGATAGAGTTCCCCAAACTGAGCTTCATATTCAAATCCATTTCAAGAAAAGTTCCAACAGTGTTCTTTTGTGAAAACTTGACAGCTGATTTTAAATTTTAAATGGAACATAAAAGGACCATGAATAACCAAAATATCCCTGAAGAAGAACAAGGTTGTCTTAGTTTCCTGGCACTCTAACAAATGCCATATAAAGGGTTGGCTTAAACAATGCAAATTTATTGATTTATGGGTTTGAGGCTAGGAGAAATGCATAATTGAGGTGTCATCAAGGCAATGTTTCCTCTTCGAATACTGTGGCATTCTGGGGTGGGCTGCCAGTAATCCTTGGTCCTTGGCTTTTCGGTCACATGGCAATGCACATGGTGATGTCTTCTTTCTGCCTTCTTTCTCTTCCAATTCAGTTAACTCTGGCTTCTTTCCATGGCTTTCTCTCCTATGTCTGAAATTCATTTGGTTTATAAAGGACTCCAATAGTCCCAATTAAAGCCCATCCTGATTCAAATGGACCACACTTTAATTGAAGTAAATCTTCAAGAGATCCTATTTACAGTGGGTCCGCATCTACCAGCATATGGACCACAACCAAGAACATGTCTAAACTGGGGTACATGATTCAATCCACCACAAAGGTTGAGGGACCTCCCCTATTAGAAATCACTATAAAGCTATTGTATTTAAGACAGTATGGTATTGGTGCAGAGATAGACCAATAGACAAATGGAGCTGAAGAGAGAGACAAATAGAGCTCAAACCTTGCCAAAAAATTTCTCCAAATTATATCATAAAATTAGTTATTTCTTATATTTCCTAGAAATTCTTCTTCAACCCAGCTGTGCAGAATCTTGTTTAATTTTTATTAACTCAGAGTTACTTCCTCAGCACCCCAAAATTTAGCCATCTATTTTCATTTGGTTCCCACTTTAGTTTATTTGTTGAATTAAGTAAATTGAACAATTACCTAACTTCCATGAAATTCCAGTAAACTTACCTTGATCAACATGGGAATATGTGACTGAAAAATTTCCTTCTCAGGTTAAAAAAAGGTAAGCATTTTCCTTTGTTTCTCTCTCCAAAGACAGATTAAATTGTGGTATTGGATTAGCTTTTGAAAATAATGAGAGCCTCAACATTATAAATGGAGGAATGTGTTTAGTGATGCTGTCACTATTCTTTACACATCATCTCCTTGGGGTCTCCCTAGCCCTGTGCTCTGAGGAGGAGGACATGATTTAGTAGTTTTAACCCTCCCTATCCTGCCACTCTTAATCATTTGACACCAGACTGCAAGTCCTAAGTCATCTGTCTTCTACCCAGTTTCTGTGGGAATAGACCCATTGGATTGGACTAAATTTATGGGCTATAAAAGCTCCAAAGATACTGGAACCCTCCTGATGGTTCAGCCCCAGGTCGTGGTTGACAAGCTCTCAATTTCTGTCAGGAGCAGTGCACAGTTACCATTCATAGTCATTGCCAGCTCCTTAGTGCTCTTTTTCTGAATTCACTTAGTCTTAGCCACCTAGTTTTCTGTGAACTCATTTGGGATACAATGGGCAGAGTAAACAAGAAATGTAACCAAGCCCACATTCTGATTCTGAGAAAACTCTTCCGCTGTGGTAAGAATTCAAGCATTGGGGGAGGGAGGAACAAATTGTTCAACCAGATCTCTACAATGATTAAGGAAATTACTTCAGATGTTGGCCGAAATCAAGATCCCATTATCACATTGGATCCACATAGATACTTCCTTTTCAGTTGAGAATTTAGGCTATTTCTTCAAGGTGGATCTGTTTATTTAGTCACTGAGTATTTAATATCTATATTTAGCCAACTTGCATTAGTAGCTGTCAGATGGGCATGATTACTCTCCAGGGAAAATTTGGAGATTTTCTGAATCTGAAAATTTAGAAACAACTTTCAAAAATTATTAACACCTTCACATCATGAATTCCTTCATTTGATGATGAAAATATAAATAGGTGATTTTAGTCTTTGGGGCTGTTCACAAGTAACCTACGTTTGTGACATTTTAGAACAAATCAATGTATTTTTTGTAGAAGTTACATGATACGGCTGGTAGAAATTCACTCAAAAGAAATGGACGTCTCTGATATCCTGTTTCTAGAAATCATACCATAAATTATTATAAATTGATGTGATGGGAAAAATGTAGTCCAAACATGAAAAATAAATTCATTCTATTTCTAGGTTCTATAATAAATCTAAGGAGTTTTGAGAAAATCAGGCAAAAGTATGATGAAAATTGTAAAAAAAAAAAAAAAGATACAATTCTTAAGAACCAGATTGTTAAACTTTGCAGGAATAAATCTTGGAATCTGAAAGTCCATGTCTTACTTTCTTAAAGCTAATTTTTGAAGCTATTGAATTAGTAAAGTAACAAAACTATCAATTTATTTTAAGTTAAAACCAGTGGTATACTTAGTACCATGTGCTAGTATATGGGATGCCTTAAATTAAGATTCCTGTTTTAAAGTGTCTTTAATTCCCCTTTCCATTACTGTGCTTAACAGTGTGTGTTTGGGGGAAAAATAGGAGATAGTAAGCACTTGGGAAATATTTACTGAGTGGCAGTTATGCTCCCCTGGTAAAATGAAATAATTCAAAGAAGAACTCATAGCACTTGGTGCCTGGTTAGATGTTGGAATTAAAGAATAGGGAGCAATGAATGAGAGGGATAAGGGGATGGGATGTAGGGGAAAGGCGAGCGACAACTGTGAATGTGAGCCCAGGGATGCAAAGTTTATGAACTGATTATCATTTTCAAAGTGCACTTGAACACATAAGAGTGTTGAGTAATTTGATAACTCTATGGACTGCCTGCAAAATAACCAGTTCCTTCCCAAACTTCCCTTCTCTCTTGATAAAGTAAACTCTACATAGTCTTTTTTTAAAATTTACTATGTTTAAACAATAACAAAACACTTTTGGGGGTAGTCATTGTTTTGGTCCACTGGATGGGACATGGATGCTGAGAATTCAATTGTAATGATGTTGACATCTGGCAGGCAGCTTTAGGGAGACCTCTGGGGATTGCGTGACACAGGACATGTTTTTCTGAACCAAGGGGAAGAGAGTCATGGTTTTGTTACTTCACTTTTTGAAAAATGGCCTGTAATGGACACAGAGAACTACTGGAGTTAAATGAATAATTGTATATTGACAGAGCTACAGGCTGTTTGATCAGAAGACAACCAGTAGGCGTGGTATAGTCATCAAAGAGAAATAGAGAAAGAGACATGTGATGTAGCTGTATAGCCATTATATATCCTGCCATAGCCTACACAATTGAGTGGGAGAGAATGAAAATTACAGTGCAAACTCTAATCCATCCTTAGTGGCAATGCTCCAAAATGTGTTCATCAATTGCAATGAATGTACTGCATTAATGAAAGAAGTTGTTTATGTTGGGAAAAGTGGGAGGTGTGGGGAATGGGGCATATGGGAATCCCTTATATTTTTTTATGTAAAAATTTTATGTAATCTAAGTATGCTTTAGAAAAAATAAAAAATACATTTAAAAAAATGTAATGGAAATAAATTCTCATGTCACAGTAAAATGAGACAGAGAAGGGGAATCTTAAAGATACGTAATAAGGTGTAGTAGCTCTAGGCTTCCTTTCACATTTGGGAAAGTGGTATTGTTCTGTTTTTTCAAAATGGTAGGTAAATGGGAAGCGGCTGTGGCTCAATCAGTAGGACTCCCGTTTACCATATGAGAGGCCCCGGGTTCGGTTCCCAGGGCCTCCTGGTGAAGGCAAGCCCGCCCGCACGGCGTGGTTAGCTGACCCAGCGAGCACAAGCAGCAAAGGGGGGATAAATGAATAAATAAATAAATAAAATCTTAAAAAAAAAAAAAAAAAAGGTAGGTAAAGAAGAAGCACGCCAAACAACTTCCATGTTTCTAGGTTTATTCCTGGCCCTTAGACCTGAAGTGGAAAATGGAAACCTCCAACCACACAGTTATGGGTGCCCTCTCCCCTGGGCCCCTTTGAATTGTGACACTCCAGATACATCTGGCAGGAGCAAGAGCATACCTCATGCATGGGGCTACTAAATTAATTGGATTTTAAAGATGCCAGAAACCACATCTTGTCCAAAATACCTCTCCCACCAAATGTAAATCCCCAATGTTAGTGTTAATAATGAATTCAATAAGTACAGTGTCTCTGTTGGCCACTTTGACCCTCTCCCATCAGTTTATCACAAGAGAATACTTTCTAGGGCAGGGGTTCTTAGCCTTTTTTATTCCATGGACCCTTTACTAAGTCCACACTATACTGTGTATTATTTAATAAATATATCACACCTGCACCAACACGTCACCACAAGAATAATGTTTTTTTTTTTAATTTCAATTCAAGTTCATGGACCCCTTGTTAAGAACTCCTGTTCTAGGGAAAAATGAGACATTATCAAATCCTGTTGTAGGGGGCAGGCCCTGGGTCACAGGATGATCACAATCCATGCCTGGGAAGAGAACAATGGTTCCAGAGGGGAGTAGGTCAGATGCTCAAATGCTGCAAGGGTTAAACCGCATTCCTGACCTTGAAGTTCCCTTCAGATAAAAGTTGGCCAAGAGTCAATTCATTGGTTTCACACCAGTTCGTCCAGGTCATGGAAAAGTTCCAGAAATGACAACCTTCTTTCTGCATGCTATCAGGTATGAACTCCACCCTGCTATTCAAATGGTTTAATTACTGAAAAGGAATACAAGTTAAAAATGAGCAGAAGCATTTACTTGCCTTCTCACTAGGTCTAAATTATATATCTAAAATGGACCCAAAGCATATTACCTCAAAGGAAGTAATTTAGAGGAGTTAACTACACAGGTGAGTACATGAATGTGCTGAAATTGCATTGGAAATGTTATGAGCATAAGCATATATACGCGCCCCTTTTGTGGGAAAGAAGCACATCAGCTTCTCAAATGCAGCCATGACCCAAGAAAGGTGAGGAATGACCAGAGAAGATTTATGCTTTGAGAGGGTGACTCTGCCGTGATATGGACTTTATAGTGAAAACAGTCTAATGATGTAATCTGGTACAAGGCTACATAAAACAGATGTAAGAATGTACAGCCCCAGTTAGTTTGATTCATACTTCTTATACACAAAGTCACTTAGCGGCTGCAAAATATGCAGAACTACTTGGTGATGTAAGTCGCACTACTTCTCAGGCATTTAGGGGAATGGAAGCCATTCTTATGACTTATTGAAGGTTGCTTCTCCAGCAGGGATGAGGAGTGTTCTTGAAAAATGGTGGGGTCTGAGTAGTGTGACTTAAGGGAAGGCCTCTTGATAAAATCAGAATTTCCACTCCTTTTAGTTTGGTTCAAATGATTGCTTTTCTAAAACCTAGCGTGGAAATACGAATAAATTATGGGCATTCCTAGCCCCTTACCTCTTCCCAGGCCTGTTTGTTTGTGTCTGTTTTGATGGTTAGAAGACTGCTGGTGTGGTTTCAGTAGATGGAAAAGGAGGACATTGGCCAAGTTCTAAATATACCTTTAAAGTGAATTATCTTATCATCCTCTCATTTTTTCCCCTAGTGGTGAAACACAAATAATCTAACATAATAACACAATGATTATAATAACCTTAACAGAGATTAAATAGGAAAACAATATGATGAGAAGGTTTGCAATTTCTTATCATTTAACAGAAAACATCAGTGGTTTATCACTTTTTGTTTAAAAGAAGAAAATCAGAATTTTAGCATCTATTATGGTCCCAGATGTAAATGTAAATTTTATTATAATTTCCAAATAAACTGTTCTAAATATGGGAAATTGAATAGATTCCGTGGATAGTATAAATATTAGAAATTTACATTGCTATACTGTAAAAGTTTTGGGGGAAAAAAACCTAATCTTATCTAGAAAACTAGTTTGATTGGTTTTTGCTGTTTAATTTGATAAAGAAGACAAAGGAATTAAAAATAATATTTGGAGGTGCATTTTGGTGTAATGCTATTTCTTGTTCAATAACTAAATGCATCTTTAATGCAGAATGGACATTTTGTCAATGATATTTAATAAGTATTTCTACATCAGAAAATATGAGCATTTTTTTTTTCCAACTAACCTTAGCAAAAACTTGAATATGAAATTGAAAATACTTTTAGGCTGGATTGAGGAATATATTATCAATGTTCTAGGTCAGTGATCAGCATATTTTATCTACAAGGGCCAGATAGTAAATATCTTGGGCTTCGTGGGCCACACCATCTCTGTTGCAGCTCTGCCCTTACAGTACAAAAGCAGCTGTAGAAAACACATAACTAATGGGGTGACTATGTTCTAATAAAACTTTATTTACAAAAATAGGCTGCTGGCCAGACACCAGTGGCCTATAGTTTGCCAACCCCTGTTCTAGTTTACTGTCCAGTTAGAATCATCTAGAAATATGCAGATGCAGAAGACTAGGATAAAGGGTGTATGAATCTCTTTAAAGAAAGTATATCTCCAATTCCATTTTTCAGAAGACAGCCTTCAAGTCAGGAAGACTGAAAGACAACTCAGCTCATGGTTAAATAAGCCACCTGCTCCCTAAAGGGAAGAATCTGATTTATCTTGAACTTTTAATATGTATTTTGGGGGTGTCTGAAAATGATAACCTCCCATGCTTCCCAAAACTCCTTCCCAGATCTTTTTAGGTAAGAGTTTACTCCACAGCAATTCCACTATGATCGTATGCACCATCCTTAAAATGTACCAGATAGCAGAGCTGGTGTAGCTTAGTGGTTGAGCATCTGCTTTGTGTGTACAAGGTACTGGGTTCAATCCGTGGTGTCTCAAAAAAAAAAAGTATTAGGACTTAGCTGTTTATTTTCCCAAGATAAATGAACTTTATCACAATTTTTCTTTCTAAGAAAATCCACACTTCAACCTAGCAAAAGATCATCAAGAAAGTGGGTGTAACTCAGTCATTGAGTGCCTGTTTCACATGTACAAGGTCATCTGGGGTTCAATCCCTGGTACTTCCTTATAAAACAGCAATGACAACAACAAAACCAAGAAGCCAGTTATGACCAATATTGTTGCTGGGTTTGGCTCTTAAATTGCATTCTACATGCAGAGTGAAAAGAGTAATGTGGATTAATCAAATGCAAAATAAATAAGTTACTAGAGAATGGCCACTGCATGGACTAGAAGATGTTAAGATAAAGATACTAAGCTTAAATACTCCTCACCTAGTAACAGCCTCCAAAAGGTTTCTAAGGGTCTCCTAAGCTTTCCAAGTTCTGGGTCAGATATATGACAAGAGCCCTACCTTCTTGTGGCTTCAAAATATACGAACAGTTACTAATATTTATATAGTGCTTTAAATTTATGTAGTGCTTTTAAGCACATTGTTGTATTTAACCCTCATAACAAACCTGTGAACTTTTGAGGACAGAGTCTGTATTTTGTTCTCTGTTGGATTCTCAGTGTCTTCACTCTACTTCCATGTGGTTGGCAATCAGTAAATTTTTGAATGGATGAATGAAAGAAAAGTAAAGGGACTTAGTCAAAACACACGGCTGTTGTATAGAAAACCTTGGATTTAATCTTGGTCTTTTGATTCCAGATCCCCCTGTTTTATAATTTTAGCTTTTCTCTTACCTATAGAGAAATAGCCAAATCTTTTCTGTATATCTTTTCCCTTTTCTTCAGATTTTCAAAACAAAATCTTATGATTTCTTCAGAACTTAATCCTCTTATATTATTTTTAAACAGTGAAGTTAAGTAGTTTAAATCAGATGTTAGCAAACTTGTTCTATAAAGTGTGAGGTAATAAATAGCTTTGGCTTGTATGCCACACGGGCTCTGCTGCACCTATTCAACTCTGCCATTGTTGTGCAAAAACAATAGACCATACATAAATGAATAGGAGTGGCTGTGTCCAATAAAATGCTATTTATGGACACTGAAAGTTGAATCTCATGTAATTTTGTCATGACATACTATTATTTTGATTTTTTTAAAAACCATTTAAATATGTGAAAATCAGTCTTAGCTTGTGGGCTATAGAAATAAGCAGCCAGTTGGATTTGGCCTTCGGGCCTTAATTAGCCAAATCCTGGTTTCAGTAATGATAATAACAACAATAATAATAACCGCACAACTTCCCTTTATAGTAATTAAATAAAATCAGGCTAATCTTTCTTATAGTGGTGAACTCTTATATCAGGCAAGAGGATGCTTAATTGAAATTTCTCAGTGGCTCACCTTTAATACTAATTCCAAGGTTGCAGGTGCTAAGTGAGGACAAGCTGGTGGAGGTAGGATATTATTTCATTTTGGGTAAATGAGTGAGAAACAGTGGCAAGGAGACCATGAGGAAAAGAAAGAATTTCCAAAGTACCCTCCTGTCCATTTCTTTGGTGATTTGAAATCAGACCAGGATTATGTCAGAATTGAATCTATCCAGGACTGCAGGCAAGGAAGTGCTAAGACTAGCAAAAGGAATGTTTACCTTCCAGAAAACACAAAATATACTATTTTGTTGAAAACTAGAATATCTGTCATGGCATATTTAGAATCAG
>JAKSZT010054487.1:29621541-30084276 GCA_026826555.1 Tolypeutes matacus
TATTTTGTTGAAAACTAGAATATCTGTCATGGCATATTTAGAATCAGAGACAAGAACAAATCCAAAAATTAAAACATATTTTGTTGAAAACTAGAATATCTGTCATGGCATATTTAGAATCAGAAACAAGAACAAATCCAAAGCTATGCATATTCTGGGATGAGAAAAAACACTGCACTCAATTTTTGTGGGGAAGTGAGGACTGAATTCAATGAAAAAGATGCAGAAATGCTGCAGAGGGAAGGGAGGAGGAGTGGTGGAAGGAGTTATTTCCAGGGTTAAAGAGATAAGAAGATGGGGCTTAACTGATGCAGAAAGAGAGGACCTGGCTGTCTCCTTGACTGTGTGTTGGGTTAGTATTATTAGAAGTGCTTGTGAAAATGCTGAAGTACCATCATAGCATGAGTACAACAGAATAGGTCATGTTTCATGAGAAATTGCCTGAAAAATGGAACTTTAGAATACGAATGTGCATTCATTCATTCAGTTCTTTGTCGTTGGAGGGGGACTGAGGAGAGAAAAATTTAGTTGTAATCATTTCATCATTGAGGCCTCTAATTTTATTTTTTGATCAGTTTCAACTGTGTTTTCAGTCCCATTTATTCCCAGTAACTCTCAAGAAGCACATGTTTCTTTCCTTTTCATAGAGGGAAATAAGAATCGAAGCAATCACTTCCGAGAACTCAGATTTCAATGATTTTCCTGGTTCCAGTGGGAGCACATGTGTTTGCATTAAAGGAATTGCTCTGCTGCTAAGTAGATGAAAGATTTTTCTAAACATGGATTGATAGGACTATATTCCAGTGAAAACCTAGTTAAACATTCTCATGGGAAACATACAGTTTGTGTGAGAAACCAGCAGGCATCCCCTTTGATCTCACGGAAGAACTGCTGTCATTCCAGTCCACAAAATCAGGGCAGACCAAGCTATATTAAACATTCCTTCTCTTTTTGACCTCAAACTTTTGTTGTGGTTTTACCCAATAGGAGGTAAGACATGAAAACATGGAGAGACACAAAGTCCTTTGAAACACCCAGCAGAGTCTAAGATGCTGCATGTTGAGTACAAGGTTTATATTTAATTTTTGAGTGTTTACTTGTTTCTGGTATATTAAACCTCCACCTCTCGGCACTACAGTGGAAGTCACATAAACAGTTTAGATTTCTCCTTTGTCGTTTTCAGATGTTCATTTCTGAGGAATTAAGGTTGCATTTCCTGTGTGTGTCGCAGGGGTTTCAGTTTCATCTTCCTTCTCCTTGAAATGGAGTATTAGACTACGAACTCCTGTGTTGTTGTCTTCTTGAGCAAGTACTGCATCTCCTCAGAAGGAGGGTCCTCAGGGACCAACAGGGGATAACTCCTTTATGCACAAGCTCTGGCAGGGTCAAAAAACGAAAGATCTTCCTGTCTGGGGAGTGTCCTCTTTGGTACCAGAGTATAGACAATCACACGTTTATGTTGGCTCTGCCTATAATATCTTTCAAACATTTGGAAATTTACCAAATCACCTTTCAGCTTTTTAATCTGTAAGAAGAGGTTAAATGAACCACGTTTCAATAAGGATAGGTTTGATTTTGCAGTGGTAAAAAATATCCCCCAAATTTCAGTTGCATAAGAGAGCAAAGGTTTTCCTGTGTCCATCATAGATTGATGGGAAGTCTTGGCTCTGCATAGTCACTTAAGACTCAAACTCAGTACCTCAGTACCTTTTTAAATGCTGCCCAAAGCAAATAATGCATGCTACTAATATTCTGTTTTCAAGCCTCTTCCCAAGACTTCGTGTTCATTAAGTAAATTATATGCTTCTAATTTAATTCAGGTTAAAAGTTACCAAATGTTTTGCCATACTTTAGGGCTCCAGCTAACAGTTTCCTTACCAGCTACCTCTTGTTTTCTAAGCCAATGCTATGTAAGTTTGGTGCAGTACCCCAAAACACTTCTGCAAACTGTATAATCAGGTTAGTATGGATTATGCTGTGGTAGCAATAATCCATACTAAAACACAAACAAGGTTTCTCACAGGATATTTTCTATTAAGGGTTGGTAGCTCCTCAAGGATCCAAGCTCAACAAAGTTTAGCCACCATGCGAAACAGTGTTGGTTGCCACACCAAAGAGGAAAGAGAACTTTGGAGGGTCTCTCACTAGCAATGAAATACACAGCCTGGAAACAACACATGTCTCTTCTGCTCACAACTCATTGGCAAGAAAAGTCCCATGCCCCCACCAAAGGGACTACTGTGTGCTCAGAGTGCAAATATTTGATGAAAAGCACTGATGACTATCACAAGCTACATAAACTTTAGGTCCCTTCCCATCATAAAATTATGTGGTGATATTTTGTTCTTCCTATGATTCAGAGAAATCTTTGTGTGATATCCTTAGATCACAGAAAGAGAATCATTATGCATGATTAAAACAATTTACCATTTAAAGGCATAGTCCTGAACCTGTAAAGGCTGTGCAAACTTTAGTGCCATGAACGAAGATATTAATCATCACTTTAGTAAAAAGTGTAATTCCATTTACATTCAGCTGACACCTCTCTAGTTATTCCTTTTAACCATGTGCCATGGTTTCTCTGAGACAAATGTAGTTGTTTACAGTAAAGCTCAAAGTCAAGGATAGACAAGGGCACAGCACTCTCAGCTCATTCTTGCCCAGTGTGTTGGCTAGCATTGACAGCAATGAATTTGCAGCCAATTTTCCACTTACCTCCATTTCCCAACTGTTCTGGGGGGAATGCTGAGGCAGCAGTCATGAACAGAGCCATTGTTTGGTGAGGGAGTTATTTTAAGCACACTGATTGATGTTCAACCTGGAAAACACTTTAGCTTGATTGTGCAAAAGTTTCTAAGCCCATATATTGAAGCAAAAGGTGGCTGATGCAATGGACAGGAATACTCTCTAGTTCTGCCATCCCTTGCCCTTGCCTTGGAAATCTGTGCATATGAGCAGGAAGTAGAAGAAAATAAATGGCACACTCTGATTAAATGTGCAAACCGAGTTATTCCACGTAAAGTAAAAAAAGGAAATTTCTTCCCCAGCATGTGGTTTACAAGCCTGCAGGCAAAGCAACATAGTACTTCACATTCAATAGGGTAGAATACAGCCTCTGGGTCTGGGAAGAGGAGTGATTTGACTGTAACATGAGTGCTTAATGGCTATCTGGCCACTGGCTGTGACCCTTTGTGGAGGTCCTGAGTTCAATCCCCAGTACCATAAATAAATAAATAAATAAATAAATAAATAAATAAATAAATAATCTTAAAAAAGAAATAAAGATGTTCTTGGGACATGTATTTAGGTATTCTATAGCTTTGGGAATACCCACAGAATTCCAGGGAGAATAGAAGCCTGGAAAAAGGAGCAATTTGAATATAAAATCAAATAAATTCATTTATTTAGAATTTTGGAAAAATGCATATGAGAATCCTATGTAGGCATATCACTTGAGATACTGACTTGGCAGCTGTAATAATGGTGGCTTTAACAAGATGGAAGTCAATTTCTTTTTGATGTTAAAGTCTAAACTGTAGCTCAGCTTCCTTCCCTCTGAGGGTCTTCATCGCTTAGTTCTCCATCCCTTTGAGGACATGGCCTCCATTAGATAAAGTAGGCTCCCTTTCCTCAATTCCCATGGCAACATTGAGCTACACAGGAGAAGGCTTAAGAAATATTTGTCGAATTGTTGAATCTTTTTTTTTTTTAAGATTTGTTTTATTTATTTCCCTCCCCACCCCCCCCACCCCACCCCTGCTGTTTTTGTGCTTGCTCTCTGCTCTCTGTGTGTTCTTCTGTGTCTGCTTGTCTTCTTTTTAGGTGGCACCGGGAATCGATCCTAGGACCTTCAGGAGTGGGAGAGAGGCACTCAATCTCTTGCGTCACCTCAGCTCCCTAGTCTGCTGCGTCTCTTATTGTCTCTCCTCTGTGTCTCTTTTTGTTGCGTCATCTTGCTGCGCCAGCTCTCTGTGTGGGCCAGCTGTCCTGCGCAGGCCAGCACTCCACGTGGGCCACCTTGCCTTTCACCAGGAGGCCCTGGGAATCAAACCCTGGACCTCCTATATGGTAGGCAAGAGCCGAATGGCTTGAGCCACATCTGTTTTCCGAACTGTTAAATCTTAAGTCACAGTTTAAAATTAGTGAAACTTTCCTTTAAAAACAACTAAATCATGGATTTAATGTTATTTTTCAAAAATAGTTGATTTTTATCATTGATCATAGCCAGTGATTAAAAATTGGATGTTTTATTCTCAATCAACAGCATTATCCCTTGGATAAAGGCAGCTATTTCCATTTTAAGTCAATTTTCAGACTCAAGGGTGTTCTTTATTTCTCAAACTGAGGAGACTCCTCTAAATAACCGTGTTGCATTATAGCATGTATGAGGTAGGTAAAATAAATTTTGATGAAAAATGTGGTTTCGGTTCAACAAATGATAAAGGAAGAGGAGCCAGACAAATTTTAAAACTTCAATATTACTACCAAACAAATAAACAAAAATTGAACATCCATTCATTTATTCAACATATATTTATTGAGCACCTACTATGCCCTAGGCTAGAAGTTGACTATATAAGGAAAATAAAGGCAGACTAGATTTCTGCCCTCAGGGGCTTCTCATGCTTCTGGGGGAGACAATAAATAAACATGTAAACAAAATATGTAATTACAGATTGTGAGAAATGCAATAAAATAAATAAACAGTATATTCTGATAGAGAAGAAGAGGGAGCATCTACTTTGGATAAGGGAAATTGGAGAAGGTCTCTCTGAATAGGTGACAGTTAAGCAGAGACCAGGAGAGGACATTGGAGAAGAGAACAAAGTGCTAGGGCAGAAAATTTTCTGACATGTTCAGCATGAATAGTATGATTAATAATAAGAGGCAATATATTTGTTCTCAGCATAGTTCTCTGAAAATTTGCCATGGTTTAGAATTACTTCTGATACTGCCTCCTGTTCAATTGTAGCATCCATTATTTCTTTTTGTTGAAGAATAGCAATCTAAAAATAAACCGATATTAAAGTTTGATGACCAAGAGAATATTCAAGCAGAAACCCTTGGAATAAAGCATTTCAGAAAAATATAGAATAAATTACAGAGATGGAAAGAGCAAAAATACTATCACGTGATTAATTTGAAGCTTATGTAGGAAATCCTGGATTTTGCCAGTTGTTTAATGTAGTGTTCCCAGAACAGATATCATTTTAATTTTGTGGCCATGCTGTCACTCCCACACTGGGGGGATGGGTCTACTTTATAATTAGAAAAATCACCCATTCCTAGTTCTGCTGGATTTAAAGCCAGATTGTTTTCTCAAGTTTGAGTACAGGGCTCTCTTCCAATTTGAATCCCCAAGGGATTGTGCTCATCTGGAAACTCCATCCTCTGAACACATTGCTATGGTGTCAGCCCTTCCGTGCTTTCAATGCATCCCCTTACCGAAAGAGATGCTTAAGATAGGGTTTGGAATCCTTTCCACTGCTTTTCTGTGTTGATGGAGAGCGTTTTGAAATGCAAACCAAGAAAATTTGCATCCCCAAACTTACCCAGTGACTTCCTAAATTGCCAAATAACTTTTCACCCTGAAATTCTTGAAAGGAAAGCCTGTAGAGATTTGGGGATGAAATGTGCTTTTGCAAAGACATTCTCACTCTTTTGTCCACTAATAGATGATCTACCAAAGGCCTGCATTACCATCTGGAATAGAAGACAAGTGACAGAGGACCTGACCGTTGTCTGCATGAGTGTGCTGCTCCATCCATGTGTCGTCAGCACAATAACAACCAGTGACAGGGCCTGGCAATGCTTTTGGTAGGAAATAGTTCTTGGAAAAACTTGCCTGCCTTTTCCTAATGAGTAAATTTCAAAAAGTGAAGCTGAAAGGCTCCTAAAGGAGAAAATCAAACAAATGCAGAAAGGTACATAAAGCAATTATAACCTTTGCCTAGAAGAAGATATCTCCAGAAAACATGGTGGTCCTATCATATCTGATTGGCATGAAGTATATGGATTACATGGAAAAGAGTGCCAAAAATTTCCTGGAGGACTTACGGTGGGATACAAATTGACTAATTGACTGCCAACTGGTTCCTACTGATGTGCAGCTTGTCTCCCTCCCTGCTCTTGCTCGTGATCATGTGTACCTCCTAATCAGGGAGAAGCTGAACATATTTAAGAAAAGCTAATTGCTTTGTTTGTATGTCCCTCTGATCATAGGGGTGGAGTCTTAGATAAGGTGACTATAACTTGCTAAATTAATTTTCCATCAACTTTTTCCAATGACTTCCAAATCTATTTTATGTCCTAGATTTATTCTCCTTCCCTGCCATTCTGTTTTTAGATATTCTGTCTAATCATCATGGTGTAGCAGAAGCAGGGGCACTAAACCTGAAGTCAGAAAACTAGTTGTGTGTGATTTGGGGCATGCCACTTTAACTTGCATCAAACATAATTTCCTAATCCATAAAAGGAGAATTATAATACATGCCTAATCCTCAAAGATGCTGTGAGCAGCCAATGAATATGATTATGAAAGCATTTTATGCATAATAAAAGGTTAAACAAGTGTCAGTTGTTATTTGTCTTATTCTAACTTGTGAGTTTCTTGGGTATTAGTAGAGATGTAGAAATGAAAACACCAAAAGAGATCAATATCCTATATTTCCCCAGCTGTTGCAAGAACAAAATATACCTTCAGAAGGATGACTCCACCTGAAGGATCTTGTTACAATGCAGATTCTGATTGGATAGAGTGGGAGGAGTCTGAGAGTCTCCATTTCTAAAGGCTCCCAGGCGATGCTGATGCTGTTGGCCCACAGAGTGGTCCAAAGCCCCAAGGAGAACGGGGTGAAGGGCTGGGGTAGGTGGCACAGACGAAGGGAATGATGAAGACTGAGCCTTCCTGGCTGTTGTTCCTTCATCCTGATACCGAACCAGAATAATGGGTACAGGATAACAGTAACTTTTGTTAAGAAATATTTCGGCTAATCTGGTTAAGTATGTGGAAATGTGTTTTTGTTCTTTTATTAAGCATATTTTGTGAGGAGTAAATCTAGTGCAAGAGATATATGGAAGAAATTGTGGCCTAACTCTGAACATGCCAGTCTTGACCATGATCTTTCACCTACATGGTAGCAAATTAGGGAAATTCAATTTGTAGAAGAGGCAATCTGTATTCTCTCAACCGGGAACTAGTCCAACAACAATAAGATCATTAGTTCATGTGACCTTAGCCATATTTAAGGGGTATTCTCTTGGGATGCTAGTATAAAATGTCTAGATTGGACATTGTGAACTAACATCCTTGTCATTCACATTTAGAACCAAATGACTTCCTCCTGGCATTTTCACAGCCATTTGGTAGGCTGCCATGATATTATGCATTGTTCAAAATAATTTTCCATGTTACTGCTGTTGCTTTTCTTGATTTATAGCTATTATGTACAAGCTGACTCTTGAAAGGGGTGGAGAAGTCAAGAAAAAAATAACTTTACAATAAACTGCTCCAAACAAAGAGCAGATGCTGAAGTTTCTTGAAATACCATCGTATTCTATAAAAATATAGGCTTATGATATATAGCTCTTGCTGACCCAATTTGAATGTGCAACTGTTACACTTTTTTTTTTTTTTTGAGATACAGTAGTTTCTTGATCCTTTGTTAGCTCCCCAAATAACCATCCCTTCTTTGTGAAAATGTGCTGCTGTAATTTGTAATAAAGACACACAGGCATATTATATTGAAGCACCATTCTTAAGATTGGCCTGCTAATCAACGCCCTAGGATAAAAAGAATCTTAGTTAAAATTATCCACAGAAGATCATAGGATGAAATATCTACTTATCACAATAACTGATGGATTCTTTTATTTAAAATGGAAAAACAGAAAAGGACCCAACTCTGTGCAATGGTGTAATGTATAACCAAGCCAGTAGTTGTTGCTAGTGCACAAATCCCTTTCAAGCTTAGATTTACTGCACTGGAAGAATCACTTCCATATACAGGGACTTTTTAGCAACATTTGCAAAGAATTCCCAGTCTTTCCATTTACAACTGTGCAAAGTTCTTGTGCTGAGTCTTCACCAAGTAGATGGCTTGAGCCATCTTTGCTCTTAACTGCACAGGACTTAAAGAGGTTCCATCTGCCTCCAAAATGCATTGCAGGAGATCTGCCAACAATTGTTTTTTAGCTAGGAATGGCCTCTCCATTTGGTCAAGGTTTCATCTCTTTCTGAGTCTAGGTGTCAGTGACTTTGCTACCACCCTGAATGCGGTGGAAAGAGCAGCTTCCAAAATACAAGTTGTGAAAGGCCTCTTTTATTCTACTGTAATACAAAGGTCTCTAGATAAACCCATGAAAACGCTGTCTTGACTGTAGACATATTAAGTGCCTCTTGCATTTCATGGCCACTACCAAGTAGGCTATGCTGTGAGACCAGTATAGGAGACTGTTGATTTTCACTGGTTCTCATTTTACTAGTGGTAACCTGACATTAGTAAAAGATTTCTAGAATGTCTGCAGAATAAGCAAATTAGACAATAAGTTTTTTTTCTCAAAATAAACATATTTTTCCGATGTAAAGAATTAATATTCATTTGGGACAAGAGTCAACACAGTTAATTATTTTAAATCTTCCCAAATATCAATGAAGAGGGGCCGGGTGGTCCTCAGCTGGGTTTGTTTGCTCGACTGGAGGACCTACAGACACACCACATGAGGCTGGAAAGAAACAGTGTCTTGATTCACCAGGAGATCTGAGATGTGCAATCTCAAAGCAACCCCCTTCTTAAGAGTTTTCTTTACGGCTTTTATACCCGGTTGAAGCAAAGAAAATTACTTATCAGCATGACACTCCTAAGAGGGCTCAGAAAAATTAGTTTTTGCTTTCCTAGTTAATCTTAAAATATGCATGGTACTTGGGGTTAGGTAATCCTGGGGCGATAAGGACGGGGTGTGGTACGGATGTGAAGGCACTTTTTTGGCGGAGCTAAATCTGGTTAGCTCTGCATGCCTCCTGTCTGGTGAGTAAGAGTCACACTGGATTTTTCTAACATTATAAGGTTCAGTACAATGCCCTAATATTTAAGCTGTACTGGGTTTTTCTAGTTGTACCCCAACATCTAGAAACTGTTAACATTTTTGTGAACACTCTACAGACATTGCTTTTTTCGTATCCTTGGGTAAGTTATTCAACTTTTCACTCTTATGTATCTTTTCTCTCATGTGTAAAATGGTAATAAAAATAATATCTATCACATAGGGTTGCTTTGAGATTTAGATGAGTTAATACAGATAAAACCTCTAACCTTGAGTCTGACAATAAATATTTAATAAATATTATTAATATTATAATCACAATATGTGCATATTTTCTAGTATGGATATTCTTTCCAAAAATGGAATAAAACTATACATGCTAATTTGTAACCTTTCTTCACTCAGTAATATATTGATGTCATCTTTTCATGTCTGTAAATATAAACCTAGATGTATATTTTAAATTGCCACATAATATTCTGTTATACAAATGCACTAGAATTTTTTAAAAGTCTGTTTTTACTTTGGTCTTCCTCATCAGCACATCTTTGCACATTTCCTTAAACCAAGTTCTTAGAAGTGGAATAGCAGATCAAACAATAAGAAATTTTTGAAAGTGAATGTTTTTAATAGCTCAGCTTAAGGAGCTGACTAAAAAATACAAATGCATATTTGATAGGCAAATGAAAGAAGCCTGGTATTGGGCTCTCTGTGTATTGGTTATGAATACTGGTGTTGACGTCACCTGATTCAAATCCCAGCTCCACCACTTAATAGATGTATGACCTTGGGCAAGTTTCTGAACTACTCTGAGCCTCAGTTGCCCCATCTATAAAATATGGATATTTCTAAGGACCTTTTTAATAAGGTTACTGTGAGAATTAAATAAGATTATGCATACAATGCAAAGAATAGGTCTTTGATTATAGTAAGGGCTCAATAAATAAATATTATTTAACATCGTTTTTTTTTTTTTTTTCTTTTGTATAGGTAACGTGAAATAGAAAAATGAGTAACTGTCTACTGAAATTGATCTTTATACATTTTAGGGGAAGTGGTATAAATTTTCACAACTTTCCCCCAAAGAACAATTAAAAATATTTCAATTCATTTTAAATTGTTTTCTTCTTTGTCCTTCTTTCTATATAGGTTGATATATAATTCCTGGAGGAAGTGCTTTGAGTTGTTGAGCAAAAGAGGATCAAATCATCTAAACAAAACAGTCTCAGGAGCTGCAACTTCCCAGAGTGCTATGGATCCCATTAAGTCATTTGCACTCTAATTGATTTAAATCCTAAAGCACTAGCAGAAAGAAATCTTTCCCTTCCTCTATCCTTATGCTTGGTGATAAGACCATACCCTCAGATGATAAAAGGCATAAAAAAAAAAAAGAATGTTTTTTAAACAATAAAAAACGTATCAGCTGTCTTAGTTTTCTAGGCCACCTTAACAAAGTACCATAGATTGGGTGTTTTTAAATATCAGGTGTTTATTGTCTCACAGTTCTCGAGGCTGGAAGTCAGAAATCAAGGTGTCCCCAGGACC
This sequence comes from Tolypeutes matacus, assembly GCA_026826555.1. Taxonomy (NCBI): domain Eukaryota; kingdom Metazoa; phylum Chordata; class Mammalia; order Cingulata; family Chlamyphoridae; genus Tolypeutes; species Tolypeutes matacus. The sequence continues at coordinate 29,632,129 of JAKSZT010054487.1, forward strand.
ATGCTTCCCTGAAGTCTGTAGGGTTCTGTAGTGGCTTGCTGGCAATCCACAGTATTCTTTGGCAATTTCTGCCTCCATCATATGGTTGTCTTCTTTCTGTGTCCTCTACAAGGACACCAGTCATATTGAACTAGGGTGCACGCTTATCCAGTTTGGGCTCACTTTAACTCATAACATCGTCAAAATGCCTATTTCCAAACAGGATTGCATATACGGGACCTGGGTTTAGGACATGAACATATCTTTTCCAGAACATCAGCTAAAGCAACGTATTTTGTGAAGTTCCATAAAAATGATTTATTTAGTCTACAGGACTTACCCTGTTAAAAAGTATAGTGTTACCCATTATAGTGAGTAGCAGCTGGTTTACAAATGGGATTGTGGCTGAAAAGGGTAGTCTAGAGATGAAATGTCAATTGAAAGAAAGCTAGAGAATAATCTAGGGACTGAAATAACACAGTGAACCCAGAGGTAGATGAGAATTGTGGTTGATAGTACCAATTCAAGAGTGTCCCTCTGTGAGCTAGAGCAGATGTATGTCACTATTGTAGGGTGGTGGGAATGTGGAGAAGCATGGGAAAAACACAACTGGAGTGACCTATGGAGTGTAGTTAACAGCAATACTGTAATATTCATGCATCTATGCCAAATATGTACTGTGCTGATAATGGGGGAGTATGGAAATAGTGTGCCAATGTACACTATGGACCATGGTTAGTGGTAATAGTCTGATGATATAATCTGTAACAAATGTTTCACCCACAATATAGTGTGTTGGTGAAGGGGTGTTATTTGGGAATTCTACACATGTACATGATTGTTTTATTAAGTTCACAACTTCTGTAATAAAAAATAAGTTGGGAGAAAAAAAAAATATATGGTGTTACCAAGGAATGTACTTAAGGCTGTATGTGTAGGTTTTCCTTAATAAAAAAAATTAAAATGTTTCTCTTGATATTTGGTTTAGCCTTCTTCAGACTCTCTTAGTGAATGTCTTTCACTAATCATGTGAACTGTTTAATAAAAAAGCAGAATCTGGCCTTTATAATTAAGAGGCTTCCCAGGACAATATGCTTTGGCAAAAACAGTTAAAACTGTTTTGAGAGTGTCATAGGGTTTCTGCTTTACCAAAAAAAAAAAAAAAAAGGGAGGGGGGGTGGACTGCCAGATGTATTCTTTTAACACAGGAAGATTTTCCATGGAGTTATATAATCCTTACCTTGCCAAATATGTTTGGCTATGGCTGGTGTTGGGGCTGCCAGCATTAGCAGATAAGAGACCATTAATTTGAGCATGAAGACGCTTGGGCCTCCCAGAGTGTGCCTGCCTGGCAGGGCACATAATTAGTACTGCATATTGGGCACTGCTGAGCCACACAGCAGTAGTACAGGAAATGTTTTGCTGTAAAATAGAAAACTCCAGCTCTAATTCATTTAAGTTGTGTTATGGAAACTCAGGCTGTAGAAATGACGTAACCTCTAAGGAGTCTTATTTGCCCTTCAGGCAAAATTCTTAACGAAGGAGGATGGATGCTATAGCTCAATATCTATGCTTAAGAAGATCATACCAAATGCCTTCCTTAAATCCATCCTTAAAACAAAATGAAGCTCATTAAATTACTTTTGTTTGTTCTCAATTAGTCTCCTTTCAGAAGTTTCTGTTCTCCACCTCTCATCTAGCCTCCCACTCAATGAGTTACCTGAAGGCAGGACATTTTCTTGCTCATCTTTCTGTGGCAATGATGTTTGTTGAATGAGTAAATGACTGTCCATTGAATTTAGCCTGTGATTTGCTGAACAATTTGTTAATGACAGATACAGGCCATTATACATTTTGTTAAAACCTATAAAATTGTATGGTGCAAAGTGTAAACCATAATGTGAACTGTAGACCTTGGTTCATAGCAATGCTTCAATATTTGTCCACCAGTTGTAACAAATGTACCACACTAATGTATGATGTTATTAATAGGGGAAAATGTGAGGGATCGGTGGGGTACATGGGAATCCCCTATACTTTCTATGTAACTTTTCTGCAATCTAAAGCTTCTTTGAAAATACAGTGTATTATATTTTAAAAAATGGTCTCTAGCATGATGTTGTTAACAATTACTGTGTAGAAATAATGAATGTGTTTTTGTTTTCATTATAATCCTTGGGATCAAGGAAGGGGAAAAACGTTTGGTATTTCTGTGGCATTTAATTATATTTCCATACTTTTGTTTTCTGCAGTAAACACTGCCAATAGTGTTAGCCCTAATTTAATATTTGATGACATTGCATTCATCCTACTTTTTCCAAGGAGGAGAACGTCTTTCAACAGGATAGATTTATGTTCCTTTCTGTTTATCTAGTAGTTATTTCAGATATGTTTTCTCCATATTTCACCCATTGCCTGCTAATGACCTGACAGTTTTGACTGAAAGGAGGCAAAGTCACTTCAATTTAGACATTTGCTGAGTGTACAATGGTCTGACTAAAGAGAGCTCACACATCTGCCAGCTGCATCAGCACCATGCATTAAATCAGCAGGAAAGCTGTGTGGATCTCCAATGGACCCTGCAGGAATTCTGGATTCAATGAAGTATAATATACAGTTCACAAATACACAGAAAACTGAAAGGAGTTTCCTTCTAGGCTTTTCTGATTATTCCATGTGCCCTCCACCCCCTAAATGTTTTTGTACCCACATCGACATTTTAAATGTCTAAAATCAACATGAATTCTACATAAGTTAAATACAGAACATGCCGTTGGAAAGGATCTCAGAACCGATCTCATCTATCTTCCTTGTTACAGGCAACAATAACTCTTAATCACATTGCTAACTCATGGAATCTCTAACCCTCCCTTTCATGATTTCTAAATAAAACCCCTTGGCTTTCCTGTGGAGTCAGCTCAGGTATTTAAGCATCCTTGGTTATACATGTGATTTACAGGAGAAGCAAAGCAGCAGACAGATTTCCTGTTTATATTAATAGTTTAACATTCCAGACCTAACCATTTCAATAGAGAAAGGAAAGTTAGATGTGACAGCATATTATAATGGCAGTTCATTGTTCTTCCATTGTCTTCATTGTCTTCAACATTCCTTGAAATTTCAAGAAAAAAATGTTACCTTGGCTAACATTTATGAAATCTATCTGTCTGGTTATTTTCCAACTTATTTTCAATGCTGTTATTTTCAAGCATGTATGGGGCCTCTGTGTGCATGATGTTGTTGTCAGAATTGGTGAAGTGAGGCTCATTTATGCATTCATATATTTAGCAAACATTTACAAAACCTCTTCTACAAATCAAATACACGGGACTGGATGTGAGCTTTTACCTCAGTTGGGCTCCCATGCTGGTATTAGAAATTCAAATAAATCATTATATTGCAGAGGGAGCACAAGGGAAGGAGTTATTAAATTCTCTTCTTTAGAGATACATCAGGAAGTCAGCATGGAGTTGATATCTCTTGAAGGATGATGAGTGTATTAATCTGCCAAAGGGCTGATGATGCAAAGTACCAGAAATCTGTTGGCTTTTATAAAGGGTATTTATTTGCGGTAAAAGCTTACAGTTACAAGGCCCTAAAGAGTCCAACTCAAGGTTGCTTTCTCAACAAAGTCAGTTGTCACGTGTTGAAGCAAGATGGCATGATCTCTTCTGGGTTTTACTTCCCCTCTGGGCTTCTTCTTCCTCTTGAGGCTCTGTCGACCCAGCTTCTTCCTGATCTCAGCTGTAGGCCGGCATAGGACTTGTCTCTCAGGGCTTCCTAGATCAGTCTCAATCTCTCTTCCCAAGGTCAGCTTTAAGCTGTCCGGCAAATAGCTCATCTCTCTCCCAGGCCCCAGGATCAAACATGGCAGAGCTCTCTCTCTTCCTGAGTGTTTTCTTGATTGAGTGTCTGTTTATATCAGCCCACCAAGGGGACAGAGACTTAAACTGAGTTAGGTGTTACTGACATAGCCCAATCAGGAACCCTAAATTGATTTTATCAAGTAAACTTAATCAGAGGCCCCTCACTGAATTTAATACAATCAAAGAGTATCACACCCAGAAGAATAGATTAGTTTCTCTTTTTGGGATTCATAAATAATTTCAAACCACCATGAGGGGAAAAAATTCATATTTCTGGCTATAGGAAATTTCTGGAAGTGCTGGAAAGCAGGTAGCTATTAAAATAGAATAGTTCAAGAACATAATAAGGTTATTTCAATATTAAATAGCCGAATGCTAGAGGCAATGATATAAATGATAGAACAAACTAGGATCTTAGAAAGCATCCAGATCTGCCCCCTTCACTTAAAGACAGTGAAACTGAGGCTGAGCAGTGAAAGCAGCTTATACAAGGTCACCTGGCTGGTAGGTGATGGAACCAGGATCCAAGCCCAAGTAGTCACATGCTGAATATTGCCGTATGTAACAGTATCTTATCCAATCTTTATGAATGGAGTGAATCAATACTGTGTTGTATGTTTGACTTCATTCTATTTTTGACAACAAACCACTCAGTACTGTGATATATACAACCAATGTTATAAGCACTCCCAAACCAAACCAAAACAAAACAAAACAAAAAAATAAAACAAAAAACAAAAACACAAAATGTGTCCTTAGGCATATAGACATTTTAATAATATTTTAGGTATGTATAATACTTTACATTTTACAACGTGCTTTCACAGACATCATATTTTTCCTTCCAAATAAACTGTACAAGTTAGGAAATGCTAAGTTAGAGTTTGTGACTCACCCAGTGCCACACAGTTAATAAGTGGCAAAGCCAGGACTCAAGTCCCTGAGGTCCCACTCTACTGATGACAACTGTTATACTCCCACTACCTCTCTAACATGAAGTATGCTACAGATGCCTTACTTCTCCCAGTGTCATCCTGGCATTTAGTTAATACCAACTGTAATCTAGCACTCTCTTGGAAGCTCTTGTGGGCACAAAAAAGTTTAGGATGTTGTTCTGCTTTCACCAGCATACAACCTAGTTGAGAGAGAAGAGATTGAAATGAATTAAATAGAGAATAGTACATGGTAGGTTTTACTACAGATCTAAATTTGTGCTACCTTTAAGTGCAGTAAATATTCTCCAGATGCCAAAGTACACTGGGGAAGCAAAAGCCCATGGATGATTTATTTTGGAAACTGGAAAACTGAAATCTATCATCGATTTATACTACATTTCCTGATGATACATGAATGATCAGCTGAAAAAAAGTAATTAGAGAAGATCAAGAATGATAGAACTAAAATGGCAAATGGCAGGTAGAGCAAAAATACATATCCAACAAGGGAATGATACTATTTGGTCTTCTTAATGGATGTGAAACTTAGACTTGTCACAAATCTAGTTTTCAAAATCCTTTAACTGTGGATGCATCAATCCTTTGGCAATCCTGGGATATTCATTCTGCCCCAGCAAGTCCATTAAAACAGTTTGTACAACAGTCAGATAGCTAAGGGGAGGATTCTATGCTGCAGTAGATATTGCCAAAATTCCAATCCTGGTGTCTTGGACCTATCAACTTTGCAAAGCACCCGAGTCACCTTCTCCCTTAAACATAGTGCTTTTTATTTTTTAATAGATAGCAAAATGTGGGAAAGGCTATTTCAAAAATTAGTTCAATACTACATTTTCTTTTGAGTAACTTGACCTTACTTTCTAAATTCTGCAGAAAGATGATTTAAATCTGGCAAAGCTTAAGTGTTATTTTTTAGCCTTGTTTTTCCCCATGAGTACTCATTTTCCTATTTTTAAATCTTCATTTTTCCATATGCTCTGTTATGGATAATGGCCAATTATGTTCCTTCCCATAGAAATAACAAAGATAAGCAGTAAACAGTTGCTTCCCTAACAAAGGATTTGATTACATCTGACTTGATTTTTAGGTTGTGTTTCCACTGGGTACTCTGACAATTCACATTAGAAACATTTTGTACTCCTGGCTTTGATGACCTTCCACACCATCTTAATTGACAGAATCATTAAATTGCTAACCTTGAAAGACTTTTGGCACAGTGGTTCTCAAACTGGCCCATATTAGAATCACCTGGGGAGTTTTAAAAACTGCTACCTGGGTCTCACCCCTCACCCATGGATTCAATGAGTCTGTGGTGCACTCTTGTGTTGGGATGTTAAAACCTCCCAGGCTGAGAGAGGTGCAATGTAGGTTAGATGAAATCATCCTAAAAGAGAAGTGGGGGTGACTTCTTAAGAAATTATAAAATAAATCTTTAGTAAAAAAATTAAAACTATTAGGACCAGCATGAAACTAAGCTGTCATCACAAAATCCAAGTGTTATGCTACTTCTAGACAGTGGGGTACTGACATATGTTTAACAACCAACTCTCTGTCAAAGCCCTGAGGCCTATTTTGCCTATTTCCCTGAGGTAAATCCTACCATCAGGGCCAATTTCAAATTACCCTGACTTGCCAAATCCCTGAAAATTTAACAATCACCTCTGACTTGCCAAATCCCTGAAAATTTAACAACTGACTTGCCAAATCCCTGAAATTTAACAATCACCTCTCACAAGCTAGTTTGAGCCAGCTCCAGCACCCCACTGCTTCAGAGAGAACTAGCATGGATATGGCGATCACTAGCTGATTGGCGTTAGATAAATTACTTAATCCTTTTGGGATTAAATGTACTTATTCAAGTCTTATTTTGGTTAGAGCAGATAATCTTAAATTCTCATTTGAATAAGTTTTTAGATTAGCTGTTTTATACAGCAATGTTTGTTGGCCCATCTATGGTTTCATCTCAATAGGTTTTTCGATAGATTGGACTTTTGTGTAAATAATATTCTTAATAAGCGTCATTACTTAGTGTGCAAATCACTTAGAACATCAACAACTGTAAGATTTTCTGAAATTCTCTTCATTTTGAGGTATAATAAAATGATCTAGTTGAGCAATATATATATGCCACTAGATAAATAATAATAACAGGAAACACTCCTGTAAAGCTTTTCCTGTGCTAAGCCCTCTTTTAAGCACTTTACATATATTAACTCACTTACTCCTCACAACTTTTTGAGGTATGTTCTATTATTATCCCCATTTTATAGATGAAGGAACTGAGGGGCAGGGAGGTTAAGTAACTTGCCTGGTGACACACAGCTAGTAAATAGTAAGCTGGGATTTGAACAAGGCAATGTGACTGTTTTCTTAACCAACGACCATGTGGTATCACAGAGAGTCAAAATTATATTTTGTATTGTTTTGGTATATTGTAGAATTCAAACACAGTTTTAACCTCCTTTTTTATAGGTTTATCTGGCTGGAGACAAAAAAACAAAAAAAAAACATGCCTAAGTTAAATATGCCTCCCAGACTTGCAGACCAAATACTCAGGGGCAGAGAGGCCTTGTCAAGGACAGCTTTTAAAAAAAAAAAATCTTGTTTGGAAATATTTAAAACTTACTGAAAGGTTGCAAGAATAAGACTAATTTTTAAAAAGCACATATACCGTTTTTCCAGATTCATTTCTCATTAATATTTTACCCCATTTGGAGTATCGATTGATCTCTTTCTATATGTATATATGAGTTTGTACATATATACACTCATATAATACTCTTTTTCTGATTGTTTTGAGGTAAATTATATATATCACAGCTCATTACCCCAAAATACTTCCATGTGTATTTTGCAAGAATGGGAATATTCTCTTACATAATCACAGTATGCTTTTTTATCTAATCTATCATATATTGCCAATTTCCTTTTGTCTCCAGTACAGAATCCAGTCTAGGATCACTTGTTGCATTTAGTTGTCATATGTTTTTAGTATCATTTAATGTGGAACATTTCCATAGTCTGTCTTTATCTTTTATGACATTTTTTGAAGAATTCATTCAACACCATTCTCCTTTTTTAAATAGAACATTCTTCATTTGGAATTTGTCTGGCATTTCCTCATGATTAGATTCAGGTTATGGATTCCAGACCAGAATATTACATGTGATGTTGCTTCCTCTAAAGGTGTCACATCTGAAGCCATATGTTGTTCATTTGCCCCTCTTTAGTGAGGTTGATTTTGATAATCCAGTCAAGAGGTTTCCAATTTTTTCCATTGCAAAGTTACTATGTTTTCCCTTGCAACCAATAAGCAGTCTTTGAGGAGATATTTTAAGGTCAAACTAATATCTTGCTCCTCATCAAAATTTCTCCCTAGATTTAGTATCTATTGACCATGCTTGCCTGAACCAATATTTACTATGATGGTTGAAAAATGGTGGTTTTTCCAATTCCAGCACTACTTCAGCATTAATGGTATTATACACCAAGATATGGGCATTAGATATGCTCATCCTTACTGGGGTGTGTTTATTTCTAAGCCCTTTGGCAGATAATACACACACACATACACACACACATATGAAAATGCATAATATATACATACACACATATATAAATACCGATATGCATGTGCAGTTATACATACATTTACACATATATGTACATGGTTTAGAAACCATGAGTTTAGCTTGATTCCAATCCATTCCAGCATGGTTCTCTCTTGCTTTCTCTCATTCCATCTTTGTATGTTGCCTTTTCCACGGTGAGAACTCTGGTTCCCAACATCAACAAATGTTCTCATTTTTTAATCATAAAATGATTCTACAATAGTTTCATAATTACTTGGCCATAGTTGGCCCCTCCATTCCTGCCTGTGAAAACTCAGCTGGATCACGTAAGTTCATGACTAGTTATTTTTCCAAAAAGCCTTACACAAGAATGTCTATAGCAGCTTTATTCATAGTAGCCCCCAAAGTGGAAATAACCCAATTGTCTTTACAGGAAAATAGATAAACTGTGATATAGTCATACAATGGAAGACTACTGAGCAATAAAAAGGGGAAAACTACTGCTTCATGCAACAATATGGATGAATCTCAAAAACATTTTGCTGAGTTTTAAAAAGGCAGACAGAAAAGAGTCATAATGTATGATTGCATTTATATGAAGTTTGGGAACAGTCCAAACTAATCTATGCTGATAGAAACCAAATCACTAGATGCTTTTGGTAAGGATGGGTTGGCAGGTGGACATTGATAGGGAAGGGGCATGAAGAAAATTTCTGGGATTAAGGACTTGTTCTATATCTTGATAGGGACCTTATAGCAGTACATGCATTTGTCAAAACAGACTGAACTCTACATTTACACCTGTGTGTTTCACTGTCTATAACTTACACATCAATTTTAAGGAATTGGCTGGCACAGAGTAGAGGCTGCCCGTTTTAGACAAGATCAGAGCTCGTCAGTTTACAACAGCTATCCTCCTAGATTTCCTTACCTCTCATTATGCTTTCTCATTACTCTCCTGGCTTCTGAAGCATTTAAATTTGCTACCCCTGATCAATTCTAGCACCAGCCTTCCTTTTACTATCATTTCAAGTATACAAAGTACAACATAGATTAGAATGTAGATAATTAAATGACATTATTAACTATTTAGGTCAGGAAAATATACATGTTTTAATATTGTAAATACAGACATGCAAATTGAAAATTTAAAAATAACACCACATTTTAGATTATTCCTCAGTGTAGGCCTTTTCCTATTTCACATATTAAGACGAAAACAAAAAGAAACAAACTACAATGTAGTCAGGTCTTGCCAATGTACACAGCTGATTTCCAACACTGAGTAGTCAAATACCACTTGGATGAGAAGACTATTTTCTCAGACCTTCTCGTAGATTCTGGTGCAGACCACACCCTTCATCTTACATTCCTTTAAAAGAGAAAGAGAGCCAGCAAATTTGTAATAAAAATAGAAATTAAAAATACACTCATAAGATTTAATTTAGAAAGAAATAAAATGTCAGTATGTCAATCTCCAGAAGCTCAGCAATATAACCATTGGAATAGGAGAAATGATTTTGAAAGGTTATCTATGTTACTGCAAAGGAATTTTTTTTAAAGTGGCAAGTTTTTATGCATATATATCGCATTACTTAAATTTATTAAATAGTGGTTCTCAAAGCTATCTGTACATTTGTATTTGGGTAACATTTAAAAAATGTTGATGACTGTCGTCTCTCTCTGCTCCCCACCTGAGATTCGGATTCAATTAGCCCACAGTAGGGCCCTGGTATTTGTATTTTTGGAAATCTCTCCAGGTAAATCTGTTGTGCAACTGTTGTTAAGAACTACTATACTAAAGGAAGAAACATTCAAAGCATTACATGAATCTATTTATATTCAAAGTATATGTCAATTAGTAAGCATAAACCTTAAACTTAAAAAAGAAATTTTTAGAGGTCATCTCATGTAACCTTTGTCATCATTCTTATCTTCTGACTAAAAAAATCTCTGATGAGCTCAGTTTGCATTACTGACATGGTTTAGTTCAAGTTCAGGTATTCTTGAAAGCAAAATTCTTAAATATCTGCAATTATTCTACAATTTAATCTTTTGGGATTCGTTTTGCTTTTAAAATTCAGATTTGTTTTTCTCTTTGTGAGACCAAATTAATGAGACATATCCATACTTTCTTTAACTTATAGTGCCTTTCCTAGGACTTTATTTCTAAAATCTTGGGCCAGATGTGAAGTCCTTGAAGATGAGTCTTTATGGTTTAAATATCACCCAAACATTAACACTGACTTTATTACTAGCCATTTTTATCCATTTGTATTCCAAAGAAAAAAGTAATATTCTGATCAATAATACAATGAATTTCTCCATTTAAATAGCATTTTTTTTTCTGTATTGAGAAATAAAATTCTCTTACCACTACCATTTTCCCATCCATCAACTTTCTCTTTATTGTCGTCTCTTTGCCATCCCATTTCTGTATTTGATTCAATGAGCCTCTCTCCAAGGTGACAATGCTCTGCAAAGAATGTCCGCATAATTGACTTGCCTGGAAGCTATTTGTTTAAAGAAGCACTTCATTCAATCTTGAATCATTCTCATAATAGATGTCTCATGAGGCACATTCATTTTCAACAGAATGCAATCTACACTTTTGAACACTAGCAGGAAAAATCCTCTCTCTTGAGCAGTAGACTACAAATTTTGAAGAGAAACTTTAAAGCTTACCTTTGTTTTCCTGTTATCAGCTGTGGTTTCTTCAAATTCCCGACCTAGCTTGAAGGAGATCTCTGTATTTTTAAAGGTACTTTCAGTTCTTATAGTTATAATATCCCCTTTCTTGCTGATGATCACACTGGGTTTGGCCAAATTTCCCAATTTCCTGGTGGCTAACCCGACACCTGAAAATCGAGATAGAGTTAGAATTGTGTTGATCAAGACAGTGCTCCAGGAAGACCATGTGTGCTGTGCTCTATTCTCCATAGCGCCTCAGTGTGGATGAAAGTAGCATAATTTACTCCTAAGGAAGTCACCACCTAATGAAAATACATGTCCACTGACTAGAATATTTTAGGTTTTGTTGTTATAAAAATAATGCCCAAAGATTTTTAAAAGTGTTTGGCCTAAATAGTGCAAATCATCCACTTTTACCACTTCCAGTCCTACCCCCCACTGAAAATCACTAATATAGTTTTGTATGGATCATTCTAGGCATTTTAGTTTGTACAAACAAATATCATATACATAATAGATATATATTTTTTAAATGAGACCATGGCATACACACTATCCTATGATTTTTTCCCTCAGTAGTATGTTATGAATATAGGAAAAACCTTCCCCACACCTTTGATAGAATCTCATTTCTAAAATTTTGTTGTGGCTTCCTAAGTTTAGCTAGTGGGAAAAAACTATCCATCTAGCTTCAAGATCTACAAATGAACATAGATAAATAAAATGATTTTTTAAAATGCTCTACATTTGAAAAAAATTAGGCCCTTAACTTTTTATTACTAATATCATACTAGATTAAAGAAATACACATGCAAAAAGAGGAGAAATATCAAATGAATGAAATACATGAAGGAAAAACCAGTTTTCTAAGACCCTCTGGAAGTCCTAATGCTATTTAATTTCTCCTATTAAAAATATACATGCTAAAGAAGTAAAGACTTACAGCTAATAGGTGGCTATTACTCATGTGCTTTTCTAATTCTGATGAATCATTTTGTTATTTTATATAAATTGGTGTTTTTCAAATTAAACCAACATCTCTGCATCAGAACCTAAGAATCTGCATTTTACTAAGCCACCAGGTGTTCCTAGGCACTCCAAAATTTGAAAACAGCTAAATTAGAGAGGACTTCATGGAGACTTTCTATACTTTATTGTAAAGTGAAGTCAGTGGATCTAACCTACCTCATAGTTTGGGTCTATCCCCAAAAGTTCTTATAGTTTACCTGGCAACAATGACAAAATTTGACTCATTTTATTTAAAGGTTGTTGGCATTACTCTCTATTACATTTACAAAGCTCTGAAAATTTCCAGACTTTACATCTATTATGTTTATATCTATGGAACATTCTCTAGAAACAGTATAAAATAAAGTTGATGTGACTAATGACTGGGTCCCCAATCCCACCCACTGCTCCAACTCCAGGAAAGTCTGAGGTTAATGTAACTGAGGTTGAATCCACTGTCACAACCCCATGTCTCTTTGTCCCAGTAACTTCCCTTGCTTTTGAGCATCCTGCTTTAGGAAGCATTTTTTCCCTTCAAACTCTGTATCTATATGATTATGTAATAATGGGCAACCTACAGATACAGAGAGAAAACTAAATTTTATTTAAGCTAAACATCAAAATTTAAAATGTTTTTTTTCTAGTATCCTCAATACATCCAACTCCTTATTTTAAGAGCACTTTAGTTGCTATACAACTAGCTTTCAGAAAAACCAGAGAATGGGTTGAATAAGCTTCTAAAATTTCTTTCTTTCAGGTTTGAAACCAAAGCCCTACTGCTAAGAAACTGCCCTTGAAATTAACGGGAGTTCCATGCATTTAAGCAGCTCTCATTTAGGTTAAAAATCTAGTAAAGTTGCCACAAACAAAATGTAAATAAATTATCTGAATGACACAATAGAAGGTTAAACCAAAAAGGGGATTATACTTCATCTTGGGCAAAATTCCCCATCTCCTGGAAAAAGTGTTAGAAGGAAATAGCCATGTAGCTTTCTTAAAAAGGATCTTCTCAACCCAAATGACAGAGAATATTTCTTACCCAGAGCTTTCATGTAATCATCAAAGTGCTCACTTGAGACCAGTTTCCACATGCCCAGGAATCTGTTGCACATCGTGATGGAGGAGAGTTCTAGCTGGGGTCCAGAAGACTCAAATGTGATGCACAGGCCTCAGAAGATTCTTTTCAAAGATGCCCAAGACACGTGACCCTCATAGAGACCCAATGGGGGAAAGGCAGTGTCCGAAAATGAATGGTTCTTCAATTATCAGCTGCCCATCCATTAGAACAAAAGATAACCCAACATAATATCTCCTTTTGATTTAAAAAAAAATTATAAAAATCAACAAGAATACTATTAAAACCTTCGCAAATTTTTTTTGGTCAGCCTTATATTCATATGAGTGCTTTGGTCCTTCATGCTTAAAAAAAAAAAAAAGACTTCAAGAATTGAGGCCTATACCAAGCTAAGATCTATGAATGTGAGCGAATGTATGTGTGTGTGCACGCGTGCGCATTTGGGCAACTTGGTCACTTTCAATCCTGAGTCTGCACAATTAAGAATTCTTATTGAAGGGGAAGGAAGAGGGGGAAATGTCCATGAGTACTGTGATAACGGCCTCAAATATGTTGTGGGAGAGAAATGCAGGGAGCAATGTGAGGAAGTATTCATAGGTAAGGGAGGCTTGGCATATTTCGCATAGTCAAGGCAGGCAGAGTAGGCAGACAATGAGGTCGGTTTATTACAGTCGAGTACAGAAATTGTATTCATGTAACAGGACAAGGAGTAGCACTATGACATACTCTTTGAACACAGCAAAGAATTTTATCTAAAAAACAAACTCAAGACTAAGCAGCTTAGTTAATATAACAGCATTGATATACTTAAATCATTTAAAGTAAATCCAGTTTTATAAAGAGAAAGGATTATCTATAAAAACAATATTTTCTATATTGAGAACTCCCTATGTGCCAGTCATTGTGTTAAATGCTTAATACAGATGCCCTCATCTATCAAGAATTAGGTAATGTTATTATGACCATTTTGACAATAAGAAAGCTGGCGCTCAGGGATGTTACGTAAATTGCTCAAGGTTTGAAAGCTTGAATAGGGAGAGGTAGAACTGGCACCTAGCATTGTGATCTCAGAGCCCATTCTTTAAAATGTTTTCTTATACTGCTCCTACCACACCAGATATGCACAGAGGCCCTGGCCAAAGCGGTGGTGATACTTGCTTCACCATGACTGGCAAGAGGCACTCATTATATGCTCAAAAATCAAGAGAGGTGAAAATCAAGAAAGGGGGCCACCAAGCAGTTATGGTAGTCCGAGCCCCAGCCTTTGATCAGGGGGAGCAAATGTAAAGACACTTAGACTATAAGTGTTGCTTTTAGCAATGCCTAGTTGCTACTTTGGCTTTTTCTAGCAGGTTTTCCACAATTAGCATTAATCCTGGCTGTGAGACAACAACTGATATTACCAGGTTTTATACATTCAAGACAAAGGTTGACACTCTTCACGACAATGAAAACATCACATGATCAATTTGCTTATAACAAGCAGAATCACTGGCTTCATGGGCTCAGGTAACCAGTGCCACAGCTGTGCCATAGCTATTGGAATTATGTAGTTAGGGTCCAAGCTGGGTCAAAATGTGGCATCATATGTAGTGTGCTCAAGTTTCATCTTACCTTACAAGTGCCCGAGTAGCTTAAAGTGGGTGTGAAATAGTGAGTAGGAAAATTCTTCAGCCAACGAGCTAACCCAATCTTAGCCCCAGAGAATGTAACTGGAGGGGGTACATTTTACTAGGATAGAGAAAACAACTCTGAAAAAAAGGGCTTTTGATAAGTGGATGCACTTTCATCTCCAAAACACTTTTTAAAAATGAATGATATTTTCACGTGAACCTTCAAAAACATTTCTGTCAGTACTGCTTTATTAAGAATTGCAGCCTTTACAGTTTAGGTTTTCTGTCTAAATGTGTGAAGGACTCTCAAACTCTCCCACTAGAGCTGAACACTTCTATTCAGAGGAGCTAGTACAGGAAAGCTGTAGGAATTTTCAACAGACCTTTTATTGTATATAGGAATAGAAATGGACTTTATAATAAATACTGAGCTATATATCGCCAAAGCAGAAAGTTTATAACTTTGGAGCATTTTTAGACAGAAGAACTTTCATCTTTTAGCTTATCAGCAACTGTACCTGATGCCTGGGATTCATCAGTTTGGACCTTGTGGGATTCTAGGGCCAATATATGGATCAAAGGCACAGAGCAAAGCAATGAGAGGAAAAGATAGAGATTAAACCAGGCTCGAGATACTGTCACTCTTAGCTGAGAGAGACATCAGTAGCCTAGCAAGAAAGGATTGATAATAAACACCAGAATCACATTTTAACTATATACATATATATATTTAGACTTATACATTTAGAATTTTAGATTTTAAATATAAAATGGATGCAGCATCTCTACACTGTGGATTCAGTTCTTCTTTCACCATTTTATTGCCCATGGAAACATCTCAAAGTAAAGGGGAGTTACTTGAATCATATCCTGAAAAGAACAACCAGAATGTCCAACCAAAATAGTTAAGGAAAGCATGCTATACAGCATGCCATGTAAATATCCCTTCAAGCTACATCCAATTGTATATTTGCAAAGGGAATAATCAACCATCATGAAGAAGATTAACAAAGACTTCCGGATCCTCAACTTGGATGCCTAAGATCTGACTCAATTCCTTTAATTTATTTATTACAAAAATATTTATTGAGAGCTTACTAAGTGCCAGGCACTACTATTTGAGGTGTTGGGTAAACATCATTGAACAAAGTTCCATGCACTCATGGAGCTTGTATTCTAATCATGATTTGATAAAGGCTTGAAGCAAGAAATTTTAATTCTAGTGGGTCTGAAATTATTTGTAACATAGAAATATTGTGATAATAATCGATGGCAGGAGAAGCACACATTATACCAAGAGGAATAACCAATAAAGATGGTTATTTTTAAACCATTGAGAAGATCATAAAAATGGACCTTAGAACTTTCACTTTCAGCAATGACAGGTGAGGACATAAAACTAACTTTCCAACTGAGGCATCTAGAAAAGCTGGACAAAATTAAAAAATAAAAAAAAAAAGAAAATTCTCAAAGGCATCAGAGAGATAAAAGGCAGGGGAAAATAAGGGTCCAAGATTTGGGAGAAAAAGGAAAGCCCAGAAAGAGAGGCCCATTATTTGTGGCTGATGTTCCTCTAAGGACCTACCAGTTCTGCAAGAGGCAGGCGAGAAGCAACAAGCCCAAATGCATAGGGTTAGGGGAACACCGTGGGAGAGGGGTGCTTGATCGTTACACTTTGGCTTGGGACTTTGGGAGTAAAGATGATCTGGAAATGGACCCAAGCTAGCCTCAGCTGAATTTTTAAAATTGGATTAATATGGTTGGAAACAGCTAGTGAACTTAGACACCTATCAGGAATAAACATCAACTGTCTCCGAAGGAAGATAATGTCACTCCAGCTCTAAATTTATTTATACATTTTTCATACACATTGCTAATTAAAAACAAATGGAACAAACAGAGATAAGAAAATATGCTCAAAAAGAAAATAATCGACAACAAAATGCATGATCCATGGAGCAGACACCTAATGTAATAAAAACAAACAGGTGATGGAAAATATTAACAGAAGCAAAAGATCTTTAAAAAAAAAAAAAAGCCAATAAAATTTATATACTCTTTGCAAGAAGGATTAAAAAAAAAAGAAAGCAAAATTGTTAATACATCATTTGATTAATATATCTTAATTATTAAAAAGATAAGAAAATATTATGAATTAATTCTTGCCAATACATTTGAAGATTTATAAGAAATTTTACAAATTCCTTAGAAAACACACTTTACAAAAAGCGATGCATGAAGTAGGAAATCTGAATACTTCCAAATTTATTAACAATGTTGAATCTATCATTAAAATCTCTCTCACAAAGATATCCTCATACCCACTGGCTTCACCAATGAATTTCTCCAAAGATTTAAGGAAGAAATAACAGCAATCTTACACAAACTCTTCCAGAGAAGAGAAAAGGAGGTCCTCATTTCTGACTCGCTTCTACTAGGGTCTGCACACGTGCTGTTCTCTTTTCCAGGAATGCTTCCCTCCTTCTCTTTTGCTGGAATGCTTCACACTCCCATTTGGTTAATCCTTAAATCTCAGCTCAATCAGCCTTTCTTGCCTTTGGGACACAACCTTTAGATTTCAGCTCAATCATCTTTCCATTTTTATAGTTACTACAATGGCAATTTTTATTAATTTTGGATGATTATTTGATTAATATGTATGCCATCCATTCAAGTCTGGGCTCCATGTGAGTAGAGACAATGTGTGATTTTAATACCCAAGTACGTAACACCAAGCGTGCACATAGTAGATAATCAATAAATGTTTGTTAACAATCTGACTGAATAAAGAAAATACAAAATTTTCTACTTACTAGAGTTATTGTTTGCATTAAGTCAGAGTTATTTTTTGCATTAAATATTATGAAAGCATATTATTCTCCTAAACTTCTCTCCTCTCTCTCTCCCATGCCTTCTCTTCCCTCTCTTCCTTCCCTTTTCTTACATGCTGGAAGCATGGAAAGTCAAAGGCTTTGGAGCCAAACCCAAGTTGGAAACTTAGCTGTAACCCCTATTCCTTCACTTGGGCATTCTTTAAGCCAATGGAAAGAACAGGTGCTTCTTCCCAAGTTCAGGATACAAGATCTTATTACATGGGACTAGGAAAAGTGCATGGCGGATGAATCCAAGATTCACTGTGTACATTCTCACTGCAAGCAGACATTTTTTCAAGGTATAGTGACTGTACTGCAATAGCACTGAGAAAAACATGGTGAGTGAAGTAGCAACAGTCCCTGCCCTTGTGATCTTTATACTCTAGTTACGAAGACATTAAACAAACATTCAGAGACATGTTAACAGTTTCCAATTATTATATTCTATCTTTTATTGATGGAAGCAGTGGGAGTGTCCTTAAAGAGCAGTTAACCATTGCTATGTAGGAAGATACCTTATGGAGTTTCTTAGACAGCAGATAATATGAAACCAAAGGTCTGATTTATCTTCAGAATTGAGCCACTAGGGCATCTGGTGCCCCACCAAGACAGCTATTTGGCAGCAGATGAATGACAATGACACTACAGGCCTACATCCCCTTTTCATGTTTCAAATTAAGTGATGTCTTTAAGTTTAACAGCACTGAGATTAAAATTGCTTTCTTAATGTAAATCATTCCTTACTACTTTCTCAGCCACCAGTGGATATTTGGTCTCTTCGTTACTCTGATGACAATGGCGTTTATGCTGCCCAAGCATAGTTAATTGTTGTCAGTTGTTCAATAAAGAAATTGAAATAGTTTGTGAGTCTTCCCCACAATGCAATTAACTTTGTTTTTTTTTTTTTTTTTCAAGTTTCATATGGCTTCCTTTCTTACAGTTTGTCTAAGATTTCATATCATTATTCCTAATAGAACAACTGAGAATTGAAGTTACTCGTTCACTGGGGAATGAAAAAGAAAACTAGGATTGCTGTATTTCAGTTCCTTTCTCTGGTCATTATAATATACTGAGCTTCCCACAGTTTTTCTGCTCCATTTGAATTTCCTCTTGGAGAGAAAGTGGTATTAATTGCATCAAAGTAGGCTATTCTTTTCACACATTAGTACAAAGATCTGTAGGGGCATGTTTTAGGAATCAGCCACCTGCTCCCTTTTTGCTGAGGGGAGGAAGGAATCCCTTAAGAATATCTCATTTGTAAAGCATAGTGGAAAATGTGTGTGTGTAGCTTTATTTCATTTGGAACAAATATAAGCTCATAAAAGTTCAGGTGATTTTCTAACCATGCCTTACCCGAATTGCCTACATTGTTTCCTTCTTTATATCTTTGCTTCTGTCCTTAAAAAAAATATCAACAATTGAGAATGCCTAAAGGCTTTGACGGAAAGTGTGATGGTTAGGCTAATGTGTCAACTTGGCCAAGTAGTTATGTCCAGGTGTTTGTTCCAGCAAGCACTGGGCTAATTGTAATACAAAAGCATTTATGGACTTCAATCACCAGTGAGTTTACTGCGTGGATGGCTGATTACATCTGCATCAATCAGGGAGATTACATTATCAATGGGTGGTGCTTTTACCCAATCAGTTGAATGACTTAAAAGTGGAAGTGATTTCAACATTCAGGAGAATTTCCCAGCTCGTTGCTGGACAGGCAACTTCTCCCAGAGACTCATCAACGACCTTTCATCGGGCTTTCATCGGAGCCACTGGTTTGCAGCCTGCCTGCGGAACCTGGACTTGTGCATCCCCACGGTCGCGTGAGATACTCTTTTAAAATTTCATATTATTGATAGATATCTCCCGCTGATTCTGTTTCCCGAGAGAACCCTGACTAATACAGAAAGTATAATGTACACGTGCACTTTTGGGGGGTATATTTTAGACCGTAAACTTTGATCAGGGACTCAATTAAATTCACATTTAAATTGTGGTTTATCTTATTCAAGCAAACCCATCCCTTATTCCCTCAAACCATGGAGAACTAGGTTTATAGATAAGCTGCTGGACAATGCAGTCCCAGGTTTGTAGACTCTTCCCAGCAACAACACTTTACTATGAAGGGGAGCGTGCAGACTTCTAGCGGGCAACTAACCACCTCTGTCACAAAGGCATTCGAACCTTGGCGCCCAGAGTCCTGACATGATTTCTTACTGTAGAAAGAAAGAATGCTACATGAGTTTGGAGTAAATTCTGGTCTGGGTTTTATCATGTATACCAGATGAGTGACATTTGGGTTGCAGTTTTACCATCTGTTAATGTTAATTGTTATGAGGATCAAACAAGATAATTTTTGTGAAATTGCTTTGCAACATATGTATTGAATTTATGTATTTTAATAAGCATCTACCAAAATATAATTTGGTTTATTTTTAGGTTATTCAGGCTAATAATATACGAAAATGAAATAAATTTTACCTTATGACATAAAAACTAGTCTCACTTCAATTGTAAACCTTTTTTGGAAAGTGGATGAATAATGGCTTTTTCTTGCTCAACTCACTATAACAAAAAGTTCCATTATTATCCTTTTTGACAAACCATGTCTAATTTGACAACTATAACATATTATCATTTACTTAGAGGCAGATCATGGCTTTTGAAGGCAAGTCAGATATACCAAGAGACTGATCATATAAAAGTTCTAAATAAAGACCAATGATGGGGGGCAGATGTGGCTCAAAAGGTTGGGCATCCGTCTCCCATATGGAGGACCTGGGTTCGATCCCTGGAACCTCCCGGTAAAAATAAAAAATAATTTAAAAAAAAATTTAAAAGACCAATGACTTTAAGTACGAAGTTAAAGAAATTTTTTCATGGAAATTTGGCACAATTAGGCTGAGAATTTTAAGAAAAGTAGACTGGGTTTTCAAGATGCCTTTTCAGCACAAAACACCAAAAGATAGTTGTGAACCCCACGGAGGCAAGGAACTTTTTCCTCTAACTCAGGGGTTCTTAACCTTTTTTGTTCCACGGACCCCTTTACCAGTCAGGTGAAAACCACGGACCCCTTCTCAGAATGTAGCAGCAGATAGTTTTATGACACTTAACTAGCGTCAGATCTAACAACTACTGTAATTTCGAAGTATAGATGAGCATAAGTGATTTTTTGAGATATGCAACAACTATGATGTGATATGAAAGGAATACTATTGTAATTTATTGCATACATTCATAAGTGAAGGAAATGCTAGATTTCAGTTAGTGGTCAGAGAAAATAAAGATAGTAAATTGATTTCTTTCAATTCAAGCTCACGGACCCCTGAAATCTTTCCACGGACCCCTTGGGGGTCTGTGGACCCCCTGGTTAAGAACCCCTGGGCTAACTCATTATTGTATTTCCAGCATCATGTGCAGTGTGGGATACCCAGGAATCACTGCGTCAGAACGTGGTGAATGATGGAGTGAATCATTTCCTCAGGAGTAGTATGCTTGATTCAACCTCAAAAAATATTCAACTTCAGGATTTTGTTGCTTATTCAGTCCTTTTTCTTTGAACTGTGATATTTATGTGAAGAGAAATAAGTCTTGAAAATTCAGAACTGTATTATTCTTTGCTTAATTAGGCTTCTGTAACGCCAAAGATTTAATTGGTTACTTGGCGAAAATAAGTCATCTACCAGATTTTTGTAGGGCTAACCTTCTGCAAAATTAAAAAATCATCAGTGTTGGATGATAGCATGTGTGCTACCTATGGTAGATGATTATAATATCCCTCCCTTTTGGGTTGCGTGAATTTCAACAGAAGACTCTGAGAAAATGCCTTCACCTGAATGGAATGGGTCCATTGGAGGAAATCTCAAGAACTGTGGTAGTCAGGTGGGCATAAGATAGAGGAGACTTTGTTCTCATAATCATGCATAGACAAGTTGCGTCTCACTTTACCAATTTGTGACTGATTCTAACCCTTAATATCACACAGCTCCAAAATTGCACTTAATTTGATGCTTTTATTGAGCAAACTTATGTTAAGCGGTTTTTTAAAAGTCACAGGCCCTGAGGCATATCTTCTTCAAGTACGCGTTTCTTGTTAGTAAACAAGTTAAACTTTCTTCACATCTTTTCATAGATTCTAGTGCTGACAATATTATTCATGGTACATTCCTAAAAGCAAAGAGGGATCTATTAGAGTTGGTAAATAACAGGTTAAACAGCCCCTCTCTCCCCAGACCAAACCCTTGATTCAGGGTATAAAAATAATTGAGTAACTTAAAGGCAGTTATCAAATACGAACATCTTAATATTTCAATTTAGAGAACTTACCACAACCATTTTTCCATCTTTAATTTGTCTTTTGATGGTAGTCTCTTTCCCGAGCCAATTTTGAACTTGATTCATTGAGTCGCCATCTAATGTTACGATGCTCTATGAATGCATAAAGACATCAGAAGTAGCATTTCAATTCTAACATACACAAGATTTGCCATCTACTTCTTATCTCTATTTTGATACTTTTTTCTTTGAAATTTTTACCTCGTTTCTTTTCCTAATTTAAAACCATCAAACCAGAAGCTTCAAGAAATTGTCCAATTAATCCCCCTGTCTTTCCAGGCAAACAATACCTAAGCTATTCATGCTTGATTGTGCACTTCTATACACTGTTCTATACAATGAAAAAGAGAGATCAGAAAAAAAAAGTGAAACCATTTTAAATATTTTGGCCCTAAGAATAATTAACCATCAGAATAATCAGCAAAAGGACTACCTTGAGTGATGTGCAGACATTAAACAAAACAAGCCCAAACTGACTTGGTAATAAATCAAACGAGATAAGAATAAGGCAGGCTTAACAACCTTCTCATTTATTTCCTGACTGTTTAACACCTGTAAAATTTCATTCTCACCTTCACTTTCCGGTTGTCTCCTGTGGTTTCATCAAATTCTTCCCCCAGCTTGAAGGAAATCTCAGTGTTCTTGAAAGAACTTTCTGTTTTGATGCTCACCACGTCCCCGTTAACACTAATACTGACATTTGGCTTCACTGATGCTACCATATTCCGGGCTTCCGAACTCACTCCTGTAAGACAGAGAAAGCAAAGCACTATGTAAGGCATTTAGAAAGAAATAGTAACAATCAGTTTGGAAAGCAACTTAAAAAGACCACGCACTCGCCCTGTTGAAGTTTTGGAGAATTCACTGTGCCTGTAATCTCTGGATTGAGTCAGATTCTCCCAATCATAAGATATGTCTAGTAAGTATATTTGACATTTTGTAAAGCTGAGTTCATTGTTTCAGACTATCATGTTTCATCTAAAATCTTCATAAAAGGGGTCTCTGATGCTTGACAATAATAATGTATATTTGTACAGTGCTGCTCAAGTTATTAGATGTTTGAACTCTACCTCATGGAGTGTTACAACACCATGCAGGAGGTGTTATCACTCTCATTTTAGAGGTGAGTACATGAGGTCCTGGACAGGCAGATCTGGTAAATAGCAAGAGCTGTGATTTAAACACAAGTTTTCTAATTGCCTAACCCAGGGCATTTTCCTTCTTACCACTTTTTTTTTCTTAAAACAATCAAGAAACAAAGCTTTCCAATGATCTAAACTACTTGAAAGAACATGACTTATAAAGTCCAAGCTTTTCTTTCATTGAGGGTTGAATTTAGCTCTGACAGAGTAAAGAGGATGTGGAAAAACCAGACAATTTGGTTTTCAGCCTTAACTCTTGTTAAGGGTGGAAATTTCCATGATCAAACTTGACTCCTGCAAGAGCTGGGCAGAAGGGCAGACTCCCCTCTCTCCCTCGATTTCAAGTACTATTTCCCATTCAGATTGTGGAACTGATGTGACACACTGGTCTGCAGTTAAGTATTAAACATGTGGATCACAAAGAAGAGTGAGGCAATTAAAACCCGGAGCTCCAAATTTACACCTCTTAGCTTCGGCTTGTTACCTACCTTCTCTAACCTTTAGTTTTCTCAATAGCAAAATGTAGATAATTATTGGATTGACCTCATAGGTGTGTTGGGAGGTTAAACGAAAGGATTTAGCATAGTACTAGCACACTGTGGATGCTCATTTGATGCTAGCTGTTGTTCTTCTTTGCACTATGTCTAATCCCAGCTCCCAACCAAAACAAGTGCTACTCTTGCCATAAGCCCCAAGTTTCTTATAGGCCCTCAAATTTAAACTCAAAATGAGTGAGTCTAAGAGTCCATGAAAAGATAGTGAAACAGGTTTCTTATCACTCCCTGAGAAACAAAACCAATTGTGAAAGAAGAACAAGTATAATATTTAAGAGTAAATAAATTTCTTATGATGGGGATAAAGTGGCCCAATCCACAAACATTTTATTAACAGTAGTAAGCATCCATGGATCAATTCAGCCAATTAAAAAAAATCCTTGGTTTTATATATAGTTTATTATTGCAAGAGAATTTTCCTTTAATTAAATATGAAAATACTAAATAATTACTGTTCTGCTAGTATTAGTAAAGAACAGTTTAGCGGTTATAGACCCAACTCATAATAATTGAAAGTTAAATATTCAATTTGAATTAAAGACAAAGCACAGGTAAAGTTTATGCTTCTGAGAAAGAGCCAATAGTGAGACATTCAATGAGTTGAAATGTTGTATTTCCTTCATCAAAATTCAAAATTCTTCAAAATCCCATTTTTCCATATATCCTACATGTATCAGAACTCTGAAAATTAACCAACTAGAAATTTTGTTTGCTGTTATTACTCTTTTGAACTGTCAAACTTAAAGGACATCTTGAGATAAATTTAACTATGGATGGAAAATACGGTGCATAAATTTGAACCTAGAAAAAGCTATTCAATGAAACAATAAAGCTAAAGATAAACCCTGCCTAGGGATTAGGAATAAGCATTTTTCAAAAGCACAAATGGGCTTAAATACATAGTTTCTGACTGGAGAGAAGTAGCCATTTACCTAGTATTCCAAAAAGAGAAAATCATTACTAGTAATAAAAAAGGCAAACATAGAAGCATAAATTTTGTTAGTCTCATATAATCTAGAATTACAAAAGAAAGAGAAAATCGTAGGAAAACTCATTGTAAAGTGTAAACCCAGCCGTTCACAAAATGCTCTGCCATTTTCAAATCTCATAATAGCAGTTCTCACCCAGTTCTTTCAGGTAATCGTCAAAGTTTTCGCTGGAGACCAGCTTCCAGGTTCCCAAGAAGGGCTCAACCATCATGGAAAGCTTGCTGAGAAGAAGCACTCACAACGGAAAGCCAAAGAAATGCAGGCATTTCAGTGCTACCAGTAGTGTAATTTAAAGAGCATCTTTACCATGTGACTCATTTTCAAATAGCCAATAACTGGGAAGCAGGACTAAAGATTCTAGGCACCAACATATGACTTGACTCATTTTATTTACCTCCAAATTAAGAAACAGAAAATTAACATGCAAAGTTGAATTCAGGTCAATGATTATAGCTTCTAGCAACAGTGACCTAATGAGTATTACTTGTGGAAAGCAGACAATTTTCAATAAAGATCAGCTTTTTCAAGTATGAATGCTGAGTCAACTCTGAAGAAATATCCCAACAAATGTCTAATGAGCATCTGACTGAAGTATTTCCCACGGGAGGCAAGAACTTCCTGGCTCAGCTGTTTCCTGTTTGGGCAAGTCATAGTGCCAGGGTATCTTCTTCATTAAAATAATATCTTCCCTTCCCTTCCTTGCAGGGTTGATGGGTTGATATTAGTGCCTACAGTTTCTCCAAATGAGGTATGGGTTATTATTAATGTTATCAATGTGGTTAATCGAGGTTAATTGAAGGCTGAGAAGAAAGGTGACAATTATCATTGAATAGTGGTTTGTGATTTAAGTCCTAAAAAAGAGGTGGAGCTAATGCCTGGAAAATTTGTCTTTTAGGCTCTCAAAGTAATCTTGATATAAAAGATTTTACTCAAAATTGTGAAAGAAAATTTTCGAAAGTTTTCGAGAGAAATATTTTGAATTGTGTCTACATTCTAAATGAAAGACAAGGGAACAAATAATTTAAATCTCCATGCAAATACTTTCGAAATTATCCTCTGCAACCCAAGCAATTGAAATGGACTTTGCAGGTATTTGGTTTACTAAGAAAGATTGGATTCAAGGGTTGTGGATTTACATCATAGCTTTGAAATTCAATTGTTTTGAAGATGACTGGAAAATTAGACCAGCAACCAGAGGAAGACTATTCCTACTATTATCTACCTCATGTCAAATATTCTTTCAAGTCAGAAAAAGATTTTTTTCAAACCGTCTCTTTGTAGACAAAAAAAAGAGGCTGACATTTTGGCATTTCCAAGTTATAACTTCAGTGGAATAAAGAATTTCTTTAGATGAAAATACATAAAGAAGATTTGTTGCAATGTGATATCTTTATAGGTGAATCAGAGTTGTTAAAATATCTGAAGGGCAGAATGGGGCAAGCAAAAAAGCCTAGAGGCAATTCCAGGGAACTGAGACTGGTGCTCAAAATAAGTGTTTCAGCAGTTGAAGATGAACTCAGAGGTGATGTGCAAACAGAGAGCCAGTTACCAGAGCTTGCTTGACTGAGTCTAGATGTGAATGTACTCTCTGACTGAAAGGTGGCAGGCACACATGGCTATTCATGTTTGCCATTGGGGAATTGTGACATAGGCCTCCCGTTAATACAACCAATGTTGTTCCGACTCCCCTGCCATTAATTGATTGAGAAATCAATCCTGTGGCCCCTTTAGTGCTCAGTTGGCCCATGTAACAAAAAGGAAAGTTAGGGAAGCAGATGTGGCTCAAGTGATTGGGCTCCTGTCTACCATATAGGAGGTCCAGGGTTTGATTCCAGGAGCCTCCTGGTGAAAAGCAAGCTGGCCCGTGCAGTAGTGCTGTTCCATGTGGAGAGCTGGCACAGCAAGATGATGCAACAAAAAGAGACACAGAAGAGAGACATAGGAGACGCAGCAGAGCGGGGAGCTGAGGTGGTACAAGAGATTCAGCGCCTCTCTCTACTCTGGAAGGTCCCAGGATCGGTTCCTGGTGCCACCTAAAGAGAAGACAAGTAGACACAGAAGAACACACAGAGAACAGACAGCAACCACAAAACAATGGGGGGAGGAAAAATAAATCAATCAATCTTAAAAAAAAAAAAAAAAAGGAAAGTCAAATTTCTGTCTTCTAAAGAAATCCCTCACCACCAGAGAGCCAGCAGGAGAGCAGTCCACTTCCTCCTCTGCACATTTCACATCTCAGTGTATTTAGGACTGCTGCAGCCATTGTGTCACCAACCTAAAGATAAAACCAACCAAAAAATAAAGCTACAAATGAGGGGAGCAAAGCAGAAAGGTAGAAAGAACTGGAATTTCTATTTATGAGTTAATAAAGTCCATCGATATTTAGACAATTTTGTGTATGAGTTTTTGCTACTTGCAGCTTGAGCTTTCATCAGCATATCTGTAAATAGCTTCACCAAATGGTTGATTTGGACTTTCCAAACAACCAATTACATGTACCACGTGCTATTGGCTCATGCACAACATCTACCCATCTTTCCTGATCCAACTCAAGCATCTCTTTCTCTGGGAAACTTGGTTCAGAATTCATTGAACTCTATTTTGTAGTAGAATTACAGTTTTTAAAATTATTTTTTAATTAGAGAAATTGCACGTTTACCAAAAGTTTGTGCAGAAAATACAGAGTTCCCATATACCCACCCCCATTTTTAACATATTGGAATTATACTTTTAATGGAAGTTTAATAGAGAATTTATCTCATAGTATTATAACTTATTATTCCCAGGCTGTCACCTGAGCTATTTTGTAAGTACATCAAGAAAAGGAAATATTTCTAACTTACCTGTGTGTCACTAGCATATGAGACTGTGCCTGGCATTATCATTTCAAGTGCTCAATGGGGACCCTTAAATGTTTTATGAATGAGTAACCAAACTGACAGTTCTCCTGATTAATGTTCTTTATCTTATTATGGCGACTGAAGACAAGGTTTAACACATTATCCTCTCCCCATGCGCTCCTACAATAGGTCATTATCTGATGGTAGGAGTATTCTCAGACTCTCATCTTTGCTTGATGTCCCTCCTTTTGCAATTAAGAAAGTTCTCTGTTATCCCTGCTGTTACCACCACTAGCCTTTAGCACTTTGGTTTGATTAATAAAAAGCACTACTTCCTCAAGTAAGAATTTTTTTAAAAGTTACAATGTTCCCAATTATTAATCCTAGTTAAAGGACTAAAATACAGTAATTTGTTAGGATAGTCATGCATCTTGTTTTCAAGACAGTTTCCATGCTTATTTCTCTACCATCTCAATCTGATATCTCATTTTCTGTTTTGACTTTCTTTCTCATGACATTTTAGGTATTAAGTAATTTTTTTTTTAAAATTAATTTTGGGATGTTATATTCTCCACTGAGGATAGATATTGTTAAAATTAATTATATACTGGGAGCTACAAAGTATTCAGAAATATATCTGGTAATTTATTGCTGCACATATTATATTTTAGCTGGAGTCACACTAGATTTTATAAAGCATCTTGAGGTTCTTATTGCCATATGCTTTGAGACTCCTTTAATATCACAGTCCCCATTTTGTTCATCAATGTCAATTGTCAATTTTTATAAATGCCATAGTTAACATCCATAATACTTCTTCAAGTCAAATGTTTAATCTTGAAAACTAAAAAGACGATGTTTCAGGAACAGATGTAGCTCATGTGGTTGAGCTCCTGCTTCCCATATATGAGGTCCCGGGTTCAATCCCCAGTACCTCCTAAAAACAAAACAAACAAACAGGCAAAATGAAAAAACCAGCTTTCATTGGGAAGTGGATGTAGCTCAGTGGTTGAACTCCTGCTTCCCATGTACAAGGTCCTGGGTAAAAAAAATAAAAAGAAAAGGCCATGCTTCTTTTCCAGTATTATATATTTTTTTCTTTTTAAGATGATATTATAGTATCCAATATAGAAGACATTTTTGAAGTTTAATTTTGGATAATAAATGGTCTGAACGTGAGATTTACAGTTGAAATATTCAGTCCTCCATTTGCTAGAATTTTCTACATAAGAGAAATTGGTGTTAATTTCAAGAGGCTACAATTTACTTAGCATAAAGGATATATTTTTTTAGAAATATAAACACTTCTTTCAAATAATTTTAACCCATGTAGTGCTGTCAAGAGAATTTTTACCTTAAGATTTGATTCCTACATCATTTACTTATAACATGAATTTTACTTAAAACAATCATACTGAAAATACATTTTAAACATGAAAACTTTCAGTTTACTTTTCTACGGTACAAAATAAATCTATTCCTTATCTATTATTTGCTATATAATAAATACACAAAAGTAGCAACTCCTCTCTCTGAGAAGTTAATATCATTTTTAACCCATAAAGAATTTCCAAATGAATTAATTTCTTGAAATATTCTCTTGCTTCAAGCCCCCATCTTTGCTGTTTTAGTTACATTTTGATTTCGAAATAATTTCAAAGTTACAGAAAAATTGCAAGAGCAGCACAAATATTTCCATATACTCTTAGCCCAAATCTCCTAATCATCAACAGTCTGACACATTCACCCTGTTTCTCTCTCTTTCTTTGGGTGTGTGTGCATATACTTCCCCCCGCCCCCGAACTGTTTGGAAGTAAGTTGTAGAAATGTTGCTCCACTACCCCCCAAACAAGACGTTTCCTATATTACCACAATACCCCCATCAACATCAGGAAATCAACTTGCTAACAGTTGATTTAGCAACTGTTATCCAATCCGTAGACCTTGCTTGAACCTCAAAGCTGTTCCTTCAAGAAAAAAGAGCCTTCTTTTTTTCCCCCTTTCCTTTTCATGAATTTAGCCATCATGTCTATTTCATGTCCTTCAGGCAAGGACAGATCTGGGAGTGGATATGGCTCAAGCAGTTGAGTGCCTGTTTCCCCCATGGGCAGTCCCGGGTTCGGTTCCCAGTGCCTCTTAAAAACAATAACAAATACAAAAACAAACAACAAGCAAACAAAAGAAAAAGCCAACTCAGGGGAGCGGATGTGGCTGGGTGGTTGAAACAGTCCTTTAGTTTTTCATGACCTTGGCAGTTTGGATGCATGCAGCCAGTTACTTTATAGAATATCCTTCCATTGGGATTGTATGATGTTTCTTCATGATTTGTTTCAGATTATGCATTTTTGTCAACAATACCACAAACATGATGCTGTGTTCTTCTCATTGTGTCATATTAGAAGGCACATGATATTGGCTTGTCCAATCACTGGTAATATTAATTCTTATTTGGTTAAAATGGTCTGCTAGGTTAGTCCACTGAAAAATAAATTAATGAGAGATTAGTTACTTAATTTTCCAGGTTTCCTTCACAGCAAAGACATCCTCTACTTTGAAAACCTCGCTGACTACTCCAGCACATCCTTCAGCCCATAGTATGTGCCTCACAATTTAGCATCTAATTCATGCCCTCCCCACATAGTGCCTTCATTCATTCCACTAAAAAACTACCATGTTTCAAGCACTGTGTGAGACACTGGGAATATACTAGAGGTAGTGACAACCAAGTGAGTGGGAAAGATGAGAAACTAGAATGTTATAATATTGTGCAGAATGTTATAGAGAGAATATGCACATAGTTCTGTGGCCATGTAGAGGAGGGGTCTAATCTGCCTTGACTCGGGGGTAGAAGGTGGGGAGGAGGGAGGAGGAGGTGCTAGCAGGACAATTTTCTGATGTGATAGGATTCTGTTCATAATTCTCTAGTACATTGGGGGCATAGATATAAGTTGTCTTTTTTTCTGTGTTCCCTACAGCACCCCTCAGGACAGAGTTCATCCACTCTTTCAAAAAATGTTTATTCAGCTCGACCTCAGCTGTTCACTGTGATAGATTCTACAGGCACAACTATAAATGTGACACAATCCTTGCCTTAGGGACACTTTCAATCCCTAATTTGTTTCTGTTTCTTTGACTACATATACATCATTTAAAATATGTTCTGGACCAAGAAGGGCAGGGTGTATGAATGAATGGCTGGATCTATAGTTGGATATAAGGTCAAAACTGCATTTTCCACAACCACTGACCAGGGAATGTTCACTGATCAGATATCCAAATGCCTGTCCCTTACCCCCACACTCACTGGTGAGAGGAACTACACACATATTGCTCAGAAATTAGACCACAAACATAGAAAACATCACCACCAGAAGCCCATTTGGGAGGCCTACACACTCCAAGTTAAGAATTCACTGTTGTTGTTTTCTTTCTTTTCTGCAGAACCGCACCTGAAAGATAACTTTCACAAGTGCCTCGTTGACACTTGAGAAATTCACATATACTAGTGATAACTCTCTTTTCTCTCCCACTCAAGAAACAAACCAGAGAGTAGGTTTGTGAGAAAAAATATTATTACAGGGTCATCTTGAACTTGACTGTTTTATTTTTATTTGTTTTATTTTTAAAGATGAAGCAATTCACACGTTGGGCTCTTTCTTAGTCGTAACTTTATTGTGGCATGCCTCACAGTTGTTCAGGTCACATCAGTGACTTGAGACATTGGGTGGAAGTCACTATTCTAAGCAAAAGGCTAGGCACCTGCTCAAAATTATTGAGTAGCTCTTCCGCTCAGTCTCGCGGTCCTGACAAGATGGGTAAGTATCGAGGTCTTCGTACTGCCAGGAAGCTCCGTAGCCACCGACGGGACCAGAAGTGAATAAATAAATAAAATCTTTAAAAAAAAAAAACAGTACAAGAAAGCCCATCTGGGCACAGCCCTGAAGGCCAGCCCTTTTGGAGGCACTTCCCATGAAAAAGGAATTGTGCTGGAAAAAGTAGGGGTTGAAGCCAAACAGACAAATTCTGCCATCAGGAAGTGTGTCAGGGTCCAGCTGATCAAGAATGGCAAGAAAATCACAGCCTTCGTACCCAATGATGGTTGCTTGAATTTTATTGAGGAAAACGATGGAGTTCTGGTTGCTGGGTTTGGTCACAAAGGTCATGCTGTTGGTGACTTTCCTGGAGTCTGCTTTAAGGTTGTCAAAGTAGCCAATGTCTCTCTTTTGGCTTTATATAAAGGCAATAAGGAAAGACCAAGATCATAAATTTTGATGATGCAAAGCAAACAGTAGTAATAAATTTTCATATGCCAAAAAAAAAAATGTTGAGTAATTTTCAACTGAAGTCAATAATGCTTTGTTTGGGCTTTGAAAGAAGGATTTTGAACAAGAATTTTTTTAAATGCTTATCATAAAACTTCAGTACAAACACACAATAATGTAGGAGTAACTACAGGACACAAGAGAGGGAGAGGAGGCTGGAGCAGTGGACTGGACAGAACGGCCCACCTGCAATCGAGTGTGCTTGCGCTGGTGGCACCGATGCCCTCCAGGATGGCGGGCTGGGCTCGTGTGACAGCTCTCCATCCATCTCCATTGTTTCTGTTCTTTGGATTATTCATATCTGCTAAAAGATAGAGATGGACTCTGTGTCCACACATCTGTCTTTCTGGGAAGAGCCCACTTGATCCTGCCTCTCTCCCTTTCAGAGTTGAGTCTTCTTTATGTCTGAGTGTGTGTGTCTGTTTGTAAAACAACTGTCAGATAATGAAAAGGTATGTGAGCCTCAAAGAGCTCCCAGGCAGGCTAAATTGGAGAACTGCTACTTGAAGATGTTTCTTGAGTGTATCTATTGCCTTACTTTATTGTGAAAACATGGGAAAGTGAAATTAGTCATATTGGACTGGATCTTCCTAACTTCGTGCTTCCATACCAAGTGAAAAATAAGAATATTTCAAGAGTATATTTTCAAAAATTACTAAATCCAAAAATACACACAGAGTGGTACATAACCAAACCTTTATAAAGGAATCTCACAGAAGCACGCTTAAGGGATGGAGAGAGCTTAGGAAGAAAGGAGGGAGGTAGTCCAGACTGGAAGACATGGTATGTACATAGAAACTGAGGCAAGACAGAGGCTGCAAATTGTTTGGTGTGATGGAAGCAAGGAATGTGAAGAGAGTATAGTAATGATGAAGTTTGAGTGTTGATAAGAAAAGGCAAACACAAGATAGATTTTATATAAGGAGATTGGACCTTATCTGGAGGCTAGGAAGCCACCAAAAGGTTTTAATCCATGTGTATCCAGATCAGATTTTCATTCTGCAAATATCATTCTCTAAATTTGTAGGACTTGGAAAGGAGAGAGAAGGATCAAGATTGAAAGGAGAGGTGTCAGGAGGACCCCAAAGTCGTTCAAGAAAAAAAAAATTATATTGCTATTGGCAATGAAACTGGAGGAAAGCAAATACATTCAAGAAATTTTAAGTAAATAGAATTAGCATTATTTTTAAAAATTAAATGCATGTTGTGGGACAAGGGAAAAGGAGTATTCTAAAATTTCTGGAATGGGCAGTTAGTTGAAACATCATGACATTCACTGAGATGAAAAATAAGGGAGTGGGTAGAAGGGGGCAGTGATGATAAATGTAGAACATGTTGGGTTGAGGTGCCTGGGATATTACTTGGACATCGTTAACACTGCTCTTTTTTCTTACTCTCCCTTCTCTTTGGATGATATCACCATTTATGATTTCAGTGACCACTTGGATGCTGATGGCTCCTCGATCTATATTCCAGCCGGTATTGTTATCTTGAATTTCAGACTTCTATATCTATTCCCTACTTAATTTTATGAACTTAAATTCTGAGTCTCCATCTTCTCATTAGGAAACAGAAATAATAAACCTACCTCATACAATGATTTTGATGATAAATGAGGTAAAGCATGGAAAGTACCTGGGATCATAGTAAAAGCTTAATAAGTATTATTTTACCAAGAATTGTCCTTTTCAACCACTACAAATCTTTTTTTGAGTTTTCCAAATGTCCATTGAACCCAAGGCAAGTCCTCCTCTTCCTTTTTGTGAAGCAAGTAATTTCTTTTGATCAGGAACCCAGTTCACCTCTCCTGGCTTCTCCATATCATAGTGCTACATATAGAATAGGTATTTTGAAAAATGGGTTTATTTTTTTAGGCAATCTCAGGTTCGATCCCCAGTACTTGAAAAGCAGGCACTCAACCACTGAGATATACCCACTCCTCTGGGCTTATTTTTAAAGGAAGTGTAACAAACAGCATTATATCAACTGCAGCATACACTTTGGCTTACTAGAAAATGTAAGTACATAGTTTGGAAGTTTCAATCTAAGTATATGGAACCACAGTGATCTGTAGAGGCTCTCATCACTTATGCAAGGAGAAATACACACCCATGTGTGCACATACACAAACACACACACACATATCATCTTTGTCTGTGTTATATATAGGGATTCCATGGAGATTTTATTTGAGGATAAAATTCCAAATTATATTCAAGGTTTTATTTGTATAAGTGGTTCCACTGACTAGAAAAAGAAAATTTTGAAAACTATTATAAGAACATTTGCATCTTTACTTATATCCAAGGCTGTCAACTTTTTCTGGATTGAATACTAAGTAATAATTTGCACTGAGTTCTGGACTGATTTCAAAGATAGCTTGGTTTATCTATTATTTTTCAGACTAAGAATTAAAGCCTAGAAAACTTTTCCACCACAATGCATTGCTACTCCTTTTTCTCAATGTTTTGAGGCAGGGCAATATGAGCTGTGAATGCTTGAGCCAACTAGCTGTGGACCATCTCACTACAGCCTTAGGTCTCTAATAGATAGTTACTTGACTGTAGGTATGCTAAAGGACTTCATATTCAGTAATAGCATATACTTAGCATCTCCTACCTAGAAAAATTGAAAAATCATGAATATTAAGTTCTTTTTGCTTTGGATTGTTATGAAAGGTCTTATTACTTATACCAGAAGCAAAGTAATAATGTAAAATTTCTATTTCCTTCATTCAATAAGTAAGAAATGAATAAATCATTACATCACCTTCTAATTCTAAGAAGTTTTTATTTAACCAACACAACCATATCAAATAAAATCTTTTTTGGGGGGCAAATTAGTTGTTTGTTAATCTGTGGAAAATAGCAGTAGGTGTTTGAACAATATATCCAACAGAATGTAGTAGCGTTTGATGCAAACTTCAGTCCAACTCAACGTCCCATGGCTTATGCTCTCTCATAAACTCTGGTGGAAGTGACACCTTTCATGATACATTCCTAGATTCAAAAGAAGATCTTCGTTAAATCACTGGGACTAAATAATGAGTTTATTTATTCAGTCTTCCTCAGTGTTGGCAAGAAAACAATATTCATTCCAAATACATTTGTTCTAGACTCCTATATAGCTGATATTGTAATAAGTTAGGGAGATATAAAGACCAAGAAGAACCCTTCCCTTTCAGAATCTTTACAATCTCTGTGGTGACAAGAAACATAAGCAGACACACATCCTGCAACGTAGTGGGTCCAATGACGGAGACAGGCTCGGGGTGCCTGAAAGGGGTCAGGGGATACCTCCTGAGGGGATGGCTGCCTGGGCGAGCATGAGGGGCAATTACAAGGATGAAGTCACGATCCCGAAAGAATCACCTTTTTGTTTTATGTTAGCAGGGGTAATTATTTATTTCTTTAAGTAGAATAACGATTATGAGGTGACCTGGCATTAGGATCTAGAATTAAGTAGCTAGAAGATACTCACCACCACCAGTTTATCATCCACTCGTTTTCTTTTTATGGTGGTTGATTTTCCATCCCACTTCTGTACCTGAACCAGGACACCCCCATCTAAGTTTATGATGCTCTGCAGGATAATGAAAACCAGTTACAATTTGCCTATGGAGGTGGGAAATGAAATAAAGCCTATAGTACGTTTGCTCAGAGGAGTATTTGGAGGTTATTAGAAATTCCAAATGACAAGAACATACTGCAACAAAAAAAATGAGTGTAGAAACAGCAAACTTATATGTACATTATGACCAGAATTTTATACTAACGTGCATTTGGAAAAATACTGTGAAGGAATGCAGATAATTGATAAATTTATGTTGAAATGGTATTATGGGTGATAGTGGATACTTTTTTTGTTTTTCCTTCTAGTCTTTTTTCAAACATTCCCTAATATTGTTAAATTACTTAAGTCTTAAGTTCACTTTAAATAATACTCTGTGTATGGTTATGGCAGATATATAAATTAGGTTGATATTTTTAGTATAAAAATAATTTTATGTAAAAAAGGGGGGAAATCACTAACTACATTTCAAAGGCAACATGGACTATATCTAGGACTTCAGAGCTTTCTGGCCTGTGAGAGAATCATTTTCTTCCTTTTATTACAAAATGGCTTCTTGCAGGCAATGATCATTCAGAAACCAAGAATTTACTCACCTTGACTTTCCTGTCATCTGCAGTGACTTCATCAAATTCCTGGCCCAGTTTGAAGGAAATCTCAGTGTTTTTAAAGGTACTTTCTGACTTAATGGTGATCACATCCCCGTTCACGCTGATGATCATGTTGGGTTTGGCCATACCAGCCACTTTCCTGGTGGCAAAGCCCACCCCTACAGCGAGGAGAAGAAAAAATATCAGGTTTTCATCCATTCACATCTTTAACCAAGTCAGAGAGCTGCAGTGTGTGTGTGTGCGTATGTGTGTATGTGTCTTTAAACAGTTGCTGCAAAGGAAGTAAATCAAGCTAATAATATTAAAGTGAAACACTGGGTCACAATGTATGTAGGACCATTTTTTAAGCTTCCCCTTCATCTGGTTCTACGTACAATACTTTAGAAGACCCATTATTAGTTTTTAACAAGAATATATACAAAGGTTCACTCTTCTGGAATATGTAAAATAAATAAATAAATAAAAGTCTTAGCACTCTCACATTAACTGGTCCTCTCAACACATTAGGGCGGCCACTATTATTTTACTCGGTTCACGAGGTGCTTTGACCTTACCTTCTTAGATAATAAAAATGAAAAAAAATCCACAAAGATTCTCAACAGTACTTTTTTGGGCCAAAACACAGTTATTCAGTTAAAAGATAAGCTCTTTTGGGTATGCAAGGCTCACATTTCCCGGCACTGACTGCCAATCTAGTTTTCTTGGCTTCTATTCCAATTACTCCATTATAAAATAACAGTTTTGATCAATTTCTCCAAAGAGCAAAATATTTCCAACATTCATACCATTTTAGAATGGTGATATCATTCCCACAAAACTATAGGTCGAATTATTAGGGGTATGCATCATTTGCAAAAACTTCAAAATTTAAGAAATGACTTTTTTGATAAGTTTAGAAGCCAATACTTTGATTCCTAGTCACCTAAGTTGCAAACTCCTCTTTTTGGGGGTTTTGAGTTTTTTTAATTAAAAGGAATATGCTTTTCTTGTGCTAGGCATGGAATAACAGCTTACAACCTAAATTACAGTGGTAATATATTACACATGTTATATAGAATTTATGACAGTCCTAGATGTTGAATTTTTTTAACACATGCATAAATATGAGCAGCTTCTTTGAAAAAGGCTACTTATGGGTATCAAAGATTAAAAGTAGGGAGAAACTGGGAGAGAAATATGAAACCAAGTGGTGCCAAGGCTCTGATTTAGTTCCCTGTCTGAAAAGGAGCCACAGGTGTGAAGAAAATAGGTGGTTGCTTCACAGGACCTGGCTCTGTTACAAAATGTAACTTCAAATATATGGAGTGAGTCAGCACGTTGAAAAGACACTGTGCTTGGAGTCCGGCAACACAGAGCGTAAGTCCAGAATGGCCTACCTTGGGAAAGACCATATTCTCCTCTTGCTTGATCCTGCCCTATTTGATGAAGGCAATACCTCTTGTCTATTCATCATTAATCTGAGCAATTTAAGGCTTACCTAATTTCAGGAGGTATCTTATTGCATTTTGATTATTATCAGTACTTTATCACTTAAAAACATGGTGTTATAGGGATTTAAATGTTAACATTAAAAATTTAAGATGTTTTTTTAAAATAAATAGATAAATGGCCTCAAATCTTGACATTACCACATCAGTGCATATTAATTAGTCTATTGAATGGCAGCTAGTTGATAGTCTAGAAACTTAGGTTTCTCTCAGCTAAAGCCCCTGATTGTCCCTTGTCTGTAAACAAGAAAAATAGCAATTACAGACAAGCAAAACTTATACTATATAAGTTAGGAGAGGGTTAGGTGTTTTCAGATTTAAGGATTAAGTGCTAAACTCTATTAATAAAAAATACTGTGTAAAGACCCGTCCCAATTTGCTACCCCCGGAACAGATTTGATCAAGCACACAGAGGTGTGGGGAGGGGGCTTTCAAGGCAGGAAGACCACCTCCCTACTGGCCTGCTTTACCTCCATAATTATCCGGGGACATTCACACAACAACTCACTGGTAATGTTAACAGAATCTAAAAATTTGAAAGCCTCCATTATCAAAGAGGAGATATGTTGTACATGTAATCATTTTCCTTTTGAATTACTTAACAATTCTGTAGTCTCCCGTGTAATTTCTAGTGAAATAAGTATTTAAGCCATTTAAAAAACATATTCTCCCATAAAACAGCCACACGTTTTAATGGATTGACATAAAAACAATAAAGTAATTGGTGAACATACATTTACAAAAAAAAAAAAAAAATTAAAAAGCATCTTCATTAAGATGAAAAATACAGTGTTTTCAGATTAAAATGGAAATTGTTGCAAGCTAGGAATGTAATATGACTTTACTTTCAAGGTATTGTTTATTTCATTTGCAAGAGGAGATGAAAGAAAAACAGGCAAAGAGCCAAGTAAACCAAGGACACTCAAGTTTGGCAATAAAGGTAAAAGGTTGTCATTTCTATAGATAAAAATTCCATCTAGACCCTATTCAACACTGGTTCATCTTTAGGAAGCTTAATTTTGGCTTCCTAAATTACCTGGCAATTAAAACAAATAAATGATGGCATTTTAAATTTGGAAAATTAATTTTGGCTTTGGTTCAGATGTTTCTAGAAACAAATGATTCTCCCTTACTACCTGTATAGCTTCTACATAGGAAGCGACATTTTCATATCTGGCCAGAGTGAAAAACACAGCCATAAACCCTTTTCCCTTGGACAAAAGTTATAAACCCAGTTATAACGCAGCATGTTTGCTTACCCACTTCTTTCATGTAATCATCAAAGTTTTCACTGGAGACAAGTTTCCAGGTGCCCACAAATGCATCACACATTTTATGAGCTTTCTAGGACTATTCTTCAAGGTGAGATGGAAACTGCTGCCTTCAGGAACGTGCTATGACTTCTTAAATCCAGATAACTTCCTTTTAAAGGTGCCCAGAACATGTGATTTTAGAAATAGCCAATTGGGAATGATATCAGAACATTTCCTTCATTACCAGCTTCTGTATTTTTTCCTCTGAGTCATGTTTTTAATAGAAATTTCTCAACTTTGGTTCTCCCTGGCAAATAGTCACTGTATTTAGAGTTCAAATTATTTTTAACCATTACCAGAATATTCTAACATTCCTGCTTTGAAAGTTCCATGCTCAGTGCTTTGAATTCCCCTATGGTGATTATTTTCATGCATATTCATCCCAGTTTAGAGCAGGGATGAATTTTGACCTAATTTTCACAAGTTTTTATTAAAATTGCAATTATATAGTGTTTCTTTTGAATTGGGGAAGATGAGAACTACTTTGGAGATTTGCAACTACTTTGCAAAGGCTGTTTGGGACCATTTGGTCCAATGAATTACCTGGCAATTAAAACAAATAAATGATGGCATTTTAAAGCACCTCAAATTCCTACTTCCAAGAACTTTACATGAATGAAAAAGAAAAAATAGATTCAATTCATCTGCCAGGAATATGGACTGTAGATTAAATTAAGAAATAAATTAATCTTACTCTTTCAAATCCCTTAAGGAGATGATACCTGATTTCCACAGACCCCTTAAAAATGGACCCCAATCAAAAATATATGCCCCATAGTAAGAAAATTCCTTCAGTTCCTAAGCTATATCATAAGCTCTAAATCTACCCATGTCCAAATGGTGTTGCTTCACTTGACAAGGATCAGAAATGGTGTGGTCTCAAACTATCTAAACCTTATTTCCTTCTTTTAAGTTGTGTCTATTATGTGAGCTTACCTTTTTTTTTTTTTTTTTTTACCGGGAGGTACCGGGGATCGAACCCCGGTCTCTCCATATGGTAGACGGACGCCGAACCTCTTGAGCCACATCCGTTTCCCTGAGCTTACCTTTGTAAAGTAACCATGGCTCTTGCCCACCCCGCACATCAGGATGGATGATGCTCACGTGTGCAACCCCTTCCCTCGAGCATGCCCAGATTTTAGAAAAGAAAAAAAAGAAACTAAAGAATTGTGAGGCAATGAATCAGTACATCATGTACCCCATGGACAGCATCTGCAGGTCCATGTAGGCATCTATCCTGAGGGCTCCCTGGAAATATTTGGGGCAGGAGATTCTGTCAAGGGCAGGATTTTCTGTAAGCAAGCATCTATAAAAGCCTGATAAAATCAGGTTACAATAGTCATTTTTAGTTGTCAAATTTGTTAATGGCACAGTAATAATATTCCACCACTCTGGACCATTGCATTGACACATAAATGGTGGCCTATCTACAGGCTTTGACAGGCTTGCTAATGTAAGTCCATCTGTTTCCCATTGAACAGTACCTTTCACATGAAAAGTGAATAAAAATGACTAATCCTAATATTGGGATAACTTTGACACTGTTCTAAATTACTCATGGTTTATTTTTGGAATATATGTTGGTGCTTTACTTTTAGTAACAAATTGCTTCAGAAAGATTTTAAAATTATAATTACGTGCCTATGTATTGTAACATTGCAATTTCAAAATATTAGTTTAGAGTTCCACTGTCTAACATTGTAGGCACTTGAAATATGAACACTTGAACACTTGAAATATGGCTGTGTGACTGGGAAGTTAAGTTTTTAATATTACCAGATTTTAATTAAAAAGTTTAAAATTTTACCAGATTTTAATTAAAAAGTTTTAAGCAATCTTCAATTCAGTTATTAAAAGGCATTTAAATATATTTGTAACAACTTGGGTATGTGAATCTACTTTTTTCCACCGTAAATTTTAGGAAATCTAAATATATATCAAGTATTTCAAGAGAAAATTTAGAGTCTGAATTTAGATGTGCTGTAAGTGTAAAATATACATTGGACTTTGAAGACAATATGAAAAAAAATTGCATACAATGTCTCCTTCAGTATTTTTACATTAATTAGATTTTGAAATGACAATATTTTAGATGCATTAGGCTAAATAAAACATATTACTGAAATTAATTTAATCAGTTCCTTTTTTACTTATCAAATGTGGCTACTAGAAATTTTTAGATTCCTAGTCACTCATATTATATTTCTCTTGCACAGCACTGTTTTTAAAGCCTCCTAGTGACACCCAGCATCATTTGTTTATTTGACATGTGTGCCAGGCACTGTGAGGGCCACTGAAGAGTCAGCCTTGAGGTCCCTGCTTGCTCTCATGTAGCTTACATTCTAGTGATGGAGAAAATAATAGACAAGGAGACAAACAAATAAACCGATTACAGGTAATGTTGTGTTTCACAGGAAACAGAACAAAGTAATCTGACTTAATGACAGCTGTGAGGTTTGGCAACATTAGGTGGGGAAGCCCCAGAAGGTCTTCCTCAAAGGAGCTGATGCCTGAAGGATGGGACGACAGCCATGGGAGGGCCAGGGAACGACGGCTCCAGGCAGAGGGAGCAGCAGGAGGTGCTGATTTGATTTCTGCATAAGGCAATGTCGCCCAAACATGGCCACCACCAGTATAAATCATGACAAACACACAGAGCAGAGACAGCAGAGGCCAAGCTCCATGAAGGCAGAGACTTTTGTCTCAATTTGCTCAACGAGTATGCTAAATAATGAAATATTCAAAAATGCATGAAGAAATCACTAATCAGGTAGGTTAGTGAGGGTCCATCAGCACCCCTGTAAAAATATTCAAGAATATTTCTGTGGCCAGTAGCATCATGTTCACATGTCATCATATTTAGTGCCTGATCAGTACCGGAGAAATAGCATATATGAGATTTTCTTAAAAGCAACCCCTGGGTTCTTTAATGATCTAATATAAACATTAGTAGAACCTGTGGTAAAGGACCTTGATAACCCCCATTATAATGAGAGAGTGAAGATGTGAGAGGGAAGTTGACTCTGCATGAAAAAGCTCCATGTTTTCATTTGAATAGAATAAGATAGGCGAGGCAGAGTTGCT
This sequence comes from Tolypeutes matacus, assembly GCA_026826555.1. NCBI lineage: Eukaryota > Metazoa > Chordata > Mammalia > Cingulata > Chlamyphoridae > Tolypeutes > Tolypeutes matacus. The sequence goes on from JAKSZT010054487.1 coordinate 29,674,000, forward strand.
TATCTGAAAGAATATTGTCTTTAAAAGCAGCTCAATCCCTTCCAAACACACGGGTCGACCTGTGGAATGCCAATATTCTTCCTATGCACAAGTCCACTAAGTGAAGCACAAGTAAGATAGAGAGTTCCTCCTAGACAATAAGCTGTCCAGAAATTTAATACAGAGGCCCATATCTCATTTGTGCTTCTGTTTCTGCAGTCAGCCAGGAACAAATGCAGTCACTTAGTTCTTCCAGAAATTATCTTCATCTCAGTGCCTAAGATGGGTGTCTTACTGATACAGATGAGATGGAATGTTCCCTCATCAAATTACTATCATTTTTACACCACAATGTTGATGGATTGCTATGTGAATGACGTGGTATTAAAAAAAAAAGGAGAACAACAATATTAGATGGCCTTGGGTTTGATGCTCTTTAAAGAATATTCTCTGTAAGTGTAAATTCTGATTTAACCAAAATTTTGGAAATCATCCTTTTGTGAAAACTAATGGAAATTGTACTATGGACATTTTCAAACATAGTTTCATTGTATATATCTCATACTGGAAAATAATTTTTACAAACTCTTTTTTTTTTTTTTGCCAGCCTACTATGTCCAAGGCACTGGGCTGGGTGCCATGAGAGAAGATAATATATAAAAGGCATGAGTTCTGTCTTATCTGATCTTATAATGATCCATGCTCCCATGCCAGTTACCAGCCCAGGGCCAAAATAAACTACATAGTCTTATTGTAGGTGTTTTGTTTTTACTCTCATATTGATATGGGCATGTTTTATACAATTTATACTTGCTACTCTCCTATTTTTTAAAAATTGGGGCCATTTTTAAATCACATTAACGTGTATAACAGAGATACCTTCATCCCATCTCCAATTCTCTCCTCATTCATGACTTCCCTTGCCAATCCTGAACATTATCCCATCTGTAATTTGAAGTTCCTAGCACTTGATCATTCATTAGATATTTGTTGAACTGATGAATTAACAAAAGGAATTAAATGTGTGTTAATCACTCTTAAGGCCTGTGTATGTGTTTTAAACCAAGAGAGGCATGGGATCACATTTGTGTTTTAGAAAGATGAATATGGTGGCATTAGGAAGGGCAGACTATGAAGGGTAGTGTGCAGATGGAAACCTGCTTACAGTGCAAAATCTAAGAGATAGTGGTCCCTGAGCAAGGATAATGGCAAAGAGACAATGGAAAATCAGTGGAAGAATGTGATAAATGATACAGAAGGGGTATAAGAAGCTCCTTTCTTCTGAAGGAGCCTGGTACTCAGAAATAAGATTCACAGGGAAAATTTTACCTTTGATTTTGAAAGGAATTCCCACAGTGGTGGCTTGTGTTTTATGCACAGACATTCAGAGAGAGCATAAAAATACACGTGGCAGGCCAGAATAAACAAGAGCTGTGGGGAATGAGTCCTGAAGAACCAGAAACTCTTTGCTTTGGGGATGTGGGGAGTGGGAGATATGGCCCCAGATTCTCGGAGCTGGGTGGGGATGGGTGCTCTCTGGATGGGCCATTTGTTTTGCACTTTGCTCTGCTGTGGACAGTGTCCATGGAATGTGCTCTCTGACCTTTGCCTGTGTTAGTTTATTTATTAAGGAAATGAGGGTATTTTTTTCTAACAATTTTTAAGTTGAACAGGAAACATACCCAATCTCTGGTCAATAAGGAAAAGAGACAAAGCCATGGCAAGGGAATATTTTCACAGCTTGTGTGAATCAGTTAATTGAGGGTCATGCCAGGGCTCTCCTTTAATTTGAGGCAAAGTTCCCCTGTTATTGCATTATTATTGTCAATGTTTTAGGGGTTGGTTAGAGTTTTATTTTGAAATCCTGCATGGAAATTTAGACAGTTATAGATTTTACTGAGTCTCTCTCTCACAGATTAGTGACAACAATTAATACGAGAATTGTTTTACATTTTCTATGCTGGGTTTAAGAGGTAAAGGGAACTCTGTCTTAGTCTGTGTATCATGCATTGCACATATGTTCACAGTGACTGAACATTCACTCTTTTTTTCTTTTCGGGGTAATTTTTTATTCCTAGGGAAAGATAACTTGGTATGACATCTCTTTGTTGGAAACAGCAAAGAACTTTATTGGATTTCAGATGCTATGGGGCTGAGGCTAATGTTAAATCCTACTTTTGTAAGACTTTCATTAATATAATTGCATTTATATATGAGTTTTTATTTTTAACCCTTCACTATTTACTGTCTTCTTACTTTTTTTTTGCCATTTTTTTACTTTATTTTGTACATTTAATAATTGAAAATATAAACAATTAAAAACTAAAAAGTAAACACAGATGAATAAATAGATACATTTCTCAATTAAATGTACTAGTTACATATAAGTTTTTTTTTGAATCAAACAATATGTTATTGGTTCATAGTTATGCATTCATACAGTATTTGTCCTTATGTGTCTGGCTTGCTTCGCTCAACATAATGTCCTCCAGATTCATCCATGTTGTCATATGCTTTATGACTTCATTTCTTCTTACAGCTGCATAATATTCCATTGTGAGAATAGACCACAGTTTGTTTATCCATTCGTCTGTTGATGGACACCTGGGTTGTTTCCAACTTTTGGCAATGGTGAATAATATTGCTATGAACATCGGTATGCAGATGTCAGTTTGTGTCACTGCTCTCAGTTCTTCTGGGTATATAACCAGTAGTGGTATTGCTGGGTCATGTGGCAAGTCTATATTCAACTTCTTTAGGAACTGCCAAACAGTCCTCCATAGTGGCTGTACCATTCTGCATCCCCAACAATAGTGAAGAAGTGTTCCTATCCTTCCACATCCTCTCCAATACTTGTGGTTCTCTGTCTTTTTAATAGTGGCTATTCTGATAGGTGTGAGATGATATCTCATTGTACTTTTGATTTGCATTTCCATCATGAGTGATGTTAGCGTTTCTTCATGTGTTTTTTTGCCATTTGTATTTCTTCTTTGGAGAAATGAACATTCACTTTTTGACTTCAAAATGGTGACAGTTTTAAGAAAAGTATTTAAGCCAGGAGGCTATTCATCAGTTGAAAAGGTACTGGTTAATTACAGATTTGACTTATGCCTTGAAACTTGTTGCATAACCTCTCACTTGTCCTTTTACTCATGATACGTAGTTTAGTAGTTGCAGGCAGGAACCAACAAAAGAGCTGGCAAAGCACTTTATGAATGGAAAGAGTGCCCTGTCTCATCTTTATTTAATAAAGCAAGCATCGTTATGAAGAACTGACTATAGACAAAAGGAAAAAGTCAGGAAAACTAGAATGAGATGTACAAATGAACCAGTACTGATATCCGAAGACATCACCAAGAAAATGTCCAGGGGGACAGACAGAAACACACACACCAGTTGTTCTTTTCTCTTTTTTTTCACCTAACACTAAATTATTCCCTTTTTAATTCCCAGCTATGAGCTCTTTGAGGATAGGATCTTGTCTTGTTCATCTCCATAAACTTTGACCTAGAATTATGTATGACACACAGTAGTACTGTCTAAGCATTTGTTGAATAGGAGGCAATCAATAAAATTAATTTAGAGCACATTAAGGTATAAATGGCAGTGGGCACGATAATATTACTAGAACTATCTGAATTTTAACAGAAGAAACCGATTAACCTTACAAAATTATTTATGATAGAGTCAGGGAAAATTTTCAGGTGTGTGATGGATATAACTTGGGGCAGAAATCGCAGTGGTATATAAACTGCTACTTGTGATTCTAAGAACTCTTTTCAACCCACGAAGAATGAGCATGCCATGTGTCTTCCAACTGTTCTTCATAACCTCCTTACCTTTACCAACATCAGCCCCACTTACAAACCTTATATGCTTTTTAAGATTGCACACATATTATGTAATTTAAATTAAATTAATAGAGCCAAATAAAAGATGATAGTCATGTATTCATTCAAATTCCTAATAAGTGTCAGTCCCTGTGCATGATGCTGTGGCCCAAGAATGACTCAAACCAGCATGAGAAGGCACACAAGGCTCAATGTGTGTTGGGGAACAAGCAAATAATAGTATGGTGTGGTAATGAGTAGAAGTAAAGAACCACAAGGCGCTATGGGAGTGGATGCCTGGTGCAGCCTTGCTAGGGGCGGGCAGGGATCAGGAAAGACTTCCAGAGGCCTGGGACCCAAATTAAATTGAAGGAGTTGGAACTGGACCAGGTGTGATGAGTACTGCTCTAGTCTGAGGGAACAGCGTGTGCAGAGATTTAGAGGGTCAAGAGGGAGGCTGTACCTTATGGAAAATGGAAAGGTCTTCAGAGTGGCAGGAGTCCAGAGTATGAGCGGGTGGTGGAGAATTAGACAGAAGTCAGAGCAGGCAGGGCTTTATAAGCCAGGGTGAACTTTTGGAACTTATTTTAAGAGCAAAATGGAATGACTGGAGAATTTTAATCAGGATAGTAATATGGTCAGATTTGAATTTTTCCAGATTATTCTGGCTAAGGAAAATGGATTAGAGTGGAAGTCGGGAGTTAATGTAGATTTGAGAATAGAATTTACTCAATACTACCATCCAGAGATTACCACTGAACATTTTGTTTTGTTTCCTCCAGAGTTTTTTTTTTAGATATATAATTATGTTTTGAAAATGACATGCTACTCTATGCTGCTTTGGAACTGACTTTCCACATAATAGAATATTCACAAAATGTATTTAATATCTATTCTTTAACATCAAACATTTTATTTAATTAAAATTAAATAATTTTTAATGATTCTAAAGCATTCCATAGTATGGGTGTACCATAATATAACCAACCCTCTACAATAAAACATTTTGGTTGTTTCCAGCTTTTTTTAAATTGCTATAATGGACAATTACAATGACCATCATACAATTATCATGACATATGTTTAGTGGTGTCAGGCTTCTCAGAAATGGAACAGCTAGGTCAAATGAATAGATATTTTAAGCCTTTAAAAATATACTGTCATTTTTTTTCTCCAAAAAGTTTGTACCAAGCTACAATCTTATTTTGTAGGTAGTGGAAGAGTCGCAATTTGTATCCAGGTTTTCTGAGATTATCGCTATTTTTCTTAATCTGTGCTCCTCCTTCCAGAAAGCCTAGAGCCTTTAGATTAAACAACAAAGCCATTTTTAAATCACATCATAGCCTTTATAAGGATATGACATTGAACTTGTTTAAAGAACATAGGATTTCAGTTCAGTTCTTTTCAAGAGCCATCATTCACAACATTTAAAACTCAGATGAAAGAGGACCTTCAAACATCTTTTATTTGACTTAAGGACACAGGGATGAGGTGGACACCAGCTTCGGCAGAAGTAGCAGTAATAGGTGCAATTAGCTGGGCCTCTTCGATGACCCCATAGTACCCTGTACATTATGACAGTATTTGATTGCTTCTGACCTCTAGACCATGAACTTCTCAAAGATGGGGCTGTGCATCCTGAATGTTTCTGGCAAATAGCAGGCAAATTCTCTGGTTCACAGTAGGCACTTAAGAAGTAATGCTTGGGTGGGAGAGAATGTGAACTATGGTCCATGCTTAATGGCTTAATGGCAAGGCCCCAGAATGTGTATATCCATTGCAGGTGATGTGCCATACCAATGAAGGATGTTTATGTGGGAGATTGTGGGAGGTGTGGGAGGTGGGGCATATGGGAATCCCTATAATTTTTGTTTAACATTTATGTAATCTAAGTATCTTTTTAAAAAAATTTAAAAATTAAAAAAAAATAAACATATATAATTTAGATTTACAAATTAGTAATGATAAACTTGAATAAACTACAACTCTAACTAGTGTACTTTTATTTTATGGAAAGAGCAAACATAAGAGCAAACATAATAAATACAGATGGTGTATATATGTGGTAAAGATACAATATAATAGCATATTTCCATTGAAGGCTAGGATCCATTGTATATTGTAGCATAATTGTGTATTGTATTTCACTATATATTGTTTCTAATTTAGTTATGAAATTTACATTATTCATTAAAAGTTGTATTCCTTTATTTACCACAGAATAAACAAAATAAATTTTTAAAAAAAGAAGTAATCTTGGGAAGGAAAAAAAGGAAATGAGGTGAGGGAGGAGGAGGAACAAAATAAAAGGAAGGAGGGGGGAGGAAGGGAAAAGAGAGCACGCTTAGGACGAATGCGTGGGTACCCTGAGGTTGCAGACAAAATGAGAACCGCTTGCTAGAATGCAAACCCCAGACAGCAGCAGATGCCACAATAGGCACTGTGACTTGACTCTGATAAAGAGACAGAAGGGAAGCAGTTCAAGCCAAGAACAATTTTGATTACAAGGAAATACTGAGTATTCTTTCTGGGAGGGTCTTTGGCTGTGAGACCCCCCCCCCCCCCCCCAGTGAACTCTGATCGAGTAGGAAAGCACACATGTCAGGCATCTGTGAACTGTATTTGCCAACTGGGTGTTAACTTCCCTCTTGACGAAAATCCTCCCTCACTGGGTGAAATGTGCATTCCTGGACTTATTCAGTAGCTTGCCAAGATTTTCCAAATCTAGATATTACTTCTGCTGCAGAATTCTCTGATGGTAATACCAGGCTATAAAGATACTATCATTCTTTATACTTTTGTCATTATAATAAAATTTTTGTTCACTGAACACCAACATATCAGTGACATTTTCGTGGTATCCTTAAAAGCAGTATTATATAATAGAAATAACCATGAGCTCTGGCGTTAAAAGACTTGTGCTGAAATTCTGTTTCCACTGTTCACTAGTTTGTGATCTTTGGCAAACTAATTAATTCCTGTGACACATAGATTTCTAATTGGAAAACTGTATTTCATGGTTGTTGTTTAAATTAACATTTTTGAATGTCGAGTGTTCTGCATGTTGTCTAGCATATACTTAAATGTGTTGTCTAGCATATACCTCACTCAATAAGTGATATCTGGTAATAGTAATGGAGGAGGAAGGGAGGGGGAGAGGGAGGAGGAGGGGAGGAGGAGGAGGAGGAGGAGAGGAGGAGGAGAAGGAGGCAGAAGAGGAGGAAGAGATGGCGGCAGTCCCAGAACAAGCCAGCTCTCCACCCACTCAGGGGTATAATTCTTGGGCTAGGAAGAATAAGGAATATTTTCTCTGATATAGAAGAGCCTTACCTGGAGTTATCTTTGGCCTAAGAACTCTCAAAAAGTTAAGCTTTTTCCAAAAATGATTCTGGAGTAAAAGCTAATATTTGAGACCAATCTCAGCTATAGAAATTAAATTCAAAATGAGATTTCTTGATATCTATAACTCAAAAAGGAATATTTTTCTCAAGAGAAGATACTATATTCATTTCTCTCTCCCTGTGGAAAATTTCCCTCCCCAAATGAGAATATTTTTAATGTTTTTAAAATATCAGTATGTATGAAATACAAAACCCCAAACATATACATATATACATATAGAGAAGAAAATGATTGTTCCACTCTCCGGAGATTATCACTGTCAATGATTTCATGAATATCCTTTTAGTCTTTTTTTCTATTTATATGCAAACATACATATGTGAAGTGAGTATGAACTTTCCTTAAAAGCACTGGAAAATATGTCAAGAGTGTTTACACACATGCAATTCCATAACTTTCATCTTTATTTAGCAATATACCATAGTTATCTTTGCATGTCAGTGAATATAAATATCTCATGTTTTGGGGATTGCCTCGAAGTTTCCATTTATGTATGTGCCATATTTTAACCGGTACTTGGTGAGTTATTTTCCACTTTTTTATTGCTACAATGTTTTAGTAAACAATCTTGTACATATATTTGTCTATTTGTGTAAATATTTCTGTAGGATATGCCTAGAGGTAGAATTGACAGACTAATGGGTTGATACATTGTAAATATCGATATACATTCTTGAATTGCCCTCCAGAGAGCTTATGCTGTTTAAACTTTCAATTAGCTTACAGTTTTATTCTACTTAGAGATGAGGCAATATCTTATTTGCTAATATTTGCATTGATACCTTATTCCTCTTTTGTTTGGATTCTACAATTTTTTTTAACCTGAAATCATCCACATTATTCAGCTTAAAATATCACTCAATTTTAGTGATAAAACCTATGTAAATTTTTCAGCATAATAGTATTTCTATCAAGAGAGGTTTATGTCAAAAGAAAAACTGCAACTAAGGATATTAAGTCAGAAAGAGCTTAAGGTAAGTTATGTGGACATACTCTCTTAAATGTCTTACATGTAAATATTTCCTATAAAAATATTTAATATTTTTCCTTTAACAACATACTCCTTTATATAGTTAACTATGACCTCAAATTTTCAGAAAGTATAAAACTGTTCAATACATAAGAGACAAGCTCTGAAAATACAGGTCCATAAACATAAAATATTAATTAAATTGTCTTAGACATTAAGCTTTTGATTAACTATAAAAATAATTATATAAACATGCACAAACTGTTCTTTTCTGTTCTTGGAAAACTTAGTAACACTAATCTTGTTATAGTGCATGAGAATTTCCTCTCAGTGGAGCTGGCTTGGCATGGGGCTTCCTTTCAATGGATTTATCATTTGGAAGAGTAAAAATGGACATAAGGTAAGTAGATAATAAAAGACAAAACCTTGAGTTCTAGAACCAAGAGCCAGAGCCCTACCGAGGGTCTGATAGCACTCATACAGCGACAGCAGCGAAAGTGGTCACTAGTCGCTTAGCACATAATTGGTGACAGACTGAGTCTCTGGGCTGCCTAACCAAGATCGTCAAGGGCCCCGCTTAGGATAGGTAGTGAACTGAGTGAGGAAATAAGTAACATCATGTACAAACAGCGATAATGGGCTTCTGCTAAAGAGATGTGTGTGAGTGAAGGGTTTAGAGTAAGTGCTCTGGAGGTCAGGAAACTAGGTAGCCTGATCAAATTAAGTGCAAATAAATATGTGCTAATAATCAAATAGTATAGTATGGTGTGCATTTAAGTAATATAGAAGTTCCTTTAACCCCGAAATAGAGAAAAATCAGCATAAAATGTGAATTAATGACATTTTAAAAACGTGAATTTTAAAAACATGTGCATTGTGTTTCATGACATTATAATTCCCATGCCAAAAAGGGCACCAGTTGGGACCATTTGTCCTTTTCATAAACTTCCCATGGCTGCATACACCGTGAAGCTGTCTCCTGATCATTTATTTTACAAAGCAAGGAACTCTACCAAGAATAATTTGTTTTGCCTACATAAAGACATGAACTGTTCTTCAAAGGCATATCACTGAATATAAAAACAAATAATAAAAGTTCCTTTAAACATTTCCATCAAAAATTGCTGCTAGTGCAATTTTGGTAAATTGGCAAACGAAAACTCCATTTAACAACAGTTTCAGCTAATAATGTAGACCCTTGATTATTTCTGAGGAGATTAACCATTGAGTATGTGTGGGAAGAATCATGCATTACATTGACATAAATTGAGTTTTAAAGGATTCACTTTATATCATTTTTTTCCTGGGGGAATAATTTAATGACTGGGTAAAAAGCTTGTGGAGGTTATAAGTTCATTTGTACATTGAAGCCTGTGCTTGTAAATAACTATTGAAGTTTAATGCTATAATTTTAGTATATGTGGTGTTGTGCCAATATAGTCCCAGAATATACTTAAATTCCTTAGAATTTTCTTATTTACTTCTTCTTAAATCCCTAAGAAAGGAGTTCTGCCTTAGGGAAACATATACTTTAAAGTACTTTTTCCTTTTGCTTTGCCATAAAACTTTACTTCGTCCAAGTTTTATAAAATGTTTCTTCCCCTTTCCTGGTTTAGCTAAAGGAAGGAATCAGCATCCTCTCAATAACCTTAGCAGGCAAAATTATGAACTTAAGCATACCCAGCTATTCCAAAGTGGAATTTCCCTTCATCCAGATTTCTCTGGGGCTTTGCCTCCGGATTGCCCTGTAATTTTGAAGCAGTTCTCCCAGCTCTTGCTCTTTCCCCTAGTTGTCTTGCCAAACACTGCAAACGTAATTCTTGCTTTCTCACAAGTCAGACCCAGGGACATTGTCCTCACTTTTTTCTAGATGGCTTCTTTTTTTCTCACTTCTTTCTAGATGGCTTCTTTTTTTTCTTGCCCTTTGACATACTTCTGATTTAGTCCGTACTATGGAACATGGGCTATTTTAGATCAAGTCAGTGGGACACTCTCAGTTCCCATATCTGTGTTTTCTATTTTGGCACATGTATTGTCTTTATTCAAAAATAACATTTACCATAGAAGAGTAGTCCAGAGTGCAACACAACTTTTCATAGCTGCAAAGATATCTGAAATATAAAAGTTAGGTCAACAATTTATAAACACATCATTCCTTTTAATTGTTGATTTTTTGCCTAGTAACATGATTTAGTAAAGCAAATTTTTAAAAATCTACATATCTAGAGGAAGACATATGATTGTTTCACACGTAATATATAGGTGGTACATTTTTTTTAAAGATTTTTTAAAAACTTTTATTTGTCTTTATGTATTGCCCCCTTCCCCTAGATGGTTCGCTCATCTGTCTGCTTGCCTTCTCCAGGAGCCACCGGGAACCGAACCCAGGACCTCCCACATGAGAGAGGAGTGCCCAACGGACTGAGCCCAGGTAATTTTTTTTTAACTTTATTTTTAAACAAGTCTTAGATTTCAGAAAAGTTACATCAAAAATTCCCGTTTGCTCCCCCTTCCTCCTCGCACTTTCACCTATTAATAACATCTTACATCACTATGATACATTTGTTACAATTGATAAACAAATATTGAAGAATTGCTATTAACCATGCTCTATAGTTTGCCTTATGGTTTACACATTGCACTGTACAATTTTATAGGTTTTGACAAAATGTGCACTGGCCTGTATCTGTCATTGCAATATCCTGCAGAACAATTCCAATGCCTTAACAATGCCCTATGTGATATAGGTGGTACTTTTTAAGGTTTTTAAGTTGATTTTTCCAAAAATGACCTTTTACTCTTTATTGAGTATAAGGTATATTGTTGTTAGAAAATTTACTACCCTTTGTGGTCCTCCTAGGTTCCTTCTATTACTGCAAGTTTAAAGTAACACCAAAAAACTAATTAGAAAAATCACAGAATTGGACTGCTGTCACTGACCTCTAATGAATTCCCATAATTTTACATGGGAGAAAATAGAATCCCAAGATACTATATGACTTGTCCAAAGTTACAGATATCAACTCAACTAGTGCCAGAGTTCACTTAATTATATATATATATATATATATATATATACATATATACACACACACACATATATATATCCTCTTCCATTTTTAAATTTTAATTTTCCCTATGTTATTCTATTTTCCCTAGATTATAATCCAATTTATACTTGTTACTAGTTTTAATATTCACCATCTCTATTGGACATATTTAAGCATCTCCTTAGATTTTCTTGGCATTGTTGTCTCTTGGACTCTCAGGTATTTCTTCTGCCCAATCTCCATGGCAGCCAAGACAGTAAATCATAACTAATACTGCAAACCCAGAAGAATTGCAGACTTAAGTGTCACCACCAAAAATGTTAAGAATGCAGGGATTGATATCACCATCATATCCCAATTCCTAAATATTTACCTGCCTAGTTCCTGCAAAAACTGGATGGACTCTGGCAGATGAATTTAGACTACCATAAACTTAACCAGGTGATGTTCCTAATCAAAATTGAAGCGCCAGATGTGTATCTTAGCTGGAGCAGATCAACATAAATCAACATAGATTGGGACTCAATTTGACTGGTCAAGTGAATATTTGATTCAATGATTACCTTCTTTCCAATACACATCACTATGGAGGATCAGAAAAGTTTGCATTTATACAGTAAGGTCTGCTGTGAATTTTTACTGTCTGTCCTAGAAGTTTGCAGTCTTGTCAGAATAGACTGCAAAAGACCTTGCCATTTTAATATTAGATGGAATATAGTTCCAATTCATCAGGTTCAATTAGCTGACAATGGTTAATTAGCTTTTCAATTACCAGGTTCATTTACCTGGTAAGCAGTAAGTGACAAGTACCCTATTGTCAAAACAGAGGGTAGAACATAAACCCCACAGAGTTTCACGAGCCATGCACATGGGTGAAGTTTTCGGGGTTCAGTGGTTGCAGGCTGCAGGCTTTCTAAGGTAAACAATACCTTGCTGCTGTTCTTATTGAGGTGTAGCAGTTTGTTTTAACAAGTACTTCTCAGATACTTGAAAGCCTTTTGTTTTCCAGAGTTGTGAAAATGTTGGTTTTGACCATTTTTTGCCAATTTTTCATTGCTTTTATGGAGAGGTGGACTTATGGAGGTTCTCAGTCTGACATTCTAGAAGTTTCACCTCCAAGATCTTCCGGCACTTTCAAAAATAGGTGTGCCCAACCTCACTACCCCTCACCCCCACTGAGCTGTGTTGCTTACCAAAATCAAAATCAGTTATATATGTTTCTTTACCAGTGAAAGTACTTGCCAGCATAGTTATGAACATAAATTAACCTTACATAACAAATGATGAGATGTGATTGTGCAAATGAAGAGCTGTTTCTCTGAACGCTTTATAACTAATTGAGAAATGCAAGCTGCTGAAAAAATGCTGTCAAATTAGGTACAAGTGAGACAATTGTAAAAGAGTATCATCACAATCTGATTTTAGGTTGCTTTACAAGTATTAAGTTCTTATTCCACTTTAATGAAGCTCAAACTGGAAATGTAAATGTTGCATTATGGGTATGGTTTATGCCAGAAACCATACCCAGTTAGCAGACACTCATGTCTTTGACCTCATCTCAAAGACTGGTGGAAGAATAAACATTTTGATGTTTTAGATTAAAAATAAAACACCTAAGGTGTACATGGAAAAATAGGTTATGGTGTGTTACTAGGACTAATGGGACGAACACCAGATCTTGGACACCAAATGGTCATGTGACCTGAGCTGCCCTCATGAGCTGGATGTTATCAGGTCTACCAAGGCATAAGGTGGCTGGATACAAGAGCAGTTTATTGGATAACAACAGATAACTAGAAAGTAAAGACTGGACTATCCCTGACAAGGTCTAGAAAAGAAGTAAGAGAATAAACCTATGGTAGTGAACACAGCACACAGATCTTTGTGCTTCAGGTTTTACCCATGTGGAATGCCTACCACAGAAAAGGTTTTCCAGTCTACCACAGGAAAACCCATCGAATGGATGTCAGTCAGCCTTTCTCTTCAGGTACCCCAGTTCTTATGTGATGGGGCTATGAACTGAGAGGTGGTGGTGGCGGGATGGAGAGTATACATGGCACAAAACAAGGGATCTTTCTCTCACCAAGGATAATCTAGCTACAGCCAGTCAGAACAACAACTGAGAGTAATGGGTGGCACTTGGCCATGAAGAGCACTTGGTCTCCAGGTAATCAGACCCACTTGATGGTAGGTCAGTAACACTGGTTTCTTCTACCTTAGAGGGAGCAACAGTTCATCTTTTTGCAATATATACATATTCCAACATTAGGTTTGCCTTCCCTGGCACCAGGGCCTCCACAAGCACCCACCATCCATGACCTCCATTGACAAGTTATCCTGACTCAAATGTTACCAGGTACTCTACCATTCATATACAGTTGACCTCACAGAATGTTAGAAAGGCCTGCTAAATACTTAGCTAAAGTGCCAGCTAGAGGACAAGACCCTGTGGTCTCAGGGCACTGTCTGACATTATCTCCTGATGCTTCAACCACGCTGGAATCCTTGCTCTTCCGCAAAAACTCCAAGCTCATTTGTCCTGTGGGAGCTCTGTTCTGTTCTTCCCTCTGCCTGGAATGCTCCTTTCCCAGATGTTTCTAGAGATAGCTCTCATTAATCTCTTAGGTTTTAGCTCACAAACCATCTCCTCAGAGCAGCCTTACCTGGCCCCCTTCTTTTCCTTACAGCACTAAATATCCAAAATAACCCTATCATTTCATTTGCTAGTTTATTATTTGTGCCAATCTCACCAGGATGTAAGCCCTATACATTTCATAAGGGCAGGAAATGTGTCTACCTTGGCCACCATCATATCCCTATCCTACAGTGCCTGGCACAAAGTAGGCATTCAGTGAATATCTGTTGAGTAAATATTACCTGTCACTATTTTTTAAGAACTCATGACTTTTTTTTTTTTTTTCTCCTTTTTTCCGAGGCACCGGGGGCTGGGGATTGATCCTGGAACCTCGTATGTGGGAAGCCGGCGCTCAACCACTGAGCCATATCGGCTTCCCTGAGTTGGTTTCTCTGTTTGTTTTGGTTATTGTTTGTTTTTGTTTTCAGAAAGCATCAGAACCGAACCCAGGACCCCCCGTGTGGGAGGCAGACGCCCAACGACTTGAGCCACATCCGCTCCCACTCATCACTTTTTATATAACACAAGGTAGGTTTGTGGTTGTTTATGCACCTATAAGCATTTTGATGACAGAGGATAGGGAAGTTAATATTTAATATCCACACATGGTTTTAGTGTGTTTATATATTTACTCAATTTTCAGATCGATCCCTCATCTTTCTTTTATATTTAAATAATTTTTTGTTCAAATATAGCTGCTCTATTTAACAATCTTTACTCTTTTTAAAAAATTTTATCACTTGATCTAAATGAATTGAATTTAGAAATTGGTTGAAATGAATGTTCTCACCATTGTTTTTATTTTTGTGTACACTAGAACAATATTTTAAAAAATGCTTTGTACCTTTTTTTTAGAACAATAGTGCTCATTTTCTTGACCTTTTTTAGTTTTGGATGAATTTCATTCAGTGATACCCACATTATCTATATAGTCATATTTTCAAGGCATTTTTTTAGTTTCATGAGTTTTAGTAGCATAATCAAGACTCTTTTAATAAAGCCAAACAATATATGCTCTAGGGATAAAACAATAGTTAGCATATATTGTGGTGGTCATGAAAGTAGGCCATTTGTAGCCGATAAGACATAAAACCTAGTTTTTCCCATTGTTACTAGTGCCACCTTCAACAAGCCACTTAACCTGCTAAACTTAAATTTAGCCTTCTCTGTGAAAAGGAAATAATAATATTGATACCTCAATGTATTGTTGTGAAAATTAAATGAGGTAATATTTAGCACTGTGCATGTCATACAAAGTGGGAGGGGGAGGGAGTGGAGCATATGAGAATCCCCTATATTTTTTATGAAACATTTCTGTAATCTAAAGTGTCTTTAAAATAAATGAATTAATTAATTAAAAAAATAAATCAACTTAGACAGTTTTGTTAGATGCTCCTAAGAAAGATGTGAGCTAAAGAGGTGAGAAGTAGTTGTTTAGATCATGCCACACTTATTTAACATTCTAACAAACACTGATACTTTCATAGTCCTCATCCTACATAGACTTACACACCTTTTGTGCATTTTTTTGTTTGACTAATAATTGTTTGTAAAAGCAAAATAGGCATCATTAGATATGAAACTGTAAAATCAACAGGATATATGCATCTTTAATCAATGCATCTTTCTAACAAGTTTTCTGCTTCTGATGCCAGAACCTGGAATTAAGGAAATCCACTGAGGGACAGGTGCAGGTAGTGGCAATAAGAAGGACCCTCATCAATAAATTTCCATCCCTGGAGAGGGGATGGGTGTGTTCAGAGATCTAAGCCAGCAGGCCCTGTCGGGTGGGTTTCCTTGCTGGTAGCAGGGTCTGGGCAACAGCATGCTCTGTGGGACTCAGGCAAGAGGCTGCTTAGCAATAGTGAGGCCCAGGCATAGTGTAAGTCAGACATTTCATTACTGGGACTAGTTTACAAAGTGTCCCTGGGCTCCAGAAATAAGAAGGAGGCCTGGTGGTCAGAACCAAGACAACAAAGCTCTGGAGCTTGGACTGCAAGCTCAGAGGGCGTGATGAGGCTGCCACAAAGTGTGGACCCAGACGGAGCTGGTACTTTCCTTGGGACAGGACTTGTCCAGGCAATGGGCAAGGCTGAGCCTCCAGCAAAGGATGAAGTGGCCTCAGGCACCAGGAGGGACATAATGAGTGACAGGACCTAAGCAGGCCGAGTAAGCTTTCACCATCATTTCTTCCGTGTATGTCTTCACATGGGTATTTTGTTTTTATGTTTATCTTTTGGCTTTTCATTTGCGGCTCACCCATGAAGAAGCAATTGTCAAAGGACCAAAGAGCCACTTCTTGCTCTCTCCACAAATAGAAATACTGCCCAAGAAATCCCTGTGGATAACTTTGTAATTAGCGGTGGTCAGAAGAGTCCTTTCTGAAAACTTGGCTTCCAGAGTTCTTTCATTCTTTCAATCAACAAATATTGAGTCAGTGCCCGCTGAATGCAAAATGCCTACTCTCAGTTCGGCAGACCTGCCTTCTCACACTAGCTTGCTGTTCTCTATAGGTGTATCTATTCCTTAAGCTTTTTAACGGATTCAATGAAATAATTCATATAAAGCATAAAGCACAGAAGCTTGCAATAGTAATTAACTAATGTATAATAATAATACTGTTGCTGTCATTCTTATTAATAATAATGCTGATAATGAAATATGATTATAATCTATTGTGGGGAATAGATTTTAAAATTAGTATAATATAGAGTAGTAAGTGCTATAATACAAGTATGCACACAATTAAGAGAGAAAAATAATTCTTCCTGGAAAGTTCCCAAAAAGCTTCACATAATGAATCACGATATAGCTTAAGGTTGAAAGTTGAAGAATCCACCAAACAACCACAAAAAGTACATTGCAGGCAGAGGCGTTTATTCATGTTATAGAAATCAACCTGGACAATGAAGCTGGAAACGTACAAAGGGACTGTATGACCAACAGCCTTAGATCATCTGCAAAGGAGTTAGGATTTGATCTGAGTAAATTATTGGGAATGCTTGAAGACTTTTAAGCCATGGAGAAGCTCAATTTACCTATTATAAAACTAATTCTAGCATCATTATAGATGTTGGAGGTGAAATCAGGTCAGGGAAGGAGAGCCTGGCAAGACAGGGAATAAATGAAGGCAAGAAGGCCAGTTAGGTGCTGCCAAAATAGATCAGGAGGGAAGTGATGAGTGATGAGTGTCTGATTCTGGGTTTTGAAACTGGCTTTTGTGAGTCTAATCCAGAGCAAAATACAGGTGAGGGCCAGCCCTGCCCCAGACAGTCATCTTCTCCACCCTCACTCTGTCTGGCACTGGGGTGTCTGGATGCAGGTAGATGCATTGTTTGGTGGACCTTTAGGAGCTGGCCCTGGACAGGCAACTGCTAAGCCTCTTAATTACGTCCAATTCCTTTGCCTCCTGCCCCCCTTTTTATCAACCCTGAGCAAAGCTAGGTTTCTTGAAGTAAGGTACACTGACCACCTGATTCAGAAGCATTTGGGGGGCTTGTTAAAAATGCCTATTTCTATACCCCACCTAGCAATCCCTCAGAGTTGGACATCAAATCTGTACCTTTTGGCATCTCCCCAGGGGAAATTGACCTTGAGTATTCCTGCCAGAGACCACCAGACAAATGGTTCTTAAATGCAACTAATCATCTAACTGGCTCTGGGAGCTTTTAAAATCAGCCTTGCAGGCTCCATCCCTCCAGAGATCCAAAGGCCTAGAGTCAGCAAGTGCACCCTTGTGGGTTGGGGCAATTAGTCAGCTTTGGGAGCCATTGCCCAACATCGTCTTCCTGGTAAATTACCCTTCTGTTGCTTGAAGACGTAAAATAATTAGCTCACCAACCTTTCCAGTGTAATTACACAGGGATGGCTGAGTTGCACTTTTACTGAATTACCACAGAAAGGTTTTGAAAAGCAAAGAAGCTAAGATGAAAGGGGAAGGCCCTTCCCACAACTTACAGCTATTAAGAGATGGCCTTGAGAAGGAAGAGCTAGATGACCACAGCACTTCTTACCTTTGTGCAGTAGAAGGTGTACATTATGCAGAGAGCCAGCCACCTGGCTTGGGTTTGCCGTGACCTTTGATCTAATTGCTGACACCAGAACCTTTCCCAGCTTCTCACTTATTTACCTCAGAGATCTAGGGGAGCTCCTTTACCCTACACGCAGCCTGTGTTTCTAATCCAGAAAGCAAGGATAATCATTTTTTTACTTGCTCACCTGCCAGGGCATATGAGGTTTATTGAACCAGAAAAGGATCTAATTCAACAGTGGGCCTGTTGGTGAGATAAGAGTAGTGGGGACAGGGAAAGAACTTTGGAGAAGCTGCTTAAGCAAATGAGAGTTACCGATCCCATGCCACTGATTCCTAGACCTGACCCCACATCCTCAAACAAAGACAAAAACAGAAGCACAAACACAACCCTGCCAGATTCCTGGGCCCAGTTCACAGTATCAGAATCCAAGTCTAATGACTGCAGTTATAGTTTATGTGTCTTAAAATGAGATTAAGGAATTGAAGGGGAGAAAAAGTCCTACAGAAACAGAACATTAGGCCGTCAGTTATCAACTAAAGCAGGACTGGCTCCACTGTTTTTCCTGGGTTAACGAATTCCTCATGATTTTGCCTTTTAGAGCTCTCTACTCCCTAAGAAATTCTGTTGAATACATTGGAGGGAGATATTACCAGTTTCTTAACAGAGATAATGAAAAGATGATCTTGGAAAGTTTTTTCAAGGGAGTAATGGTAACAGCCCCCAATTTTTGCTTTCACTTACCAAACAAGTAAGCAGGCTTCCAACAAGTGATCTCATAAAAGCCTGCAAGAACTAAAGAGGGTGAGCTTTCTCCTAAGGCAAATGTGAATCTTCCCATAATGCCTAGTGGTTAAACAATCATGGAAAAAGAACTGCACAGGAACACAGGACAACTCTCCTTTCTACCTCCAGGGAGAACAAAACAGAATAGAGCTTCTCATCCATTTGTCCTGGAAATTCCAGAAAAGTCATCCAAAGAAAAACCCCACTGCAATCCAGCTATATTTAGTTCAGAATTACTTGGGAAGGACTAACTGCTTCTTGAGAGTAAAAAAAAAAAAGACTTCCTTCAGAAAGTGTCACTCAAACTGAGTGTTGAAGGATAACTAGAAACTTGCCAGGTAGAGGGGGAGAGTAAGGGAAGTGTGAATAGGCATGTACATGCAGCAATGAACACTAATACAGGTGCTAATAATTGGGTGGGTTGGGGGAAAATATACCAAATGTAAGATATGGGCTATAGTTGGTAGTGATATTTTGACAATGCTCTCTCATAGTTTGTAACAAATGTTTCACAATAATGCAAAGTGTTTTGTGGTGGGGAGATGTATGGGAGCCCTGTATGATGATATGCATGTTTGTTTTGTAAATTCACAAATTTTACTATACATTTATTGTTTATGTATGTGCATGTAGGAAAGATATACTTCAATAAAGTTTATTTTAAAAAAAGTATAGGGGATTCCCATATAACCCGCCCTCTCCCACTCCCCTCCCACATTTTCCCCTATTAATAACGTCTTACATTAATGTGGTGCATTTGTTACAATTGATGAACCAATATTGAAGCATTACTACTTATATTATAGTTTATACTTTGCAATGTAGTTTTATAGGTTTTGACAAAATGTATAATGGCATGTATCCACCATTGCAATATCATGCAGAACAATTCCAATGCCCTAAAAATACTCTATGCTCCACCCATTCTTCCCTCTCCCTCCTCTCAGAACTTAAAAAAAAAAAAAAAAAAAAAAAAAAAAGCACATGTTTTAGTACCAACGTGTGTGGAAGGGCGAGATCATTGGGTCTGGTGTCTGAGTTTGGGGAGGGCCACCTGAGGGCATGGATATGAGCTGTACATCATGTAAAGGACTTGGTCTGCAACAGAAAAATCACCGAGCCTTTCCAGTAGAGAATTAGTTGTGAAATCAGATTCAAGTTTTAACAAGGCAATTTTACTTGCAGAGTGAATTAGTTTAAGAAGCTATTGGCTCTCCTGACTAGGAGGGCAATTAGAAGGTCCCTGCAGTTATCTGATAGGAAAATGAAGGCAACCTGAGTCAGGGTGGAGATGCAGGGGGAGAAGGAAGTTAAAGCCCTTGGACCAGGAGTACAGAGAGAGGCTTCTTGACTTGCAGACCTCCACTTTCCTTATGACTGTACAATCGTTTGCTGTCATTTGTTCTTTTTCAAGAACATGTGTTCTCCTATCTCCTGCTCCTACATGGCTGAGAGCAGTCTTTTTCTCTCCTGAAATAGCTTTGTACTAATCACATCTAGCTTGACTAATTTATAAACTTGTGTCAGGATCCCTTCTTCTGCTTTGAATCTAGCTTCCCTGTGCTCTATCACTGTTTAGGATTTTGAGAAATACTTTAAGCAGAACACTCAAGCCAAACATACGTTCTTCCCCCATCTTGACTTCTGCCCCAGTGAGATAAACTGCAAAATGTGGAAACTTCAAAAACATCCTTTCCCCCTTATCCATTACAGTTTAATCCTGAGCAAGATACACCAGAAAATCTTGATTTTCTTTTCCAGACCCCCACCACGGCCCTTTTTACAAGCTTTCCCAAATTGTAGGTACTTCTAAAGAAAATACATGACTCCCAAACCTTTTTTAGCCTACAGAGGAGGAGAAGGAAAAAGAAACAACAAAAAGGAATAAAACATTTATAATTCCTTCCAACCCTACCATTAACTGCCCCATCTCTTACCCTTGGAAGAAGAGACAGGCAGGGCAATGTTTTTTGGTGGCTCCACTCTCTGGTCAATATCAGGACCTGAAAGATGATGGAAATGAGAGATGTGGGAAGGGGAATTGGGGGGAATTTTCTTCTATGAGAATTTCGGCTTTTTGAGATCAGGGCTGAGGATCATAATTCCCTTATAACTGCTTTAGTGGCTTGAAATGGCAGACATGAAACTGTTGCTAAATAAAGCATGTGGAATTGAATCCTAATTACAGGTATAATTTTTTTTTTAAATTTGTGTTGGTCTTCATAGTTTTGGAGATTGCCACACTACCTCCTTCTGTCCTTCAATCCTATAGCATAATCAGTGGAGGTCTTATTGTACAGTAAGGAGGACTTACTATTAGATGATAATCTAAACTACGGGTTAGTATTATGGGTTAAAATACTTGCCCAAGCATCAATAGTCAGCAAGTGGCAAAACCAGAACTCAAATCTAGGGCTTTTGATTCTGTATTCTGCTCTCTCTAACTTTCCCAGGTCTTCCATGGGACCCTTACCGTGAGAGCTGTGTTTGAGGAGCCTAGATGCAGGTATGTGTAGATCTCAGATTCCTAGGCAGAGATGGTAGGCCTTCATTTTCTGTCTGTAGAAGTTTTGAAAACTAGGGAAATTCATAACTAATACCTATGATGTGATAAACCAATATCCGTCCATCTATCCAGGCTTGAAGAAGAAAACTTTCAGCACTTAAGATAAGAATGGGACACAAGTTTGTTCACTGGTTTCCTATTAGAACAAAACATCATCTCTCAAATGAGATTCCCACATTTGGGAACCATCTGAAGGTCTTGTGAAAAACAAAATTTCTAGGCCCCACTTACACCTGGGATTGAGCCCAGAAATCTTCATGTTTACAAAACTTCTTTAGGTAATTCTTTTGCAGTAAAGTTTGAAAAATCACTGAACTAAGCACTTCTTCACCTCATTTAACCTGTCTAGATATTTTGGTCTCACTTATCTCCTTAGAGCAAGGGTTCTTAACCTTTTTTGTTCCACAGACCCCTTTGCCAGTCAGGTGAAAACCACAGACCCCTTACTAAGTCCACACTATACTGTGTATTACTTAATAAATATATCACACCCTCACCAACACGTTGCCACAAGAGTAATGTTTCTTTGAATTTCAATTCAAGCTCCCCGACCCCTGGTTAAGAACCCCTGCCTTAGAGCCAGGAGGCTAGATACAATAATCTCTTTCTGTAGCTCATGGTTCTAAAACCTATCATTCATTTATTTTTCTTATCAGTTCTTACTGATGATTTATTTCTGCTTTCCTGTATGTACACCATCCCTTTTCCCCAAGTTTCCTTCTAAAACCCCCTCTCTCATTTACAATCCATCTTCTCTATGAAATTGTTCCCAATTGTTCCAGCTCTGAGTTTATCCTCTTCTCTTCTCTGAACTCTGGAAGCATTTGTGGTCCCACCATTTATTTGGACCAAGGCAGCCTTTGCTCTGTGGTGAAAACCTTTTTAAAGGCTATGTTACCTTCTGGGCAGGGACTACCTTCACCTTGATGATAATGATGTTGATCATCACTATGTGCACAATTGTTTCATAACACTTTTGTAATCATTTTAATGAGCATAATCAATCATACTAAAGCAGATCTTCTGAAAAGCCTGTTATGCACAGACTTCAAAATTAGTTTCTAATGGATTTCAGCTCCTAGGGATTCACCTTGTCTTAACTAAATGCAGTGAACTCTCCAGAGTATAGATCTCTAGACTCTTCAATTGATAAAGAGTATACAGTATTTCCTTACTACAAGGAGATTTTTAATTAAACTATAAAGAAAAATGCTAGGTTGAAATAGCCAGTCTCTGGTCTAATGAGGGAAACAAACATGTTTGAAAGATTATGTGGAGACAAAGAGAGTAGTGGCCATCAAGTCAGATCTCCCCAGATTGTTTTTCTGTTTTGTTTTGTTTGGTTTTGTTTTGTTTTGTTTTGGAGGTACCAGGGATTGAACCCGGGACCTTGTACATGGGAAGCAGGCACTCAAACCACTGAGCTACAGTGGCTCCCCCAGATTGTATTTTTTTACATTAAAGCAGGAAGCCATTTAACTTCCACCCCCCACCTCACCGCAAAGCAACGCCTCTATTTAAATCAGGCTATTTACTAAATTATATCAAATCCCCTGATCAAGGGTTCCTGGATGCAGAATTGCAATCAACAATTAGCCCTTAGTTTTAAAAAATTTATATCAGAAGATGCTTAAGTATTATCTAATTGTCAGCTTTAATGTCGCTGGATTTTTGTATTTATGTGTCATTGCCTTATTTTAAACTCAATCTTCTGAATCTTGTGGCATTTAGGTTTGGAATTGGAAGGAAAAAAACTAGTCTCTTGAATAAGCAATTACATAGAGGAATTCACTGGAAAAGTAGAGTAAAGTATAGAGGAGACCCAGATGAACAGACCAGGATTTTCGGGGTGAGCCCTGGATCTCTCTGGAAGCCCTATACATTTCTTTACTCTACACTCAAGGAAAATAGGTATGGCATACAGAAAGTTGACTAAAAGACAACTGCTTTACAGTCCACCATTACCTTAACTTTACCCTTTTCTATAATCCCTTGAATGGTTGACTATTAATGAAATTGCAACTACAGATTATTATTTGCTCCCATAATAGGTTTTCTTGGCTACCCTACCTGATATTGTTTGAGTGTGCTAGAGAGTTCTCTGTAGGAAAGAAGAGCAGGAAAGGGTGGGGTTTGGAGAACAAATATGTGAGAGACGAGAAATAGTTTATTGGCCACAATTTATCAAATAATTAGAAACAGCCAAAAGATTACATCTGGCCGCATTGTTCTTTAGGGTGTTTACTAGAATTCTTGATCCTAGAAGTGTTGGAGCCAAAAGTTTAGTGGCAGATGAA
The DNA here is from genome assembly GCA_026826555.1 of Tolypeutes matacus. Taxonomy (NCBI): domain Eukaryota; kingdom Metazoa; phylum Chordata; class Mammalia; order Cingulata; family Chlamyphoridae; genus Tolypeutes; species Tolypeutes matacus. The sequence goes on from JAKSZT010054487.1 coordinate 29,697,546, forward strand.
TCAATAAAACACTAGCGCATGTATTGAAAATCAATGGATCAATGCAGGGACATACTGTGATCTTCACGGGCCTTATGTACTTCTTGCCTCCATGTAACCCTCCTGCCATAATAGTATCAATATTAAAAACTATTTTTGGTGTGTGTTTAAATATTTCAATATTTTATTTTAGGCAAAATTTCATCGATTTTTATGGGTCATAAATGTCATTTTTTCTGATGTAAGGGAAAAAAACACTTTCTTCAACCCCAAAAGTTCATTTTTTCCCTCCTGATTTTAAAAGAAATTAGAAGACTTTTATGGGTCCCTAAAAGTATTGTGGGCCCTCAACTCTGTTCCTACTGTGCCTAATGCATCAGTTGGCTCTGAATCAATGAGGTACAGACCATAACTGGTTTGAGATGAACTAGGTCTTTCCTTCCTGGACCCTTCTCTGTCAGATTTTACACGATACTAAAACCTCCTCCATGGTACACACTCAGCCATGTAGCTTTAAGAAACAGAAGTCTAGATAAAATCCACTCTATAAACCTGCTGCTCTTACAGAGTCAATCCTTCTAACTGGTAGAAAGTCTCAAATCCATTTGCTGACTTTTAAGTTGTGGCCTGGATTAGGAACTTGCATTACAGCATTAGAACTAAAGCTATTTTCCAATTTCCTCTAACTCACCTAGTTTTTGTGCTGTTCTTGTGATATTTTACCAGTTATATTTCTCACAGGTCTTGAAGACCTGTTAGAATTTTAAAGAAATAGGCTTAATTGATTGAACTTAAGTGACTGAACTAAAAGTGATGATGATGACAATGTTAGTTGTGATATTCTTTCTTATAAATGCTTATTCATTCAAAAATGAAAATCACAAAAATGAATTTTAGTTCATTTTCTTCATAGGTTCAATATTATTCATTTTACATGTAAATTTAGCTATTTAATTGGCCCTGGCTATTTTTAACACTGCTATTCCTATCCCAGAATGAATGAAAAATAATGAAATAAAAACAGTTTTTTAAAATATTTTTTCAAAACACTTTAAATTAATTTGCATTGATGTAATGTAATTGGCCTCAGAATTAAATTAATATGGCAACAGCAATACGAGGTCCTATAATGAGCAACAAATTTTAGCCTTACTTCTGCCACTTATACTGTGAGAATTTGGGAAACTGAGTTGCTTTCTTCTGAGTCAAGAAATTGAGAAGCCTTTTCCAATGTTAAAATTCTGTGAAAACAACAAAAGTGTTTAACCTCCAATTAATAAAATATTTATTTCAACGTGTTTATGCATATTTATCTGGACTGCAATTCTTTTGAAATGCAGATGTTTGGGTCCCTCTCTACCCCCTCACCCCTGAAGAGGTTGTGATTTTTGAAAGTCACCCAAGAGTTGGGAAACATAAGTCTAAATAATGAAGATGTATCAACGTTTCCATTTTGCAAGAGGTTCTGGCCTATATATGTGTCTTTTTTTTTTTTTTTTTTTTTTTTGAGTGCTTTTCTTTTTTTTATTTTTATTTTTAAAGATACTTAGATTACATAAATGCTACAAAAAATATATAGGGACTCCCATATGCCCCACTCCCCACACCTCCCACATCCTCCCACATAAACACCTATATATGTGTCTTAATTAACAAAGATCCAGCTGAAGGAATAAATTGCATCAAAAAGTCAGGAGGAAGGGAATGGATGTAGTCGGTGGTTGAGCGACTGCTTCCCACATGGGAGGTCCCAGATTCAGTCCCTGGTGCCTCCTAAAAACAAAAATAAACAACAAGCAAACAAAAGAGAAAACCAACATAGGGAAGCCAATATGACTCAGCGGTTGAGCACCATATTCCCGTGTATGAGGTCCTGGATTCAATCCCTGGCCCCAGTACCTAAAAATAAAAAAATAAAAGAATGAAAGAAAAAATTCAAGAGGAGAACAGGTATTTAACTTTGGTGACATTGCAAAGGTAAGGCCAAGAGAAAAATAAAACAATAAGACCACATTATGTGTGGACTGCTCTTAGGAAATAAAATATGACTATGAATGGCAGTCATAGACAGTAGAGCCAGAAATGAGAACATTTCTGAAAAATTATTAAAGTCTTTTCTGTCTCAAAATTAATCTTTACCACTATTCCAGAATATAAATAAAAATATTCAAAATTTCATAGACTCTTTAAGATTGCCTGAAAGGTAACTGAACTTTCTTTCACCCAATTTCCTGTTTTATCTCAGGTAGCATACCAGGTAAGTAAACAGTAGGAAAAGTTTAACATAGTAAGGAGGATTAAAAGCACTGGAGCTCAGAACTGACCCCATCACTTACTATGTGACTTAAAGCAAAGTCCTTGTCTCTGTGTCCTGAGCTGTAAATGCAGACAATAAGCTATTTTTTACTTTATAGATTTGTACTGAATATGAGATGAGATGTTCCATGTAAAGCTTTTTAGCAAAATGCTTATAATATAGTAGAATACTATCTATTCCTTTATATTTCTTGTGTTTTGTTTTTAGAGGCAATATCTTTAGAATACCATCTCCTTAATGATAACTATAGCTAACACTTAATACATTGTGCCAGGCAATGTTCTAAGAACATAGAGATATTGAGTAAATTGATCCAGGTGGCCCAGGTGGCACAACACTTGAATCCCTGCTTTTAACCCCACTCTGTACACCCTCAAAGACCCAGTCATTGTGTACTTCCCTTGAGTCTTACACAATAGTCTATGCATCAGTGTTCAATTATTCCTTCCATTACTTTGAATCTTTGTTACACTCCATCAAATTCTTGATTCCCTTGTACCACTCTGTACACCCTCAAAGACCCAGTCATTGTGTATTTCCCTTGAGTCTTACACAATAGTCTATGCATCAGCATTCAATTATTCCTTCCATTACTCTGAATCTTTGTTACACTCCATCAAATTCTTGATTCCCTTGTACACTGATGTTCATAGCAGCCTTATTCACAATTGCCAAAAGATGGAAGCAACCCAAGTGTCCATCAACCAACGAATGGATAAATAAAATGTGGTATATACACACACTATGGAATATTATTATTCAGCTGTAAAAAGTAATGAAGTCCTGATACATGTGACAACGTTGATGAACCTTGAAGACATCATGTTGGTGAAATAAGTCAGACACAAAAGGACAATTACTGTATGATCTTACCGGTTTGTAACAATTAGAATAGCAAACTCAGAGAGTTAGTATCTAGAATACAGGGGTCCAGGGGACAGGCTGGGATAGGGAATGGGAACTTAAGGCTTAAAATGTACAGGGTTCCGATTTGGAATGATGGAAATGTTTAGGTAATGGATGGTGGTGATGGTAGCACAATATTATGAATGCAATTAATAGCACTGAAATATATATCTGAATATGATTAAAGGAGGAAATCTTATATTGTATATATGGTAACAGAATAAAAATTAAAAAGGAAATCCATGGAATTACATTACCCCAACAGGGAAACTTACATTAAACCATGGACTTTAATTAATAATACAATTATAAAAATGTGCTAATATCAATTGTAACAAACATTCCACACCAAAACAAGGTGTTGGTGGTAGTATGGTATATAGGAATCCTGTATTCTATGCATGATTGTTTTGTAAGCTCTCAACTTCTCTAATAAAATATATATAAAGAGAGAGGGAAAAAACTTTATGCAATGCATTTTAAGAGATTGGCTTTTGCTTTAACTCCACCACCACCATGTGCCAGGCATTGAGAAAGGGGAGAATGTGGGAAGGAGGGAGGGACAGGAGTAAAAAAGCTAAATGACGGTATGTTCTCTGTGCTCAAGGAGCTTAACCATATTGGATTGCATTTGTTATGATTAAAATAATTCTTTCATATTTGCATTACTCTGTGCTTGGTACATACATTTTGCATGAACCCAGTGTATCTCAGGGGTGAAATAAGCAGAGCTAGGTCAGATTTTGCACATATGAGAGACCTGGAAGCTTTAAAGTTTTAGAGATTACAGAGGAAAGAGACTTCCCTGAGGGTGGGAGTGACATCAGTAGCTTGCAGCCTCCTGACAACTCCGACCCATCTGCAACCCATCCCTGAGACCCCTCAAGACTTGATTCACCCAGTGTTACCAAATAACTGTGGTTAAAGTCATCTTCATCCCAACAATAGTTGCTATTAAAAGTGAGCGGGTGTGCCCCCCAGGCCCTGTGCGCGGGTGTGCCATCAGGCCCCTTGAGCCACACAGCAAGATGATGACATAACAGGAGAGTGACACAAGGGAGAGCCAAGATGAGACATGCCAAAAAACCAGGAACTAAGATGGCACAGGCGGTAGGATTCCTCTCTCCCACAACGGAGGTTGAGAGGATTGAATTCCAGTGAAGACAGGAGGAGAAGGATGAGAAGAGAGGGCAGGAAATGGACACAGAGTTGCCCAGTGAATGGACACAAGAGCAGCAAAAGCAAGGGGTAGGGATGGGTAAAAATGGATAAAAGTAAATAAATAAATAAATAAATCCTTTTAAAAAAAAAGTATAGGGGAATAAGATACGGGCTATAGTTAGTAGTAATACTTTGATTTTGCTCTTTTATATTTTGTTCACAAATGTTTCACAACAATTCAAAGTATTTGTGGTGGGATGATGTATGGGAGCCCTGTATTATGTTCTGCATGTTTGTTTTGTAAGTTCACAATGTTTACTAAACACTTATTGTTTATGTATGTTCATGTATGAATGATACACTTCAATAAATTGTTTTTAAAATGAAAAAAAATTTTAAAAATTTAAAAAGTGGGCTCTTGAAGTCAGAATAGTTTTTAAGAGCCAAAAGGGAAAAATTATGTCAGTTGAGGACTCCTGATAGAAGGAGATATTGGAGGGACTGGGAGAAGAGTGAAGGAGGGGTTTTCATGATCTCTATTAAATCATTCCCACTGGACCTATGTCAACCCCTCCTATATACAAGGCCAATATTTAATGCATGGGTTGCCTTCAGGTGGAGCAGGGGGCAAGGAGCTATGAACTGGGGGAGAGATTGTAAAGGGGCTCGAGGAAACTTTTGGGGTAACACGTTCATCATCTGATTGTGGTTGTAGTTTCACAGGTCTTTGCATCAAAACCTATCAAATTATATACTTTAAATATCTGCAGTTTATTCTATACCTATTATATCTCAATAAAGCTGTTATGAAAAAATGAGTCTAGTCAGTTTAAAATTTGAACCTGGAAAAACACTGGGCAATAAACATGTAGAAAAAACAAGAGACAGAGAAATGGACAATTTAGCACTCAAAGTATCAATATTTGTCAGCTAAATTCTTCTTTGATAAATGACAAAGATTATAGGTGAAAATGAAGCAATATACACAATATCTTTCAGGGAAGTATTCAAAGAAGCGTTTACTGGTACAATTAGTAAGAGATAAATGGTAGAAGGAAAAGGCAAGAAAGCCAAATCCTATGAAAATTTTGTAAGCTTCTCCCACTGAAGAACATAAATCTAAAAAATTGGAAGGTTGGAAAGATGAGAATTATTTTTTTTAATTTTGCATTATGAAAAAAATTGATCAGCTATCAAAGCTCTATGGGGAGGGGGGAATCACATTTTTTAAGAGACCCTTTATACTGTGCACAGCACCACCTTGAGGAAAACAATAGGAAATGTGATTTCATGTCCAATTCATTCACTGATTTATTCTTTCAATATTTACTGAGGACTTCTAGATATTCCAGGTACTATCTAGATGATTGGGATAGAATAACGCATCAAAAATAGCAACAACAAAAATTTCTTGCCCTCTTGGAGCTTATTTACCCAGAAAAGTAGCTTGGTTTTTAAATAATTTATGGGTATATGTAAATTCATTTTGCAAATTTTAAATAATATAGTAAAGAGTTAAAGGATGCCTTTTATACTCAAAACAAACAAAAAGAACCATTGCAAATTTTTCCTTTTAAATGGGTTTTCAACAGAAGAGAATTGTTTAAGGGTCTATTTGTACCACTCCACAGTCAAGTCCAAGATTATTGGATTCATGTAGTGGAGAACATGGCATTCTGACTGTTCCCCTCTTCAGGACCAAAGCACTAATCCACACAGCTGCCAGGAAGACTCACAGCTGTGATCCCTTCCAGGAAAGTATGTACCCTCACATCAACCAATCCCAGGGAAGTGGCCCAGGATGGGGTTTAAACTTGGGTGAGTCAGCCTTCTTTGGCCAAGAGCAATTTCCAATCTTCATTTCTCTATGTGCTTAGCTTGGGTAGATTCTGTTGCTAAGTCTTCAAATTCACCGACTTCTGCAGTTTCTAATCTCTTCTTAATTCTATCCATCAAATTTTTCCTTTTAGGTATTTTTATTTTTCACTTCTAGAAGTTCTATCTTCCACTTATCTCCTTATTATGCTCAAATTCTCATTAAAGTCCTTGAGCATTTTAGCATATTTATGTTTTCAAGCTGTTGTACAGTCTGTATCTGCTAATTTCATCATTCTGTCATTTCTGGATGTGTTTCTATTGAAAGATTTTTCTCCTGGTTATAGCCACATTTTCCTGCTTCATGGCTGCTTAATAATTTAATAATTTTAACTGTGTCAACATTGTGAATGTAACTTTGTTGAGTGCCTGGATTTTGTTGTCTTGCTTTAAATAGACTTTAAAAACTTGCAGATCAGCTTAATTCTTCCAAGGCTTGTTTTTAACCTTTGTTCAGGTGGACATAGAGTAAACTTTACTATAAGTATACTATAGCCCTACTACCCCAGCGTGATCCTTCTAAAGTCTTTCTTGAATGCCCTAACTACCAAGGATCTCTACTCTGGCTGGCCAGAGCTTAAACATTACCCTGCCCTGTGTGAGCTCTAGAAATTGTTCGGTTTACAGTCCTCTGGTCACTCGTTCTACAGCTTCATTAAAGTTTCACTCTATGCATGTGCCTTAAGTATTTTGCCAAGAAAAGAGGACTCTTATGCAGATTTCTGGAGCTCTTTTTCTCTGTAAATCTCCCTTCTACAGAAACCTGCCCCACAGCTTCCAGGTGCCTCTGTCTCCCTGCCTCTCATTCAGGCCATTGTATTCTCCTTGTGATCCTCCTCCCTGAACTACTATTGGGAATGTACCCCCAGGCAGAAATCTGGGGTGGTAGGTAGGGCTCAAACCCTTCTCTAAAGATTGAAGACCTTTTATATTGATATAAAGGCAGCGGCCACCAGAGGTTCTGAGGGGAGGGAGAGAGAAGGATAGATGTAATGTGGGGCATTTTTGGGGATACTGGAATTGTCCTGCATGACATTGCAAGGATGGATATAGGTCATTATATATTTTGTCTTAACCTACAAAATTGTGCGGGATAAACTATAATGTAAACTATAGTCCATGGTTAGTAGCAAAGCTTCAATATGTGTTCATCAATTTTAACAAATGTACCACACTAATGAAGGTTGTAGTTGACAGGGGAAAGTGTAGGAGGAGGAAGGGGTTGGGGCATATGGGAATCCTCTCTATTTTTTATGTAACATTTACATAATCTAAAGCTTCTTTAAAAACTAAAAATTAAAAATAAAAAAAAAAAGATTCATGGTCTTTATACATTGCAAGTTGTACAGTATCTGAAAACAGCTACTTCATATATTTTGTCCAGGATTCTAGATGTTTATGGTGGGAGGATAAGTCCAATCCTTCTCACTACTTCATAGCTAGAAGTAAAGTGCCCAAATTCTTTTTTTTTTTCCTTAATCTCATTTGTTTTTATAGTATAGTGCTAATACAAGCGCATTTCAGATCTGCCTATCTTCTCTTGTTTTAACATTGTTCTTTTAAAAAAATGTATTTGAGATTCTAAAGTGGGGCAGGAGTGTGGAGTGTATCTTTTTCCCTTTGCCAGTCCTCAGCAGTGTCAGGGAATGAAAATGGAGGTAGGTGTTGGGAATAAAAGTTGTGAAGAGATATCTATACCTATCAGTGTCAGTGACATGCAAATTCTGTACATTTCTATATTTACATAGGAAATGGTAATCCTAGGCTAGTAACTCTCTAGGAAACAGAGAGAATGAAAGGCAATATTCAAGAGAGGAAAGTAGCTGGAATCTATAGTCAACATTACGCCAATGTGAGCTGTTCTAAGTGAGTCAAGTGTTTGTAAATTGGGGGCTACCAGGGCTTCAATATTTCTGTGTGTGTTCATTTTTTAAATTTTATTTTTAAAACAAATTAAATAATAAATTAAATTAAAGAAACTTTAGATTACATAAATGTAACATCGAAGATATAGGGAGATTCCCATGTACCCCAGCCCCTCCCCCTCCCACACTTTTCCCCATTAACACCAACTTTCATTAGTGTGGTACATTTGTTACAATTGATAATGATTTCATCTTTTTAACAAATCAATTTTATTGATACATGTTAATAAAGCATAAATCAATCCAAAGTGTACAATCAGTGGATTCAGTGGAATTACATAGTTGTACATTCATCACTTCACTCATTTTTAGAGCACTTTCATTATTCCAATAATAATAAACAAAAAACAAACAAGCAAAACTCTTCACGTTTTAATCTCTCTCTATGCTTTCCCTGTGGAACAGAGCTGCTATTCTTTTTCCTTTTCTCTAGTATATTTGTATTTATATCTTGTAAAAACAGTCTTATATATACAATATCACCCATATTCATGTTTCACATGAGGTTTCATTATCTTATTCAGTCCCATGTTACAGTTTTTAGCTTTCCTTCTAGTTATATACATGACCTTAGATTTTCCATTTAGACCACTGTCATACCCATATAATAGCTCTGCTAGTTACAAATAGTATGATGTGCTTTCACCATTTCTATTCATTTCCGAATATTTACAAACGATCTTTTTACCAATTCTGCATGGATTTACCCTCAGCTTTCCATTCACTACCCTAATGCTATTTTCTGGTGACCTATATATTCTAATTATTAACTCCATGAGTTTACATAATATTTTTAATTCATAGTAGTGCAATCATACAATATTTGTCCTTTTATGTCTAGCTTGCTTCACTCAAGGTAATGTCCTCCAGGTTTATACATGTTGTCATATGCTTCATGACTTCATTTCTTCTTACCACTGCATGATATTCCATCATGTGTATTCACCACAATTTGTTTATCTGTTCATCAGTTGATGGACACCTGGGTTGCTTCCAACTTGTGGCAATCATGAATAATGCCACTACGAACATCAGTGTGTAGATGTCTGTTCATGTTTCTGCTCAGGACTTCAATATTTTGAAACACATTTTTAGCTCTCCTCACAATAAAGATTTCCATGCAAAACATGCTACATCTTCCATGTATGAGCTCCTATATTCCACATTTGGTGAACATGTCTTTGGTGTTCAAAGAATCACCACAACCACCAAATCCCCAAAAAAGAAAAAACAGAGGAGGAGCAGGGAGGAAGTAGGAGAGAAGATGAAAAAGAGAAAAGAAAGGGGAGGAAGAAGAGGAGGAGGAGGAGGAAGAACAGGGACAAGAGGAAGAGGAAGAAGAAGAGGGAGGAGTAAGAGAAGGAGGAAAAGAAGAAAGGGAAAGGGAAAAGGATGAGGAAGAGGAGGAGGAGGAAGGAGACTCAATACTTCATTAAAGGCATTGAAATAATATTTAGAGTTCTTGAGGTCAAATTATTTTCCTACTCCTTCCTTGGTATTCAATAACTACCAGAATTACCAGGATATTAGTTTTATAAATGGAGATTTATAAATTATAGAAATGCAATAGATCAACCAATCATGGAGAAGATGGAACCGAAGATTGCTATAAGTACTAGGCTTTGGAAGAAAGCAACTTTCTCATTGATGGGTATTGAAACATGTCCCCACAAAAGACATGTTTGGGTCCCAACTCCTGATCTTGTAGGTGCGAACCCCTTTGTAAATAATACCTTTAAAGATGTTATTAGTTAAGGTGTGCCCAAATTGAATGAGGGTGGGCCTTAATCCAATAAGGCTGAAGTCCTTATAAGCAAAGGAAATTGGACATAGAGAAGCCATGGGGGAAACAAGAAGCTGGGAGTCAATGGCACTCGGAAGAGAAAGAAAGACTCTGCCGTGTGCATTGCCATGTGACAGAAAATCCAAGGAACCTCAGCGATTGCTGGCCAGCCAGTAGATATCGACCCTGGAAGGAAGCAAGCCTTTCAGCCTCTGAAACTAATAAATTCCAATTAGTTCCCGTTGTTAAGCCAACTCGTTATATAGTACTTGTTTCAACAGATAGAAAAAAAAACACCCATTATAAACTAATTAAAAATAAAATTATTTAAAGTAAAAAGTAACACATAAGTAGAAATATTCTTCATCTTAGCCATAATCCTAGGAGTAATGCTGAACGCCTCACTTTTTCTTTCAAATCCTTTATCCCACTACAGTGATGAGCGCACTGCCTTTGAAATGAGATAGTCTTAGATCCTGGAAATGCCGTTAGTATCTCTATAACCTTGGGGGAAATTACTTAACTTCTTTCAGGTTTAAGTTCCTTATTTATAAAGTAAGGGTGATTTTATCTACCACATTGAGTTTTTTCAAAATTAAATAAAATAGTATAAATGTGCTAGTACATTGCTTGACACATAGTAGACATTCTATACCACTCAGAAAAACAGAAACTACACAAGATATTTCATCAGAGAGATTTTAACATAAGGAGTTGTTTAAGTAAGTGTTGCAGAACTTAAAAATCTACCCAGAGGTAACACAGCAATAGTAGCAGCAGGAAGCAGCTCCTACCTCTATGGCTGAGGGAGCCAAGGGAAAGAGATGGGGTCTTAGAATTTAAAAACTTGGAGGAGGAGTCCCATGAAGCTGGGACATGGACCTTTGAGGAGAGGGCATGCTGTTTGGCTGGTGCTGGCCACCCCTAGGGGTTATCAAAGAGGCTGGGACAATCATCCCGCTTATGCCATTTGTTTCCCTTCTCGCAGAGTTCACTGATTTTTGCTGTTGTTGTTTGTTGTTCTCGTTGTTGTTTGTCTGATGTCCTTTGTCTTGAAAACCAGTTGTTTCATATATTTTGTTTGTTGTTGTTGTTATTTCAGGTGAGAGAGTAAATCTTGCTTCTGTTATTTCATCCTGGCCAGAAAAGGAAGTCTCTAAAGCTCTCTAAATAAACTAGCCACTTCTTTGAATCAGTTTAATTGATTGTTTTGTTTTTCTGTGAATTTACAAAATCAGGTAATTATTTTGGCATAGTTCATGTATAACATCAATTAATGACATGCATCTTTCTAATATCTTAGAACAGAAACTTTGAAATCACCCTTAACTCTCTCCAGCTCTAAATCTAACCCATCAGTAAATTCTATTAGCTCTTCCTTATAAGTATATCCCAAATCCTACTCCTTCTCATCATCCCTACTGCAAGTCACCTTTGTCACATGCCTGGAATATTGCTACAACTAGCTAACTGAGCTGCTTACTTCTGACCTTCTGAACCCAGCCACCATGGCCACTCCTCTCCTAAATAACATCTGATGGCTTCCAAGCTTGCTCTGAGTATAAGCCAAAGTGCAAGTTCCCCCATAACCTTTCTCCACCATTAGGCCTATGCCTTCTCATAGTGAATTGAAATGAATAGGGTCTTTTCACACTTTATGCTGCCTCAGCCTCTCCCAGGTCAGTAATAACTTGAGGGGCTTTTCACTCTCACGATGCCTCGGCAGCTAGACCCTATATGGTTAGCTTCCTCAGTGGCCACCCCTGACATCTGCTTATACAGGATAAACAGCTTCCCTGCATCCTACTTGGGTTCGTGCACCTGAAAAAATCCAATACACACTCCCCCAAACCCCACTCTTGCTTGACCAACTGCTACACCTCCACCCGTGGAACATTAGAAAAGGCCACTCTTACTTTTTGCTCTCCTCCTGCTTGGTTGAGCCAATGCTCCTGACATGTTTCCCTGGGTGACCCTGTGAGGCTTGCTGCTCCTCTCTGTTCTAGGACCTGTGAGGACTAATAAATTTTTCTTTCATACTTTCCTGGTGTCACTCATCCTTGCTGCACCTGACTATCCATATCAAGTTCATCACAGTATACTTCATCTCTAGCTATTCTCTCACTTGCTCAATCTGCTCCTGCCACACTGGCTCCCTTGCTTCAACTCAATCAAAGCATGCTCCTACCTCAGGGCCTTTACACGGGCTTTTCTCGCTGCCTAAGTGATATGCCTAGCTCATTCCCTAACTATCTTCAGGTCTACTCAAATGCCACATTTCCTGTTCCTTTCAACATGACGCCAGTGCTATTTTTAGGGCTGCCAGCAGCAGAAGTTGCTCAAGTCCTAGGAGAGGTACCTGTTACCTGCAGTAGCTATGTTTGTGATACCGTAGTGGTCACTTTGTACTGTCTCTAAAACCTAGTTAATAATTCTTTATAATAAAATGTTTCCATTGTTCTACTTCACCCTCATTAGGATGGCCATAATCAAAACAGATAGACAATAAGAATTGTTGGTGATGATATGGAGAAACTGGAGCCCTCATCCCTTGCTGTTAGGAATGTAAAATGGTGCAGCCACTTTGGAAAACAGTTTGGCAGTTTCTTCAAAATGTTTAAACACAGATTTACCATGTGACACAGCAATTCCATTGTTAGGTATATTCCCAACAGAAATGAAAAAATATGTTCACAGAATATGTTCATACCAGCATTATTCATAATAGCCAAAAAGTAGAAACAACCCAAATGTCCATCAACTAGTGAAAAGATAAACAAAAGGTGGCATATCCATACAATAGAATTTTATCCAGCAATAAAAACAAATGAAGTACTGATACATGCTGCAACATGGATGAACCCAGAAAACATTATGCTCCGTGAAAGAAGCCAGTCACACAAAAATACACATATTGTATGATTCCGTTTAGAGGAAGTGTCCAGAATAAGCAAATCTCTAAAGATGGAAAATAGATTAGTGGTTGCTTAGGGCTGAAGTGGGGCAAGGAACTGTGGCATGATTGCTGATGTGCACGAGATTTCTTTGGGGGATGATGAAAATATTCTATAATTATATTATGGTTATAGTTGCACAACTCTAAATATACTAAATATGTCACTGAATTGTACACCTTAACAGGTGAACCTTATGATTATAAATTTTATCTCAATAAAACGTTTAAAATTTTTAAAAATTTCTATTGAAATAACTGGTGCAATTTCTACCTATTTGCTTAATCCTGACTTCTACAGTAATCATATCTTTTTCCACCTTTCTTTCCATATCAACCTGCATCATTCCTTGAATAATGGAATGCTCAATAAATAATTCCTGATAATAATTATGACAATTTCTTCATATGAAGAGGAAGGGTAGTGCTAGCAGAAAACTGGGACTATCAGTGGACAGAAGTGAATTTAGAAACATGATTTTAAAAGTTCTCTCTGGAGCCTTCCTTGGAGATGGGAAAGGAAGATGAGATCAAATGAAGTTCTGGGACCTCCACCACAAACAGAAGAGTTCTGAACTGGCCTGTTTTATACATTAGAGCTCTGCTAAATGATTTGGTAAGAGTTACATAGCTAGAAAAAAATCAACACTGTTGGAAACTAAAACTCAGTCAATAAGTTGCAGCATATGCAAAGAAGTGCTCGTATCATGAAATAAGGAAAGTACAATTCTTCATGTTAAGACTTAAATGAGTTTTTTGCTGTCAGCAAAGGTATCGGTTTTGTACCTGGCACTAGACTTGATTCAGTATATTCATTTAATTAATTGCTATATCTTATCAACAATTCTGGTCAAAGTAGGTCCAGAAGAATGAGTTCAGTTTTCCTTTGATTTTGTCCACAAGGATTCAGTAATGGTTTATAGCAATTGCTAAGAGAAACTTCACATACTACACCAGCGGTAGGTCAGAATTGGCAGGACCACAGATCATGACACCTTCCTCTCTGAGACTCCCTCAGATCTCTAATCTGTCAAACGACAGATTCTACTTTATGATCTCCAGTGTCCTGGCTAGTGCTAAAAATATATTTCTGTGACTTCCCCACACTGTGGTAATATGAACGTTTCCCAAACTCATAACACAGTATCCCAAACTAATTCTTAAACATAATTCCCATCAATAAATGCTAACCTAAAACATTCTGGACCTTCTCTTTCATTTATTCCAACTCCTCTGACTCTGGTCTTTAGATTTAATTCCTTTGGTTTCGTAGATTGCGAAACAATATCTTGACAAAGCCTTCTCACATGGATGATAGATTAGGCATGGTTTGTTTGTTTTCTACTTCTTAATTCTTCAGTTACAAAAAGTAATCTCTCTAATCAGGTTAGGGCATGAGACTTTAGGTAGGGCAAGTTTCTCAGGCTTTATAAGTTCAGGTCAGTGGTTTTAACTATGCATTCATTTATCATATTTTTATTGTTATAGATAAAAGGAACTCTAATGACTTTTGAGTTCTAGAGAGGCATTGTGGCATCAAGGTTAAAGAACATAGACTTTGGAGTCACAGTGTCTAGTTTTGAACTCTGGCCCTGCTATATATCAGCTTAGTAGTCTTAGGCAAGACATTTAACCTCCCTGAGACTCAGTTTATACCTTTGTAAATACTTCCCAGAGGAGAAGAGGAAGGGATGCATGTAAAGTGCTAAGAACAGTCTCTGGCACTTAACAGGGACTCAAAAAACAGAGTCTGTTATCATTGTTGTTATTTTATATTCCATCTCAGGTTATTGTCAACTGAATCATACAAAACATTATTTTCCCAAACCTATTTACTAGATAGGAAATATTCAACATTGTTTACTGTTGTTGTTTTTTTTTTTAAAAGAAATTTAATTTTTTTTTATTTTTTATATTTTTTTTATTTTACCAGGAGGTCCCAGGGATTGAACCTGGGTCCTTCCATATGGTAGATGGATGCCCAACCACTTGAGCCACATCTGCTTCCTACTGCTTAAATGAAACTTAAACACCCTTTCTTCCTGTAGTCAGTGGTTACTCTGATTCCTATTCTAGAAAAATTTTGGCCAAATGTGGTTAAAATGATATAATTTAAAAAAAAAAAAAAAAAAAAAAACTTCTCCCAATTGAGGAAGAACAGATTATGCCTCTCTAGGAATACCTCCTCATTCCTTAAATATACTGAGCAAGGATTATTGAGTTGAACTGAACTGGTAAAATCTGCAATGAGGCTGCAACCCAGAAGGAAAAAACTCTCTAGGACAGACATTATGACAAGGAGCGACTATGAGCCCACCCGGGAAAAGGAGTCTGCTGTCTTCACTGTTGCTAGTTCTGCCTTCCTGATGATTAGTTTTCTTCCAACCTCAGCAAGGCTGTTGTTCACCAAGAAGGTGGTGTTGGATCTTTATCTCCAGATGGAAACATTTGATCTACAATCTTTTATTCACAAATTCCCTGAGATCAGCGTGCCACTGTGATGCCTTTCTAACACCTTATTTGTCTGCTGAGCTGACCAAGGACAGTGAATGTGGCTTGTTCTCCTTCTCTCCTAGCTCCCCTGCAGGGCCTGGAACATGGTGGATGTGCAATAAATCCCGAATCAGTTTCACTCTAGAGCAGTGGTGTGTCTGATTTGGTTTGGTTTAGATCAGTGGCCCGGCTATACTGGAGGGATACTGCAATTCAGTCAGTCACAATAAGGGACTGTGTACCTTAAGGATTCTAAGCGGGAGTTGAGGAGGAGGGGTCCAAAGAGGGTAGGCATGCTACTTACCTCCCATGAAACTATATCCTTGCTGGGTTTTATTTCAACTGTCCATGTGTCTCTAGACCTCACCATATTACTGACAAATAAAATCACATTAACCTTAAAATCCAAGTATCACGCTCTTGCTCATGTGCAACTCCAACCAGGTGTTCTGTGAGTCAACTGAGACTTACCTCCTGTATTTTCCTGGTTTCTAACTATCCCTTCACCGGGAGGGATATGTCCATGTTGTCATCAGGCTGCCTAAAAGAGCATCACCATTAGCACAGCGGCCAAGAAACCGGAATGCCAATGCCAAGAGCACCGCTTCCCAAAACTCCTGTAACCATTGACCTGTGAGGGATCAGAGCAGTGCTGGGTCCCACTCTGAAGGGCCGATGGGTAAGAATGCTTCCTTCTGTCTCTGTGCAACAAGCTGTTACTGGCCTTGCCTCAGAACTGCTCATGTCCACCACCCCACGTGGGGCCTCTGCCTGGAATCCTCTCTCCACTGGATACAAAACCAGTCCAAGCAGCTCAGGGTACAGATGTCTTACTATGCCTTCCATTGTCTTCTTTGGTATTTCAATTCACCAGAAAATAAACAAGCGCTTCTCTCCCTTCCACCAGAACACCATTACATTGCAGGCCAGTAAGCAGTGACAGGCTTGAGTTCAAATGGTCACGCTCTATATCCTCAACTGGATGAAGCTGTGGCACCCTGCCACTCATTTTAAGACAAAGAGAAGCTTGTTTATTCACTAGCTTTATATAGTTCTACACTTGGTTCCTAATTGCACGTGGTGAACCTGTTTCTACCTAACTGTGTCCACCTAAATTCACTTCATTATGGTCGTTAGGTTAATAATTGGGAAACATGGATTCTGGCCCCAGCTCTCCCTGAAACCATCTGAGTGATATTGAACTATGCAGTTAACTGATTTGGGCCTTTTTCCTCATTGACCAAATAAGGCAATCAGCCCATGCAGTTTCTAGATCCTTCCCAGTCCTCAGAATACACAATGTTTTGTGCTAATAAAACAAGCAGACTATTTTCCTTTGCATTGGCTCTCAGGGATGTTGATAGTGGTTATGCTGCTCTCCATAAAAATAAGGCCCCTCTCACTTGAAGGTGGAGTGGGCATCACCATCTCAGACTCCTCAGGATTGGGGGAAGAGCTATGGGCTAGAGTGGACTTATTGGTATTCTGTTATAGACATATCATAATTCAAGCAATGGAAGAAATTATAACATTAATATGGAGCTAGTGGTCACTGGAGGCTCTGGGGGCAGGAAGAGGGAAAAGCAGTTATAATACAGGGACTTTTTTGGGACTTGGGAATTGTCCTGAGTGACATTGCAATGACAGATATAGGCCATTTTATATCATCGTATAAGATGCAGAACTGTGTGGGAGACAGTGTGGTCTACAAGGTGAACTA
This sequence comes from Tolypeutes matacus, assembly GCA_026826555.1. Classification (NCBI taxonomy): domain Eukaryota; kingdom Metazoa; phylum Chordata; class Mammalia; order Cingulata; family Chlamyphoridae; genus Tolypeutes; species Tolypeutes matacus. Next base: position 29,714,658 of record JAKSZT010054487.1, read on the forward strand.
TGGTCCATGCTTAGTGGCAAAGCCCCAGGATGTGTATATCCATTGCAGGTGATGTGCCACACTAATGAAGGATGTTTATGTGGGAGGTTGTGGGAGGTGTGGGAGGTGGGGCATATGGGAATCCCTAGAATTTTTATCTAGCATTTATGTAATTTAAGTATCTTTTAAAAAATAAAAAAAGATTATTTTTAAAAAATAGCTTGGTATCTTATGGGATTATCAGTTATTGCCTTAGTTCTAAACATGTTTCTTATCTTTTCACATATGACTGACATGTGAACTATGAAACACACTATGTTCAAACTTGTTGACAAGAAAATAGTATTTTTCCAATGTTAGTGCAGATCATGTGACTTTAAAGGATGACAATATTTGCCTAATGAGAAACACTCAACATGAAGTTCCTCTCTGAATCGCCTATCCCAGCCCTTTGTTAAGCAGGCTAGATCATCCTGGTTTCTCATCACTGCCCATGCCAAGATACTATATAATACAGGCATATTTGACATGGCAACCAAAATTGTTGATGCTTGTGCAAAGGCTCCCTTTTCTTCACAGTCATAATATTTTACTTGGCAGTTTTATTTAAACAGCTCAGCAGTTTGGATCACAGTTTGGAAGTAGCTTCAGAGTTGGAGACTGAGTTTGTTTACACTCTCTCATATATCCGAGTGCAGCTAACATTGTTCACAGCACTTTCCTGGAAGACAAAAGAAGGATGAGGTATTTTAGTATTGTTGGTGAAACTGGCATTGAAAAAGAAATGCAAACTAAGTACTAGCCGTATATATATTCCTTAAAAATCTTGAAAATAGACCTACATAGGCTACAGTAGACAGCATCTATTTGTTACACATATATACACAAAACAATACATGCAGTTTGGAATTTGAAGAAATGCCTAGATTGAAACATTTTTTCTATTTTACATAATCTACACTTCTTAATAACTTACAGCAATGTAGTATTTAATGGTTTTCAGAGCGCTAACATATACATGATATTTAATTCTCTCAGAAAAACTTCTAGGAAGACAGTGTCCACATTTTGAAAACCAAGAAACTAAATCTTGGAAAAGATAAATGATTGTCCAAAGTCACATAACTATTGAGCAGCAGAGAGGAAATCCACATCCTCAGACTCGAGTCTAATGTTCTTTCTAATGAACTAAAATTTGTCTGGTTATTAGCTAATGCCATTATAAGAAGCAATAAAGTCAATCATCCTTAGTCCTCCCATTCAGACTTCATGAGTAACAAAATGCACTCATCATTGTTGAGGGGGGAAAAATCCCCTTATTAAGAAATGAAGATGTTTTTTTAACCTCCACTCAAATTGTGTATATTCCCTAAGAATTATTTTATATCAAGTCCAGAATTACTTTTTTATTTATTTTGTGGGGTTTAGGAGTAACAAAATCATTGACATATTTCCCTCCACTCTGCAAAGTGGGAAAGATGACCTGGAAAGCTGCCCTCCTGAGAGGCAGCAGGATGAAGTCAAAACAGGATAGATTTTGGAATTAAACCGGCCTGGATTTTAATCCAAGCACCACCATAGTTTTATAGTTGCATATTCTTTGGTAGACCAGAATCTGAATCTCAGTGTCATCACCTGTTAAATAGGCTAATGACCATCCTCCCAGGATTATCATGGTGAATGGGTATATGAGATATGAAAGCAAGAGGGCATGGTAGCCACCTAAATGTTGGTTCTTATTCGTGCTAACCCTTCATACACCAAAAGACACCACTTCACCTTCACACCCCTAGTTTAAATGTCCTTTTCATGCTTTGTTTGGTATTTAGCAGAAAACAGTGAAAAATTAATCCTGGTATTGAGGGGAGGACTGACAACAACCCTCAATGCCCAGAAAACTCAGCTGCACAAATAAATACATGCTTGTTTTGGCTTATACATGAGTCTAAGAATTGGGTAAGAGATTTTTAAAAAATTCTCTTTAGTTTCTAAGTTTCTCAGTCAACTCTCATTTATAATATTAATGATCATACATTGATCTGACAATAACCAACCTCCCAGGATTATTGTGACTAGGCATATGATAGATGAAAACGCAGGGCCATGGTATCCACCTAAATGTTGCTTCTTACTCATGCTAAGCTTCCATACACCAAAAGACACCACTCTAGCTCCACACCCCTAGTTCTCCCAGTCCATGAGAAAAAGAAAAATGACATTCATCTTCATGTTTTAAAACAAGCTATTTGAGTGATTTTATATACCGACGTTTCAGTAGGTAAGAAAATAGTGAGAAATAATTCACTCACCACCACCATTTTTCCATCTACCAACTTTCTCCTTATGGTGATTTCCTTGCCATTCCAGTCCTCAACCTGAATCAGGGAGTTGTTATCTAAGGTTGCAGTACTCTGAAAAACAGACACCAAATTCAGCTCAGATTGTCCTGTTTAAGCACTAATGTTTTATCACATGCCAAATTCTTTTCAGCTGTTCTGATACTCTCAGGTACTTTTAGAAGGCTGTTTACAACTCCAACTATTTCAGGACCTTGCAAACAGTCTGTGTGTTGGCTGATTGATTCTTCTGAAAAAAAAAAGAAAAAAGTTTTACAGGAGCAAAAACAAAATATCATCTTAAAGACTAAGTAAAAGATTTTAAAAATCTTTTACTGCCTAGGCAAAGAGTTTGCCTTTTTGCATAAAGAAATCACAAGTCAGTTTCAACTTTAAAAATGCATGTGAAGCTAATTCACACTCCCATTGTAAAAGTTCACTTAAAAGTCCTATTTCCTTCTTCTTGCCCCAGCAATATAGAAAATAATAATAATCACATCAACAATAACTTCCACTTAGATAACATTATTATATGAGGCACTCTTCAAAGAGATTCATCTATATCATTTCATCCTCAAAACAACCTTATGAGATAAGTACTATAATTATTCTCTTTTGCAAATGTAAAGACTGAGCTAGCAAGGTCTGTGACTTGTTTAAGGTCACATGGCTGATTGGTGGCAGAGATGGGATTCATACATAGGCAGTCCTGTGGCAACATCTTGTACTATAGTCACTGTGAGGCACATATTTCAGAGCTTACAGTTCCACTGAGTTGGGCCTTCTGCCAATTCTTTACTAGTCTCTTCCGTGGCAGAGACAATGACAGTCACCAAATTTTCCACCTGATCCTTTGTATTTTCCAGCCTTCTTACAGTTAGTTGGAGCCCATGCCATGTGAACAAAAATTACGTGTGTCACTTAGAGGATTTGGCAATAAAAAGCCTAACTCTCTCCTTCCCTATCTTATTGACCAAGGAGACCACAGGTTCCAGATGGTGGAACCACAACTTCCTTCAGCTCAGGTCCCTGAGAGACTCAGTGGGGCAGATTCCATATCCACCCCTCAAGCTTCCCCAACCCTACCCCAATAGTGAATATATCCTATGAGTTAGAAATAAATCCCCTTTGTGCCTTTGCATTAAGCCACTGAGAGTCTGTGGTTAATTTGTTAGCCTTAGTTAATGCAAGTTTTAGTCACTGTATATTTTTTTCAAGGAGGTACCAGGTATTGAGCCCAGAACCTTATACATGGGAAGCAGGTACTCAACCACTTGAGCTACATCCGCTCCCCAGTGAGAGTTGGTTTTTCCATTTGCTTATTTGTTTTGTTTTGGGCTTTTAGGAGGTACTGGGGATCGAACCCAGGACCTTGTACATGGGAAGCAGGCATTCAACTGCTTAAGCTACATCTGCTCCCCTTATTGTAATTCTTATGTGTGGACAGCTGCCACAAAATGGAAAGTGAGAGCATTTGTTACTGAGAGAACTAAATATTAATATAGGGAAATGATTTTCAATATGTGGTCTGCTAGGTATCGGAATCTAATCATTAAAAATGCAATTTTCAGGCCCCCACTCCAGAAATCAGAGCCTCTGGGGTTGGCACCTAGAACTACGCATTTTTCACAAGCATCCCAGGAGATTTGTGTGCATATTCATGTAAGATCCTCAGACCTAGGTTTTAGCCAAAAGCTTATCTAATAAAGACTTTAGATATGTTTGCTACAATTGCTTTCTTGCTTAGAGTGATTCCCAGTTAACATCTGTATGAAATTTCCCGGAAAGCCTATTTTAGGCCTCACCTTGGTTTTCTGGCCACCTGGTGTGCTTTCCACAAACTCTTCTCCCAGTTTAAAAGAGATCTCACTATTTTTGAAGATGCTTTTGGTTTTGATAGTGATCATATCTCCATTTGTACTAATGGTGACAGTGGGTTTTGCCAGGCAGCCCAGTTTCCTGCTGGCTCTTCCTATTCCTAGAAACCAGATAAAAGGACACAACAGTTAAATCTGTTTTTGGCTCCAAGCACTCCCATTAGCTGTATAATTCTTTGCTAACTGGGAGGTTTGTGAGTTAAACAGATCTAATGCTTTATGAATTCAAACATCTAAAGTTAGTGGTCCCATAATATGTTAAGACAGATTATTTTTTGCAGGAAAAAAAATCAGGTTTTAGTGTTTGTCTAGTACAAATATAAGAATGCTCCTCTAGTATAAGATGTTGAGAATATAGTCATACATGGGAAAATATAATTAATGTAATGTATAGACTATAGTTAACAGTAATAATCCAATATTTTTACAGCAATGGCAAAGAAGGTACCAAATCAATGTTAAGGGTCAATATTTGTTGGGAGTCTTAGGGGTATGGAAATTTCCCTTTTGGAGTCATGAAAACATTCTGAAATGGACTGAGCTGATGACAGCATAACTCTGTGATAAAACTGAGAGCCACTGAGTGGACCCTTTGGATAGATTATTCAAGGGAGGGGACCATATAACACAGCAAACCCTATGGTGAATGATGAACTGTGATTAATGAAACAAATATGAGAATGTTCTCTCATGAAGTATAACAAATATACAGTACTAATACAAGGTGTTAATAATAGGATGGTTTATGGGAAAAATACACCAAATATAAGCTATGGACTATAGATAGCAGTAATATTATGACGATGTTCTTTCACCATTTGTAACAAATGTGTCACAACAATGTAAGGTGTTGGTGGTGGGAAAATGTATGGGAATCCTGTATGGTATGCATGATTGTTTTGTTAACTCAACTTCTCAAATAAAAAAAAGTGCAGCCAAAATGTAAGAAAAATTATTATAACAGCATGTCAAACAATTAACAGAAATATCACCTTATTTTTCTGGGGAAAAAAGAATTACAAATGATATTATATTATGTCCATTGTTATCAACCCATTTTCCCCTTATCAGTATGTCTGGGAAACTTTCTATGTTAGTTCATATACATCTATATTTTTTCATAGTTACAAAATATTCTATAGTATGCATTTACCAAAAATTCATTTATCTATCCTCCTATTAATGTGTATTTAGTTTGTTTCCATTTTTGTTATTTCAAATAATGCTGCAGTGAGTACCTTTGGCACACACAGTGTTGTACAGCAGATGTAGGAGTATTTTCTACAGAAATTCCATTGCATACACAGCAATATCTGAGTTAAATCCCTAAGGGAAGATAAATTAGGGAACGACTTTAATATGGCTCATAGAATTCATATTGTGAAGCATGATCACAAGATGTGGTAGGCTAACTAACTGTCCCCAAGATATCCACACCCCAACCGCTGGAACTGTGAATATGACCTTGTATGGCCGAAAGGCCTTTGTAGGTATACCTAAATTAAGGATTTTCAGATGGAAAGATTATCCTGAATGATCTTGGTAAACCCTAAATGTAATCTCAAATGTTCTCATAAGGCAGAGAGATTAAACTACAGAAAAAGAGAAGACAATGCGATCCTGGGAGCAGACAGTGTTGTGGCCACAAGCCAGGGAATGCTGCAGGGAAAATACCTTTTCTGAAGATTCTCCAAAAACTCAGAGCAAATGCTTGCAAAGTGATCATTTTTAAAAATAATTGTCTTTTGCTTTAAATCTTATATTAAAATCATTTATCTTTAGTACATGACACTCATGTATCTTATCTATGTAAATGCATGGTAAATACTTAAGACCAGGAACTATATGTCACTCACAACTATGCAGTTTCCTAGTGCTACCTTATCACAATGCCACAACTGGGTGGCTGAAAACAACAGAAACTTGTTCTCTCACAGTTCTGGAGGCTAGAAACCCTCAATCAAGGTGTCATCAGGTAAATATTCCCTCAAGAGGCTCTAAGGAAGGATCCTTCCTTGCCTCTCCCTCGCTTCTGGTGATTGCCAGAATTTCTTCGCATTTGGCTTGCAGATACATCGTTCCAATGCCCGCCTCTGTTGTCACATGGTGTTCTCCCTGTGTGTCTGTGTCAGAGTCCAAAATTCCCTCTTCTTATAAGTACACCAGTCATTTTAGGTTTATGGTTGGCCCTAATCCAGTATGACCTCATCTGAATCTGAACTTGACTACATCAGCAAAGACCCTGTTTCCAAATAAGATCATATTCTTAGGCTCCAGGTGTGTGTGTGTGGGGGGGGGGCACTGTTCAACCCAGTACACCAACCTAGCCTTGCCCAGGATTGTATCTGTAATAGGTATCAAATCATTATTTATTTCAATTGCTTCTAAGTGAAAAACCAGGAGGTCCAAGTTTAATCTGATTTCCTGCAGAGGAAGTCTTGATTTATCAAACCTCTCATTTTTACTAGATATGCTGTGCAAGTAAAAGTGGCTCACCCAGTTCTTTCATGTATTCTTCAAAATTTTCACAAGACATGGATTTCCATGTTCCCTGGAGCTGATCCACCATTCTGCCTGATATTAGTTATCTTAAAGAAAAATAGCATCATATAGGTATGCATGTTGGTGTTCTCTAAAATATTATTAAAATCTATTTTTATACCATGCTGGGTAGACAATGGCATAAGAAAAGTCAGGCAAAAACATGAGGAACTCTTCATACCATCTGTGATGATTAGGCTAATGTGCCAACTCCGCCAGGTAATTGTGTCCAGGTGTTTGGTCCAACAAGCACTGGGCTAATTGTAATATAAGAACATTTATGGACTTTGGTCACCAGTGAGTTTACTGGGTGGATGGCTGATTACATCTGCATCAATCAGAGAGATTGCCATCAGCAGTGGGTGACACTTTTACCCAATCAGTTGAATGCCTTGAAAGGGGAAATGATTTCAACATTCAAAGAGAATTTCCTAGCTTGTCTTTGGACAGCCAACTTCTCCCAGAAACTCATCAAGGATCTTCACTGGACTTTCATCGGAGCCCCTGGTTTGCAGCCTGCCTGCAGAACCTGGACTTGTGCATCTCCACAGTTATGTGAGAGACTCTTATAAAATCTCATATTATTGACAGATACCTCCTGTTGATTCTGTTTTCCTAGAGAACCCTGACTAATACACCATCTATAGCAGAAAATCTGTGCTCAAGGCAAGTCAGGATGACAATAAGAAACATGGTAGAGTTTTTAGGAGGACTAGATACTATTTTTCTAATTAGGGATCATTTCAAATTTCTGATCAAAACTGGATGTTACAAATTCCCTCTAGCTCCTTCCCAAGGAACTGCCACCCACACAGAGCAGCAATATTTGTGCCATGGGTCCTTGTGACCCAGTCTGTCTCTCTCTTTCTCTGACTAAAGGTGATCTAGAAAAAGCCAATTTATTGGCTATTAGAGAACCTTTCATATTCCTATTCTTGAGCATTTGAACTAAAAAATAGAGGCTTCATAGATGGCATTTGGCATTTGAACTAAAAATTTAACTTTGATCAGGGCTAGAGCAGCCATTTTATGCTATATGCACACTGTTGAATAAGGAAGAGAACGGACCAGTCATGAAGAGAAAAGGAGGGAAAGAGAGCATGTTCATATATAAACACATGTGCACGTATACATACATACACACAGCCTTTTTGCTGATGGTTTTCCAGGTGCCAGGTCAGTTTCCCATGAGCTTAGCAAGTCATCATTGCCATGAGAACACCAAATATCGTCTAAGAAAATCCCCCTTAATTTAGGCTAGTTTCTGTTCCCTTCAGCATTGATTGTAACACTGTTATCCACTGACATCTGTGAGAAATACGTTCTAAGGAATATGATAGCAAATATACCAACCAGAAAAGAGGAAACTCCAAAGATTAAGTTGAAGGACAAGCACAACTCAGACATATCTTAGTGCCTGAGGATATCATTGCTAATTCCAGGCAATGTCCAAAGCTGACACCATTATTAAGAAAAACTGAAATTACAATGTCCTTTTATTAAGACAAGAAAGAGGATGTAGTATTTCATAACAACTCCCATTAAAATGTTAAATTTCCAAAATCCAATCTCTCTAAAGGGCACTTATCTAGACGATCAATCTTCTGATAATTATTCAGCTAACATTTATGGAGAAACTAGTATTGTATGACAAATGTGAAACTAAGCAATTTTGCATACACCATCTGATTTAATGTCCCAGTTATGATTGCTAAAGATACCATAGATTATTTGCTTGTTTGTTTTCCTTTCCTGAGTTAGGCAGTTTAACATTATGATTTTTTTACATTAATATATACAATTTGGTCTGAAGTTAAGACCACTCAAAAATTTAATAGGCATGAAACTAAAACCAGGAAATGACCTAGCCCTGAAGGTGTTGAAGCTACTGAAATTAGTATTAAAAATCCTAGCATTTTTTCAAGAAATGTGGGATATGTTTCCACATATATTGGATGCACATTGATCTTCCAACAGGAGGAAAATCACTTATCGAAAATAATTTCCTTGAAGAAGGTATCATATTGGGAGCTGAGTACTGGTCTCTGTTGTTGGAATGTTGGATTTTCAGAAGATGCAGTAGGTAAATTAGCCTCAGTAAATAAGAATCCATGCTGTTGAGCCCATGCATAGCTTCTATTTCTGCCACTGTGGCCACACCCTTCGTATGCCTATCATGCCATTTTATGGACTGGCTAATGTCAACTGGCCTAGTCATGTTGTTTCATTGGTTGTTTGGTTCCTTTTCCGTGATAGATGCTTTATGGTGTCATTAATATGTGAATTAAAAATCCTCACATTTTAGACTTACTCTCATATGTTCATCCATATTCCTCTACCTCAAACTTCCTTGTCTCCAATTTCTTAGTCCTTTTCCTTCCAGGCACCTACCAGGCATATCAGACTATATGCCTCTACCCATAAGTATGTACATAGTCTCATCTCAGACCTCTGCTCCCTTTACTCAAGATGGATAATCAGGTACACCACTCTGAGCTTTGTCCATTAGTATGATTTTCTCTCACCATGGTTTTTCAAGTCTCCACCCACCTACCCCTGACCTTGAGTGTAATGCAGGCATTGTCCTTTTCAGCTTGCACCCACATACAGAACTGACCTACCCATAAAACATGTTTGGGCTTTTCTTTCTCCTTCTCTTTGTCATATGGGACCCCCTCTGAAGCCCTAGGTATAAGCTAAGGGAGGGATGCTGGTATAATGGGTGATATTTGGACCTAGGCTACCTGCTCATGCAGTTAACTCATGACTTCTGGTCTTGCTTAGGCTTGATCCCAGATGTACAATTTTGAGCTTAAGACAGGCTGTTGCTGGGACTACCTAAGGTTATGACTTGATGGGTCTGACAGAACCCAGATCATAATTGACAATTCCAGACACATGGTTACTTGGTGTTCAATTGTCAACAATTCTGTCCCTACCAGAGCCTAGTAACACACCAGGAACTCTTTATCAAAAGGCACATTAAGTCTCTGATGCAGATGACCTTGCCGTGTTCCAGAACCCCAGAGGCCTGGGTTGTGATGTTCTGGCTGGGATTTCACAGAAATACCACACTGCATCTTTCCTATGACTAACATCTCCAACCCTTAGAGTTTGCCAGATCACATGACCCAAGCAGCAGGGCTGCTAGTACTGCATCCCTGACTGACTGAAGATAACTTTCCTTCTTTGTACCCTGCTCAAAACAGCAAGCCTTTCATGTCACCCAGTATATGGGCTGGAGTGATATTCCAAGGTATGGAATTTGTTGCTACGAGAAGTCAAAGAGGTCTACCAGGAATTTAGTTTTCTTCTTTCTGGAAGGTAATGCAAGATGCAGCAACTTTTCTTTTGGATGAGCTGTTCTGGCATATCCCTGATCCAGCAGAATTCCTAAGAACTTTACCAGACTGAAAGATTCCTCTATATTTATAGATTTTATCTTCCAGATTCTGGATTGCATGCATCTTACGAAGGCTTCCACTATGCCTGCCTCTTCTTACTCATTCTGCCTGATCAAAACAATGTTCTCCAGGATGTCCAGATAGTCCAGATTTCATATGATTATATTATGGCAGTGCATGGGAATCATAGCCCTGGGACAAAGCTGTAAATATATATTGTCCATTCCATGCAAATGGAAAATGTTTCTGATCCTCTTTTATGATCCTCTTTCTTGACTGGGATACAAAAAGAACACCAAATCAATGTCTACATACCAGGTTATGTATGTAGGCCAAGGTTAATCTGCTCTAGCAAAGATACCACATCTAGCACAGTAGCCACAACTAGGACTCTTATTTGGATGAGTTTGAAGTAGCCTACAGTAGTCTCCAGGATTCATTTGGTTCTAGCAGAGGTCAGATTGGTGAGTTAAATGGAGTTATGATATGGACTACCACACCTGCATCCTTGAGATCCTTTCAGGTAGCACTAATTTCTGCCACCAACACCCTCATCCCCACTACCAAACACCACATTGTTCTTCATTCATTCTCTTAGCCAGAGGGGTGCAGTTTCAGAAGCTTCCACTTGGCCTTCTCAACTATGATAGTTCTTATTTCACAGGCCAAGAATTCAAGGTGGAATTACTCCAACAGCCAAGTATGTCAATCCCAAGTATACAATCTGAAATTAGCTGTATGACTTCTAGAAACTAGCTGTCTGCCTACAGACCTCCTGGACCCACTGAGACTTTGGTGAGGGTTCTGGCCCCTGTTTGCCTCCACTCTAACACAATGCTCTGGGTCTCCATGTATCTATGTTAATCCAAACCCAATGCCCTCAAAATATGGATATTCCCCTTTCCTCGGTGCATATTTACTCAATTAAATGGCCATACACTTCTTTTGAGGAATATAGGAGAAATAGATACAGTATATTTTTGCTATGGTATTCCAGGGTTCTTCCTCCTGTGGACTTGGCCACCTCTTCTGTCAATGGTTTCTGGTTTTGAAAACTGGCTTAGGTCTTGGATCTAAACTTGGCAAAGGATCATGACTTTCTATTGAAATGACCACCTTAACCTGCTGCTCATCCATTCTTGGCTTTCTTTTAATTGTCTATATTAAGCAACACCCTGTTGGCTATCCATTTTATCTCTGGGCATGCAGTGTTCTATTACCCATCTTCACAGCTCCCCTCAGGTCAAGCCCCCTTGGCTGTGCCTCCAACCTTGCCTGTTACAGTGATTGCAACCCCCTGGTTTCTGGCAGTAATATGTTGCCACCTGGCCTCTACTGCTTCAAGGTCTCATCATCCACATTGCTTTCAATAAGACAACCGCTATGACAACTGCTCCTAATGTCAGCCCTGGTCTGCAGAGAACAGCAATCACTGACATTCTTAGTGATTCTGTTGCCCCTCTCACTAGTGCATTCCCAATGACCTGGTAGCTGGTGTATATTCTGGACTCTCTTGTGGAACATAATCATCTGGGGACCTTCTAGCCTCCCTATATATAGTGTAGTGTGTGTGTATGTTTAGTGTATATATAGATATAGTAAAAAAATACATACATGCCTATACATACATATATGTATGTGTGCTATATACCGTTCTGTTTTTACAGAAAGGTATTGAGACTATATTGGTCAATGACAGAAGTGGAGATCTCATTTAGAGGAGAGAGGAGAGCCTCATCAATTAAGGATTTCCTCTAATGTATATTGAACTTGAGTTCTTTCATCTAAGCAATTTGAAGTATATTGGAGCTGGACAAGACATACTGGGAACTCTTCAGAAATTAGCATACTAAGAAAACTCAGGTCTATTCATTCACTATTCATTCAATAAACATTTGAGTGTCTACAATATGAAAGACTCTTGCTAGGTACTGGATATACAGTGGTGAATGAAACACCCCGGTGTTTCCAACACTATGAAAAAGAATCTGAAACCATGCTAACATCTGTAAGGTTCCCATATGGCTATCTGTCTATATTGTAGCCACCTGAAGAGCAGGGTAGGCATACTACAGCCCCTAGGCCAAATCTGGCCTACCACCTGTAAAGTTTTCATTTTAATTTCCTAGAGTGCTCAAGCAAATACCATGAAATGGGTTAGGTAAACATGGGAATTCATTTGCCTATGGTTTTGAGGCTGGGAAAATGTCCAAATCAAGACATCATCATGGCAATGTTTTCTCTCCAAAGACTATGGCATTCTGGGGCTGGCTGTTGGTTATCCTTGGTACCTGTGTCACATGGCGATGTTTCCTGGTCTCTTCCTTCTCTTCTAGGTTCTGTTTCAGCTTCTTGCTTCCTGTGGCTCTCTCGCTCTCTGTCTGAGCCTCATTCCACCTATAAGAACTCCAGTATTAGGATTAAGACCCATCCTAATTGAGGTGGGTCACATCTTAACTACAGAGCCTCGTCAAAAGGTTCTACTTATAATGGGTTTACACTCACAGGACTGTATTAAATTTAAGAATATGTTTTTCTAGGGTACACAGAGTTTCAAACCACCTCAACCCTTAAAGTTTTATTGGAATACAGCCACAGTTATTCCTTTACATATTATCTATGGATATTTTCATGTTACAACAACAGAGTAGAACAGCTGTAATAAGCATCATAAGGTCTGCTAAGCCTAAATTATTTGCTATCTGGCCCTTTTCAGGAAAAAGCTTGCCGACCCCTATTTTAGAGTCTCAAGTAAGATTATTTTAAATTGAGGATAATAACAGCTACAGTGTTTGCAGGCTTTCTTTGCTAGGGTTAGAGGAATGGTGGATAACATTCTTCATTCCATGGCTTTTTCATAATGTAAAGTCATTTTTGTAATTATGTCAGAGATAATGCCATCAGAAAATTTATTCATAAAGGAGCCCAGCTCTGGCATTTTTATAAAAGTCACATGAGAGATTGCCACCAGTTAAATATAAATGGAATTTTTAAAAATTTTCTGAGAGATGCAATACAGAAGTATACAAGAATAAAAAATTAATTGACCAGGAAAAAAAGAGAGTAAAAAACTTGCCCTACTGTCTGCCTCTTCCTGAGTCTAATCTAAGCTGGCTAATGGTCCTGTTAAATTATAAAGCTTTCTTCAGAAATAGCCCTAAGTATCTACAAAATTCTCCCACTTTTTTAGTCACCATACAGTTAAGCCTTCAGGTTTTTCATGCAATTGTTGTGCACATAGCTCAAAATCATGCTGTAGGAAAAAAAAATTTAATGACATTCAAAGGAAAATGTATTGAAATATAAGGAAATTCCACTACAAAATTTGCAGTGCTATGACAAATGAAAAATAGCAACCTAAATATCAACATGGTTCTCTTTATATTTGGTGGGCTTTGTAGGAAGGATGTTAAAGGAATGTGGGAAGAGTGCAAGCTATCCCTGATCACCCTTCAGTGTTTTCTGGTCAATAACCACTGGAAAGAGTTGGCACCTGGGCCATTCATGAAGTTCAGCATGTTTCTGCATTGCCCCTACTATTCAAATGAGCAGCTGGAGGAGAGCCGGAGACAAGATGTTAGAACCGAGCGACTTGTGTCAGTGGAATGATTTGGTGCACATGGCACCAAATCAGGTGATAATGTGGCATTTATCCATGCCAATATTCTTGTTTAATATTTTTTACTAAGGTTGGTGAGTGTAGTGGGTTGAATTGTTGTCGTCGTCTCACACCTAAAAAAAAGTCCAATCCAAACCCCAGGAACTTGTCTTTGGAAATAGGGTCTTTGAAAATGTAATTAAGTTAAGTATTTAGAGATGAAATCATCTTGGACTTAGGGTAAATCCTAAATCTAATGACTAGTATCCTTATAAGAGAAAGGAGGGGGGAGGTATGAGATGCAAAGGCACTGGGGTAACGGCCATGTGAAGGAAGAAGCAGAGATTGCAGGGCAGGCACAAGCCAAGGAGCACCAAGGATGGCCAGTAGCCACCAGCAGCTAGGAGAGAAGCATGGGCTGGATTTTCCCTCACAACTTCCAGAAGAAACCAATCTGCCAACACCTCGATTTTGGCCTTCTGGTCTCCAAAGCTGTGAGAGAATAAATGTTTTAAGCCACCTGGTTTGCGGTCAATTGATACGGCAGCCCTCGGACACTACTACAGAGAGAAACTAATTTTAAAACTCTTCAGTCCCTTTATGTCTAAAATAAGGAGTTTATTTCACTACTTAAATAACATTTAAACTTACCTGTTAATGTCCTTATTTTACTGTTTTTTTGTTTTTTGCTTTTTGTCAATCATAAGTACTGGTACCAGTCATCATACTCACCAAGGATAGAGGTAACTTTTACAGATAATAGTACTAGGTAATTATGATAATTAAATAAAAGGACAGAATAATAATAGTAAATAATATTACAATTGTATAATACTATTATATAATTATATAAATTTAATTTTTTTCTGAAGTTCATGTAAGAAAACCATTCCCCTTATTTCCCTAGTTTTTCTTTATCTCCCCCTCCACTCCCATTATTTTTTAGTATTCTGAATCTTATAACTTCCTTTGAGTGAACATTGAAGGACTTAAGGTCTAAGACAATAAATAAATTACTTGATGCTCGTAAACTGGTACCATTTGGTTTATTCTGCTTCAGAATTTTAGCAGACTGCTGACTCCAGAATGACCTTGGGGTTGGATGCTGTCTACTTCTGAGCAAGCTGTGCTTCCTACAAATCAAAATGAAAGAGAGACTTCCTGGAGGGAGGAATAAAGACTGAAAGGCCAGAGTCAGGCAGCCTGAGGGCTGTGATTCAGACCCTGCTGGATTCCCAGGTCTGCCCTTCTCTTCCCGCAGCTGGAGCTATTTGAACTCCAACTGCTGCCTTAGCCCTGCCTCCAGGCTCCCTGACCCTGACTCATTAACCAGGTTTTTGAGACGCAGCTTTGCATCCGTGGTTCCCAAACATGAGTTGCATTTGTAAAAATGCTAACGAGAAAAGAGGGGAAAAAAAGAAAGAAAAGGAAAGAAAAAAAGAAAAGAAAAGAAAAGAAAAATCCTGCCTTTTGTGTCCTAATGAGAATTGCTAGGGGTGGGGCCTGGAAATATGCATTTTTAAAAATTTCTCCCAGGTGATTCTGATTCAAGTCTAAATCTCAGCCATCCAGGACAAATGCTCCAGACCAGTGGGTCTCAAAGTGTGGTCCCTGGGCCAACCGCATTCGTATCACCTAGGAACTTGTTAGAAACGCAAATTATTAAGGTCACATCCCAGAACTGCTGAATCAGAAACTCTGGGAAAGGAGTCTCTGTGTTTTAACAAGTCCTCCAAGGGGATTCCGATGCATGCTATAGTTTTTTGAACCACCTCCCACACTTAGACTCAATTCCAAAGAATAGAATAGGAAAAAATAATTTCAGAAACCTGGCAGACATCACCTTAACCAGGTGCTCAATGAATGCCTCACCAGTGATGGCACGCTAATGCCATATGCTCCCTGATATGGTGCTATGAGAAGGGCACTTTGCCTGGGCAGTAGCTTCCTAAATACCCATAACCAAATCTAATCATCAGTAAACATCAGACAAATAGAGACAAGATTGAAGGATCTTCTGCAAAATACTCTTTGATACCATCAAGGTCATGAATAACATAGAAAATCTTGAGAAACTGTGACAAATTGGAGGAAACAAAGGAGACATGAGGACTAAATGCAGTGAGGCATCCTGAACTGGATCCTGGAAGAGAGCAAGGACCATAGCGGAAAAGCTGATGAATCTGAATAAAGTCTACAATTTAGTTAGTAGTATTTTACCTCATCCCTTAGTTTTGACAAATGTACGCTGTAATGTAAAATGTTAACTTTAAGGGAAGCTACATGAACGGTATATCGGAGCTCTCTGTACTATTTTGCAACTTTTTCTGTAAATTTAAAATTATACCAAAATTTAAAAACGTTTAAAAGCAAGTGGAGAAAAAAAAAAAAAAAAAAAAGCAAAATAAACAAAGCAACAAAAGTGTGGCCCACAGATTACCAGCATCCACATCACCCAGAAACTTGTTAGCAACACAGAGCATCAGAACTCACCCCAGATTTACTGAATCAGAGTCTACATTTTTTTTCAAAAGATTCCCAAGTGAGTTATCTGATGTATATTAAGATTTTAGAAGCCCTGCTCTTTACCATAAGCCTAGGATTTAGCATCAACTCAACCTTGTCCAGGCCAGAAAGATGCACCAGTTGTTGTTTATTTAATTGTGGTAACATATATTTTACACACATTAACCATATTTAAGTGTAAATTCTGTGATATTAATTTCATTCATGATGTTGTGCTTCCATCACCACCATCCATTACCCCAAACAGAAACTGTACTCACTAAGCAATAACTCCACATTTCTCCCTCCCTCCCAGTGCCTAGCAACCTCTAATCTACTTCTGTGTCTATGAACTTTGCTTACTCTATATATTTCATATAAGTGAAGTCAAATAATATTTCTCCTTTTGTGTCTGGCTTATTTCACTCAATATTATGTGTTCAAGATTCATCTGTGCTATGGCATGTATGAGAAATGTATTCCTTTTTATGGCTGAATAATATTCCATTGTATGTATATACAACATCTTGTTTATTCTTCTGTTGATGACACTTGGATTGTTTCCACCTTGTAAATAATGCCACTATGAACATTGGTGGACAAGTATCTATTGGAGTCTCTGCTTTCAATTCTTTGGGGTATACACCTAGAAATGGAATTGCTGGGTCGTATGGTAATTCTTTGTTTAACTTTCAGAGGAACTGCCAAACTGTTTTCCACAGAGGCTACACCATTTTACATCCCCATCAACAATTTATTAGGATTCCAATTTCTCTGCATCCTTGCTGTATCTGTATTAGTCAGCCAAAGGGGTGCTGATACAAAATACCAGAAATCTGTTGGTCTTTATAAAGGGTATTTATTTGGGGTAGAAGCTCACAGTTACCAGGCCATAATTCATAAGTTTCTTCCTTCACCAAAGTCTGTTGCCACGTGTTGGAGCATGACAGCTGCCAACGTTTGCCAGGGTTCAGGCTTCTTGGGTTCCTCTCTTCCCCAGGCTCCACTTCTCTCTGGGCTCAGCTTCTCTGTTTCCACCACAAGGCCAGCTGTGAAATGTCAGGGGAACTGCTCATCTCTATCCTGGGGCCTTCTCTCCTTCCTCACAACCAAACTTCTCTGTGTGCTTACTTCCCTGGGCTCCAGCATTAAAACTCAGCTTCAGAACTCCAACTCAAAACTCCAACTCTGTCCTTTGCCAGGTCTTTTATCTTTGAGACACCACCCACCAAGGGGCAGGGCTCAATGTCCTACTGACATGGCCCAATCAAAGCCCCAATCATAACTTAATCATGCTCAGATGAACAGACCAGTTCATAAGCATAATCCAATATCTATTTTTGGAATTCGTAATTATATCAAACTGCTACACTTGCCAACACTTGTTATTTTCTGGGTTTTTTGTTGGTTTGTTTTTAATAATAGCCCTCCAAGTGGGTGAAAATGGTAGGCAGAAATCTCCTTGGAGTTTTGCCTTCAATCCCTAACTCTGTGTCTGAGGCCCTGCCACCTGCCACAGACTTCCATCTTGCTAACCTCCGACCTGTCTGATATTTGGTGCTGCCTTCTAGAAGTCTCTTCTCTGAGGGCCACAATGTTTGCAAAACAAAGGCTCAAATAGGAGCTGAGCTCAGAGCTAGGAGCCACTAGAGGCCTAGGAATAAAACTTTGAAGGTAAATAATTTCCTCTGTCACCAGACATTTTTGACCTTTGTGTCATTTAAATCTCAGAAATAAGAACATGCCGCTTCCATAAACACAATTTGCTGATGGGGTGTTAGTGAATCCAGCTGGAATGGTAAATATGGAAGCTTCCCCTGGTGCTGTTGGCAGTGACCTTCTTCGCTTGGGGAAAGGGAATGAGGTAAATTGCTGCAAGTTAAAAGTCAGGAGAAGTTACTTCTTGAAAAATGTGCCTGGCCCAATCAGTCAGAAGGAAGCTTGGAACTTCTTGCTTTCTGTAGGGAAATCCTGGGCATCCACCTTGAGGAGTCTCAGCATCTTCAGGAAATGGTCTCAATTGACTGTAGCACAGGGAATTTTCAAGCAACAGGAGCACCAGCACCCAAATGATTTGGGAGCAGCTGAGGCAAGTCTGCAATGACCTGAAAATTATAGCCAACTGGGTGAGTGAGAGGCAGGGAGAAACCTCTCGGAACCGTGAAAGAACTCTAGATGGGGCAGGGTGGTAGGTAGGTCAGGGATGAACCCATGGGTGACTTCCTGGGCATGCTAAATGGGCTCAAGCTGCAGTGACCTGGAGACATGCATTTGGACCAACAAACCAAACCCCACTAATGCACCCATTTCTAAACTTTATGTGTCTTATTTCTTTTAATCTCCTTTTAGCATCTTTTGAAAAACTTCCTGATGAACTAGGAGGAAGAGGGATTTTCCCCACATGTTGATCAGAATAGATAGGAAGATTAATATCTTTCCCACCATCAATGACTAAAACAGTTGCAAAATAGGGGAGCTTGGGAGGAAGGGAACAAAGGCTACCTAAAGGCATTGTACCCTTCTGGCCATGGAGGGCCTTCATACTGTAAGGAGAAGGCAAACTGTGTCCTAAAGTCAACAGGGTTGACTTCACTATCAACCATAGAAAGAAAATCCACTGTTCTATCAAATCTGACATCATTTCCAACTTAAGATAATTGAAGTTTAAGTGTTTAACACTGTAGAGTATAAAAATTGCAATGAAATATCCAGTAATAAAAGACGTTGTCATAGACGGGAGCAAATTTGCAGCTTTGGCTTTGTAGTCATTTGTGAGCATTATGAAATGAATTAGCTTCAGTCTAGGCAGAATGTGAGTAATTTATTCTTCTCAAGTTAACATCCACTGTGAAATAGAAAGTGAATGATGACATTCCAGGAACAATTGCATATGATAATTCTTTAGCAGGTTTGGGCAATGTGGAGTAGCTGTCACAAGGGAATATGTCATCTTAAGCTCTTTTAATGATGATGGCTCTGCGGGAAGGAACATGAGCGGGGGTGGGGTGGAGGGAGAATTTAGTGTCTGGGCTCTGTTTCAAGTTAAAGTGAAGATAACAAGTAAGTACATTTTGAAGTTAATTTAGGGATTGTTGGTAACATATAAGGAATTATTTCAGGGATGCTTATAAATAAACACTAACAATGGTGAAAATGAATCAGTAAATCTCATTCATCTATCTGTCTACAAAAGTATATACACTCTGATCATAAATATGAATCAAATGGCAAAATAATGTGACTGGAATCAACTGCACCCATTTGTCTTACATGGGGTGGCTATGAGTGTGTGGTATCTTTCTTCCTACTTTTTAATAATTTCAAATTATCTAAAACTCTTCTATAGTTAGAAAAGGAAATTCTATTTTTTAAAAGTATATTCAACAAGAACTTATCGGGATTGATGGAATGTGGGAGTTTAGGTCAGAAATTAGTCTATAAAGCACTCCAGATGCTATGCAGGAAATAGGGCAATACAAAGGAAGCATGATACAAATAAGTTTGAATAGTGAGTGTCTACTATATAGCCAGTTTAAATAGGAAATAGGATAGACATATCTGGGGCCCAGGAAATAAAGATATAGATCAGGGGAAAAAAGTGGTGATCTAGAGTAGATGAAATCCTTCTAGGTTAGGGTATAAAATAAGAGGACCATGTACAGAAGTAGGGAGGAAACTAACAGATAAGGAGGCATCAAAATAACAGCAACCAGTTTAACTGAGAGACGGGGTGGCGTGTTATTGTCCTAGGATTGCAGTTACAAATTACCACAAACCAGGTGGCTTCCAACAACAGAAGCTTGTTCTGTCACAGTCCTGGAGTCTAGAAGTCAGCAGGGCCATGCTCTCTCTGAAGGGTTAGCGGAGAATCTTCCTTGCCTCTTCTAGTTTCTGGTAGCTCCTGGCATTCCTTGGCTTGTAGCTACATCACTCGAGTCTCTGCCTCCATCTTCACATCATCTTCTCCTCTATGTGTGTGTCTTCTCTTCTTTTCTCTCTTATAAAGGCACTTGTTATTGGATTTAAGGCCCATCACGATGATCCAGGATGATCTCATCTCAAGATCCTTAACTAGATCCTGTAAACACCCCTTTGTCCAATATCACATTCACAGTTTCCAGGTATTAGGACATGAACATATCCTTTTGGAGATCACCATTCAAACCACATCAGGGGAGGTGTCAGAAAATCATGAAATGGGAGCAGGTGTGGCTCAAGCCATTGGGTGCCTTCTTCCCACATGGGAGGTCCCAGATTCAGTCTCTGGTGCCTCCTAACAACAAAAACAAACAACAAGCAAAAATAAATAAATAATTCAGGGCAGCTGATGTGGCTCGGTGGCTGAGCAGCAGCTTCCCTCATATGAGGTCCTAGATTCAATCCCCAGCCCAGAACCTAAAAAAAAAAAAAAAAAAAATCATGAGAACTATGGGAAAAGGGTCTGTGTGTATGGGTCAGCCTATAAGAAGTCTTGTATTTTAAAAAAAGAGTCTGCCTGATTTTGTGTGACATACCTTTCTCCAAATGCTATGACACTCTTTTCTCCCAGTATAAATACAAAGATGAATAGCCCTCATGAAGTTTCTGGTGGGGGATAGAAGCATACAATCAAAATTAAATGTAGGGAGCAGTTGTAGCTCAGTGGTCTGAGCTCCTGCTTCCCATGTACGAGGTCCCAGGTTCAATCCCTGGTACCTCCTGAAAAAAAAAAAATTTTAAATGCTAAGATATAAAAATGTTCTAAATATTACAGAGGCCCAAAAAGAGGGGAAATTGATTTTATGCAGGATTAAAAAAGAATTTCTGAGTAGAAATTCTGGTTAAAAAATGCAGTAATTCTGGGAAGAGCTTCCTTGACCAATGGCATGGAAGCCAGGAGGTACTTATAGCATGTTTAGGGAAGGAGGAGAATTTGAGTAACACCAGAGGGTAGGTTCTAAAGTGTAAGTGAACAAGGCCATTGTCCAAGAGATTGGACATTCAGCAGAACATAGAGTTTTGTGTTCCATTCTTATCTGGATTGGGAAAACCAAAGGGAATCTCTGGGGAGTAAGTGAATCTTCTAGGTAGAAAAGGACATGATTGAATTTCTGTTTTAGAAAACTTCCTTTTGGGGGAGAATTACTTAAAATGCAAACTAGAGTCTGAGAGACCAATCAGTGTACATTAATTTAATACAGTATTTTTCAAAAATAATTATTTAGAAACTAGTCCAGTGAAGTGCTTTATGATAAAGATCTGTGGTCAAATAAGTTTAAAAGTCATAAAGGCTGGAGAAGTCCTGCGGCTTTTTTAAAAAGGGGGGGCCTGTTTAATTTTGTGTACCATAGCTTTCTCCAAACTCATTGACAATCACCTCATCCAGTATAAAAGGCCAACTCTTGATTGGTTCCTTTTCCTTTTTGAATGTTGGGAACTTGTTCGTTTCTAAATACTTCGGAAACTGTTCTTCTATTTACCAAGATTCCAAATGTTGTTTAAAAATGTTTTGAACTTAAAAAAAAAAAAAAAAAAAAAAACCAACTGCATTATAGGGATTAAGCTAATTAAGAGACACACTTGCAATGTACTGCTTAAGTGTTAAAATAGAAAAATGTTCTAAGTATTATGCTTCATTCTGTGGTCATGCTTCATTCTTCTCTCATATTCCTCATCTCTATCTAAAAGTTCACAGGCTGTAGCAATGCTTCAATATGTGTTCATCAATTGATATAACAAATGTACCACACTAGTGAAAGATGTTGTTAATGGGGGAAAGTGTGGGAAGGGGAGTGGTGGGATATCTGGGAATCCCCTATGTTTTCGATGTAACATTTATGTAATCTAAAGCTTCTTTAAAAATAAAGAAAAAAAAGTTCCCAGGCCATTATCTATACAGTTGGGGAACTTACTCTAGAAATAAGTTTGAAGTCCAGACTCTGAAAGAATGTAGCTCCCTCTCATCCCTGGATTTGCTCCTTTAGTCTAGGTGCACAATGGGTAAGGCACCAAGATCTCACAATTTAGTGGAAGCCTGAAATATCATGAATATCCTTTTGTACTGCTCTGTTGATTAATGATTTAGTGTATTAGTCAGCCAAAGAGGTGCTGATGCAAAGTACCAGAAATCTGTTGGTTTTTATAAAGAGTATTTATTTGGGGTAAAATCTTAGTTACAAGGCCCTAAAGAGTCCAACTCAAAGTACCATAAGAGATACTTTCTCACCCAAGTCAGTTGCCACGTGTTGAAGTAAGATGGCGGGCCTGGTCTCTCCTTCCTTCTTGCTCATCTCTCTTCCCGGAGCCACAGGATCAAAGTCTCTCCTCTGCCGTATCTAAGGAACTCTCTTTCTTCCTGTGCCTTCTACTGTGT
This sequence comes from Tolypeutes matacus, assembly GCA_026826555.1. Lineage (NCBI taxonomy): Eukaryota > Metazoa > Chordata > Mammalia > Cingulata > Chlamyphoridae > Tolypeutes > Tolypeutes matacus. Next base: position 29,737,250 of record JAKSZT010054487.1, read on the forward strand.
CTTCTTGAGTGAGTGCCTGTTTATATTAGCCCACCAAGGAGGCGGGGGCTTAACCTGAGTTACACCCTACTGACATGGTTGAATCAAAGCTCTAATCTTAACATAATTTAATCAAAGACGTGTCAGTTGAATCTAATACAATCAAAGGGTATCACACCCAGAGGAACAGACCAGTTTACAAACAATCTCTCTTAGTGGAATTCTTAAATAATCTCAAACTGCCACACTTGGTAACACAATTTCCCCTGAAAACAGGTTACTTAGAGGGAGAACTTATTGATAACTTATTGGAACAATGTTGTTTCTTATAAATAGCCTTAATGCTTAGGTTTATGTCTCTCTGGATACTAGTATCAAGCCAAAGTCAAATTCAGGTATGTTTTGCCAATTAATTTATCAAAAAGAGGTGAGAAGCTGAAAGTGTTTTTAACAAATAATGCTGTTTATTTGCAAGACTAGTAACAGTAAGTGTTAGCCTTAGAATTTAATTTATAGACATTATAGGAATATTAGCTATTATGCTATAAATTTTTAAATTATATGCTATTTAACTTCTGAGATATACTCAATTAGTATTTCAGGTTAAAATGATAACTTCTTGGGAAAAGCCTTGGAGGCCACATAGGCTTACCTGTTTGCCTTGTGTAAAATTTCTCTACAACCATGTGCTTTTCCTCTCGCTGACTGTCCCCAGACACGATGGCCATCTTGCTATCCAAAGCTCCAAAGCCTTTACATTTCTATCTTCCTAGAATCATTTCCCCTTGGATCTTGGGAGGTCTAGCTACCTCTTATGGTTCAGATACCAGCTCAGATGTTATATGATCAGAGAAGCCCTTTCCAGCCACTCACCTGAAATAGTTCTCACTCCTGATCACTTTCCAAAACATCACAGGGTTTTACTTTCTTCATAGCACTCACCACTAAGGTTGTTTTATTGTTTATTTCTTCTCTTATCAGCTGTCACTCCTGTCTCCCCCCACCTAGGACATAAACTCCATGAAAGGAAGTACTCTGTTCTTTACTTTACTGCCATATCCCAAGAGCCAAGAATAGCACCTAGTACATTGTAGGTGCTCAAGAAATATTTGTTAAATGAACTGCTATACTCAATCAAAATCCAGTTTCCATTTAATTGCTCCCAGTAGTGGGAAACACACCTTGGCCAGTTCTGATTGTTAAATAATTCTTCCTTATAAAAATCGATGTCTTCCTGAAATTTCTCCTCTTTGGTTCTCATCATAGTACCATAAAAGATCTGATTAAAAGTCTAATTACTCCTTTCACTTGACGATGCTTTGAATTTTTGAGGACAGATTTCATTCTTTTTTAAGACCAGACCTTAGTCAGTTCAACAATATTTATTGGACACATATAGCGTATTGTCACTGGTTAGGCCTGGGAAAATAAAGATGAATGTGGTTCAATGCCCACAGTTGAGGAGCACATCTGATTACTGTTTGTACTTTAAAAAAAAAAAAAATTTTTTTTGGCCAAATTTTATTAGGACTTTGAACAAGTCCTTATTTTAGATTTTGAAATAGTGTGGGACAAGCAAACTCACTGAACATTGGTCATTTACTTGGCTCTAGTCTATAGGTTTGGGAAATATGAAAGAGTTGAGTAATGGAACCTATCCCTAGGAGCTTCCACTCTATTAAGAAAGTGAAAACTCATCCACATTAAGCAACAAAATAATTAAAGCTTAGGTATAAAGTACTCACCATAATTGCTTTGGAAATTGGAAAGAGAGAGATTAGCATGGGCTAGAAGAATCCCAAGTTCCTAGAATAGATGGAAACTGATTCAACCATGGAAAGAAAGGATTATTCTTTGGATGGGCTGCCAGGGAAGAGACAGCAATTCAGCTGCTCGAAACCATGTGAGAAAAGCACAGCCATTACTACATGTTCACAGAACTGGAGAGAAGTGGTGTTGGGGGAAAGAATAAGACTGCTTGTTGCCATAGAGCATAAGGACTCATTTGGGACTTGGAGGGGTTGAAGCTGATATACTGTAAGCACACGTTTTCACAAGTATGTTGTTCCCTTTCCATTTATTTTCTGGAGTATGTGGAGACCAGAAGCAGGGAGAGCGCTTGGGAGGAGTGCCGTTGCCCTAAATCATAGGGGAAGTAGTCAAGAGCAGGGTAACACCGTGAAAACGACTGCTACGTTGGATACGGGAAGGGGCCTTTGATTCAGGGAAGAGGCAACAAAGATGTCTGGACTTTTCAGCTTGGGAAAATGGTAGGGGTGTGATACAACTGAGGGAAAGTGATGGCTGAGAAAGGAAATGGGGAAATATAGTTAACAATCCCTTAGCTACAATTCTAAATCTAAACAGCTCTGAAAAGCTAACATTTAGAAAATAAGTCTTGTGCAACTCACTTGGTGCCCAACCTGACGTGAGTTAATGTGAGGCCATTTGTAACCTTTACTTACCCTCTTTAGAGTGACTAGTCTCACATTTTACTGAAGAAATACCTCGCTTGATTATGAAGCATTGCCCCCACAAAATATGGTATGAGCCTTATATTGCCTTTCTCAAATGTGAAAGACATCTGAAATCAGAAATGTATCGAAAAAAAAGAAGAAAAAAAAATTTTTTTTAAAGAAATGTATCAAGGCCTAAGGGTTTTGGATAAGTAATTTTGCAACTGTAATTAGTCTGGTTCAAAATGAAAAGGTCTTATGGGGAGATAGATATACATAGAGTACAGGGGTGAAAAAAACATTTTCCAGTGAACTAGAATAATTTCTTTATGTTGGGACTGTCAAAATAATTCAGGAAAAAAAATTCTCTCAGGAACACTTCTCAATTAACGTGTTTAAAACAAAGTCCACAGTAAGGCTGAGATTTAAGGTCTAACGTGCTTTGTAGCATTGCATACAGATTTTCCTGCATCATTTTTTATCCAAGCATATTTCTGTGAGCAAATGTCAGCAGGTAAACTTTACATATTTTGTTATCAGTGCTTTTTGTTTCCACTTCTTAGCAATTACCGAATCGAATCAGTCCAACATAGACAATCTCCTAACTTTGAACGCCCTCCTGAGTCACAGGACAGTGACATTTCTTTTGAAGCTAGGCCCTTTGACAACAGCATTTTTCCCTCGGGCTTTTTCACTTGTTCAAACAGATTTGCAAGAATTCTTTGCAAAAACTCACTTATTCCCTTTCCATTTATTTTCTGAGTAATGTGAGGAGGAAAGGAGGGGAAAAAATCAGGAGCATTCCCGTGCTAGAGAGAAAGAAAGCATAAATTGAATGATAGCAACAATTTAGAAATAGAATTGACCTCTGCCAGACACTTGGACCAGGTTTAATTTATCATTGTTGAACAGCTTGTTTTCAAAGCACATGCGTGCGTGCATGCGCACACGTCAGGGTACCCACATGCACACACCCCATAGAGAAATAAATGGACAAGCCAAAAGCACTCTTCTCCCTGCTCCCACACACTGCTTGTGTAGTCTTATAAGCACTACACAATGACTTTTAAGGTCTTTGGGAGTCAGTGAAAATCAAACATTTTATTGCAAGTGAAAGTTTGGGACCTGATGAGTTCATTTGATCACATTCCGGTTTCTTTAGCACTGTACTATGCATTCATTTTATTTTATTTTATTTTTTTTCATCTTTAATTTTATTTTCTCAAATACCATTTATAACACATATAATCTGTTCTCAAACATATCATAGGCAATTCAGATATAAATGAAATTTAAAAAATCCCTTCCCTTTAGAAGCATAGCATTTAGTTAGAGAGATGAGAGAATTGCACCGTAAATTACAACTGCTGTTCTCTTTCATTCAGCAGGTACTGGCAGAATGAATAAATAAAAGCTGCAACATATCCCGTGACTAAAGTTTACTGTTGTATCTGTGAAAGAGGGCATAAAATGGGGCAGTGGAACCCACAAAGTTAGCAATTGAAATGAAACTATCACTTTTTAGGCTCAGTTTAAATCACTCAGTGCTATGTTGTCATTTAATTTTCCGTCGCTCATTCACTCACCCAGGATGTCATGTGCACTTTAGTGTGCCCCCAATATTCCTGCCAGCATCAGAAGTAGCATGAGAACAATTTTTGGAGGAAAGAGGGATAACTTTTGATGAGCATCTACTATATGCCAATAACATTTTTTTGTCATCGTATTTATACTTCAAAACCACCACCATCCCCATCAATATGATATTGTTATCACCATTTTATAAATATGAGACACTGAGGTTTAGAGAAGTAAGATAACTTCCATAGAATTCACACAGCTTAAATTGGTGAAAACCAGATTCATTCAATCAAATATTTATTGACCACCTGCTACGTGTCAGGATACACCATGATACAAAACTGACAGAGGTCCTTTTTCCAATTCTTTCCACTATAACCATGGTTCTCAACTCTAGCTACACACTAGAATCACCTGGGAAGCTTCTGCAATGAATCAAACCTATCACCCTCCCTTAGTACTTAAATCAGAATCTCTGGAATTACAGCCTGAGTTTAAGGATTTTGTTCAGTTCACAAAACAAAGAATTAGGAATCTTTTACTTTTTTTTTAGATTATGTTCCATACAGGGTCACCATGCTCAAAAATCTTACACTGTACTGAAGTTAGAGATAAATGCATATAAATAAAACACACTTGGGACACAATTTTAAGGAAATTCAAAATTGTTTGGTATATATTCAAGGTGTTGGAATTCACAAAAGGAAAACTTACTTTTGGAGTTGAGATGTGTCCGTTGATATATAAATTCATGAAGGATGGGAAGATAGGGAAAGCTCTTGAAGGCAGGGTATAATTTTGACTAGAAAATGGTTCTCAAATTTTAGTGTATACCAGAGTCAACTGCAGAACATGGTAAAATACAGATTCCCAGGCCCTATTCTACTTCCAAAAGCTTGGGTCCCTCTATTCTTTATTAGCTCTCCTAGTGATTCTAATGCACACAATCACTAGAATCAAGCATGGGAAATTGGAGGACATTATTGGCAGATGGAAAAGTGGTTGTTAAAGGGATAGAGAGAGGCTAGAATGAGTACGGGGGTGTGAGATGGTTGATGTTAAGGAAATCTGCATGATTGGGATTGAAGGAGACGTTAGAAAGAGGACAGAATACATTGAAGAAAGGTCTTGATGGGCAACTAAAGAGCTTGCTCTTGGAAGCGGATGTGGCTCAAGCCATTGGCCCACCTCCCACAATGGAAGTACCAGTTCAGTTCTTGGTGACTCCTAAAGAAAACAAGCAAAAAAAAAAAAAAAAAAAGAGCAAAAATAAAAACAATGAGAAGAGCAAAAAGGAGAAGACAGCAAGCAAAAACAGACAGACAATGAGCAAAAACAACAAGCAAATAATGAGCAAACAACGAGCAAACAGATGAGGGAGCCAACTTAGGGGAGCCAACATGGCTCAGTGGTTGAGCACAAGCCTCCTGCATACAAGGTCCTGGGTTCAATCCCCGGTCCTCGTACCTCAAAAATATCTGATTGGAAGTATAGAAGTTTTCAGATAAACAAGGCGAGTCTACTTTTGGCACTCACCAAAGAAGAGCAACATCAGTATGTCCATGTGGGTTAATCCCTATTGTCCTTTACCCTTTAAACTGACACCAGAGAATGAGCAGGAGCTATTCAGAAATATGTGACTTAAGAGCTAAATTTAAAAGTTTGCTAAACCATGGATTTTCTTGGTTGTTATGCTGAGGTATTGCCAATAAATCACAGGGATAAAATACAAAGAGAAACTAAAATAGGATAATGAAAAGTGAGGCTGTATATAGGGGAAACCATGGGTTTGGGAGAGGTGTTAATATGGACATTCTGTACTTCTGCATAATTTTTCTATGAACCTAAAACTGCGTCAAAAATAAAGTTTATTATTTTAAAAAATGAGACTGTAGATTTCAAATCCTTGGCACTGGAACCAAGCCTATGTTCTGCTTGGTTCTCATTTTGTGAGGCATTGGATCTGTACTCCTGATGTAGTAACCATGAGAGATAGCCTGGAGTTTTAAGAGCTAAAACAAATCAAGTTAGACTTCAAAGGATTCAGACAGAGAACCCCAGGAATTTTATAACCTACAACTCTGACTTGGCTTTCAAAGACTTCGGCTCACATGCATCCTGCATCCCTAATGCCATCAGAAAGATGGGAAAGATGCCAAACAAGTATTTGTTCAAAGAATGTGGTTGAACTCATCTATGCTTATTATACCTTTGTTGTAGCTATGTGGTTAAACAAAATTTCTCTGTTCTGGACCATTCTGAATCTTCTTTTTAATGTATCTAAAATCTGCCAGTTCTCTTTTCAATTTTCTACACCAGCCTACAGTGAGATGCACTTCATTCATTCATATATTTATTTACTCCATTCGGAATTTATTAAATAAATATGTTTAGAGTACCTACCCTGTGGTACATTGAATTTTGTACTTCAGAAATAAAATTGTTCTGAATCTTGATCCATTCCTATAGGTGTGAACCCATTGTAAAAAGGGCCTTTTGAAGATTCTACTTTTAGTTAAGGTGTGGCCCAACTGAAGGAGGATGGGACTAAATCCTATTACTAGAAGCTTTATGAAGAGAAAGCCATGGGGAGGAGCAACAAGCTGGAAGTCAATGGAACTCGGAAGGGAAAGGAGTGGATGCCACCATGTGCATGGCCATGTGACAGAATCACCAAGGCCCCAATGCAGCAGCCAGCCCCAGCAGGCCTAGGTGACACCTTGATTTTGTGCTTCTCCTATCCTCAAAACTATGGGTCAATCTAATTCTCTTAGGACCTGGGAAACAATACAGGTTTTGGTACTAAGTGTGATGTGCTGCTACAAGAAATTCCTAAAAATGTGGAAATGATATTGTGTTAGGCATTGAAAATACAGAGTTGAGTAAGACACAATCTTGTTCCTTTTTTAATCTTATGCTATCATAAAATGATATCTCAAAATGTAAAAGATAAACAAGGAGAAATGTTTCCAGTTAACTGATGGGATTGCATGGACTTCGCAAGTGTGTTAGAGGTTTTCCTTGTGGGTGCTTGATTTCTGGAAACTTCATGGAGCATAACTTTCATGAGTGGAGATTATAATAGCCATAAAATACTTTTTTGGGAGATATACAATGTGAAGGGGTTTAAGGTTTTTCTCCTTCTTCACTTCACCCACTCTCTCCTCTTTTTCATTTAATAAGCATGTTTAAATCCCTACAGTATCAGGCAAGAGAGATAGGTATAATGATTGATACAAATAAAAATAAATGTAAATTCTAACTCAAATAAGTGCATTGAAAGAAAGGCACTCATAGCAATGACAGAGGGACCTCACTTAGTCTGGGAAATCAGAAAGGCACCACATAGAAGTACCTTTACTACTATTTACAGAAAATTATCAAGTTCTTTTCATGTAGTTGCTCAGTTCACTTAATCGGTGGTAGGTACAACATGATTCCTGTCTATAAAATGTCTGCTATTAAATACACCAGAGGACATTACTTTTCTTATTTGCATGGTTATCCAACTCTATTTTCTGATTGTCAGGACACATAATCTTCCCTTTGTGAGGGTAAATAGTGTATGTGTTGAAAATAGATCCCCCATTGGGCAAAAATAGACTTCCTGCTCTAACAACATTAATGGACCCTTTTTGGACACAGAAGTCCAGGATGGTTTCTGCTTCACCGTTTCATGTTTGTTTTATAGGCTACAATAGTGTTTCTCATTGGAATCAACTGGGGAGTTTAAATACTGACACCTGATTCCCATCCCCAGTGCTTTTGATCCAGTTGATTCAAATGGGTTTTTTAAAGCTCTCCAAGTGATTCTGATGCGCACCCGTGATTAAGAACCACTGAACCACACTGAGATCCAGCCACAGATCACAGGGATTCCAACTACCATCTATATTCTCCAATGTTTCAAATGCTCTTACCTGTTATTCTCTAGGTTTTGTCTTCTACAAATGTTTGATTCCAGGAAGGAAGGTCCCAGCATTCTCAGAATTCAAGAAGCTTTTATGCCAACCGAATGCTGTTGATCATGGTTGGTTCATACATTCTAGAGACTGAAAACTTGTTTTATGAAAGGTCTTGAGGCAGAGAAAAATAGTTTAGGGTACACTGTGAAATACTGTATTTGGGTTTGAAATTTATCTAAAGACTGAACATGCTGACACAAAGTCTTGTGGGGATATTTATTGGATCTTAGCCTAACAGAGCAAACCAAAAATTTGCAGTTATGGTGCCAATAAATTTTAGACTAAACTTCTGAGAACTTAAATTTCTATCCAGACTTAAACACTTTTAAACTATAGAAATGATCCTCAAATATATGCAGTGACATAAAAATAAAGAATCTCAAAAATCACCATGGTTTACTTTAAGGAAATAAAAAAGAAAGAAGGACCTCCACCTTTGAAGAGATACACACACACACACACACACAATATTAGCACTAATCAATGTGAAATTACAAAAACGAGCAATTCAAATGATATGAGCTATGGGAATCCATCTGAGAGAGACTTTGAATGTAACGATCAGTAGAGCTTCCTGGAGAAGGAAAAGGTCAAGAAAGTAGGATTCAGTCAGGTAGAGAGTGGTGACAAGAAGTGTGGTGATAATACGAAAAGAGACAAGATAATGGAGGAATGATGCAAATCTGGTGATGAGCATTGGATGTTCAAGAAAACAGTGAGGAAACTGGTTGGCTGGAGTACAGGTGCAATGTTGTGGCATCCTGGGAAAGAACACTGGGTTAGTTCAATGGAACCAGACCGTGGAGTGCTTTTAATTCCCAGTACAAGAGTTTCTCCTTTAATTTCTAGACAATGATAAACTCCAACGTTCTTGAGCGTATTGAGAAGGTGGCATTTTATGAACATTGTTTTGTTGGCGGTTGCAGAATGGGAAGGTGTGATTAGAGGAAGGAAGACTAGGTAGGAGGGTTTTGCAATAACTTATCTGTAAGATCATGACAGGCTGTGTTCCTTTGATGATTGTGCAAAAAAGAACAATGGGGTGTATGAAAGAAGCATTTCAGAATACGAACCAACAAGAATTGGTCATTGACTATGTGTAGATAATGAAGAACAGAGATGAGTCAAAATTATTCCCTGAGGGATTTAGAAAATCTGAAACCTTGGGAAAGTTTGTGGAGATACTAGGCTCCTCGGGCCCATGTTAGAACATGAACAGAAAAGCCAATTCTGGCAGTTGTATTTGGGGAAGGATTTACTCATACTCAATGTATTTCATCTGTCTCAGAGGGAGTTTTTCTATACTTACTTAGAATTAACACTGCAAATATTTTTTTCAGACAAAATAACTCATGAAAAGAGTAGGGTGATATACCCATTTCATAGTTCAATCTGAAGAATTCCAGTCTATGGGGCATGTATTTTGTTCTCAAGCTATTATTTTTGGAGGGTTTCCCAGTATTGGGGAAGCAGAAAATTATGCTGAAGCATTTCTGAGAGGTGAGAAGCATTTCAAAGTTAAGGAAAATTCTCTTCTCTTCCAAAACACAGAGGAACTTAATTGATTATTCAAATCCCAGGAATTACATAAAATGAAAATGCATTATGCAACTAAGTTAGTCTTTCTTGTTCCTATAATTATTCTAATATATTTCAGATGAAAGAGGGAAAAAGCATTTTTCCATCTCACCAAATCATTTCTCACTATGGCCCTCAAGTCTTCTAGTTGCCGCCTTCCTTCTGTCCATAGCTGGTGTCTGTGTGGCTGCCCCTTCTAAATGTTCATTTCATTCATTCATTCATACATTCACTCATTCATTTATGTATTTACTCATTCATTCATTCATGTGACAAATATTTGAGTGTCTGATATGGGCCCCATAGTGTTCTAGGTCCTTGGATACAGTATAGAACATAGATAAGACAATAAGCAAAGGTGATAATTTGTGATAAATGGAAGAAGTCTCATGTACAGGGTTAGGGATGCTCAATATAGGCCACTTAATCAGTTTATGGGAATCAGAAAAAAGTGACATATAAGCAATAACCTGAAGGATGAATAGGAATAGCCGGGGGGGGGGGGAGTGAGGGAGCAGATTCCCCACAGAGAGGACAAAAAGTATAAATACTCCGAGGTGTGAGAAAGAGCAGGGTCCTTCAGGAGGTCTGGAAGTTCAGTGTGATGGGAATAGGTAGCACCAAGGTGGGGAGTGTCACAACAGAAAAGAAGAATGGGCCAGCCAGGCCACGAGTTATGGTTTAAAGGAAAGTAGGCAGTATCCTAGGGCAATTGTAAACTGTTGAAGAGATATAAGGTGGGTGTGATTTGATCCGATTTGGATTTTAATAAGTACACTCAGGCTACCGTGTGGAGTGTGGATTGGAGGCTAGATGAAAGGAGACATGTTAGTGGTGGTTAAGGGAATTAAGAGTAAAAAGCACCTGGACCTAGGATAACAGCAGTGACATAAAGAAAACTGGGTGAATTTGTGAGAAATTTTAGGAGGATTGAGGGGACTTGTGCATAATTTAAGTTCCACAAAGGAAGGTGTTTTGGTTTTGGTTTATTTTGTTCACTGATGTATCCCAAATGCCTTGAAAAGTGCCTGGCACATAGCAGAAGACTGTTTGTGCTGTTTGTTGAATGAAGTAATTAGATGTAGTATGTAAATTAGAAGAATGAGTTAAGAATATTGCCCAGATTTTTAGCTTGGGAGACGGGGGACCCAGTGACGCCACTGACTGAAAAAGGAAGTAATATGGGAGTGGGGTGGGGGGGGGTAGGAGTAGCAAGACAATCAATACTGTTTTAGATATGTTTAGTTTTATATATCTTTGAAACACCTGAGTGAAATATGAAGTAGGTAGTGTCAACTGAGGAGAAAGAGCTGGACTGGGGATCCATGAGTCTTCAGTACAAAGATGAAAATGGAAGCCATGATCCTGGTTGAGGTCACCATGCCAGGTAAGCAGAGGGAGACAGAGGAGGGCCTGGGTTGGCCCCTGGTGCATACTGACCTAGAGAGAAGGGATTTCTGAGTGACCTAGAGAAGAAGGGATTTCTCTCTACAAAAATACCTAGCTACCCCTTTGCAATATGCTGCAAGACCTGTGTCCTCCAGGGGCTCTTATTTGATTGATCTTGACTCAAGAAGGAGGCAGTCGACCTCTATAATTTTTTAAATCCCTTGATGTTCTAGAATTGTATGCCTGGCTGATCCCTTCTTTACCCTAAATCAGTATAACCCACAAAAATTTTGGAGTAAGGTACAGTGCTAAAGAATCAATTTATACTATGTTATCATTTAATATGGTAATCATATCTCACATTCTATAGATTTTTCACATTCATCTAATTTGATTGTAGTTATCATGTTTGTTCCACAGAGCAGAATTATCAAATTTAGAAATGTAAGAGCCAATTGAAAGCATCTAGTATCATGCTTTTACTTTATAAAGGGAAAAAGTGACTTACACAAGACCATTTAGCAGCAGCACAGTGACTTGAACATGATTCTTCTAGCTCCCAGTTAAGGCTTATCTCTGTCTCACACATTTATGTGTTTCAATTTTGTGCTCATGTAGATTAAAACTCCTTAAAGGCAGAGACCATATTACTTTTGTATTGTTTCCTGACCCTCGCTGCACCTAGTGCATGTTCCAGGTGTCAAGAAGGGGGCAAGGAACCCTGGAGTTAATGCTCTGGAGACCACAGGGCAATTGTACAAAAATGGGCCGACAATTTCCTTGCAACAAAGCAAACGTTTCCTTCACTTGTTTAACTTTGGTGTCAACGATGCAGGTGACAAGGAGAGGCAAAGTGCTTCATTAAACTGGAAAACTTCTTGAACTGACCTATTCTGTAGGTTAAATCAAACCCTTTCACCTGCATCCACACAGTGTAGCAAAATTAAGTATTATTGTAAAAAATCAATAACAAACATTATATATACACATAGGTGTATGTGTTTATGTATAATATGTAGGTATGTATGTATATGTATATCAAAAGATAGTTTCTGATAACCTAAATATCTGCAAATTCTCAGAGTCTGATTCTTGCAAGAAGTATCCCTCCAGGTCATTTAAAGAACCTAGAGAGGACTCTTTATTTTTCTACAGGAGACCTTTAGGGGACATGCCACAATTTCTCCTGGCATAACCCTGTGATGCTATATTTTTCTCTGTGTGCTCCACTGACTTAGCTATTCTGAGGGAGCAGTTCTCTCCTCTCAGTTATCCAGGGCACCTAAACTTTCAGAGGATGCCAACAATAACTGTAAGAGATGGCTGGATTCTCTGACTGGATGTGAGAATAGCAACAGAACCCCGTTTTTTGAAGGCCTACTGTATACAATACACTGTACTAAGTGCCTTATATACACATTCTCATTTCAATCCTCATAACAACTATGGATAAGGAAAACCAAGAAATAAAGATTTGGGGTAATTTTCCCAATGGCACACAGTCCATGAATGTCAGAGTCAGGATTTGAAACCAGAGCTGTCTGATTATAAAGCCCATTTTCTTTCCATTATGATACCCTGAAATTCAATCTCTTAGAAATAGGAGGACACATCATTTTTCCAAGGGACCACTTTCTATTTCTTCAGGGACTGGTAAATAACATAACTTCACTGACTCCCTGACACTACTTACCACCTTCAGGCACTAAGACCCCCCAAATCTTATCCTGAGCCACTATCTCAGATAAAGTGGTCTTAGCACCTTGATGCCCAGAGGTATGACCTACACTTCTCCCACAGGAATTTGAGGGGGAATGAGATCAAGGCCAAAACTTTCATGTTTTCTTTCTATGAATTGCTTGGTTGACAAATTTCTCTCCCAAAATATTTAAAAAGTAATAAGCAGAACTGTTACTTTAGACTTCATTCTGGCCAAGAAGGAAAAAATTGTCAGTTAAAGAGGAAGTCATGTGTTCTTTGAGATATAACCACATGGTCTTAATTTTTTAAATAACCAGCGAATATAACTATCAGTCAGCTAGTCAAAATATATTTATATATCCACTATTCTATATCAGACCTTGGTTGTTCTAGGCCTGTATACTCAGCATAGAGCAAGAGAGGCATCTCATGCTCTATAAAAGCGTACATTCTAATGGGTAGAGAACAATAGGCAATAAATATAAAAATTGGACAATTACCTACAGTTTAGAAAACCCAATTCTAATAATGGTTGGAAAACGTTAAAGTCCAAAGTACTAGCACCAGACAATGGTTCAGTTGGGGGTAGGAATAATTTCTTTTTCCTTTTTTATTTTTTTAATTAGCAATATAATGTTTTAAAAATGGCAGCCTAGTTTTAAAGTGAAGATATATTCAGTACTGATAAAACTTACGTGGAAACAATGGAAAGAATGCAGAAGCATATGATGATTCACCATTTTTTAATAACTTTTCTAAGTCTTTAATATGTTTTGGTGGTTATCACAATTATAATTTTTAGGTTTTTCTTTTTTACAAATATTCTTTATTATTATCAATTCAATTAAAACAACAGCATCTACCACAGTTAAGATATAGCTATCCTTTTAAAAGCCAGCTTAGAATAAATTTCTAAGAAGATAACATGGAACAAAATAAAAAATATTCAGGAAAAAATATTTTACTACTAGAGACACTGGAGGAGAAAGTTATCTCAAGTCTAGAAGAATCTAGAAAGATGTTCTAATTTTCAAAAAAAAAAAAAGTAAATTTGGATTTTAGAAAAATTGCTAGCATGAATTCTTGCTAGAATAATTCTTAAATATACTGTAAGAAATGAAATGGTGATCACTAGGGGATCATGAGTGCAATAATGTCATACTTTTTTAAGGAGGAGAACAAAACATGCTATAAACACAGTACCATGATATCTATAAGTCATTTCCCCAACTCTGTCATGATATATGTGTAAGCAGGGTTTTAAACATGTACATATAACGCTAGAGCTAGTAGTTTCAGTCCTAATTCCACAATAACATTGATTAGTGGTTTGATGGAAACTAGCAAGAAGACAGCATCTATTCTTGTTCTGCTTAACATTTTTACCGGTGATTTGAATGTTATCAACTATGCATATTCGTAAAGTTTAAGGTGAAAGGGAATGTGTTTGAAAAGAAAGGTTAGATTTAAAATTGACAGTTCTGCCTATGGTGATTGAAAACTCATTGCCATTGTCACCTTTCTCTTGGGTTTGCTAGAGCCAGACTCAGAACTAATTGAGCACCTGTTTTTATACAGCAATTCATTAGCACTGGGGGAAAATAATATGCTAGGTCATTGTCCAAAAATGACTTATTTTAACCATAAATGATGAACAGGCTTGTGTTGTTGTTGTTGTTTTCCTCAAATGAACAAAAGCATAAAATTTTAGAGAAGGTAGGAAAACCCATAAACATAACATAATTTAACTTTCCTCTTCAGGAACAAAGATCTGTAACCCCACTGTTAAGTGGCTGGCATGCTTCCACTGACTTAATTCATCACTTTATCTTAGTGCATTAAATAGTACCTAGCACTTAGTAGTCACTCAAAAAATATTTGTTGATTCAATGAATGATTTTAGTGAAGAGAAACTCACTTCTTTCTTATCCAATGTATTTAATTTCTAGACAATGCCAGTTGTTGGAATGGTCTTCCTTTAACTGAGTCAAAACCCATTTGTCTGGGAGCGGATTTCCAGCTTCCTACATACGAGGTCCTGGGTTCAATCCCCAGCCCCCAGTGCTTCAAAAAACAGCAAAACAAAACAAAACAAAACAAAACAAAACAAAAAAAACCATGCCAATATTCTCATTGTCCTGATTTTGTGATAATCAGGGTAGGCTAAACATTCACTATATTAGAAACCATGCATGTGTCCCCAGACCTAGTTCTTCTCCCTAGGTCTGGTTTTTAGAATGCTGGTGATAAACTAAGCCTGATTTATTATATGACCATCCTGTATGGGAAAATACCCTGTATTGGGTATCTTTGGTCAACCTTAAGAGATATAGCAGGGGGACAGATGTGGCTCGGGTGGGCTGGGCGTCCATCTCCCATATGGAGGGACCTGGGTTCGGTCCCCAGGACCTCACCATTAAATTTTAAAAAATATAGAAGGTGCATGGGTCGCCAGGCCCCACATGC
Organism: Tolypeutes matacus; assembly: GCA_026826555.1. NCBI lineage: Eukaryota > Metazoa > Chordata > Mammalia > Cingulata > Chlamyphoridae > Tolypeutes > Tolypeutes matacus. The sequence continues at coordinate 29,752,365 of JAKSZT010054487.1, forward strand.
AGGTGAGCTGCCAGGCCCCTCCGCAGGTGTGCTGCCAGGCCCCGCAAGCCACGCAGCAAGATGATGATGTAAGAGGAGAGTGACACAAGAGATAGCCAAGACAAAAAGCAACAAAAAACCAGGACCTAAGGTGGCATAGGCAGTAGGATGTCTCTCGCCCACATCAGAGATTCCGAGGATCAAATCCCAGTGAAGGCAGGAGGAGAAGGATGAGAAGAGAGGGCAGAAAACAGACACAGAGAGTTTTCCAGCAAATGGACACAGAAATAGCAAAAACAAGAGGGGGGGGGGGAAGTAAAAATGGATAAAAGTAAATAAATAAATAAATCCTTAAAAAATGTATAGGGGAGGAAGATATGGACTATAGTTAGTAGTAATACTTTGACGATGCTCTTTCATGATTTGTTAACAAATGTTTCACCACAATGCAGGATGTTTGTGGGGGTGTGATATGTGGGAGCCCTGTATGATGTTATGCATGTTTGTTTTGTAAGATCATGATGTTTACTGAACACTTATAGTTTATGTATGTTCATGTATGAATGATATAGTTCAATAAATTGTTTAAAAAAAACATTTTTTCCATAACTCCCTACTGGATAGCTATAGTGATACTTTCCTGATATGGACAAAATAAATCTAGTCATCTTCCAAATATTCTAAGACACTAACATTCTCCTTCTAAGTAGTTATATTTTCCATGTTGAAGGTAATTTCATGAACCTTCTTCACATAACATGGTTTCCTATTCCATAATCATTCTGATCATTCTCCTCTGAACATGCCTTGAATTTTCAGATTCTCTTAAAATATGGCACCCTGAATTTAAAAAAAATCTCCAGATGGAACTTAATCCAATCACCATACCACATTACTGTAAGATTAGACTAGCTTTCTAAGAAGTAATAAAATGAACTCGGTTGTGTCTGAAATAAATTACAGTCTCTAAGCGGATTTTTCAAAGCACAGGAAGGTCCTGGTTAACATCTAGGTTAAACATGCTAAATTTTTTTTCAAAAATAAGATATTTTCCATTTTGTTTTCTACAGCAAGTCTTTTATTTTATTAATAAAAGAATAAAAATGAGGCATTTATTATAAGGAAAGGGGTTTATTATAAAATCATTTAAATTTGGTTTTAAAATCTTATAGAGCTCTAGGGAGGCAGCTGTGGCTCAATCAGTAGGGCTCCCGTTTACCATATGGGAGGCCCCGGGTTCGGTTCCCGGGGCCTCCTGGTGAAGGCAAGCCAGCCCGCATGGCGTGGTTAGCTGACCCAGCGAGCACAAGCAGCAAGGGGGGGATAAATGAATAAATAAAATCTTAAAAAAAAAAAAAAAAAAAAAAAAAATCTTATAGAGCTCTAATCAAATACGCGCTCATTGTTGTCTGTGCTCAGTCCTGAGTCCTGAAAGGTATGTCCTGACATTCGTGGCCCTGCATCTCCCTGGGCAGAAAGACTGAGGAGGCCCTAGGCCAGCATGGGGGCCTCTGTAAGGGGAGTCTGAGAAGCCAGTTGGATAAGAAACCACTGGAGCACAGTAGGACAAGATTGCCCATGTTTCCCTCCAAGCCCAATGGACGTGAGGATTGCATGAGCATTACTATTGGCAAATAAAGATCTGGTTTCCTATGACATGCCCTTGCTGCTCTATCCTGTGCTTTGAAAGGAGGGAGAATGTTGGGATTCTTCCCCAGAACGGAGAAAGAGAGTAAACATCCATAAAGGCACATAAGGACACATCCTTCCCGTCCTCCTCACTCACAGTGGCTGGGTTGGAATATAAGTCACAGGGAGGTATCTCCTGTGTATGCATAAGGGGGTGCTTAGAGGTTAGAATAAGAATTCTGCCCACTCATCATTTGGTTACTTGGATATTGAGCTATCTGAAGCTCTGGGAAGGGTGAAAGTAGAAGTTGAGAATACCCAGTCCACATTTCCTGCAGGCCCCTCCTCCACCTTTTCTGCCCACTTGCCTTTCCAGGCTGCCACATGCCATGAGCCTGCTCCAAATGAAGGCATCCATAGCCAACCAAGATAGCTGCACTCAGTGACCACATGCCCAGAGTCTCTTGGAATTTACATAGATAGATGCTGAGCGAGAACTTCCAGGGTAAAGGGCAGAAAAGGAGAGCCTCTGGTGGCAGAGAGGAGCCCCTCTAATATCCCGAGCAATTCCACTCTGATTCCAAACTTGTATACCCAACTCAGCAACACAAACTCTGCTTAACCAGACCTTTTCCCCTTAGAAGGCAGGTTAGCACCCATATCTTCTTCCTTGAGCATTCCCCTGTGGGGTCCTATCCCAACCCACTCCCCATTCTAAGAAGCTTATAAAACTATTGCTCTCGACACTTAACAATTCTCTTCCTGGAAGGAGTTCCAGTGATAAAATTTTCTTCATCCTGTAACATTCACAGTGATGATTTGTGCCTATTACAGAATGGTGTCCTGGGAAATGTCCTGCTGACCTGTAAATCCAAATATGGGACCAGCAAAGAGTAGACCTGTGTTATCTCCTATTCATTTATGGACCTAGGGTCCACTGCCTTTTCCTAGGCCAGGATGATAAAGGGTCTGGTTCAAAAGGGCCAACAGTGATGTGGTATAAAAGGAGCCCTTTCCTCACCTGCTTTGCCCTGTAAAACTATAATAAAGATGAGATGGGGAATCTTTCACCTAGCCTTTGCAGAGACCCAAAAAGATAAGACTTGCCCTGGTATTATAATATGGACTGTGCTCTGTAGAATTTTCAGAACCCAACACACTGTTCCTGGGAGTTCTGGAAAGGCTTGGGTTACATTGCAACACTACTTCTACCTATGCTGGAGAGAGGTACAAGCCACTGGGTACTATAAAGGGCAATAATTTGTCTGCAAGCTGAGGTGATTAACCTCTACAGTCCAGTTTAGAAGGAAGCAATTTGATTTCTGAACTATTGAACCATCATTCACAAGCAAAAAGGACTCCCAAGTAGTACAAACAGTTTTTTTTAGGAATATAAAGTTCTGACATCATTACATGAAAAAGTGATATGCTCTGTTTATTTATTCTTTCTCTCCCTCTGTTCCCATCCCTATACAAATCAAAATCTCTTTCCTTGAATTCATTTTGGGAAAAAATTCAAGAAAAATATTTTCCCAACAAAATCTCTCAGCATGCCCTCAACTGTATTTACAGCTGTAGCAATGATCTCCTGATATAAAACAGAGACTTACAATAAAAAATTATCAACTGAGAGAAATGAAGAAACAACTAAAGCAGCACAATTGCCCCCACTGTCCTCCCCTTGGCAGATAATCACTCCTTCTTTCTACCCCCCTCATACCTTACTTGTGCTGAGATGACAGGATTTGGAGAGACCCAGCATACCTCCAAACTTATGAGAAATTCTGGAATAAAGGCCCGAACTAACATATTGAAAGAAAAAAAATTAAATGTAACACCTCCTCTCAATCATGGACAAGGCATTCCTGGCCTTGTTTTATTTAACTCAGAAGAGTTGTTTTACATCCTAGGCACTGTGTGTGCCATCCCTCTGTCAGCCAAACAAAACACATCCATTAGCCAGAAGAACTGACTTTACAAATCCAAATGATCCAGTACATGAAGTGTGTTGCAGTTTCTTCCAACCCATATTTCATTCCTTTTGTACTCCTCAAGAACTCTATAGCAATCCCTGTACCAGGTTTGATTAAGGGCATTATCTCATTTAATCTCCTCAACAACCCAATAAGAGAGAGATCATCGTCCTCACTTTACAGAAACAGGTTTCAAGAGATTAAGTGACTTTCCCCAGGGTCACACAAACTAGTTAGGTGGCAGAGCTAGGAAAGGACACTGTGACATTAAAGCCCGTGCACTTAATGACTATGCTCTGCTATTCTCCACAACAGTGAAGGAAGCAATGGTAACCCTTCTTGCTGAATTGGCCCTTGTCTGCCACATCTTCAGGGTGTTCCTGTAAACTGGATGTGGGTGTCCTTATCACTGGTGCGGAGGTGGGAAGTCCTGGCCACCGTTCCCAGTAAATGAATCTTCTCATCCCACTCCAACGCTGGATCACATATCTGGGATTTTATTTAACTTTTCCTTAGAAACCTTCTTGGCCCTTCTCTAATCCCGACAATCAGTGAGGTTTGGTGGAAATTCAGCAGAACTCCCTTCTAGTCTCCAGTCTATCTTTTGGGGCTGTGAAACCTTAGGCAAGTCAAAACTGTTCCTATTTCCTAACCTCTAAAGGTGAGTAATCATCTCCCACTCTTCCCGAAAGAATCAAACAATGGTAGTTTATATGGAAGTATTTTGTAAACAGGAAATAAATGTATTCTATGTAATATAACATTATAATCTCTTCCTTTCAGCCGCAACCGCCATCTTGCAGTAATCCGCCAAAATGACGCACACAAAGGGAAAGAGAAGAGGAACCTGCTACATGTTTTCTAGGCCTTTTAGAAAACATGGAGTTGTTCCTTTGGCCACATACATATGAATCTACAAGAAAGGTGATATCATAGACATAAAGGGAATGGGCACTGTTTAAAAAGGAATGTCCCACAAATGTTACCATGGCAAAACCGGAAGAGTCTACAATGTTACCTAGTATGCTGTTGGTATGGTGGTAAACAAACAGGTTAAGGGCAAGATTCTTACCAAGAGAATTAATGTACACATTGAGCATATTAAGCACTCTAAGAGCCAAGACAGCTTCTTATAACGTGTGAAGGAAAATGATCAGAAAAAGAAGGAAGCCAAAGAGAAAGGTACCTGGGTCCAACAGCGCCAGCTTGCTCCACCCAGAGAAACACACTTTGTGAGAACCAGTGGAAAAGAACCTAAGCTACTGGAACCTACTCCCTATGAATTCATGGCATAAGAGGTATATATATAAAAAATTAGAAGACGTGTGGATTGTAAAAATGTTAGGTCTTTGACTTCTCTTGAGTAGAAGTGTTGTATCCCCTCCCTAAAGAAAGTATTTAAAGCAAACCATGTCCTAGTTCATTGAGTAATAAATGTCTTTACTATTAAAAAAAAAAAAAAAAAAAACAGCACACAAAAAAACATTACAATCTTAATATTTTAAAGTTGGGTCAATATGTTAGGTCCGATGTACTCCCTGGCAGACAATAAAATTGCATAAACTAATTTTGTTTGCCTTGTTGGTATGGCGAATGATGTTTTAAAATTCATTGGTGTTTAAAATGCTGATCTAACAAGAGGCCATTAGTAGAAACCAAAGTGGTTGTCAAACAAGTTTTACTCTTCTGGTTTATTGTGTGATGGTGTAGCCAGATTAAACAATCATGAGGTCAAATGGAGATGCACAGCATAAAACCTTGGAGCCACAAGAGCTGGCATCTAGAATAAGAAAAAGTCTCATTCTGTGTTGCAACGGTAGTAGGTGAGTTAGCAATTCTATCTTAATTTCCCCTTTGTTGTGGACTTAGCATTAAAAGAGAGGTAGTGTTCTGCCTCCTTTAGTGTATATCTCCAACCAGAGTAAGGAGACAAAACTGAAGGAACTGCGAAAAGAATGAATTGCTAACTTCAAGAATGAGTATGTAGGACTGAACTGTGACAATAGCTTAGAGTATCCAATTTATTCCAAGGAGTTTTTGGAATGAAATATCTTCCTTTAACTCTTGATGAGAAAGAACAGCAGCCTCTTGCTAGTCACAGAAAAATTCCCTTTGGGTAATAACTAGCATTTTCTTTATGTTATAAAGTGCTTTCAAATATGTTACCTTCTTTATGTGAGGAAGGATTACTCCCTTTTTATAGACAAAAAAGCTAAATTTCAGAGAGGCTAAATCTCATAGTTAATAAATGGCAGAGGCCAAACTTGAACTTAAATCTTCTGTTTCAAAATATCATAATCTTTTTTCCTATGTTCTAGTCTTTGTAACCTTCATCAGCAAAATGCTAGAGTCATTTAAAGCCACTGCTTTGCATTCCATGAAACAACTAACAAACACGAGGCAATGTGGTTAATTTACAGAAACCATTCATTGCAGATTTTACAGGATAACCACCAATTTTAAATGTTAGTTATTGTTGTCCTCCAATAATTCTTGAACCATTGGGAAAATACTTCCAAAAATCTATTCTCTGAAGGCTTAATGTTATGGTTTTCCAAAAAAATTGATATGATTCTAACATTTTCTTTTAAGTGCTAAAACTTACATACCTGTGTATGCAGTGTCTCTTGACCTAGAACAAAAGGATTTTAAGGACAGGACAATTTTTTGTGGTAGGCAGGAGGTAGGTGGGAAAGGAAGTCATTGGTGGGGAAATGGGGGAGTTGAATGTTGGGTTGAGGTTTGGCCTGGTTAGCTCAGGTGTCCAAAATATGGGCACTGAAACTCTAGTACCCTTAATCCCAGAAGTGCCTAGTTGCTTGTTTTCATTACTTCATCTATTTGTGTTTTGCTGGTAATTCAATTTGAACCATGTTTTAAACTTTAGTCTACTTGGGATGATATTTGTAAAACCTTATGTGACCTTTGCCTAATTACACCTTAGAATGATCTATCCTAGGCAAATTGTGTTTGCGAAGAGGTCAAAAATACTCAAAAGTTCCTATGTCAGACGAACATGAAAAGAAGCCTGGAATCATCAAACAACTAACAAGGAATGTTAGACATATAGGCCAGTTGTGCCCTGACCTGCAAATTGTACATAACCCCAAAAAGAGTCAAATCAATTAGGAACTGTTCACTAGCAGGCTTTGGTATTAACGAGTGGAGAAATCAAGAGCAAGGACTTTCTGCCAAGTCAGGCAGGTGAGGCCATAGCAGTTACTGCCTCCTGACCAGCCCGGAGTCAAGTTCAGACCTGACCTTGCTCTTCCAGAGCTTCCCCAGGACAGGCAACTGCAGACCTGGTTATCTAAGCTGAGAAGAGCTTTTGACATGTCTCTTGTTTTCCATATGGAAAAGGCCTGAAAAGCCCTAGACATAAGAATTTCTATGCTTAACCCAGGGAGTGGGTAAAATCCAGGAGGGCCGCACTATGTTTTTAAGTGAATACCTCCCCACAAGAAGCAGGCTTCGGCTTAAGTGACTTAAGAGTTGAGAGGTCAATTTCATCAGCCCCAAGTGGGTTCAATTTAACTTTATTTTTAAATAATGTCTTAATTTCTATTTCCAGCCCTTATTCTAGCAGTGGAATATGTCAATTTTGGATATGTTCCTCCTTTCCCCAGTGCTGGGTTGGTCCTTCATGTCTCGGGTCGTCAGTCCACACAGCTTCCTGTGCACCTGAGCCCTCAGGGGAAGTGGTCCCCGTGGTCACCTCCTGGCCACACTTGAGAGCTTCTGGTCTGTACTGAGTCACAGAAACCCCCAGCAAGCTCACTGTGCCTACCCTCAGGCCTTTCTCTAACTGGGGTTTTGTGCCTCCCCAGAGCTCTGGCTCAGAAAGTAGGACACAGTGCCCCTGACTCACAAGTACCTATTCTTTCATCACTCCCTTTCCATCTCTCCTCTTCTTACCACCTACTAAGTCCTTCATTGCTTTAGCTTTTTGGTAGAGGATGAAGAGGTCGTAAGATTTTTCATGTTGGCTCTCCCAGGCAGTTTATTTGAGCTGGTCCTCTAGTGCTGTTACTCTAAGAAACTTAAGCCAAGAGACTGGATGGGTTTTATTCTGAGTTCTACTCCACACCCCTCCCTAGAGGCAACAAGCTTGGGATAACTCTCCACTGGAGTGGCTTGGGGGAGAGGGGAATAAAATAGCTAACTAGTCACAAAAAAAGAACATAGGTTAATAGAGTAAAGCAATCTACATATCCAGAATATATAAAGAACCCTCAAAACACACAAATAAGAAAACAAACAACCCAATTTATAAAATGGGCAAAAAAAAAAAAAAAAAAAAACCTTGACTACCTCACCAAACAAGATAAATAAGCACATGAAAAGATGTTCAACATCACTATCCATTAAGGAGATGCAAACCCACAGGGACCATTGTACACCTATTAGAATCACTGAAATTAAAACAAACAAAAAACAACCACTCAGAATATTGGCAAGTATGTGGAGCAACTGAATCTCTCAAACACTGCTAGTGGGAATTGTAAAATGGTATAGCCACTTTGGAAAAACAGGCAGACAGCTTCTTAAAAAGTTGAAGATACATATACCATATAATCCAGCCATTGCATTCCTAGGTATTGACCCAAGAGAAATGAAAATACATGTCCATACAAAGGAATATTCTGAGCAGCTGCATCTGTATTATGAAAAACTGGAAATAACTCTAATGTCCATCTACAGGTGGTATTGCCATACAATGGAAACTAGTCAGGAATAAAAAGGAATGAACTGTTGGAAAACGGATGTGGCTCAAGCAATTGGGCTCCCGCCTACCATATAGGAGGTCCAGGTTTGATTTCCAGAGCTTCTTGGTTAAAGGCAAGCTCGCCTGCTCAGCAAGCTGGCCTGAGCAGAGAGCCAGCCCACGCGGAATGCTGGCCCGCACAGACAGCTGGCGGAGAAAGATGACACAACAAAAAAAGAGATACAGAAGAGAGACAATAAGAGACACAGCAGACCAGGGAGCTGAGGTGGCACAAGAGATTGAGCACCTCTCTCCCACTCTGGAAGGTCCCAGGATAGATTCCCAGTGCTGCCTAAAGAGAAGACAAGCAGATATAGAAGAACACACAGAGAGCAGACAATGAGTGCAAAAACAATGGGGGGAGGGGGGGAATAAATAAATCTTTGGGAAAAAAAAAAGGAATGAACTGTTGATACACACTACAACATAGATAAATACCAAAGTACTTATGCTTAGTGAAATAAGTCAGCCAAACAAGAGTATATACTGTGTGATTCCATTTATATACATTCTAGGAAATGAAAACCTTGACAAATGAATGTTTGGAAGTGAAATTTCATGAGTTTTTTGATGATATGAAGTCAAAGCTTTTAATATATTTTCTTCAGTAATGATCTGGATATTTCTATTCTTAAAGAAAAATGTAGAAATGTCTATTGTAATTTTCATTTATTCTAGTTTCTTTAATCTGCTGAAAAAAGTTAAAGTAACAGTTGCTTTTGAGAAGCTATTTCACAAAGGAAATTGTGCACTCTTCTGAGACAAGACAGATATAAACATACCATTTTAAAACTAAAGAAAGATAATGCAGGCCTCAGACTACAATCTCATGGAGAAATCTCCCAGGCTTTCTCCACAGGTGTTCACAAAAGGTCATGACTGCCTCCCTCCCCCCTACAGCACAACGCACTCCTCTAACCTGTGTCCCACCATCCATGTATTGGTGAGTCCTCATATCCCAGCCTCGACATCAGCTTCCTGATCATAGAGAGCCTTCTCTTGGCACCTGCTGATGTCACCCTTGTTGGAGTTGCCATAGCCACAAACTGGTCTGTCCCAGGAGTTGCTTCCTTAAAGTCAAGGAAATAATCTTGTTCGGCCTGGGTTAAACCCTGGCATTCCACCCACCCACACACACACACACACCACACCTCACCCAAAAATCAAAAATGTCTCCAGACATTGGTCATTGGTAAATGTCACAGAATGGGGTGGAGAGCAATGTTGCCCTCAGTGGGAACTTCTGATTTCCAATGATACTTGCCTCCTCCTGGGGCAATTGGAAGATGTACAAACCCCTTGGTGGCTGGATAGGAAGACATTTTGGAGTGATGCCACCCTAGTTCTCTCCTTCACACCACCTAACCAGATTCCCAGGCCATACTTGTGCATCTTGACCCCACCTGGTTCTGGCCTGAGAGAGTAGAGCCTGATTATTGTACCTATATTATTACATTTTGGCCATAGGGACCAACTGTCAGTCTCAAGTTACCTCTCTCCAGACACCTAAGCAAACAGATCCATACTAGCCTCTTTCTAAACACACCTGAATATAGCTTGATTGATCGAAATTTCCAATGATACTAAAGGTAGCTCCTAACTCAGAGATTTAATTCACTTGCAAAATTTCAGGTTCTAATGACAAATTATACTTAATTTTTTAAACAAAAATTTTAAGAACCTGAATTTGGTGCCATTTTATTAGTCTAATTTATTACTACTTTAAACTGAAATTAATACTATTAAATATCTTCAGATAATATTTATATATATATACTTTTTTAAAAAAAGATACTTAGATTACATAAATGTTACATTAAAAAATATAGGGGATTTCTATAGCCCTGCTCCCTACCCCTCCCACATTTTCCCACATTAACAACATCCTTTATTAGTGTGGTACATTTGTTACAATTGATGAACACATTTTGGAGCATTGCCACTAGGTGTAGATTATAGTTTACATCCTGCACAATTTTGTAAGTTATGGCAAAATATATAATGGCCTGTATCTGTCAGTGCAATGTCATTCAGGACCATTCCCAAGTCCCGAAAATGTCCATATATTACAACTGTTTTTCCCTCTCCCTCCCCGCAGAACGTCTGGTGGCTACTGCCTCCACATCAATGATATAAGTTCTTACATTGCTAGAATCACAATAAGTCTATAGTAGAATACCAGTAAGTCTGATTTAGTCCATCATTCATTCCCCAATCCTGAGGATTCTGGGATGATGATGCCAACTCCACCTCTAATTGAGAAGGTCTTAGGTCCTAGGGGGCAGATGGATGAAACTATCTTGATTGCAGACTCTTTCTGTTCCTTGGGATGTTTGTTGTCCATCATCATCTCCTTGTTAGTTTTCCTGGTGAGTCCAATGAACTGGAGAGTAGGTGTTGCAACTCTGTTTAGATTCAGGGCCCAGCTAGCATATGGACAGCCCAAAGATTTATGTCTCTTGGACATACAACTATCAACTCTAGTACTAGATATAGGTTCAAATAGAAGGGTCAGAAGAGCCATGTGTAGGGAAACCACAACTGAGTCCAACTCTGTCACACTGAGGAGCATAAATTCTAAAATAGGGTCCACTGGCAAGGCACCAAACTCCTGAGCTGTCTGCCCTGACTATAGAGTCTGAATATCTCCAGAGTCCTCAGGAGCCCCACTATTTGGGGTAGTATCCACTTTAGCAGTCTCTGAGATCCTGCTAAGACGTGCGTAAGCGTAACCTCTGGAATGACCTCCCGCCTCACTTTGAAGTCTCTTAGCCATATAAACTCATGTCTTTACCTTTTCCCCCTTTTGGTCAAGGTCTTTTCCCAGTTGCATTGCTTCAGAAAATCTTTAGTTTATTTTTTTAATTCATAGTATTTGCTGAGCCTTAGCCAAAATGGTGAAGTTTTATTCTCAGATTTAAAACCTTTGCTCTGTATATATTATTAACAAAACATTAAAAAAAATTTAATTCAAAAGGGCAGTGGTCTACTCAAGTGACTACTCTGTTATTCCCTATATAGAGTAGGCAAACATTTAGTATTGGTTAAAATACAAACTTATCATACCAAAGATAAGAAGGATTAGCACCAATTCTTCCTTGGTTGTTTTAGGAAATACATACTTCCAAAATGACAATCCAATATTGGTCACCTTGGAGGTTTCCACTGTTCCAAAAAAGCAAGATTCTATCAACTCTCAGCTACACATTGAGCACATGTGTGGCTTATGCCTGCCCTACCCAGTTGTCTCCTTAGGATAGGACTTTCTACTCACATTATGAGTTTGGCCTGAAAGGGAAAGCTGCAGTAGGGTAAGGGACTTTAGAAAAATACACACCAGAATAATTACAGAGATATCAAATTATACCTTTTTTTTCCTATTGTGTAAAGCTCAGGACAGTGAGTATTTTTCCCTCTTCCTTACCCTTTTTATCCAAGCAGCTTTATCCTATAGACTTCTCTTGCTCACAGGGGAGAAATGACAGGACTTTGTTTGTGACAACCTGGGCTGTAAGATGTCTTGCAGTTATCCTCTTAGAGTGGGGCAAGAGGAGGTCGAAGGGAGGGGGACAGATGGAGAAGAGCTTGGTTTTCAAGAGTGGTAAAGCCCTAAAGTCTCTTGCAGGACTGAAATGCTGAGCTCTGGTAGGAACACCAATGCAGATGCAAGTGAAGGCTGGATACCAGGGACAAGGCAGTCATCTCTAATGTAAGTCTCTTGGGCCTCCATTCAGCCTAGAGGAGCCATAGCTGCCCACCCACCTGCTGGACTTAGACAAGGAGGACTTTTGACTATGATCAAAATACCCCTTTCCTACTTATAGGTGAATGTTCATACCATCATTATTCACAAGAGCCCAAAGATAGAAACAACCCAAATGTCTATCAACTAGTGGATGGATAAATAAAATGTGGTATACCCATACAATGTTATTCAGCATAAAAATGAATAAAGTACTGATACATACTGCAGCATGAATGACCCTCAAAAACATTATTCTAAGTGAAAGAAGCTAAACATAAAAGCTCACATATTGTATGATTCCATTTATATGAAATATCTAGAATAGGTAAATTCAGAGACAGAGGCCAATTCGTGGTTGCCAGGGCCTGGGGGAGAGGGGGTATAGAGGAGTGAGAGTTTAATAGGTACAGGGTCTCCTTTGAGGGTGATGAGTATTTTGGAACTAAATAGAGGTCATGGTTTCACAACATTGTGAATGTACTAAATGCCACTGAATTGTATTAAAATGATTAATTTTATGTTATGAGAATTTCACCTCAATCTTTTAAAAGTGCCCTTCCCCAGTAACCTAAACTGTGGAAACACTCTTCAGCTTTCAAGAGTCTTATACGACCCTCAGAAAAGGAAAGGAGTTCCCCAAAACCTGATTGAGACTGAATTTCTTAGCATCCTGGGGGAATAAAGCTCAAAACCAGATTTAATTTGATTTTCAACAAATAAGGGAAGGTGGCATTTCTTAGCCCCAAGCGTGAAGGAGCAAATCTGCTCCAACAGATCAGTGGTTTTATCCAGATGCCTCTAGCAGAAAATATTTTAAAAGGAGTCTCTTAGCACAGGTTTCTGCTTAAAATGGGGAGTTGAGAGGACTTTGGCTTTTTTAATAACATTATACAATTTATTATTTGTTTATGTGATAAGTAGAATGGAACTCATGAAATTTTAAACATTGCAAATCCCACTTCATGTAAGACAGAGGCTGGGTCCTCAGAGAGTTGGGATGTCATAAATTGTTTAGCTGTAAGAATCAAAGTAGGCTGCTGGTTTGGAGCTTTCCATACAGTACAAAGGAAAACATGACATGGTCTAAGTCTCCAGGGGAGAAGCAGCTCTGGCACTCTCACTGATGTGGGACAGGGCCGAAAAGCTCATGAACTGTGTCCAGAGTCTGAAAATCCAAACACCAGATAAGTGAAGCCTGATTTAAGGCCGAGCCTGTGGGCATTAGAAGGGAGGAAATGATTCAAATCTGGTCTTTTAAATGATATTTTTCTCTTTAAAAAAGTCCTTTTCAATAAACTGGGTTTCTGATCAGTAACTTGAAACCTCATAGGATTATGTTCATAAATATGCCAAATGCCTGCACTAATAATTATATTTAAAAATGCATTAGGCTTTGTCAGAAGGGTGAAAAGGCAGCCAACTCAATGGGAAAAAATATTTGGAAATCACATATCTGATAAGGGTTTAATATCCAGGATATATAAAGAGATGTTACAACTCAACAATAAAAAGACAAATGACCCAACTAAAAAATGGGCCAAAGACTTGAATAGACATTTCTCTGAAGAAGAAATACAAATGTCAAATAAACACATGAAGAAATGCTCAACATCACTCATGATTAGGGAAATGCAAATCAAAACTACAATGAGATATCATTTCACACCTGTCAGAATGGCCACTATTAAAAAGACAGAGAACTACAAGTGTTGGAGAGGATGTGGAGAGATAGGAACACTTCTTCACTGTTGGTGGGAATGCAGGATGGTACAACCACTATGGAGGACTGTTTGGCAGTTCCTAAAGAAGTTGAATATAGACTTGCCATGTGACTCTACAATACCACTACTGGGTATATACCCAGAAGAACTGAGAGCAGGGACACGAACAGATATCTGCACACTGATGTTCATAGCTACATTATTCACCATTGCCAAAAGTTGGAAACAACCTAGGTGTCCATCAACAGATGAATGGATAAACAAACTGTGGTCTATTCACATGATGGAATATTATGCAGCTGTAAGAAGAAATGAAGTCATAAAGCATATGGCTACATGGATGGATCTGGAGGACAGTATGTTGAGTGAAGCAAGCCAGACACAAAAGGACAAATACTGTATGAATGCATTACTATGAACCAAATATATTGTGTAATATATTGTTTGATTAAAAAAAAAAATTTACATGTATCCATTACATTTAATTGAGAAATGTATATATTTATTCATCTGTGTTTACTTTTTAGTTTCTAATTGTTTATGTTTTCAATTATTAAATGTACCAAATAAAGTTTAAAAAAATGCATTAGGTATCTACTATGTACAATGCACTGACACTGGGGGGAGGGGGATACAAAAGTGAAAATGGCATACCCCCATTACATTCTCCAGGAATTCACAATTAATGGGAAAGAGAGGGAGAGAAATACAAATGGGTCTAATACAAAAAAATCATGCCCAAGATTCTATAGTTAAGACGTTCAGGATCTCACCCTAGAGGTATCACCCCTAGAACTCAAGATCATAACTACTATTCTGAGGTACCAATAATATGTAGTGGTAGAAAGGGGGAGAAAGAGGTTAAGTAATAGGTAGAGAGGAGGAGAGCTTGTGAATCAACAAAGACTACTTGATCCTTTTTCTTATTAGGAGAAAAGGATATATGGACAAATCATGTATTAATCTCACTTTCAAAAGCAAATAAAGTCCTTTTGATTATGTATCTTCCAAAAATAAGCAAAACAGATTAGATTTAGGTGGGTCTTGGGAGAAAAAATGATTTGCTGTTTAATTATTTTGGGGACTAAAATTTTGCATGTATTTTTCCTCACAGGTATACATTTTCTTTATCCTTACAGTGAATTATATAGAATAATTTCATTAGTCAACTTTTATATATAAAACTAACATGGTGTCTCTGTAGAAGAATATAATATCTTCCATTTATGTTGCTCTTTTCTCTCCATCAATTCCATCTCTTTGTGTAGCCATGATCTATTCTATTTCAGGAAGTCCTTGTCATTATCTTACTGTAACAAGTATTTCATACAGGTAACTAATCAAAAAAGAGTTTGTGAATTCTCTGAAGTTATAAAAATTCTCTACAGGAAACTGGGATGAAACGTCTATCTTCTCTTCCAATCTAGGGTTCAAGCTATCACACCAGACCAACTAGCAAAGTAAATGAGGTTTAATTGGGCTAATGAAATAAACTAGGAAGTATATATATGAGTCAACAAAAAATTCAGTGTATTGTCTCTGAAATTCTACCTAAGAAACCTGTCATGTGGCAATCATTCCTATCCAAAATAGCCTCTGTGTGAGGTTTTATTCCCCATAAAATGTACATTTCTTCATCTTTGTCATAATTTATATTATACCATAATGAAGTGTCATTTATATAATGATAGAAATGTTTTGTTAGAATTTGTGAGCAAACAGGAAAAGAGAAAACAGAATACCTTCAGTAACAGAGGTCTGGGAATTCAATCTTGAGGCATTTGTTTTAGTCAGATTAGCTCTCTTTTTGTAGCTTCAGAATTCAGGCATCTTTAGGCTCACCAGAGGAAGGATCAAGTAGTCTTTGCTGATTCACAAAAAAGGGTCTGCCCTTTTTTTTAACCTGAACTTTAATTTAGACCCAGTATGTTTGAACTCACTCCACAATTTTCATCACTGGGGGATGAATCTTATGTCACAGTAATAATGTGAAGGCCAAGCTGCAGAGGTCTTCATTATTGACTTTTTGCAGTTTTAACATGGTTTGGTAATTTTCAGAGGATTCGGGCAGATGAGCAATTGTTCCCCCTAATTTAGGTCAGTGAACATCCTGCTTGATAAGAAGCCATCCCATGTGTCTCCGGTAAGAATAGCGGTTTGCCAGAGGAGCTCTTGGGGTGGAGATTCCTGAAATCCCATTGCTGTAGCCAACCTCAGAGAGCAAGGGTCCATCTTCCAGAGAAATCCCCTTGCAACATTAAGGGACCCTTGGGGCTGGGGTCTGTGATGCTGTCTACTTTGGGGTTTGCACAGCTAAGGATTAGCAAAGTTTGTTTTCTGTTTCAAGGGTAAGCAAGATCACAAATAGGTGATAGCAGCACAGGGCAGGAGATACGAGGGACAGGCCCACTGGCCTGAGGTGGTGCTGTGAGGCATGCTGCTGGTCAGAGGTCACTAAGCAGTGTGACAGTTGAGGACCGTACTTAACTTCTGATAAGAGGGTCTTCTTGAGGAGACTCAGTTACCTGGACACTAACTTAATGGGAAAAGATATCTGTCTACACTCCCTCCCTGCCTTCCCCCTCCCCACCCCCACAGGATTCAGGAAAAAGAGTCTTTGAAGATGTGATTAAGTTAAAGATCTTGAGATAGGGAGACTGTCCTGGATTTTCTGGGTGGGCCCTTGTAAGACAGAGGCAGCAGGAGATTTTTACACACTCAGAGGAGAAGGTTGTGTGAAGACAGAGGCAGCGAGTGGAGAGAAGAGGCCACAAGCCAAGGAATGCCTGCAGCCACCAGAATCTGGAAAAGGTGAGGAACTGATTCTCCTCTAGAGCTGCCAGAGGGAGTGAGGTTCTGTCAACATTTTGATTCCACCCAGTCCTACTGATTTTGGACAACTAACCTTCAGAACTGTGAGAGGATAAACGTCTCTTTGGTAATTTGCTACAGCTACCACAGTCTAGATTATTTTCTAATAAAGCAGTTAGATTATTTTCTAATACAGATTTATTTACCTAAACACACACCCAGGAATCCAAAAGAAATGGGACCAATAAACTAGCTTGGATTTGTACAGTGCTGACCCAGGTCAATGGGGGGAGTCCCTAAGAGTGGTACCCAAAAAACATGCTCCACGTTGTCTGAAATAGAGGTAGACACTGTAAAATAGTGAAGTGTAAACTAGCTGTGCCATATAAGTCCTACTAAAATAACCCTTTTAAAATGCATAAAGAAATACCAAGTTCATAGGGACAGGAAGTAGATTCGCAGTTAGCAAGGACTAGGGGAAGGTCCAGGATTTCAAATTTTAGAAATTTTGAAATAAAAGAAAAAAATAAGAATCATACTGGGAAAAAATGCATAAAGACATTTTTGCTTGCTGTTAGCTTGTTATTTTAGTTTTCCCTAACAGGAAAATATTTTTGGATGTTTTCAGTTAATAACTTGTAAATAATTAGTGTTTAACCCTAGAATAGAACTTCAGTTTGCGTAGGAGTTGCTACAGCTTCAATTATTTCTTCTCATCATTTGCACCATATTTAAGATCAGTATATTGTTTTAACTTCAAGGAGTTTTAGGAGTATATGGAAGATTGGGTTATATACCCCAGAAAAAAACACATGTTCTTAATCTGAATCCCATTCCTGTGGGTATGAACCTATTGTAAATAGGACCTTCTGAAGATTTTTTTAAGGTGTGGCCCAACTGAATTAGGATGAGTCTTAACCCTATTACCAGAGACCTTAGAGAGAGAAAGCCAGCAGGAAGCTGGAAGTCAGTGAGAGCTCAGAAGAGAAAGGAAAGGACATCACCATGTGATGGGAACGCCAGGGACACAAGGAACGCTGCCAAGCCTGGGATGAATCAAGCCTTCTAGCTTCTCAGAGCCAATGAGCCAATAAATTCCTGTTGTTTAAAGCCAACCTATTGTGTGGTATTGTCACAGCAGCCTGGAAGCTAAGACAGAGAGAAAAGAAATTTGAGAGTTTTGCCAAGCAAGTATATCTACTTTTCTGTCCTCTTCCTTGGACTTATGGGTCAAGTTTCTGAGAGCTGTCCCAACCCCTGGCTTCTAACCTCCTCCCCAGACTTTTCTTTCTGGTTTCCCTGTCACCTCCCCAAGTGGTCTGAGGACCATGTGAGAATGGTTTGTGATCCCTAAATTATATAGCAGGAATTGGTATTATTGGGCTGGGCCTGTATTCATGAACTCTTTTTGACTAGCCCACTCTAATGTTAATTTTATTCCAATCAAGTGAAACCTCTTCCTGCCCTCCCCCAACCCCAGAGTCTCATTTTGGTATTTGGTTCCCCAAACTACTGCAACCAGTCTCTCATCAGACGAACTTGTTCATTTCCATCACCTAATTTTTGCATTATGCTTCCTACCTACATTACTGTTTACACTCCTATTTGTTAATTTTTTACAAGTACACCGTCATGAAGCTTTTCCTGGTTAGCCTCACCTAGTGTCTTTAACCAAAGCAACCACTTCATTCATAATTCTACTATGGAGCTGTGTCCGGCTCTGATTGTCAACAACCACCACCATCTAGTCCACTCTTCTCCTTACATGTCTTGGTCATTCCCAGAGAGTAAAGTAGATGCTTATAGAGGAGTAAGGACAGGAACAAGGCCCCTGGGTATCAGGATCTACTTACATGGTGCATAACCATGAACTTAAGGAACAAGGGTTTCATATTAGGAAGTTGGCTCCTTTTCTGCCATCAAAATGGTCTACATGTGAAAAGTTGCCAGTGAAAAATTCCACTCAACATTCTGTTAGGCATTTCTAAATTTGTTTAAATTTGTTAAATCTGTCTAAATTCTACAATTTATTATGATAAAATAATCCACACTTAAACAGTAGTGTCCCTTACCTGAGAATGCCAGGAAGTCACATAATGGCCCCTTGAGGAAGGAACGTGGACTTTAACTGCACGTTACACAGAGGCAGCACTTGTCAACAAACCCTTTAAGATTAGAGGCTTACCAGGCTCTGTTAGAGGATTATGGCTCTATTTTTGCTTCTAGTCTCATGCTTTCAACATTTGTTCAACACTGGTTTTATAGCGAACATTTATACTTTACAAACTCCACTAATGAATATGAGAGAAAGATGTTTTAGTGAAAAGCAAATGATTATGATTCTCAAATTGTCTGAATTAAGCAGGCAAAAAAAAAAATCATGCAAAAAATTAATATTGGCAAACTTTGATCTCTAAAATAATCAAGTGACGACATTTCCATAATGATTTTTAGAACATCATAATGTAAGTGCCCAAAGACTAAAAAAAGGGTTTCCTTTGCTTATAATAGTTTTTACTCATTTTGCTCTTATTGAAATGAAAATGAGTGCAGTTGATTTTTATTCTGTTACAAAACTGACAAGACTGTATATATCACATTTGGATTATTTATTTTGGCTGCAACTTATTCTGAGACCAACTTTTAAAAGTTATCCATTTAAATAAAAATGTACATGGCATGGTGTTAGCTTTAGTCATTCATTAATTGATTATCATTTTAAAGGGGCTTCAGGGTCAGATATGCTTGGAAAAGTCTGATTTGCATTCAAGTAATATACACCTCTAGTGGACATTAAAAGAAGGAGAAGAAAATATTTGATTCTTTTGAAGGTCAGTTGTGATATCAATATCTGAGTAATTGCTCCTTGATCTTCATTTGGATTCTTCCTAAAAAGCTATACTTTGTTACATTCAATTTGCCAAGACATCATCAAGCAGTCTAAGAATCTTCTTTCTAGCTTAATTTATGTCCACTGTTGTCCTTTATTCCATTATGATTTTCATCATCATTAAATCATTCAACCAACAAATATTTGAGTGCCTGCCGTGGGTTGGCCGTAGCTTGAAGCACCAAGGATATAGTAGTGAACAAAACTCCTGACATGGGGAAACTAAAATATCACAGCTAATGTTCATTGTGTCCTTCCTATATGGCAGACGTTGTACTTTGTGGCTTGCAATCATTATTTAACTGAACAACCTTTGAGGAAGCAGAGAAGATAAGGAACTTGCCCAAGATCACACAGATAGTGAGAGGTGGATAACTTCTCAGAGAGCTACCCTGACCTTACAATCAGTTACAGACACCCAGTAACTCTCAACCTCCTGGCCCTGTTTTGATTTTCCTTATGGTATTTATCCAACTAAAACGTATGCTCCATGAGAGCAGGGACTGCGTCATTTGTTCATCAGCTTGTTCATCACCATCAATGCAGCACTAAAGTCCGGTACCGTTGGTTCTTCAGAAATACTTGGTTAAATGAGTTAATGCTAATGAAATGAATGAGCAGAGACTGGAACTCAGGGCTATGTGACACTAAGGTCCTTCCCACCAATGTATTCCATTGCTTCCATGAGTGACCAAAAAATAGCAAGCAAATCCTAACTGAGTTGGCTCAACTGAATTATTTTAGTGTTATATGTCCTCTCCATTTTCTTAAAGAGTAGGTGAATAAAAGGGGGTCTAAAATGAACAGGATCTGATTCTATATATGATTCAAAATCTTTGAACAGTTCTCACTTGCCACCTCTTCTGAATTCTGGAGGCAATAGATAGAAGCCATAGAAACATTCAATCTCAACTAAAGGGATTCCCCTGACAGGGTCGCTTGTGCATTTGTGCTTTGGGGTGGAGAGTGGTGGATGGAGAGAGGTGAGCCTGCCTTTTCATATGCTGCTGAAATTTGTTGTGTATAGAACCTAGTGCTAGTATAAAGAGTTCATTTTCCCTGGTATTATTTTATTATTTATTTTATAGTAGTTATTTCTTTAATCATTACGTGCTCCATACCATTATCTGCCACCAAGTGATTTAAGATTGTGATAGCTACCATTCAAATCAATTAACCTTTCTTCATGTGTTTGAAAGTCATTAGCAGTGTCCACGGCAGTGGTTGCCAATCACAGAATGGTAAATATTGAAAGAGTAATCTTGCCATTTGAAGTGCTTCTTCTAGCTTGAATAAATGTTTGTTCACTTTGCAGCACTGCCCAGGTAATTACTAGGTAATGAAGCAGGATCACCCTCCAGTGCTGGGGCAAACAAACAAAAAAAAAATTACTAGGTGCATGAACAGATAGGTGGACCTACTCTTTAGCTTTGTATTTTAAAGGGTTATTGCCAGCGTCGCTTCCTATTACATGAGACATAGTAAAACAAACCAAAAGGATAAAACTGAAAAGAGGTTATGTCAGGCCCAAAGTTATGAAAAATAAAATAATAAAAGAATAACTCAACCCAACAGAATCATAAATATCACAAGTCAAGAGGTTTAGCCTGTCATCCAACCTTTATTAAAATTGTAGAGGTTATTCTTTCCTCATTGTGTGTGTGTGTGTGTGTGTACTTCTGTAAAAATAAGTTTGCCAGCCGGTTCTATACAGTTTTTTCTTCATTCACTCAGACTTTTCTTTTCCCCACAGTGAAATTGTACTTATAGTTGATAACCAATATCGTCTTTTGAGAAGTTAAGATACCAGTTTCTGACAGGGTTAATTGCTCTTTGTTTTTACACACACCAAATTTCTTGGTGAATCTGATTTTCAAGTAGTTGGCATACACTCTACAAAGATTCTCTAAGGAGGATCTTTTATCTCTAATCTCTTCCTTCTGCCTTTATTCAATCACCTCTTCTCCTATTGTGTCAACTGTAACCTCCAAGCAGATGACTCTTGTATCTTTCTAATCCTCTCTTTCCAAACTCTAGTCAGCTATTCCAACTGTACTCTGGGTGTCTCACCTGGATTTCTCACTGTTGCTTGAAGCTCAGCAAGTCCTAAACTGAACTCTTCCCCATATCTGCTCCTGCATCACCCTCTCCCTAATCATTGCCAAAGTCCTGTAGATTAGATCTCTACGAAGGGTTTTGTATCTGTCCCCTGCCCCCCACCTACCCCCCATGAGTTCCTGCTGCCCACAGCCAAGTTACCCTCACTCTTTCTTTCTTGGATTACTTTAAAAGTTTTTTAACTGGTCTCCATGCTTTCCAGCTCTTACTCAAATATACTCCTGCACTCAAGCTGGCATTCATCTTCTTAAGGGCAACTGCAGTCAATCTGTCTGCTACCCAAAAGTGGTCCTTCGACAAATTAGCCACAAACTCCTCCGCCCAGCCTAGTGTCCAGGGCCCTCCCCAATGTGATCCTTCCCAACTGGCTCTTAAACTTACCAAACTTACCCTAGAGGCTCACCAAAGTAGAAATCACACCATCCCCTAAACTGGCTAGTACTGTCCTGTCCAAGTGTTTTCTCATGTGGTTCCTTTCTCATAGTACACCAGTTTCAATTCTGTCTTCCAAAATTCCAACCGTTCTTAAAGCATGTAACACAATTCAAAACCCAACTTTTCCTTGAAGTCTTTCCTAACTAAGAGGCTTTCCTTCAAATCTTTATAGTACATTGTTGGTCTTACTTTCTTTATTTCCCTCTTCTCGGTATTATATAATTGTCTTACTTGTCCTAGTCTCCCTACATACACACATGTCCATACACACACGCAATAAGCCTTCTCCAGCTCAGACAGGAGCACTTACCAACCACCAAGAATATTTTCTCTACAGAAACTGATTGTAATAATTATTTGCATATATGTCTAGATATATCTACCTGTCTGTTTCTTGCCATGTTCCAAAAGCAGATATAAGATGGCTTATGTGGATATGTCATATGACAAGAATTTAAATTAGAATGAGGTAAAAGGACAAATCAAAGATGGAAACACACGGAGACAGGAAGAGAACTAAAATGTACAATCTATATATCTGCTACCAGGGAACCACAAATTTGTATCTAAGCTTTCTAGTGGCCAAGTCTGAAGGGAAATCTAGTCAACAACATAATTCCCATCTATAAGAGGAATTCCCAAACTTTTGTGGGTGTCCCAATCACCTGAAGAGCTTATAAAACCAGAATCACTCAGGCCCTACCTATAAAATTTCAAATTCTGTCTATCTGCAGTGAAATTCTGGAATTGATATTTTAACCAATGCAGCCAAAAGTTTGGAAACTTTTTCTGATTCTGCAGATAAAAACAAACCAATTTCTCAGGACAAGAAAAGAACATTTTTAATTTTTGACTTTTAATATTTGAATTTTTGATATTAAGATCATGGAGGTCTTTCTTCTAGGTAGTAACACAAAGAGAAACTTGTGAGATGCAATGAACATATTTATAGAGACGTAAGAATGAGTTTCCGAGGGCCATGAGTTAGTGCCTATAATAACCTTCAAAATGGGCCTTCATGGAGTTATGTGAAAGTAGTGATGTTGCGAGTTGATAAAGGGGGTTGGGACAAAAATAAAATAATATTCTCCAGAAACTTTTGTTTTTATTACAGTTTATCTGGATCAAGGATAGGAACTAAAATGGGTTTTACATCTTTTTTTATCTCATTATCTTTATACTTAGACAAAAATTAAGAAACACTTAGTAAATATGTCAGCAAAAGCTTACCAGCTACCAGCCTATATGAGGATTAAAGCTTGTCTACACACTATAGTGTGGGAGGAATGTTATCTAGTTAATCTTATATAATCTTTATAGTTTATTTCTAGGAATTTTATGTTATCCCCTGGGCTTGTATTGTGATGGAGACTGAAGGAAAGGAATGAAGTGACCTGATCCTCATTAAGCTAATTACTCTTTGTGAAGACCTAAGCCTGATTTTAAGGATCCCAAATCATCTAAAGTTCTCAACATGGTGAAGGTCCGATTATTTAATAGGATCATGTAAAGTTTCATTCATTTAAAATTTGTAACATATGACACTTAAATTTTGGTATATATTTCACATTTCACAATTTGTTACTTTGAATCTGCAGTGAGTAGGCAAGATTCTGCGGGTGCTTTACAGTTGTTGCTTTTTTTTTTTTTTAACAAATCAAGAAATAGATGGTATGGTCCTTTGTTTTTCTGAGAAAAGGACAGTTTGGGCTGGTTTTACACATTCTTTTTTTTTTTTTCTTCAGGTGCACATAAAGTTACTGGTCTCAAACTGAATACAAAATTTTGTGTAAAAGGGGTACTATTAGATATAAGACCTCATTCACTTATTCAACAAATATTAACAGGGAACTAGTATTTGCCGAACACTGTGCCAGATCATGAGAATACAAGATTGAGCAGAAGTGTGCCTCCAAGAAAAGAGACATTTATAACACACTGGGCTGAATGAGGAAATGCAATCCTTGGGAGAGGAAACAAATCTATACTTGGGTGATTAGGAAGGGCTGCCTGGAAGAAGTTATATCTAAGATGAGACCTACTATATAGGTAGAAGTTAAACATGTGAAGGTGAGTTAAGCATGAGTTGGGATGGAATTGAAAATGGAAGGTGAGAGAGAGTTAAAAAGAGGGAACAGCTTGTGAAGTTTCTAAGAGAGAATAAAGGTGTGTTGAGACGAAAGGTATGCAGCCTGACTTCTACATGTTGTGTGTGATGTTGGGGTGAAGAGGTTGAGAGATAAGGGGAGAGGAGTCCAGATCTTGAATGGCCTTATAATGTATATTATAAATTTAGACTTTATCCCAAAAAGATTTGGGGAGTCAGTAAGCTAGTGACCATTTATTTGCATTTGGAAAAATTAGTTTAACACCTAAATCTCTCAGATCCTCCCTTTCATCATGTGTAAAGTCAGATGAGTGCTATTAAGGAATTGACACTTGAAGATCTAAGGTAGTAAAAAAAAATTTAGAATGGAATCCCCCACCCCCCTTGCTGCTTTGAGAACCCCAAACAGCTCCACAGACGTGCCTGTCCTGCTGCCTGGGTATGCCCAGATAGAGACCCAAGGAGGGCCCCTGGCTGGTGTGTCTCAGGGGCTGGGCAAACTGCTGCCACTTTGAGATCTTGAATGTGAAGATATCTTTCCAGTGGTGAGAGACTTAATCAATGATCACGTTAATGCGTTTCTCGTGTATTGTTCTTTACATACCCATTCTCCCTATCTCCATCATCCAAGCAAACACAGCTTTGAAGGGAAAAAACAGAAGTGGGCATACAGTGCTCTCTAAGCTCCTACTGGTTTGCACTGCTGGAGATGTGACAAGCTCCCCAAGAAAGTTAAGCAGGGTATTTGTCAACATTTTTATTAATGTGTCAATTATTTAACTGGCAGAGATGTTGAAATATATTGGTAGAAATGTGTTCTCAAGCAAAACAATAAAAGACAAATATTTAGTTTTATATATGTTTACAATAAGAACCCATTTTTTAAAAAAGCTGGAGCTGAAAAGACGACTAAAATCCAGTCCAGGGTATGGCTATGTTTAAGGGCATGTGAGTTGACCCACAATACAGAGTAATTCAATTTATGAAAGAATTCCCCTGGTTTTAATATTTTATTAAGCTCAAATATCAACTAATGAGATTAGTTGAAGGAAAAAATGAAATGTTTCAGAACTGATAATTCTTAACATAAGATGATTCCCTGTGTATAGTTTGCCATCTAGTGTTAATGTGTTGAAATTCGTAAGTCTGGCACAATAATTTCAAATCAGGCTCACTAGATGGCAAAGGGATGACTCAAAGCAACATTTCAATCTCAAGGCATCAAATTATACAAATTATACAAACCCTCTTAGGTTTGTGGAGAGGGAGGCAATGGTTTGATGAGTGAATTGGGTTGATGAGTGAGTTGGCTACTTCTAAGAAATCAGTTACTTTTGGGAAGCAATAGAGTGTAGCAAAATGGTTCTCAACTTAGAATCACCTGAGAAAGTTTAAAACTACAGAAGGCCTGGACACACCACCTACTGGAGGTGGGACCCAAGCAATGCCATATTTTAAAAACTCCCCTGGTGATTTTAATGTGCAGCCAGGGTTGAGAACCACTGGGTAGTGGGTTTAAGACTGTGGACTCCAGCTGTGAGTTTCACTGCTTAGTTGCACGACATTTAGCAGGGAACCTGGTCTAATTAAATAATATCCCTGTGCCTCAGTAAAATAAAGATCGTAACCTCTCCTGGGGTCATTGTGAGGGTTAAATATGACCACAAATGCCAACTGCTTAGCATCATGCCTGGTGCATCATGTTCATTCAATAAGGGCTAAGAGAGAAATAACAGTATTTATGAGATATTTAAGGAAACCAATAACCTATGGATGTTTGAGTCTTGAAATTTAGTCTATTCCTCTTAAACAGATGGACTTGTGGGGTTGAAGGCTGCCAGCACAGCTTCCCTGATGCTCAGCTTGACCTGGGGACTGCCACTCCTAGAGGTGCATCTTACTTCTTATCCAGTGCTGATCTAAGGCACTTTATACCAGGGCTTACATCCAATCACTATCAGTCTTGGTCACTGGATTCAAAGTTCCCATTTCATTTGCCCTGCTTGGGTCAGATATCCACTTCTCAATAAATAAAGGGGCAGAGCCATACTGTGTGCCGGCCTGGCCACAGTCGGCCCAGCCCTATGTGCTGGGGTAGTTCCCAGGGAAATAAGAATCACTGTCCCTTAGAGGATCTTCTACAATCATAAAAAAATGAGCATTTATTATTGTAGAGTATTTTGGCCAGAAGGAATATCATATGAAAATGTTCAGTAAACAGGAAGTTTCAGTTTGGCTGGAGTATTCAATGGGAACGTATTAAGAAAAACTTGTTTATGACAACTCGGATGCAGGGAAGTTGCGAAAGGGAAAAATTAAGTAAAACAGGTTCTAATCTGAGAGAGAGAGAATTAATGTGTTTTGTTCGAGACATGTTGAGCTGAAAAAAGTAGAGGATGTGTAGAAGGGGATGTCCAGGAAGGAGTTGGAGATTCAGCCAGAGAATTTAGAAGACAACTACTGGTCCTAATTAAGATTTGGGAGACAGTACAATGGACGTGATAGTTGAAGTCACGGGCATGAATGAGTTCCCCCAGAGTGACAGGATAGAGTCAAATCATAAGAAGACCAAGGATGGAATTCTAGAGAAAGTATCATTACCAGAGTAAGAAAAGTCAGCAAAGGAGACTAAGAAGTGAACAAAATGGAGAATTTTTAAAGTGTGATTTTTAAGGTACACAGAAAAATCATTGGCAAGAATTACAGAGAAGTAAAATAAGTTAAAAGCAGAAAAGGTTCGGCTTCTGTAATTAGGTCATCACTATTGGCTTCAAAAGAGGCAGAACCATTAGAGTGACAGAGGTTGTGCCAGACTGGAAATCACCCATATTATTGTGTGTAGTTGTGATTGGTTGTATGATTATACTTCATCAATCCATTCTGTTGTTGATAAACTCGTGAATTGCTTCCTGTTTGGGGCTATTACAAATAATGTTGCTATGGACATACTTGCACATGCTTTTTGGTGAGCATGTTGGCATTTATGTTGGGTGTATACCCAGGAGTGGAATTGCTGGGTCACAGAGCAAGCATATGATTAACTTTAATACGTACTATCAGAGTTTCCAAAGTGGTTCTATCTATGTATATACCCATGAAGTGTGGGAGAGGGCCAGATGCTTCACATCCTTACCAACTCTTAGTATCGTTAGGGAGGTTATTTGGGTTCTGTTGTTGGTATTGTTTTTGTTTCAGGTATATGTAGGGTAGTAGTAGTAGTATATCAATATTGTTTTAATTTGCATTTCTTAAATGACTAATGATATTGAGCATTTTTGTTTTCTATTGTGTGTCTGAATATATTCTTTTGTGGTGTATGTGTCCACGTTTGTTTATTTGCCTATTTTGTAATTAGATTTTTTAATTGATATAGAAGATATTTATTCTGGATATGTTCTTTGTCAGATGAATGTATTACAAACTGTGGGTTGCCTTTTTCACTCTCAATGGTATATTTTGATGATAGAAGTTCCTAATTTTAATATAATCCAATTTATCAATCTTCCTTTTAGGTTAATGTTTTTTGTGTCCTGTTTACAGAGTCTTTGACTACCAAAGTGTATTAGCCAAAGGGGTGTCAGTGCAAGGTACCAGAAATCCGTTGGCTTTAAAAAAGGGTATTTATTTGGAGTAAAAGCTTAGAGTTCCAAGGTCATATCAAGGCATCAGCAGAGATGCTTTCTTACCAGGGTCAGCTATTGTGGATTCTGGTGTGTCGCCACGTGGTGAAGCAAGATGTTGCTGACCTCTTGGCTTCCTCTTCCTCTTGAACTCCATGGGCCCAGCCTGATGCTTCACAGTTAAGTGATCCTATAGTCTTCTCTCTTCTGGCATAAGCTTTGTTTCATTCTCAGCCTTCTATACCAGTCTCAGCCGATATTCCCAATCTCAGCTGTTAAGCTATCTGGTAAGTGGCTCATCTCTCCCTGGGGCCTCAGGTTTTTGAGCCTTCTTGTCACATGGCTGGATCAAAAATGATAGCACTCTCTCTTCTTGTTTGTCTTTGTGAGTGTCTGTTTATTTCAGACCCAGCAAGGGGGCGGGGTCTCAACCTGAGTCAATCAAAAGCCCTAGGTAATCTAATCAAAGGCCCCTCAACTGAATTTAATGTAATCAAAGGGTGTCACACCCAGAGGAATAGATTAGTTTACAAACATAATCTTTCTCTTTTGAGGAGTCATAAAATAATCTTAAACTGCCCACAACGTCAGGAAGATATATTATTATCTTCTAGATGATTTTCTTGTTTTACCTCCCGTTTAGGTTTAGGATCCATCTGGAATTGGTTTCTTTGCATGCTGTGATGGGGTCATTTCCTTTTTTTTAAGAAAATATGGACATTCAATTGACTCCATACCATTTATTGAAAAGACCATCCTTTCCTTACTGCCTTACCCTGACACTGTTATTGTAAACTAGATAGTTGATAATTATTCACAAATTCTGTGTGTCAATTTGCTTACTCACTAAAACTTACTTGTACCCCAAAATGAATATTTGTGATGCTTTCATAGTCAATAGCAGGCATGTATGGGGGGGGGGGCTGGGGGGGCAAAAATTTGAGTTGCCCAATAGACATGTTCCCAGCTGAGGTCAAAGAAGGTGACAATCTGCCTTCTGTTTCAGCTCTTGTACTGTAAACAAATGTCTTTTCTATGCTATATTTAGTGCCAGTTTTCATATATTTGTGTTCTTTTAGGGGGTGATTTTGCTGTTTAAAATGGTTCCCAAGTATAGCGCAGAAGTCCTTTTAAGCACAAGGCCGTGCTATGTCACATGAAGAAAATATGTGTGTTTGATAAGCTTTGTTCAGGCAGTTATAGTGCTGTTGGCTGTGAGTTCAACATTAATGAATCAACAGCTTATTTAATGAAATTCAATTATCGGCTCCCCCATGGGATTTATGATTAAACTTGCTTAAATTTATATGCAGAGGATTTAACTTTTGCGCTAAAATGTTCTGAAGGCAATGCCTTAAAAATTCTAAGGGAAAACTGTTTTCAATCTAAACAATCAAGCATGAAAGAATAGACATTTTCTGACATGAGATACATCAGAATTTTATCTCCCCAGTACCTTCTCACAGATAACACCTGGAAGATGGACTCACCAAAATGGGGGGATAAACCAAAATAGATCCAAAACACAGAAGATCCAATATAAGAAAAGCAAGGGGAAGCCTAAGAAGGACCACTAGGCAGCACACCTAGTCAGCAATTGATTCAGACCAGGAGAAAAGGAAAAAGGTCCCTAAAGATATATCTCTGTGAGAAAAAAAGAAAAGGTACTAATAGAACAGAATATCTGATTATGGTTGAATGGATGAAAAATAGAGGGGTTTTACAATTCTGTGGAGAATGTGTTAATTTCAGAAAGAACAATACAAAGAAAATGTAACCATAGTACATTACTAGTTAGCTAACGGCAAATAAAAGTATTAATAAGATAAACACTGACTATTAATTTTACAAAAAAAATAGGTATTACCATACTAGAAGGAAGGAAAGGAGGAGGTAAAGGGGGCATGGGGTGAGAGCATAAAATCCTCATCTTCCCTAACAGCAAGTTAATAGATACTGTTTAAAGCCAATGAAAAATATAGCTGAATGTATCTATTATTTTAAAAGATAGAAGTGAATACCAGAAGAAACTACTAAAAAAAGTTTGGGGAGAGCAACCAAGGGGTGCAATGGGATAGAAAAATGCTGTTGTTGACTCTGTTTCATAGTATTATTTAGATTTTTTAATTTTATATTACACATGTATTAATTACATAAACATAAAAAGTAGGTATTTTTCATGAATGAGGCAAGGTAAATATAGGGCTATGAGCTTGAGGCAAATGGAAACAGTTTTTTTTCTTTCTTTATACATAGTATCTAGGTATTAGACTAGATCTTGAAATTAAGGACAGTGAATCACAATGATATACATCACAGGCAAACTTTGACCCAGACATTGAAACAGCTGGATAATTCAAAATGAGGCCAAGGAATGCTTCACAAATAAGTAAATGATAGAATGAGCTCATTTTTGTTCTAAAAAATAGGGGGAGGGGTATTCAAGTATGTGTTATATACGTACATGTAGTATAACCTGCCTGTATAATTAATTCTAAGAAGTCCTGTTACTCAAAAAACAATTTTCAAATTGTTGGATAATTTACTTGTCAATCATCCTTTTTCAAAGTATAAAGATATTTTGGCTACAAAATATCCAACATTTAGAATAAAAAAGATGAAAAATCTAATGGAAGCTTTTTTTAAAAGTCTTTTAAAAGTTGGAAAAACTATAAGCAAAAAGTAAGGACATATATATATGATGATCTGGAGCTGTATGTACCTTAAAAAACATGTTCTAAAACTTAATCCTAGCTGCGAATATTTTCACTGTCCTGATTTTGTGATAATTGGGGTAGGCTAAACATTCGCTATATTAGAAACCATATGTGTCCCCAGACAGTTTTTCTCCCTAGGTCTGGTTTTTAGAATGCTGGTGATAAACTAAGCCTGATTTATTATATGACCACCCTGTACGGGCAAAGACTGTATAACTTTGGGTGTCTTTGGTCAACCTTAAGAGATATAGCAGGGGGATGGATGTGGCTTAGGTGGTTGGGTGTCCATCTCCCATATGAAGGGACCTAGGTTCCACCCCTGGGACCTCCCGGTGAAAATTAAAAAAAGAAATATATGGAAGGCACGTGGGCCACCAGGCCCTGTCCACGGGTGCACCGCCAGGCCCCGCGAGCGGGTGAGATGTCAGGCCCCGTCCGCAGGAGAGCCACCAGGCACCACGAGCGGGTGAACTGCCAGGCCCTGCGAGTGAGCCTCCAGGCCCCGTGCACGGGTGCACTGCCAGGCCCCGCAAGCCACACAGCAAGATGACGTAACAGGAGAGTGACACAAGGGAGAGCCAAGACAAGATGCACCAAAAAAACAGAAACTAAGGTGGCACAGGCAGTAGTAGGACGCCACTCTCCCACATCGGAGGTTCCGAGGATCAAATTCCAGTGAAGACAGGAGAAGGATGAGAAGAGAGGGCAGGAAACGGGCACAGAGTTACCCAGGAATGGATACAGAAACAGCAAAAATGGCGGGGGGTGGGAGGGTTAAAAATGGATAAAAGTAAATAAATCCTTAATGTATAGGGGAGGAAGATTTGGACTACAGTTAGTAGTAATACTTTGACGATACTCTTTCATGATTTGTTAACAAATGTTTCACAACAATGCAGGATGTTTGTGGGGGGGTGATGTATGGGAGCCCTGTATGACGTTATGTATGTTTTGTAAGATCACAATGTTTACTGAACATTTATAGTTTATATATGTTCATGTATGAATGATATACTTCAATAAATTGTTTTGAAAAGAAAACAACTTAATCCTGGGAACGGATGTGGCTCAAGCGTTTGAATGCCTGTCTCCCACAAAGGAGGTCCCAGGTGACTCCTGAGAAAACAAAAAACAAGCAAAACAAATTTTAAAAACCCAACTCAAGGAAGCTGATGTGGCTCAGTGGTTGAGCTCCAGCTTCCCATATATGACATATGGGGTTCAATCTCTGCACACACCCCCCCCCCCCCACCCCCAAAAAAAAAAAACAAACACCTTACTCCATTCCTGTGGGTGTGAACTCATTCTAAGTAGGGCTTTTTGATGAGGCTACTTGAGTCAAGGTGTGGCCCACCTCAATTAGGATAGGTTTTAATCCTATTACTGGAGTCCTTTGTAAGCAGAATAAAATCCTTTCAGAGACAGAGAAAGCCACAGGGAGCAGCAGCCAGAAGCTGAAATTCAAGGGAACCCAGAGGATAAGGAAGAGTCCAGGAGAGGCAGCCATGTGGCTTACTATGTGACAAGCTAAGGGCCAACAGTCTTTGGGGAGAAAACATCACTTTGATAATGCCTGGATTTTAATTTTTTGCAAACCTCAAACTGTGAGTGAATAGATTTCCATTGTTTAAGCTGACTCACTGCATGATATTTGCTTGAACAGCTAAGAAGACTAAAACAATATTCAATCACAATGGCAACATATATCATAACCCAACACAGTCACTAAAAGGAATATAAAGTATAAATATTAAATATTCATTACACTTTTTAAAATTTTATTCATGACAGCCTTCTTAATTAAAATAAATTTAATTGCAAAAACAACATGTCTTAGAATAATGCAGTATGTTTTAAGTATATCTGTACAAATACAGAAATTATAATACTCAAGACTAAGTATCATATATCTTTAATATATTAGATATACACTATAAAATAACCCCCTACACATTTCTAACTTTATAGAAGCACTTTTTAAAAAATCAAATACAAGGCTCACAAAAGCCTGTAACAAAACTTCTTAATTGTCTGTTCACATGTGAAGTGACAAGGCTAAACAATAAATTAATCCTTTAAATATATCTATGAACCAGTACAATTTTTTTTCTGACTTTGATAAACTAAAGACTTTTAAGGAAAATTTAAAGGCTGCATAAAATCCACTGGAAATGAAGTTAAATATGGAGTTTGGGAAGAAAACACTGCCTTTTAAAAATAGTTTATTCTATCTTACATGGGAACTTTAAGGTGAATCCAAACAAATACTGCAATGCAGTGCTTCAGAAGAAATGCCCACAATAAGGAGTAACTGTTGGTATGGTGATGTGAAATGGTATGGTAATATGAAATGTAAAAAGGAATAGTAATGTAGAATGTTAAAAAGGATAATTAGGGGCTGGAGTCTCTCTTCAGACCCCTGCCATGCCAGCGGGGGAGCTGAAGTCTATTCTTCAGACCCCCTCTATTGGGAGAGCTTCCCAATAAACTTTCTGCCTGCAAAAAAAAATAAATAAATAAAATAAATAAAAAAGGATAATTAGATACTTATGCTTCAAAACCTAAAGCAAAAATATAGAATGGTAAGCTCAATATTTTCATAGAACTGTTCTAACTAGAAATTGCTCCCTCTAAAATATTCATTCTTTCAGCACGTATTTTTGGAGTGCCCACTGTTTGACAGGAACTATTGGACAGCTATGTGTACACTGAAAAATAAAAATAAGATTCTCTGTAAAGAGAGAAATCTTGATCCTTACAAATTTAATTAAATATGGCTTTTGGGACTAAAGAGAAAAATTTTTTCCAAAAAGGCAACTTTCTAATTGAGTGCTTGTATATCTAAATAGGAAGTCAGTATTTCAGGGGACTATATATACTTAGAAACTCAAATCTGCTAAATATTTCAGTTGATTAATTGCATTGCCTTGGTATCTTTCCCAAAGCAAAATCCTACCCATAAAACTTTTTAAAACAATGAAACAAACATTTCATCTATGCTTGCATACCTAGTCTTAGTAAAATCTGGAACAAGTTCCAATTTTCTAATCTGAACATAAAAGACAATTTAAACCAAACACATTGCATATCTGAAAAAGGTGTCCTAAATTTTTGTACCACAACCAATATGTTTTCAAATCTAGGGAAAAGCAAATGTGATTGTGTAGGTGACGCTGTTGTAATTAATCTTCATCATCTCTTTGAAAAGGTACTATCTGAATTTCTTTGGCTATCCTCTCGGCTAATGTTCTACTACTTGCAGCAATAATTCTTCGTGACATCAAATCAAATGGTCCACCTAAAATCAAATAAAATATGAAAAATGGTTATATCTTGTACAAAAATAATTCATGTAAAACTAGTATAGCAGTGTGTATTACAGTCACTCGTAACATTTAAATACTTTCATTTATCTTTTAAAAAACCTATCCTGTCACGTAACCACAAGTTTAAACTTTGGCAGTAGATAAATTTGTTTCTGAGAATTTTTTTTTTTTTTAATAAATACCCTTGGGCAGAGGGAGAAGGTCTCAACTCATACTAGTCTGAAAAAAATCTCATCTTTTCTCTTTCTATGTCTTCTTTTATGTACTATTATTACTCTTATCACTTCTTGATTGTTTGGGAATTGACAGGAAATTTGACTCCGATGGATGAATTTTCACACTCTTATCCTTCCCATTTCCTTAATTTTTTGTTGTTGTTGTTGCCTTTCTCCCAGAGCATTTGTGAATTCTTTTATCCTAGGTTCAACCTTCACTTTAAAAATTTCACCGTCACTTTTGAAGAGGCTTAGCCACTTATCATTAAGTCCCAGACTAACATTAGTGTCTTAATCCTTGCTTCTGTCTTCCAGTGTTTGTCATTTTGACTCTGCAAAAAAATTGCATGGCTTGCTTTTGTTTTAAGAGTTTAAGTACAACAAAATCGAAGCTTTAGGAAAAAAACAAAACAGCTATACATGAAAGAAAGTCCAACAGATGGGAAGAAAAAAAATGCTTTACTATCCCATTACTTTACCTGTTGCATCTATCAGCACCCCACCAGCTTCAGTAACAATTATGCCAGCTCCTGCCATATCCCAGCAGTGAATTCCCATTTCATAATATGCATCTGCTCCTCCAGTTGCCACAAGGCACATATTAACAGCTGCTGTTCCAACACCCCGGATCCTAGGAAATAACATTTAAAAGTAAGATAGGAAAAATAATCTTTTCAAATAAGGATTTAAAATTCAGTTTGAGTGTTGACTGAGATAACATGAACCAAACTATAGGATAAATATAAGAAATGATATCTAATTTTAAAAACTATATGTAAAATGTAATTATCATGGTAGAGTAGAAATGACAATACTAATCCTCACAAAACAATCATTTAATAAGAAAATAATTAAACCAATTATGTCATTTTCAAAAAAATGGAAGGAAATGCTTTAACTCTATTTTTTTTTTTTTTTTTTTTTTAAAGATTTTATTTATTTATTAATTTATCCCCCCCTTGCTGCTTGTGCTCGCTGGGTCAGCTAACCACGCCGTGCAGGCAGGCTTGCCTTCACCAGGAGGCCCTGGGAACCGAACCCGGGGCCTCCCATATGGTAAACGGGAGCCCTACTGATTGAGCCACAGCCGCTTCCCTTTAACTCTATTTTAATGGTATGCATATATATATTCATATTTTGTCTAAACCCAGGGATTACAGTTTGTATTGTTCTACTTATACACACACACACCACAAATATTCTCAAGGAGGAGTAAAATATTGTGCAATTGGTCATTCCCAACTGCATGTGTCTCAGGCATAACAACACACCTCAGCTCTGCACAGACCAAGGTGTGTCTGGGAGGGTTACTCCAGGTTTGCCTTTCCACAGAAACCTTTTCATGGAAATACACCACATTAAAATAAATGTGGACAGGATTTAATAACTATTATAGTAATAACTGATTCAAGAAAGAGTCAATAAATGCTAAAACTACTGGGTGAAAGTTTAATGAGAAGTGAGATATTTACATTTTGTCAAAGCCATCTCCCCACAAGATACACAGCAATTACAACGGGAAAAATACTATCTTCACATTGATCTGTCTAACCAAATGATCAAAGTTAATATCATCAATAATATCACATGCCTCCGATAGGATGCAGTAAAAAGGACAAAACATTACTTTTGTGGCATTCCTGCCAAAAATGCAGAACTAAATCTAATCATGATGAAACCAAGCAAACTCAAATTAATAGATAGTCTACAAAAAAATTGACATATACTCTTCAAAATATCAGGGTCATAAAAGACAAAGACTGAGCAAAATGCTCCAGATTAAAGGAAACTAATGAAAAACATGTGATCCTGGATTGGATCCTGAATTAGAAAAAAATTCAAATAAAGTCTATATATGAAGTAATATATCAGCCTTAATTTCTTGGTACTGATAACTGTATTGTGTTTATGTTAGAGAATGACCATTTTTTAAAAGGAAATGCACACTGAAGTGTTTACAAGAAAGGAGTCATTTTGTCTGCATATTACTTTCAAGTTAACTTTTTTTTTTTAAAGATTTTATTTATTTATTCATTTATCCCCCCCTTGCTGCTTGTGCTCGCTGGGTCAGCTAACCACGCCATGCAGGCGGGCTTGCCTTCACCAGGAGGCCCCGGGAACCGAACCCGGGGCCTCCCATATGGTAAACGGGAGCCCTACTGATTAAGCCACAGCCGCTTCCCTCAAGTTAACTTTTACTCAAACTCCTTTTATAATTGTTTAAACCTCTGAAAATAAGGCAGTGGATTCTATTCACCAAGATCCTTCAGTTTCTTTCATTTTTTAAAAGAAATACTGGGAAATGGATGACTAATATATTTGTTTTGTATCTAAAAAGTGAAAATAAAAAATATTTTTCCTGAGTATATCCTTTTGCCAAAACAATTTTAAAAATTAGAATTGCATGCTGCCTCACATTTGCAATATATTTTACTGCATATCAAATCTAAGAAAGAACTAGGAATTGCAACAAATTTCCACAGATGTTAGCATGTTTCCCAAATAAATGAAACCAAGTTAACTTTACTGACTTTTTGCTCCCTCTTTTCACATGGGTTATGTGATAATTCATACCTCATGTCATAGAAGGCAAATATCAAGATCTTTCACCTATAATCCCTTGGTGTTCCAGTCAGAGGTAGAATCCTAGGTTGGTAGGTTGGAAGAACAGTGATGACATACTAGGAGTGATTCTTCTACTTCTAATGAATATCACAAGACTCATAATAGTCTGAAAAAAAAAATCTCATCTTTTCTCTATTTCTTCTTTTTTTTTTTTTAAAGATTTATTTATTTCTCCCACCCTCCCTATTGTTTTTTTTTTTTTTTTTTTTTTGTGCTCACTGTCTGCTCTGTGTGTGTGTTATTCTGTGTCTGCTTGTCTTCTCTTTAGGCGGCACCAGGAACCGATCCTCGGACCTTCCGGAGTGGGAGAGAGGCACTCAGTCTCTTGTGCCACCTCGGCTCCCTGGTCTGCTGCATCTCTTATTGACTCTCCTCTGCGTCTCTTTTTGTTGCGTCATCTTGCTACGCCAGGTCTCTGCGCAGGCCCACACTCCTGCACGGGCCAGCACTCCTGCACAGTCAGCATTCTGCACGGGCCAGGTTGCCTTTCATCAGGAGGTCCTGGGAAATGAACCCTGGACCTCCTAAATGGTAGACGGGAGGGAGCCCAGTCACTTGAGCCACATCCGTTTCCCTATTTCTTCTTTTAGGCGTTAAGTGCAATGAGTCTTATAGTCAACAAGAGCATATTCTTTCATGGTCAAATATTATCGAAGAAATGACCAAGCAATTCAGGCTATGATGGAGATTGTGCATACATGTTCTGAATCCTACCTTACTCTGATCCTCATATAGAGCTAGTATTATTTAGAGTAAAATGGAATATCTGAGTTTGCTCCCCTGCTCAGCAGCTTAAAAAGTGTAATCTTAAGAAAAAGTTTCCTCTTAAGAGTTCTAGCTTTCTCATCATTTAAAATGGGATACCACCACTAACCTTGGACCACAGTTCTAATGATTACAAATAATATATATAAAAACAACTAGCAGAATACCTAGCACACAGAAGATCCTCAATAAAAAGCAGCTATGCTTATGATGAAATTATTTCTTAAACCATGATGCCAGAAAACATTATATGAAGTCAACAGACACAATGCATTTCATCTAAATGAATCCTCAAAAATTAAACAAAGGAAATGGACCTATAATGATTTACTGTGACTCATAAAAGTCAATTCCTAATTAGGGGAAAACCTACTAGACCAGGGATTCTTAACCTTTTCTGTTCCATGGACCCCTCTGACAGGTGAAAAGCACGGACCCCTTAGTAAGTCCACACTATACTGTGTATTATTTAATAAATATATCACACCTGCACCAACACATCCCCACAAAAATAATTTGTTTTGAATTTCAATTCAAGCTCATGCACCCCTTGGTAAAGAGAACCCCTGTACTAGACTGTTTCCAAAAGCATTCATTCAGATTATGCCTCTTTTTAGTTTATTTTGTTTTATGTAAGTAACACTTCTAAAATCACAATGAACAACTAAAAAACCAGCT
The DNA here is from genome assembly GCA_026826555.1 of Tolypeutes matacus. Taxonomy (NCBI): domain Eukaryota; kingdom Metazoa; phylum Chordata; class Mammalia; order Cingulata; family Chlamyphoridae; genus Tolypeutes; species Tolypeutes matacus. Next base: position 29,790,484 of record JAKSZT010054487.1, read on the forward strand.
GAATGCAAAAGATCATTGATCACTGAAGAAATCAATATCAGTACTTTTCCTTGGTATCATTTCCCTAGTTATTCTTTGGGGGGAAAAAATAACTAAATAAAAGGTCTCTGTTTATGTTTTACTTTAGCCAATGGCCTTAAAAAAAAAAAAAGGTTAAAGTTGTAAAGCATTTGCAGTTTTTATGGCTAACAGTTAAACCACTTTATTGTCCACAGTTAAAGTCCCAACCTTGCTTCAAAAAACATCACACTGTAACAGCAGCTTTTTAAATCATATTGCTCTTCCCTCAAGGACACCATTCTGGGTGGTTCTATAGTTACTTGACAGTGACTCTTTTCTTTTACTTTAATCATTACTACATAGAACATAGATTTACAGCCCAAAATGATAGTTTGTACAATGGTCAAACTACTTTGAATGTCCTCAGTCTTAAAAAGAAGAGCCTAATATTGGAGAAAGAAAATGGTATAGAAGCCAGGGTTCTAGTCACATCTCCATCACATCTCTATCAGGCAACCATTTCACCTCTCTCAACCTCAGACAACATCTAAAAAATTTAGCTGGATTATTGGATGACCTCTGATCAGTTCTTTAAGAGTCTTATGATTCAATGGTGATATTTTCAGATGGAAAATAGGAGGAACAACTGGTGGCAAAATAAAACCACAACAGTCTGTGGTGATTCAACAGTTTTTTTTAGTATTAATTTTCCTGCAAGCTACAATAAAGGCCTGAGAAATACCATTTAATATAGCCATTCACTATATTAAAACCTCTAGTTTTGTGGGGTTTTTTGAAAGTTAAAAGATAAACTTATATAACTTTTAACATTTGCTTCTAATTTCTTCACTCACAAAAATTACATTACAAGAGGACTTCAAGGTTTGAAAAACAATGGTGGTATCCTGAATTGAAACTTCCTGTAACCCTCCTGAAAAATCCCTGTTAAAACTATTAGCCTTTAAAAACTGAAAATAAAGGGGGGAAAAAAATTCTCAGAGCCTCCAGGTAAAAGATGAAATAATTTACAAAGACAAGAAAATTAGATTCATCCAATTTTTCAAAAACAGAATACAAAGAAACAGTGAAATAATATTGCCAAGAAATTTCGCTTGTACTTTCTTTCATTTAGGATAATATATCCAGCCAAGGTGTCCTTCAAGTTTCAAGGCATAGAAAAACAGTTTGGATGGTTCCTGTGCACATGTGCCCTTCCCAAGGAATCTGTCTGAGGATGAACTTTATCCAATCAAAAGGTATCTGGGAAACTTCACAAAAGGGCTGATGGTGAGCATTTTTTATTGTTAGTTGTAGAACTAAAACCAAAGGGTGGAATCATGGATTGAAGAATAACATGTAAAAATTATGTATTGTGACAAAGCAGAATGAACGTAACTTTTAAAATGGGATGAAAAGGGAAAGGAAAAAGAGAAATTAGAATAAAATCATTGAATGCTATATAGGCACCTTACAGAAAATGAAAGGCTAAGTAAGATTAAGGGCACTCTACAAAGTTTAATACCAAAAACTGCAAACCGCTAGATTAAAATGCAAACTTTCATAAACATCAAGAAAACTAAAAAAACAGACAAACAAACAAACCAGAGATGACACACCAAATAAACACAATAACTCTAGCAGGGATTACAACCCTGATATCAAAGTAGAACTGAAGAAAAAAAAGGATGAAATAAAACTAGGTGTGGTGGCTTGGAGTAATGTACCCCAGAAAATTATGTTCTTAATCTTAATCCATTCCTGTGGGTATGAATCCACTGTAAATAGGACCTTTTGATGAGGTTACTTCAGTTAATGTATGGCCCAATGAAATTAGTTCAGGTCTTAGTCCTATTACTGTAGGCCAAATAGAGAAGGCCACAGAGAGAAGGCCAAGGAGAAAAAGCCTGAAGCAGGAAGTCACCAGAACCCAGAGGTGAAAGGAGAAGATGCCACCATGTACACTGCCATGTGACAGAAAAGCCAAGGACCACGAATCACCAGCAGCCTGCCATCCCAGGAATGCCAGCCATCTGGGAGAAAGCATCGCCTTGCTGAGCCTTGATTTTGGACTTCTTTTATCCTCAAAACTGTGAACCAATAAATTCTCAATGTTTATGCCAACCCATTGTATGGTATTTGTTTCAGCAGATAGGAAAATAATATACTAGGACACTTCATAATGTTAAAATTATACAGTAAAGATATAACAGTTATAAATATCTAGGATCAAATAACATAGGATCTACCTACATAAAATAAAACCTGCAAGATTTGCAAGGAGAAATACATTGAACCACATTAAAAATAGAAGATTTTAAGATGTCACTCTCAGTATCAGACAGGTCAAATAGACAAAAAATAAAAAATAAACAACATAATAAGCTAGCTCTTTTGACTATATATCAAACATTAAACCCTGAAAATAGAGAAAATACACTTTTTCAGTGCACATGGAACTTTCACAAAATTTGATCAGATATTAGGGCATAGAGAAAACATCAGTAGGTCCCACAAAGCAGAAACATTAAAGTACAATAAAACTTCAAATTAAAAATTAAATAAAAAAAACAAAAAGGCCCATCTACTTGGAAATTAACAACTCAGATGAAATGGGAAATACAAACCAAAATTAAATAATTTATGAAAATAATTATAATGAAAACACTACACATAAAAATCCATGGGATAGGGAAGCAGCTGTGGCTCAATCAGTAGGACTCCCGTTTACCATATGGGAGGCCCCGGGTTCGGTTCCTGGGGCCTCCTGGTGAAGGCAAGCCCGCCCGCACGGCGTGGTTAGCTGACCCAGCGAGCACAAACAGCAAGGGGGAAATAAATGAATAAATAAATAAATAAATCTTTAAAAAAAAAAAAAAAAAAAAAAAAATCCATGGGATACATTAAGCAGTGACCATTCATAAAATTCTTATCAATAAAAATCAAAAACTGAAAATAGATTCTTCACTCAAAAAGCAAAAAAAAAAGGCGGAAGGAAGCAACAAAGTGAGCCAAAAGAAAGCACTAAGAAGGAAATAATAAGGTAGAAAACAGAAAAACAGTAGATCAAGTTAATATATAAAAATCCTGAGTCTATGAAAAGATAAACAAAATAGACAAACTACTAGCTAATTTAATCAAGACCAAAAAAAGAAGCACACATATACAAAAGAAGAAGTGATAAGTAGGAAATAATTATAGATAGAGAGGAACCTGGGGGAAAAAAAAAGAGAGAGACTGCTTGCATACATCTATCAAGTAAATTTGAAAACTTTTTGAAATAGGAAGTAGATAAAAACTTAGGCTGTGGAAACTGTCCAGATTAAAGGAAGCTAAAGGACATGACAACTAAATATAATTCCTGGCCCTAGACTGAGTTATGTACTGGAGGAAGGGAAATGCTAAAAAGGATATTACTAGATCAACTGGCAAAATTGGGATATGAATGTCAAATTAGATAAAAAGTAAATTTAAGAAGCCAGTAATTGTGTTGGGCTCATCAAAGAGAATATTCTTATCTGGAAATAAACAGAAGAATTTAGGAGTAAATAACTAAGATGTATATACTTTACCCTAAAATGGTTTTGGAAAAACAAAATGTGTTGTGTATATATTCATGCACATACAGAGAGAAAGAGCATGTACATGCTTGCATGAAAATGATAAAATGATAAAGGATACACTATTGCTCTTTATATTATTTTATTTCTGCAAGTTTGAAATTATTTTCAAATTGAAAGTTGAAACAATTATATTACACAATTAGAATTATCCTACTCATCCCTTGTCTGTTAATAAAACTTTCAATTCTAAAGAGATAGTCATTCCTTAAAATATTAAATTATCTGAGTCAATCGAGGTGCTTTAATTCACAGAACTAATTTCAGAAAAGGTGTTGCTGGGAGAAATTTGGAATAATTTGTTAGGTTCTGGGCTTTGCACTTAAGAAATTAAAAAAAAAAAAAAATTTAATTATATTAAACTTCAGGTGAGAAACAAAAAGCGCTTACCCATGAATAGGAATGCAAAGAAGCTTTTCCATATTAGAAAGAACAATTCTTACAGTGTCTGGTGTTCTGGAAGAGCCAAACTCTGTCACCAACAGTGATTTTGTAATATCTAAAAAAGAATGTTTTAAACAAGCAGATTAGATTTTAATTACATTTTAATAATTAGAATCTTGGGGAAATTTTTGACATTTGTAATTCAGAAAAAAACAGGACATTTTTTCCCTCATGTTAGTTTTATCAAAATTTGTTTCTTTCTAAGCCTTTAAATATTACAATTCTGATAAATTTATTATCCCCAAGTGATTATTTTTATAATCATCTAGCATCCTAGGTTACCCCCCAAAAAGTAGAGTATAATTAATTTGCCCGCATGCATGAACCCTTTAGTAGGAAACAAGAAAAAAACCTCAACATAAAAAAGGGTAACTTGGAAATTAAATTCAATAAAAAATTTATATATAGATTTATATATAGATTTGAAATAAAACAGCAGTATCGACACAAATAAAATTAAAATTAAGTGGTTGCTCTCTTCTCTGACCTCCATTTACTAACTTGACAGATTATCCAGTGCTGTCTATTCCCTCTGAAACACTGATTGAAGCTCATGATACACTCAACACTCTTGGCTAACAGGCTATTCTTTAGTAAACTCCCACACTTCATCTATTCCCACCAGTTGAGATTGTATGCTTACTAGTTGTGTTTGTCCCCAATCACGTTTATAACTGTTGTACTTCTTTTAGTAATTACACAACTTAACTAAATATTGTGTAAAATGAAAAAAATGAATATAAAAGGGAAAGAGTTGTTTCAATGGAAATTCCTTCAAATCAAAGATAAGTATTTTTTCAAAAGTTAACATCTCTGAAATTAGGATGCATCTTCCAGTCATTAAGTCTTAAGAGTTTAATGAAAAGGAAATGAACTAAAAACCTGCTCTCAAATTAAGTGTGGGCAAGACAACTATAAAAGATTGAGGGGGAAATGATCTAAGTATAGAACAGAGGTTCTTAACCTTTTTTGTTCCATGGACCCCTTTGCCAGTCAGGTGAAAACCATGGACCCCTTCTGAGAATGTAGCAGAAGATAGTTTTATGACACTCAACATTGGCATGTCTTTAAATTAAATTTTAGGGTTATTCAAAATTACGGTTTACAACTTTCCCATAATTTCAATACTTGATAATCTAACACAATTCAACATCAGTTCAAACGGTCATTTAGAAATCTGAGTTTTCCCATCCTGCCATCCTTACCAACATTTTGGCAGGCAGTTGTCCACTGCACTCAGAACACACATCAACATAAAAATCATACTAAGTCCACACTATACTGTGCATTATTTAATAAATATTATCACACGTGCACCAACACATCCCCATAAGACCAATGTTTTTTTTTCAAATTTCAATTCAAGCTCCATGGATCTATGGTTAAGAACCCCTAGTCTAGAAGGATTCTGAACTCAAATTGTTTTGCAAGCATCTTTGGGTTTTGGTGTATTTAAAAGAATCTGAAGGAGCAAACTGTGGAAAATTTTGGATGTGGTTTATGCAAGAAAGGTGATTCAAAACTTTCATCAGTTGTCACAGAGAAAGATTTAAAACTCCTATCATCTAGCTCATAAAAATGTGTAAGTATCATTTTCAATCATTTTTAAGGATTCCTTGCTTTAAACACACTTTTTTTTTTTCTATTTGCTAATAATTGGTCCCAATAGCATCAAATAAGAGTAATTTTACAAAGAATTTAAAATGCAATGGTTGAAACAATTAACCATGAACTGCACAAAGGCAGAGAACTGGTCTTTTTCATCTTCCCATCCCAAGCACAATGCTGAGCCTGAAAGGTTTGCTGAACTACATTTGCTTTCTTTGCTACCAATGTTGAGTACTGAATCATGCCCCCCACAAAAGACATGTTCAGGTCCCAAACCCTGGTCCTGTGGATGTGAACCCATTTGCAAATAGGACCTTTGAAGATATCATTGGTGTGCCCAAAATGAATGTGCATGGGCCTTAATCCAATATGGCCAAAATCCTTGTAAGCAAAGGAAATCGGATACAGAGAGGAAGCTATGGGGAGCAGTCAGAAGCCAGAAGTCAAGGAAACCTAGAAGAGAAAGCCATGTGCATTGCCATGTGATGGAAAAGTCAAGGAACCCTAAAAATTGCTTGCCTCAGGAAAAGGTAAGTTTTCCAGCCTCTGAGACCATAAGCCAATAAATTCCTGTGGTTAAGCGAACCCACTGTATAGTAAACTCATTGTTTAGCAGCCAGGAAACTAAAACAACCATATTTTCTAAAATTTAGCTCAAAATTAAATAAAGAGAAAATAAACAAAACTCAGGAATTAGTGAACATTTGGAGGACTCCAAAGGTTAGCATAAAAATAATAATAAATAAAGTAAGAGTACACAATATCAATCCCACAAAAAATTAAGAGATAAACCCACCTTGTTGTTGTGAAACCTGTAGTTTCTGACCATTACAAAAGGCACCTTTTCCTTTCCTGCCAGTATACATTTTATCTTCTACACAACTGTATACAACTCCAAATTCCATCTACAGAAGGAAAACAAGTTTCTTTTACCAACCCTGATTATTTTTTTTTCATTAAATCAATATTTTTCTAAAAAAGTAACAAGAAAATCCGGTATACTGACTAATGTGTTCAAATGGCTAAACTGTAGGACATGTGAAATGCTAACTTACAGCCTCGTCAAAAGAAAGAGTCTGGAATCCCTGATTTCCTCCCATCCACTTCTAAACTTAAGAAAGAGCATCCACCTTGACCCCCACCCCTCTCTCTCCTGCCTCAGATAAAGAAATCTTTCCTACTCTTAAAGGTGGATCCTTCCTCCTGTTATGAATCCTACTCCCCTCACACATTCTCTGAAAAACTCCTCCATCAAGTGATTCCTCTTCTCTTGGATTTCTCTTCTAGTACATTATCCCTAAGTCTTTCCCTCTCTTACCAAACCTAATTAACCCCCTCAAGATGCTAGCCTCTCCCCTTTCCTCCACTGCCAAAGAGTAGACTACATTTTGCATCTCCTATTCTAATACAATTTGGCTTCTGCTCTGATAATTCATTCTTTTGAAATTCCCCTCACAGAGGTCACCAATGAACTCTTACTGACTAAATGCCTTCCCTGAAGCATTGGAGACTGCTGACCATCACTTCTCAATACTTACTCAGTGCCTCCATGTTTCAGACAATACTCTTAATTCTCCTACCTCACTTACTAATCCATCTCAGTTTCATTTTTTTAGACTCTTCTTCTCTGCCTAGACCTTAAAAGTTATGTAACTCAGGTTTTTCCTACATCCATTTCCCTCTAATTCTTTATATTCTTATAAATTGGTTCTTTCCAGTCCATAAATTTAATTACCACCTATAATTCTGGCTCCCATGAATCAACCCCATTATCACAGATAAGAACCTAGACTTGCAGAAACCTCAATCAAAGAGGTCAAAATCACTCATTAGTTGATCATGCTCCATTCCTTTCCCACAAGTCTCCTCCTTCAAATTTATGGTAAAAACGCTTTCTGATTCTGGCATTTCCTCAGCTTGTTTCACTGACCCCCATCTTAGTTCAGAACCACCTACCCTTCCAATAAAATCTCTATATTGCTGGAATTATTTATCACTCTCCTCTTTAAAAATCTTTACTGCTTTCCTACTGCCTAAAAGCAAAGTCTACGTTTTCTGGCATGGATAGACTGTAATGACTCACAATGCAACTACAATTCTCAAGATATCTTCTGCTCCTATCACTTCCAGTGTTTCACTCACTATGAACACTTATTGCTCCCCATACACAGTTCACAGTTCCACCACACACTGTCATTTACCTGTTCACACATGTAACTTCTGCACTGAACTATGTGTTCAAGGGCAGAGATAGTACATGATAGCCCTAAACTAATTATATCCTAGATGCTTACTTAGCTTCTTTTGGAATTACTCACTGATGAACACAATCCCATGGTTAAGCTTTCATTTGTACTAATTTGTGTTTCTATTTTCAGAGATTTCTTAACTATTTTGTGTGCATTCAGATCAAACACATCACTTGTAAGATGTTAGTAAACATCATTCATTGCCTGACCAACCAAATAGCCCAACAGCAAGGAAATGCAATAGCTAGAGATTTTACTCTATGGGGCTTTAGCTATAGCAAGGGTTGAATTATGTTTAGATTCCTGAATATAGTCTGTACTTTCCTACTATATTTAGGCCCCCTTTTGGTGTCTCCCTTTATTGATGCCTATTAAAGCATGTCTAGGTCAAATCCACCACTTCCATTAAGTATTCCAATCATATTTCAACTCCTATAATATCTGACTATATTGTATAAAACATACATATACATTATATAGTGGTAATTAGGTATTTAGGTATTTAATAGTCATTAAATACCGAATTGCATTTCAGTTACTTGTGTATTTTTTCCACGTAACTCTTGCTTTTCAGAAAACATTTAATTTTCTTCATTGGAAAAAATATCATGAAAATTTTAACAGCCATGTAGCTTTTATTTGACATAATAGTTCTATAAGTTGAATACATAGGCAAATCTAAATTTATTATGGAAACACATTTACTTTCTCAGAAAATGAAGGGCATTTTACCAACCATAAATTTAAAACAACATACCTGTTTATTTACAACAAAGCCAATTGAAACAGCTACAAATGGAAATCTAAAAAAGAAATATATATATACAAATTTACCAAGATAGAATTTATTTTCAATAAACTTTTGGTTTTTTTCATAATATAATTTCTTACAAAACTTTTCACAACCGCATATAAACAGTCTCCCTGCAAAAAGCAAGATGTAGAGCAACGTGTACAGTATGTCACTCTGTGTAAATTGGGGGAGCGGGGGGTGCAATATACATACAAACATATCCTACAGGTTGTTTATACAGGCATGACACATCTTTGAAAGAATTCACAAGAAATCACCTCCAGAGGTGGGTACTAAGAAATTCGGGACAGAAGTGGGAGAGACACTGTTTTGCATACCATTATATTTTTAGAATGTTGAATACTGTAAATATAGTAACAACGTAAAAAAAACTTTAATAAAAATAAATTTAAAAATATCTTTAAATTCATTTTATACTATTGAGCATGATTAAAAAGAAAAGACTTCCTTGGTCATTTCTCCTATAGCCTGGACCCATAATGAACACAACTACTGAATTGTACAAAATAAATTACCTGTCTCTATTCCAACACCAAATTTGGAGACTGATATCTGAAAAGTAAACTGTTTGCCACAGTTACTGGTATGGCTGCATGACTGTTTCAATACATAGGTTGTAATTTCTGACTTAGAAGAGAATCAAGATGAAGAAAACAAAGTTCAAAATAATTATTAAAAATAAAAGCTTTTTAAGAAGAAATAAAAACATTTTTAAAAATAAAAGCTTTTAAATATATTTAATATTGAGTTGTGTTTTTTTTTGTTTGTTTGTGTGTTTTTTTTGAGGTACCTGGAACCAGGGATTGAACCCAAGACCTCAGATGTGGGAAGCCAGTGCTCAACCACTGAGCCACATCAGCTTCCCTAGGTTGGTTTTTTCATTTGTTTTGCTTGTTGTTCGTTTTTGTTTTTTCAGGTGGCAACAAGACCGAACTCGGGACGTCCTATGTGGGAGGCAGGAACTCAACCACTTGAGTCACATCCACTCCCCCATTTTATTTTAACAAAAATGGGACCATACTATACATTGTATTATAATCTTTTCTCCTTATAATATATCATGAGCATCTTTTCACATATAAAAGATATAACATTCTATCACATACAGAGTGACCTTACCTTTATAGTCTTTAACAGCTCTATATGTAGTAAAGATGTACACACCTACATGGCAACTTCAAATATATCTATGTGTAACCCCACCAAACTAGGCTACTTATTTAAAGACAATTCATTTTAACTCTCATTAGCAGTTCTGTGAGGCTTTCTTCTAGTTATAATATTCTGAGTTATAATAAACTTACTCTGTATCAAGTCCTATACTAAATAAGTTCTCATATAAATGTACTATTCATTGAATCCAAACCACAAACAATTCTATAAGGCAGGTACCATTAATATGTCCATTTTATATATAAGGAAATTTAGGCTCAGAAAGATTAAGTAACTTGCCCAAGGTCACAAAGCCAATAGGAAAGCAACAGGATTCAAACCCAAGTCCGTTCATCCTAGAACCCATGCTGATTTTAATACTGTTTGTTTTGTTTTTTTTAATCATTCTATAGAGACAACACTCCAATAATGACTGCATCAGTTTTTCCTTTATTGATCTCTAAACAGCCACTAAACCCCCTAAGTAGAGGTACTGTTGCCTGGTTACATTTTAAAATGGATCCAACAGTGAGACAATGCGTGGTGAACAGGGCACTTCATAGCACAAGACCAATATAGAACAACATTAATATTTCTTCTCCTTTTCATATCTGGTGGAAGGTCTGCATAATACATTTTGCTCTATTCTATTTTATATACTCTTTCTTTGAATAAAGAAACATAAACAAGTTACACAATTTTCTAAAGTGTACATGTTCCTGGACCGAGTACTCTGGTTTATATCCAAACAGTAATTAAATATTAAAAATTCAAAAACCTACCTATGTACAAAGTTAGTCGTTCCATCAATAGGGTCAATGATCCATGTGGGGTTGTCAGTTAAGACACTTTTTTCCCCAGCTGCCACAGATTCCTCACCAATGAAACTGAAAGCAAGAATGACAAACTCCCAGTCTTTACATTGTTTGCAGCAATTTTCAAACCATAACATTCCCTTAGCTGCAGAGTCTACTATAAAACATAATGAAAGACTGTGTACTACACTTCTCTATTGTGGCTTCTTTTTTTTCTTGCTGTGAAAACTGATAAAAGTGAGAAAGTATTATTCACTTCCCTGAAGCAAAGTCGGATGAAAAATAACAGAATTCAGTGTGCACACACACACATGTACACGTGAAAAGGGCATTTGATGCAGGTAAGAAATCATTAAGGAAATACGATGGTTTAAAAATATGTCCATAAATTCTTACTCCTCTCTTCAAGAGGTGGAATCTAATACTCTTTGCCTTGAGTGTGAGCTGGACTTAGTGTCTCCTTTTTAACGAACAGGAGTGATAGTATATAACTTTGGAGACTGGTTAACAAAATGGCGCTGTGGCTGCCTTCTTGTTCTCTCTTCCTCCTTCTCTCTCTCACTCTCTCTATCGCCCTGAAGGAAATCATCTACCATGCTGTGAGTTGCATGGTGGAAAGGCCCACGTGACAAGGAACTGAGAGAAGCTACTGGCCTGCCACCCACGAGAACTGATGTCTGCCAACATTCACAAAAGAGAACAGGGTCTATCAGCCTAGTCAGCCCTGCTGACAGCTTGACTGTTACTTTGTGAGAGACCCTGGCCAGAATCATCCAGCTAAGCCACTCCTGGATTCCTGACCCTAGGAAACTATGAGATAAATGTTTGTTGTCTGGAGCTGATAAATTTTATCTATATTAGATAACTAACATTGAGAACATTAAACAGATATGAATAATAGTCGATGAGAAAGCAAATGACATACCAAAATTACTGTGTCTACATACCTCCCTAAAACACGCTACGCAATAAATCTTAGGTAAATTCTATAAATGGTATCTGAGTTCAATGGTTTTCTTTCCTTTCCTACTTTTTAAAAAAATTTCTTTTCCCTTATTCAATAATGACCTGTCTTAATAATCATTATCATGATCTTCTTTTAGGTCCTTTTCTCTTAGCTGTAAACCTTTATATTGGGAGGAAGTATATTTAGCCAAAGCATTAAACATTTTTTCTTCTCATTGGCATAACCAGGAAGATGAAAAAAATGACAACGCTCAAGTTTTAAATGAAGACAATGTTTCTGCTATATTTCTGTTCCTATAAGAGCCCTGATTTGAATGTTTTCTCTCAAACTCCCTAAAGACACAGTCACTCAACCCTAGGAAGACATTTACAATATAGAAAATAAAACTGAGCTACTGAATCATGCCTACAGAGGATATTTGTCATATTGACTTCCCAACATTCAAACACTCCTCTTATTATGAAGGAATCCAAATATTCCTTTTCCCTCTTTCCTGGCAGCTCGAGCACGGGCAAACAGCCTAAACTCAGCAAGCAGATGTTTCTGGTCAGAATCTATAACCTTGAGTTAATGGGTAAAGGAATAAGGCTAGTTAGAAAATCTTACGCAATGGCTCCTGTGGCAAGCCTGGGTATGTTTTCCTCCCATGGTTCCTGCCTGACGAGCCGAGCTCTTAGGGTTCCTGAGCTGCCCAGCACCCTCCAAATAAATTCCTTTTCAGTGTAAATAAAAAAAGGTCAGTTTCTGTGTCTAGAATCAAATCTTGTTTAGTGCATTGACTCTAAATGTTTCACTTTACCATTTGAAATTGAAATAAGAAATACCTGTGAGATGGATACTTTTCCTTTATGGCAGAGAAAAGCATTTTTTCAATGTTTCGGTCAGTAGCAGTTACCAAATCAGCTGGAGAACTTTTAATCATTACATTCATTTCATTTTTTAGAGCTTCACGTACCACCTAAAAAGATTTTTTTGGTAAGCAAACAAGAAAATTGTAAGTAATTTTAAGTCAAGCTAAAAGCTTAAATACAGAAATGGTTTAAAATATTATTGAACCTGACTTAAATGAAAATTCTTAAATTTTTTTTTACAATAGCTATAACATAAGCCTTTAGTGGTTATGACCTTCTAGGTACAAAACCATGTACGCTTATATCTTTTTGTAATGTTATCACAAAAAAAGTTTTAATAGAATTGAGTATTTATCTGTAGTATTTGCTCTATTTAAAGTGTTCAGTAAAATGAAAAAAAAAAAAAGGTAACTTAACCAAAATAACACATTTTTTTTAACAAAGCAACCACACACTGTACACATCCATCACATTATGGCTGACATACCTCTCCAGCTTGCCTTGCTAGGGTTACTGCATAATCCATGCATTCCTTCCAAGGATCAGCCATCTTCTGAATAAATTTACACATATTAGCACAAAGCAGTTACAAAACTTTAAAAGTCTTAATTAGCCAACATACCTTCATTTCATTCACCCATCTCATATTCTAGAATTCAATTATTTTTAATATTCATTTCTAGACCCCATAAAAGCCACTTTAACCTAAACTAGTCCACATGTACTGTACAAGCATTTTCATAGCAAAAAATAATCTATGAGGGAAGCGGATGTGGCTCAAGTGATTGGGCACCTGTCTACCATATAGGAGGTCCAGGGTTTGATTCCTGAGGCATCCTGGTGAAAAGCAAGCTGGCCTGTGCAGCAAGCTGGCCCACACGGAGTGCTGGCCTGCACAGAGAGCTGGTGCAGCAAGATGCAACAAAAAGAGACACAGAAGAAGGACAATAAGAGACTCAGCCAACCAGGGAGCTGAGATGGCGCAAGAGATTGAGCACCTCTCTCCACTTCGGAAGGTCCCAGGATCGGTTCCCAGTGCCACCTAAAGAGAAGACAAGGAGACACAGAAGAACACAGAGAACAGACAGCGAGTGCAAAACAAGGGGGGGAAGGGGGACCGCGTGAATGAATAAATCTTTAAAAAAAAAAAATCTATGAAAGTGTCTCTCAAAGCGTCCATACCGTATCACATTAAAAAACAACAAAACAAAACAAAACAAAAAACACTGGGGACTGGAGAAGAAAGGGCACAAGAAATTGATAGGTGCACGTTTGGGTAAAGAATAAGGTGAATATAAGAGAAAGACACTGGGAATACTGAAATAAAAGACATCATAAGGGAAGGAGCAAAAATGCCTATGTATTAATTGAATGCCAGGCAGTATGTTAGGTGCTTTACACATGAGATTTTTGTTGCTGTTGTAAGGATAAAGAACTTAAGGCTCAGAGATGATGAATAATTTTTCCAAGGTAATATACTGTATGATACAGTCAGAATTTGAACCCAATTCTGATTGTAAAATCCACTACTCTTTCTATTGCTATTTCTTTCTATTTCTACATTCTGATGAAAGAAAATTCCAGGACTGAAAAAATCTTTAAAAAAAAAAGGAAAGAAATTTATTTCTGAGTTTGAGAAACAGAAAAAAGCAACATATTGCTCTGTTCTGAATTGCCCAGCTTTCCATTGATGCCTGTAGAGAAAACTAAAATAACTCACCTCTGTTTAACTACACCTTAAAATCAGTACCTAGCACAATGAAGTCTTTCAAGCTGTAAGCCTCAGAAAAATATGGAATCACTTATAAGGAGCCCTAATTCTGTTTCCCATATAGCTGTCTATGGAAGAATAACACTGGGTTTCATCTTGACAGCAACTCAGAATTCCCTATCACGGCGTTCCTATAATAGGAGAGTTTGAGCTGTTTCTGTTCGTTGCTTTTTCTTCCTAATATAAACATTTAAAAAATTTAAAAAGGCCAGTACCTAAAGGACAAATATTGCATGACCTCACTGATATGACCTAAGCATATTGAGCAGAACCACAGAGCCAGAGTCTGGAAGATAGGTTACTAGGAGACAAGGAAGTAGAGTGTGGTGAGCTGATCCTCAATATGGACAGAACCTATGATAAGGTGGAAGGGGGTGGTTTGGCAGTGGAAAGGGCTGATGGTGCTGCAAGGATGTGAGTGGGGTCAACGGTGCTGGAATGTGAGTGTGAGCAGGGTTGGGGTGGTGACTTAGACTACCCATGGAACTGGAGGGAGGGCCGGAGGAAGGAAGATGTGAACTCTGAGGAGGTGGAGGTCTGTGGTTGGAAATACAATTGTGGGAATGTTATTTTGGCAAATATGGCAGGGGAGGGTAATTGGTACAGGGTGTCGGTGGTGGGGGGATGTGTGGAAAAGGGTGTACCTGGGCATGCTTCAATGGAATATGAATGTGCTCATCTTGTCATAGGGTGATGTCTCAGTGGGTAAAGACCTACCCAATAAACAAGAAAATATTAAATACCCATCCTAGAGAGTCCTGATACATTCTCAAAGAGAGAGGCAGGAAATCTCTTGAGTACATAGGCAGTATCTAATGAAAGAAAACAGACCAATATGTCAAGCCCTCAATATTAATGCATGTAACTATGAACCTTACTCCTGTAAAATTGAAACAGCCTAATAATAACTATTGCCTAAGCATACTCTCCTGAAAACCTCGTTACTCAAATGTGGCCTCTCTCTCAGCCAAACTCAGCAAATAAATGCACTACCATCCCTCCCTATGTGGGACATGACTCCTGGGGATGAGCCGCCCTGGCACCGAGGGATTAATACCAAGCACCAACCAGTGATGCATTTAGAAAAAGATCTTGACCAAAAGGAGGAAACATTAAATACAAAAGAGTTTTCATGACCAAGAGATTTAAAAATGAGTCGGGAGATCATTCCAGAGGTTACATATATGCATGTATCAGGCAAATGTCACTAACTGCCACTGTGAACAAAGCCTCAAATAGGGGTGCTCCAGAGGGCTCTAGAGCCATCCAGACACTAGGCAAGGCAAACAATCCCTTGAAGTCAGCATCCTGTCAGTGGGCCTTACCCTGAAACATATGACAACCTATTTCCCTAATATAACAGAGTTAGACTCATTTATAATTTCCCTACACTAGATACTTCTACCCCTTTTATTTGTGCCTATAATTAGCACTATACCCGTTAAATATATGTCTCAGAGACTTAAATCTTTAGTCTGTTCATATGCCAATTGAGCCCTGAATCCTAGAAGAACTGAGGCTAACACCTACTCTCCAGATCACATCTGACTTGCTCAGAACTAAGAAAATGATGAAGCCACTTTTTGACTTATATAAGGAACTACTTAAAGCTCTTCAAGAATTGTTTCCGAATTCTTTTTTTCCACTTACTCCTATTCCTCCTTTCTAATTCTTAATAGAACTAGATGTTTTCAGTATGCATCTGCTTTCTTGCCAGAAACTCTGCTCAAGCGACTCACACCCATCTTCTAATAGCATTGATATAACTCCTACTAATTTTTCAAGACCCATTTCAAATCTATCCTCTCTTCCAGGAATTCTCTACCCAGAAGTCATTATTCATTTAATCATTCAATATTTACTGAATACATGCATTGTACCATAGTGAGGAAAAACAGGCCCCATTCACACTTCCTCTCTAGTGGAAAGTCAGACATTAAATTAAAAAAAAAAAAAAAATCACAGACTACTTGCAAAATAACAACTGAACTAAAGGCAAAGTGTGATGGAAAAGGAAAAATGTGGTGAGATGCATGTAAGAGGGGAGCTCCGACCTGTTCTCAGGAGTCAGGTAAGATTTCCCTGAAGACATGATTAAATCAAGATCTGCAGGACAAGAGAATAGACATTAACTAATAAGTGCCGGAAGCCTGGTCCCTGAAGAGGAACTGAATGGCCTAAGTGTGGCGAGGCAGCTCAGAGATTACAGGAAGCAGGGTGAGGGATGAGACTAGAAGGTGAGAGTGATCATCCTGCTCAGGGCCTTGGAGATAAGGATTCTGATCTTCATTCTGGTGTGCAGAGCCATGAGGAATCATTTCAATTTCACTGTAGCTACTGAGCAGAATGGAATGTAGAATGGAGGGATGAGCAGGGGATGAGTATGAGTAGACCAGTTAAGAGATTTAGATTTAAGATGCAGTAGTCCAGAGGAGACCTGATAGTTGGCTTAAACCTGGGAGTGCAGAGGAGAGATGAATCAAGAAATATTTGCTTTGGGAGGTAAAGTTGGAGGGACTTAGTAACAGACTGGACTTGGGGTCTAGGGAAAGGATGAGTTTAATTATGCCTCGATTTCCCACTATGGCAACTAAATGGATATAATGGTGACATCTACTAACACATGGAGTAATGGAAAAAAGAGTCAACTTTGAGATTTGCTAGAAAGTAGAGTTCAATTAGTAGGGGATGGGGGGCCTTTGTGAAACCAAGAAAAGATGTCAGCTAGGCAGCTGAGTATGTGAATGAGCTAGGATGAAAGGTATGGACTGCAGATATAAATATGTAAGTCATTTCAGTAGGCAGCAACTGAGGTCTCTGTCTGAATTACACACAGAAAGAAGCTAGGAGGGAGCCTTGCCATGGAAGAGCCGGTAAAACTCGGTACAATATTCTTAGGGCATTCAGCAATGTTTTCCTTGCAATTTAGTCATTTGTGTGCATGCCTTCTCTCCCCCAACCAGTTTGTAAACTTCTCGTTGGAAGAGATCATATTTTATTCACCTTCATCCTCCCAAAGCAACAAACATTTTAAACGTCTCCAACTGTTCCCAACGATGTGAGCATGCCACCTCCCTCCCTGTCACCTATTCCCAGCGGCGCGAACGGGAGCTCGGGGCGGGGGGCTGCCCCATCACCTACTCTGGGACTACATGACCCTGGAAATGTCCAGGTCTCTCTAGGACCTCCAATGGGATTAAGTAAGATTGCGTGGCGAAACCGCTACATACGTCAAGACTTCCCGGTGTCACTAGGCGGCGGCCCGGGATGGCACCGGAGGGATGGAGCAGCCCCAGCTGTGGCCTCGGCCCCTGGGAGCCAACCTCTGCACCACCCACCTCGTCCACTCCCGCCGGCCGCCGGCGGGTAGGGGCCGCACCAAATCTCCCAGGTCTGAAGCGCGGACGCGCCAGTTGACCGCCGAACCCGCACAAGGGCGGAGTCGCGAGAACGAGGGTCTCACCTTAGTGTGGGGGCTGGAGGTTGCGGGGTCCTGCTGCTCGGTGCCGTGATGGATCTCGCTGCTCGGCTCTTCCGGAAGGGAGAGGGGCTGCTCCGGAAAGGAAGTCCCACCTCCCGACGCCCCGCCCACAATGGGCGTGGGTGCCGTGGAAGCCCCGCCCCCAGCTGCGGCCCGAAGAGGTTTCTTCGTGGCTCCGCGGGGTCCTGGTTTTCCCCTTCTCGCCTAGGACTCATCTAACTTCTTTTCTCCTGCTTGGCCTTTCCTCTTTATTTGCTGATCCCTTCCTCCTTTTTCCACTCATCCTCGTTTTCCTTTTTTCTTCCTTTCGTTATGGTATACTATTTTGACAAAGCACAAATTGGAGGGATGACTCCAATTGTGCTTTTATTTGTTAAACCTGTATTAGGTATGAAACGTTGTTTTTTTTTTAATAACTGACGGCCAAACCCCAATACCTCTATTCTCAATAATGTATTTGGTTACTATTGCTCGAGGTGCTTTTATATGCTTTATTTTAACTGACTGTTGGAACAGTTCTGTGACCAAGGTATGGTTAGCTCCATCAAACAGATGAGAAAACTAATACTCTGAGTTAAGTGATTTGTCCTTAGGTCCCACAGCTGGAGCAGAAAGTGGACTACATGGACTCCAAAGTCCACCCTGCGGAATTACATGGCACAGTGAGGATGCAAATATGAGGTGACAGAAACATTATGAGCCTTAAAATGTTTCCTCTTACTGAAATAACTTATCTGGCATCTTAGTCTATATAGTCTTATCGTTATCATGTAAAAAGCATTGCACAGATATATCCTAGACACAAGTCCAGGAAAGTGGGTTATTCAGCAACTTCCTTGCTTGTGAAGTGTTCTCCTTAGTTTCACCAAAAGACAGAGTGTTGTAATAAATTTAATAAATGAGATGTTGCAAATGAAACATCTTAAAGCTGAATGATGTGAACTGCGGCCCAATCCTCAAACCTCATAAAGCACCAGGACTTTGTCTTTATTTTTCTGAAGAATATTGCCTTAAGTATCCAATTCGGATAAGTCCATTTACCTAGCAAATGATGCTTTTGTTTTTCCTGATTTAAAAAAAAAAAAAAAAAAAAAGAATAACTTCAGAATTTGTTTTTGGGTTGTCAGTCTAAAAAAAGAATCTTGCCAATTATATACTCACAAGTGTTTATTCTTACCTAAATAAAAATTTCTAAGTGTTTGCAGAAGTGCCAACAGTCGTCTTTTTTTTTTTTTTTTTTGAGGTACCTGGGGTCGGGGAATGTACCTGGGACTTCATATGTGGGAAGCCAGTGCTCAACCATGGAGCCACATCAGCTCTCCTGTGTTGTTTTTTTTTTTTCATTTATTTGTTGTTTTTTTTTTTAGGAGGCACCAGGAACTGAATCAGAGACCTCCCGTGTGGGAGGCAGGTGCTCAACTGCTTGAGCCACACCCACTCCCCAGTATCATCTTTAAACCTTCTGTAAATGAACACGATCCCACTAATTTGGCAAAGCGGACAAAAATCAGTGTAAGAAATATGAACTAAGCAATTCCTAAGATCAAATCTCTTATTCCTTCAAGTTAAAACCATTTCAAGCTTCCTATGACAGATGAGTAGGAAGTCCAATCTTTTCCTAGGGGCTCAGCTGCTACATTACAATTGCTCTCAAGCAATTCTAAGAGTTTCTTCAGTCCAGAGAGGTGTGTTCTGCTTCCAAATACCATGCTGAAAGTGAATTGAAGAATCTGTCCAGCACATAGGGTGGTCTAGTGTTTCAGATTTGGTCATGACTCTGTTGCAAACTGGTCCCACACAATCTAAAAGATCCTTGTCCAGTGCTATGAAAGTGTTTCAAATGGCTGCAGAGACCTCAGTACATGATACATCACTTTCAGGTTCCCAAATATCCAGTTTTAAAAGCTACAATCACATCTTCAGCCATTGTTCCCAATTCTAAAAACAAACTGATTGGGATATGGAGGGGCTAGACTACAGCCAGAGCCGCACCTTGTGCCAGGACCAAACATGCATCTTGGTGTGCTGTGTAAATCCCCATTCCAGACCTCCAGTGAGTTCCCTCTTGGGGTCTTTGGTAGTCTTGCCTGCTAGCTGACTTCTATCTGAGAGAGGCTCTAATTATGTTAAACCTCAAAATGAAAGAATGGTCTTTTAGTCAGGGATCTCTAGGGAAACAAAACTGACAGAAGATATATAGATATAGCTATAGATAACGTAAATATTGTGAGATTTGTTATAGGAATTGACTGCAAGCTGGGAACTGCGATGGAGGTTTTCGATGAATTCCCCAGGAGAAGCTGTTTGGCTAAAGTAGAGATGGAAATTCTCCCTTCTGATGCTGAAATCATTACTTCTCCTTTTAAGGTCTTCAACTGATTGGCTAAGACTTTTCTCAGTATTGAAGGCAATGTTCTCAGTTGATAGTAGATGTAATCAGCCATAGATACAAGCAACTAACTGATGATTTAAATACATGAAATATCCTCATGGTGACAATTAGGTCAGTGCTTCTTTGCCAAACAACTATAGACCATAACCTAGCAAAGTTGACACATGAACTTAACCATCACAGTCCACCCCTCTTTGTCAACTTGGCACCCATACTTAAACCATACTTAATCTCTAAACAAAAAGAGTAACAGGCATATTTTCACCTAACAATACTCAACTGTCCTGCATACAGCTGGAAATGCACTAGCTTTCCCCAGAATAGGGTGCAAGTCCCTGGGTAATATTCACTTTTACTAAACTTGATATTTTATAACTTGCATATTGTGACATGAAGTTAATACAACATATGTCATATGATAAGGAGATAAAAAAGGGAAGAAAACAAAGATATTTGCTTTATGCATATATAAATACACAAACATACTCATAACAAAACAAGAAATATTCATAACCATTGCAGTTCTTGTTTCTTTAACTGGTCATATGGTCGTAGCTCACATTTATAACTGCCTTTTTTCCTACTACCCATTCCATCACTTAACTTCCAGTTCAGTAGAATCATTGTGTCTCCTGGTGGAAGTACGCCTCATTTTGGAACTAAGACCCACAGACCAGTAGAGCTTAAGGTTGCAGGAACAGGAAGCAAAATTTTTTTCTGGTGGATCACTAAGGGTAATATTGAGTGGTTCCACTCCCATTTCCACCCCTTGAGTCCTGGACCCATGAACCTGGCTGTGGGCGAAAGAGCAAAAAGAATAGATGCTGATTTAGAGCATACACAGCCTCCTGGACAACATGCCAACATGCCCCAGCCCTGCCAGGTATTGCCATCCAGTTGTCACTGTAATTGACACTTCAAAAGGCCATTCCACCATTTCATATATCCAGCTGCTTCAGGATGATAGTGAACATGGTAAGACCAATGAATTCCATGAACATGTGCCCATTCCCGCACTTCATTTGCAGAATCATCTGTAAACCAAGCCTGAGTTTTCTCTTCCTCAGTCAGCTGATTGTAAAGAACTCCCCAAGAGGCCATAGCTGTGGGCTGGGAAAGAGAAGGTGTGACAGTTTGAAGCTGGTTGGACCCAGGAAAAGTATGTTCTTAGAATTAATCCATTCCTGTGGGTGCAAACCTATTGTAGGTGGGACCTTGATTAGGTTACTTCAGTTAAGGGCCTTCTGATTGGGTTACTTCAGTAAGGCATGGCCCAGGGTGGGTCTTAATCCTCTTACTGGTGTTCTTTACAAGAGCATGAAATTCAGATGAGAGAGAAGGTGGGAGATGGGGGGAAGGGAAGCCAACAGAAGCCAGAAGCTGAAAGCAACAAAACCTGGAAGATAAGGGAAAGGCCAGCAGATGCCACCATGTGCCTTGCCATGTGACAGAGGAGTCCAGGATCACCAGCCGGTCTTCAAGAAGAAAGCATCACTTTGATTTGGACATTTTCATGACCTCAGAAAGCTTGTAAACTAATAAATTCCCATTGTAAAAGCCACCCCATTTTATGGTATCTGTACTTTGGCAGCCGAACGGACTAAAATGGAAGCTACTGTAGTAGAGTGGGGGCCATGGGCATTTGGGCCACTTCCTCATGTAACTTATGCCTTCAGGGCCTGCTAAGTTCTATCTTGTATATACCACTTCCATTTTATGAGGGAGTGCTGCCGTGCATGCCCAACTTTATGGCTTGGCAAGTCAGACAACACTCAATTCATGATGGGCAACTCAAGTCTCATGGTAACTTGGTTGCCCATGGTTAAGCATTCAGTCTCTACTAAGACCCAGTAGCAGGCCAAAAACTGTTTCTCAAAAGGAGAGTAGTTATCTCAGAGGATGGAAGGTTTTGCTCCAAAATCCTAAGGGTCTGCACTGTGACTCTCCTATTGAGGCCTGCCAAAACTCCAGGCAGCATCTCTGTTTCCAAGTGACACTTCTAATACCACTGGATCTGCTAAATCATATGACCCAAGTGGCAGAGTACCTTGCACAGCAGCCTGGGCCCATTGCAGAGCTTCCTCTTGTTCCTGTCCCCATTCAAAACTAGCAGCTTTTCTGGTCACTCAGTAAATGTGCAGGAGTAGCACACTCAAATGAGGAATATGCTGTCTCCAAATTCCAAGGAGGCCAGCTAGGCTTTGTGCCTCTTTCTTGGTGGTAGGAGAGACCAGATGCAACAGCTTATCCTTCATCTTGGAAGATATTTCTCAACATGCCCCACACTACTGGACAACTAGAAATTTCACTGAGATGGAAGGACCCTGAATTTTATTGGATTTATTTATCACCCTCTGACACACAGATATCTTACCAATAAGTCTAGAACAGTTACTAGTTCTTGATCACTAGGTCCAATCAACATAATATCACCAATATAATGGACAAGTGGGAGGGAGAGATTATCAAAGTCCCTGCAAACTAGATTACGATATCGGGTGGAGAGTTGATATACCCCTCAGTAAGTCAGTGAAGGTGTATTGCTGGCCTTGCCAACTGAAAGCAAACTTTTTCTGGTGATCTTTACTAACAGCAATTGAGAAAAAAGTATTTAAAAGATCAACAATTACACACCAGATATCAGGGGATGTGTTGACTTGCTCAAGGAATGATGCTACATTTAGAACAGCAGCTGCAACTGGAGTCACCACTTGGTTAAATTTATGGTAATCCACTGTCATCATCCAAGATCTATCTGTTTTCTGCACAGGCCCAAAAGGAGAGTTGAATGGGGATGTGGTGAAAATCACTACCCCTCACTCTTTAAGTACTTATAGGTGGAACTAATCTCTGCACACACTCCAGGAATGCGGTATTGCTTTGGATTTACTATTCTGCTAGGTATAGTAAAGTTCTAGTGGCTTCCACTTACCTTTCCTATGGTAACAGCCTTCACTCCACAAGTCAGGGAAAAATTGTGTGTCTTCCAGTTGCTGAATATGTCTATTCCAATTAGGCATTCCGGAACTGTGGAAATAACCATAGAATGGGTCCAGAGATCCACTGGACCCACTTTAAGATGGACCTGAGCTAAAACTCCATTGATCACCTGCCCTCCATAAGTCCCTACTATGGTGGAACACAGTAACATTTGAGGTCTCCTAGAATTAATGTTACTTCCAAGCTGGTGACTAATAATCTCTGAAATGTCCGATCATTTCCTTTTCCCCAATGCAGTTTCCCTGGTAAAAGGTCATACGTCTCTTTGAGAAAGGCTGGGAGAAATATTAACAGTATAAATTTTTGGCAGTATAGCAAGGTCCTTCCCCAAGGGGACCCAGCCTTTCCTTCATTCAAGGGGCACTGGGTCTGTAAACGGTCTCAAGTCTGGGAACCAATTAAGGATCCGTGACTCTGTTTTAGTAATTCACTTTAGACTTCTGTTCACTTGACCAAGAATTCTTCTGCTTATACAGATCAAGTAAGAATTTAGTAGACTGAGCATCTACTTTACTTCTAGGTACTTCATGATCTACTTGCCATCACCATAGGTCTCTGTGAGTCAGACAATTCTGATTACTACTTTGAATCTGCTGTACAGTATGGTAGTCATGCCGACCTCATCTTTGTCAATTAAATGCGGCCACTTGGCTTCTGTCAACCTGGGATCTGATCATGTCCATTGTGTTTAAGCATCCAAGTTCAGTGACAGCAGTTCCCACAGTAATATCTGACCTATAGAGAAGAACAACCATAAAACTCTTCAGGGAGTTAATCTCACAAATTTATTCCTCACAGTCCTGGTGAAAGGTGTGTCCTCTGGACATTTCCTGGGGTGGGTGAACATGATAAATTCACTCTAAAATTCCAATCTCTCTAAGCCTTTGGATTCAGTTATCTACATTATACCAGGGAAATTCTGCCATTTCAATTTCAGACAATTTAGGCTGCCTTTTGTTACATGTTTCAGCCAGCCACCTGAAGAAACTGTTAGAGCCCTTTCTAACCACTCAAGCCTCAACACTGAATCCAGAGTCTCTGCTTAGTAGGTCCGTATCAATAAATTCAGCCTGACCCAAATTTATGTTCTTCCACATTATCTTACACCCTTAATAACCATTCCCATACATATTCCCCTGATTTTTATCATGCAGCTCTTTTGGGGTGTAGTACACCATTTCATATATCACATTTTATATCTCACCTTTTAGCATCTTGGGGCTTCTTCAGTCTAGATACAAGTCTGGAGGACAAGATGGGTGGTAGGGGTGGATCATGAGAAGAATTAGAAGTGTCTTTCAAGCCAACTACCCCAGGCCATTCCATTGCAGTTCCATCTGGTGAA
Source organism: Tolypeutes matacus (assembly GCA_026826555.1). Taxonomy (NCBI): domain Eukaryota; kingdom Metazoa; phylum Chordata; class Mammalia; order Cingulata; family Chlamyphoridae; genus Tolypeutes; species Tolypeutes matacus. The sequence goes on from JAKSZT010054487.1 coordinate 29,814,990, forward strand.
ACAGGATAAATCTCTTCAAACAGAGGTATGAGGGCTGCTTCTTCAGGGGAAATGGTTACAGGTTTATCAGGCACACAAGAGCTAATCTTTTCAGGTGGGGTTGGATGACTGATTTCTCAGGGAAGATTAGAGATTGGGTGACTGATTCCTCAGGACAGATTATTACAGGTTTATCTGTCAAAGACTCAGCAGAATCTAGGATTTCAATTTCCCCTCCATTATTATCAACTCATATGTTTTCATTCCAATTTTCAGCATCCCATTCCTTTCAAATTAATGCCCTCACTTTAACAGTAAACACTCTGCAAGGTAAGGAATTCAAATTATGTTTTAATTCATTTATTTCTAGTTTTCAGAAATCTCAAGTGTGTGGCTATATGAAATAAGAATTTCTTTCAAGGCACACATAGAAACTTTCATGTCCTTCATGTGACACTTAATATGGGAATTTGAAGCCATGAGCACATCCCTTTCTTTTACAACCATGTCCAGTGTATTTAGGAACAATAGCCAACATCATTAAACTTTTTAACTCTACAAAACTCTGTTAAGGTACCAAAAATACTCTCTCCCAGAGCCTTACCTCTTATAAGCATTTGAGTACCCATATCCAGTGGTGATAACTTATCTCTATTGGCAAATCACATTATGGACAATCAATGCCATATTGATTGTTGGAAATAGAGGCATTAGTGCCTTTGAATATAATCGGGTTAGAGAACCAATTCTAAAAACCCCAGAACAAACTCAGAAATCTCATCCTTAAGATTCTACTTCTCACAAACCAGCTCTGGTAATAAAATCTGTATTAATCAGGGTTTTCTAGGGAAACAGGACTGGAGTTATATAAATGTCTATACACATTACGTAAATATGAAATTTAAAATAGGAATTGGCTTACATGACTGTGAAGATGGGCAAATCCAAAAATTTCGTAGGGCAGGACACAAGTTGGGAACTCCAATAAAAGTTTTCGATGAATTCCCCAGGAGAAGCTGGCTGGCTGAAGTAAAGATGGAAATTCTCCCTTCTGACTGCTGAAATCATCACTTCTCCTTAAAAGGCCTTCAACTGATTGTATGAGACGTTTCTCATTGTTGAAGGCAATCTTCTCAGTTGATAGTAAATGTAATCAGCCATAAATGCAATCAACTTACTGAAGATTTAAATCCATGAAATATCCTCACAGTAACAATCAGGCCACTGCTTGCCTGAACAAACAACTGGACACCATAACCGGACCAAGCTGAAACATGAACTTAACCACCATAAGAGGTGAAATACAACACTTCCCCTCCTCAGTGACCTGACTGTACACGAAGGGAGGCATGTACAGTCAATTATTCAGTGGATTTTGATTTTTAAAAAGATCAAATTTATATATACAATGTGCAGGGGCTCACTGTGGCAACTTTCAACTGCTTTGTAAGGTGGAAGATCATTCAAATATGCATAAAGTGACAATAGTAATAGTTTACTATGTGTTAGGCATTGTTCTAAGCACATCAGTAATATTAACTCATACAATTCTCACAACAATACTTGAGGTAAATATTATCATTACCCCCATTTTCCAGATGATTTTAGGCATAGAGAAATTAAGTAACTTGGCCAAGGTCACCCAGTTGGTAAAGTAACAGAACTCAGATTGCAGACAGGCAGTCTGGCTCCAGAGTATGTGATCTTGACCTTTACAAGTTTCATTGATCAATTACTTCAATAAATGTTTAGTGAGCAACTACTCAAAATTAATTATGCTAAACACTTTATGGAAGTCAAAGAATAGTATGTAGTCCTTGTCCTCAATCTCAGCTTACATTTGGTTGTTGCTCTAACTAGAAAGCAGCAGGAGTGTATGGTTTATTCTCACCAGCCTGCACTTTCTTCTTCACTTTACCCACATTACCTGCCCATGTTGCTAAGTTTTATGCAAGAATCACAGACTTACAATGTCAAAATCTTAAACCTCTTCATTTTACAGATCTGAGAACTGAAGTGCAGAGAAAAGTTTTGTTTGATGTCACAAGATTAATGATAGAAATGCGACTAGAAAGACAGGTCTCCTGTTCCCAATCGGTAAAATATTTTCATAAAAATGTATGCAAAGGCAAGTAGATGTGGCTCAAGCAGTTGGGCGCCCACCTCTTACATGGGTGGGTTTGGTTCCCAGAGCCTCCTAAAGAAGACAAATAAAGGTAATCTAAGCACCTCTTAAAAAAAAAAAATATATATATATATATAAATAACATTTTTGTAAGCAAATGACATATATGCACATATATTTATATATCATTTTACAAATATTGTTATGTATTGTGAAAATTTTGATTTTTACCCACAATAAAAAATAAATTAAAAAAAAAAAAAAAAGACAACGAGCACAGAGCAAAAACAACGAGCAGACAATGAGCAAAAAACAACAACAACCAACAACAAGCAGACAACGAGCAGAAAAACAAATAAGCACGGAGTGGATGTAACTCAAGCAGTTGAGCACCTGCCTCCCACACGGGAGGTCCCAGGTTCGGTTCCGGTGCCTCCTAAAGAAAAAAACAGACAACAAGCAAGCAAGGAATGTAAACAATGAGCAAATAAACAACGAGCAAAAACAACAAACAAAGATGAGGGAACCATCTTAAGGGGGGGAATATATATATATATTTATTTTAAAAGTATGCAAGTTAAATGAAAATCTAAGTATATTTTAAACTTGAGTGGAGATTTTTGTTTAAAGGAGTTAGTAGTAAAATATTCCACATAGGCAATAATAATTTTATTGAGTGAGTAATAACCACCTATCGCCACCTTCCAGGTCTTTTATAAATCTTGGTCCTCATATACTGAATTTGGTGATATTAGAATAAAAGGACTTCAGATGTCTTATCAACTGACAAGGAAAACAAAAATTCCCTAATACCAAGGGCAAGATAGTGGATGATATTGACAGAAAAATGTTAAAAGTTTTATACTCCAGAGCTAGTTATCAGATTGATATTTCAAACTCTGATTTAAACTCTGATGAATTAATAATAATAGAAGTTAACGTTTACTGAACACTTACTATATGCCAGGCACTGTTCTATGCACAATGTATGTATGATCTTATTAATCCCCATGACAATCTGATGGACACCATTATCTCCATTTTTCAGATGGAGAAACTGGACCTCAGGGAGATTAATTAATTTGCCTAAAGTCACAAGATAGGAAATGGGGTAAACAGGATTATTTAGAGCGATAGTTCTTATTCTTGATGTCTACATTCTTTTTGGAGAGGAGAACTGGAACTTGATACTCAAAATTTCCATTGAAATCTCAAAAGTGGTATATAAAGAGCACATTATTCATTTGGACCCTACTGTATTCTTCAACTCTTTATTTGAATAAGCACATAGAAGGGCTCGTGCTAGATCTCGGGGAGTATCAAAATAAACAAAATTCTCACGCTCAAGGATTTACAGAAAATAGGAAGGATGAAACAGGGACACAAGTAGCAGGTTTGCTGAATAGAATGAATACAAAAAATTGTGATGGGAATTTAGAGAAAATTTCACTTACAGGTAGGTAAGGAGGATTAGCAAAAGGTTCAGAGTAAGAGTGATATTTGAGCCTGGTCTGTAAGAATGGTTAAGATTTAGGTAGAGATGGAGTTGGCTCTCAGGTAGCAGGAACAACATGAACAAAAGCATATTCTTGAGACACCAATTCATCCTGTTTGATGGGTGTTTAAAGAAATGGGAGGGGATATAAAACTGGAAAGCTAGATTGAGGTCAGACAGTAGAGTGTAATAAACGCCTCACTAAGGAATACAGAATTTATTCAAAAGGAAAAAAAAGACTTCGTAGCAAAGAAACTACATGATCAAAGTTAGCCTTTAGGAAGATAATTCTGACAGTAGTTGAAGGATAGACAGAAAGGCTGAAAGCAGAAAGATTTAGGGAAGAAGCATTATATAATGAACATAAGTGGTAGCACTGGGAATGGAGAAGAGACTGATAAAAAGATATTATAGGATCTTCCTGCAGGAAAGAGAGAGAGAGAGAGAGAGAGAGAGAGAGAGACAGACCGACCGACCCTGTGTTTCAGAGTAAATAGTAATGTCTTTAGTGGGAGATGTGGAAGGTAGGAGGAGGTGTAGTTAAGAAAGTAAAGATGCTACATTTAATTTAAGACGCTGATTTGGATGAGGCAATGAGAGATCCAAATAGGAATGTGCATTCTTCACTGAATGAGCATTTATTGAAAGCATATTATGTGAAAACTCCTTCCTTAAACAGTTAGGATACATCATGATCACTACAGAGAAGATATTTTTAAATTATTCTTCCATGTTTAAGAAACCGTAATAATGTATATTCAAATCCTTTTCTATAAAACATCCCCAAACCAACTCATTTGAAGTTGTCTCCTTCCTTGGAACTCCTGTACATTTAACTATCTGTACCACTTATTGGGTGCTTAGCATGTATGTATGAGTATGTATTCATATTTTTGTTTTCCTAACATTGAGTTTTCAACCAGATTATAAAAGCGGCTTGAGAGCAGGCACAATTTTAGACAGTCTTTGACTTCTACCCAGAGTAGGAATACAGTAATGCTTATATTGTTAGACCAGAAGAAATTTTTTTCTTTTCTCTTCTATGGTAAAGATACATCTTTTCTTAGCCTTGTAGATCAGAAGGGTCAGTAACATTTCACATCCAGAACACATAGCTACTGTAAAAGGAGCAACAGAAGCTAAGTCTGCTTTGGACTGTGAAAATGAGAGATGAATAATGGCAAGGGCTAAGAAACTATTTAGCATCCCACATTCAATAGCAATGGTTTTACAAACAGGAAGAGGTAGCATACAGATTTTAGCCAAGGAGTAACCAGTCAACAAACCCAAGGCAGGAACTAACAGACCCAATAGAAGCACCTCTAGACTAACTGTTTTTAGAAATATTAACCCCATTTTGAAAGTCAAACAAATCCCTATAAACATTAAAATAAAACTCAGAGGTCTAATTATTCTCTCTAGGAAGTTTGCTTTTTCAGGTAATATACGCTTAATGACTATTCCAAATGATATAGGTATCAATATGAAAAGGAGTGTTGACACAATTTTAGAAATAGGACTATGAAGTATACCTGATAACCCTAACATACCACTGTATATATAAGAATTGACAGGCATCATGATCAGGGCCAATATTGTAGATGTACAAGTCATCAAAATGGCCAAAGTGATATCACCTTCTAGAAGCAGAGCAAAGAGATAGCCCCCACCCCCTCCTGGGCATGTACAGGTCATTACAAATCCAAAAGCTTGAGGCTCCGGCAATGCTAAAATCTGGGTCAAAAGAAATCCACAAAATGGCATAAGAAAAAACTGTATAACTGCCCCAAGAATCATTGGCAGAGGTCTGTTCCATACTGTTTGAAGAACTTGCAATTCAATCTTGCAACCAAATGCACATTTATTTAACAGTATCATTGGGAGAATAAGTATCAGGATATTTCTATCTATATGCATTGATGCCTGAATAATACTGTCATTTCTTTGTTTGAGCACCTTGACTTTGACATTCTTTATTTCTTCAATGAGTCTTTTTTGCCTACCTTCAAAATCCCATAGTTGAACGGTCAAATTTGTCTCTCCTTCTTCATCTGTCACAAAGTCTAAGGTAAAGTTTGTAACATCTGATGAGATTTTGGTAACATTCACCACCTGCAGCACTTTAGGATCTTCTAATTGCACAAGGAGGTAGCTGGAGTTTGGCCTTTTATCTTTGTAAGTTGACTTTATGATGACAGTTTCTTCAGTCTTTGTAAAAAATAGTATTTTATTCTTTTCTATATTCAGGAAACTGATAAATGATTTCTGTGCACTTCCCAGAGTCACAAACAACAAGAGTAAAACAATAAAAATTGTTCTGATCATTTTGAAAGTTCAAATTTTATATGCAACATCAGTTAAAAAACAAAAGAACAACCTTCTTTCAAGTATTCCAGTGACGGACTGAGGATAAGTTAGTTAAGTTGTTTTTGTTGGATCAAAGTCCAGTAGGAGGGACTGTTGTACTTCCTAAACAAACATAAAGCTATCTGGTGAGTGACACAACCTGTTTAACTTGCAGTTATGAAAACTTAAAAGCCATGGCATTTAAGAGGTTCAATTTATCACACCAGAAACCTAATCTCATTCCTCTTGATTTCCTCATTTATGTTAATGATAAAAGTCTCCTTCCCTACAGAATTTGGACACGTGCCTCCCCATGGTCGTGTGAGACAATTTCATAAAATCTTTTACTAATTACAGATATCTCCTTTTGGTTCTGTTTCCCTAGAGAACCATATCTAATACATAGGGGAATAGAATTAATCTGTTCCTGTGATACCTCAGTTATATTCCCTGGGAACTTTCCCAGTTAAAAAAAAACAAAAACAAAACAAAAATAAAACATGGAACAGAAACTTTATGAAATGAAAGCTATCTTTACAGTTATGTGACCAACTATCTTAATCCATAGTCTTTGTTGCCCAGGTATTTAAACAACATAAGTAATTTTTTTTCTTGTTCCCAGATTTCTCTATGTACATTTTCCTTTCTTCTTCAGATTCTCCAAGCCTTCTCCTTACCTGAAAATAAGGTGGGGGTGGGGGGGTGGGGGAAGGGAAGATGAGAAATCTGGAAATTATCTGATAATCTATCATTCACATGTATTCATTGATTACATTTAAACTGAAGCTCATATAAATGTCAGTGTTATTTTAACTATTTGAATTCAAAACCCTTTTATTCTACTTGTAGGTTTTCTACTTAAAATTTCAGGTATCTGAAAAGAGGTAGAAAGATACTGCAGTGGGGTGGAGACATACTCTAAAATTTCATAAAACATACTCAACTGAAAGACCTAAAAGAAAGCCTAAGAAAGCTGTCTGATATCAGAGTAATTTAGAAAATGGGAAGCTGGAAGGGTTGATATTCAATCTCTCCTCCACAACCCTGCTCTCCTTAGGAGACTTCTGCCAAGCTGGAGTCCCAGTCCCTAGGGCCTCTGATGATGCTAGTACCTAAGGTCTCTTCCATACTAGTTTGTGCTATCTGGGACCTGCCCTAACTTACAATAGGTATGCCTATTCACATAAGTCCTTCCCTCTAGTCTCTTTTCTTCTTTCTCTCTAAGAGTAACTCAATCCCTGCCAGGCTTACCTCTTCTCCCCTGATAAGTTTTTTTTTTCTGGAACATTTAGCTTTAGTTCAATTCATGAGACATGTTGATCACCCACTATGTGCAAGGTATTGTGATAGATGCTAAGGCATTAGACTGGATTAAAAATTTCTGGTATCTGGGAATATATTTAAGGATTTAATATATTAAATGGTTTTAGTTTCTGGTAAAAGTGCAATTGGAACCCTGCTCTATTTGCTATCTATACTATTCATTTGGCACCTGTCATACCGCTTTAAATTATAGTTATATGTAAGTATATAAATCTTTGTTGTGTCCCCCATAGCAATTTGAAACAAATCCTTACATTTAGTAGGTACTTACATAACCATGCCAATGTATGAATCTGTAAGCACCTGATAAGTTTGAAATTATCACCACTCCTCACATGAAAATATGAAGAAAGCAGAATTAGGAATGAAATAGATAAAATAAGTTTTCTGAGTTTGTTCTTTAATAAAACCTGCTGCCATGTCCATGACATTTACAATAGAAATGAGACAAAGAGGAAACAGAAATAGTATATATTTCTTCTATATAGGAAGTATTTTGTTGGGTATAGAACAAATACATTAGACAGGAACATAATTTGAATTTGTTGGCCTACCTCATTCTTCTCATTTGTAATATATTCATATAAACAAAAGGTAAATAGCACTGGAAAGGTCTCTTTATCAGAGATGCCCCAAAGTAGCTAGGTGACACCAAGAAATTCATTTCCCCTTCTTGGGCTTCAGATTCTTCAATCAAAATCTTAGCAGACTGAATGAGATTATCTCTTTTTCCATGATTCACATACACACATCAATTTATATATTGTGACATATGTGTGTAAGACTCTACTTTCTGGCCCTATGAGGTTAGAGGTTAGGCTTGGCCTTGTGACTTGCTCAAAAAAAAAAAGTGTCTTTTAAGAACCAGTCCACATGTCTGCCATCTTCTTCTTCCTCTGCCATAAGAATGGCCATGTCCCAGAAAGGGGTTGTTCCTTCAGCATGTACCCTGAGTGAAGATGACATGGAACAGAGTCACAGCCAACAAAGAAACGGCATAAAACAAATGAGAAATACACTTCTGTTGTTGTTAACACAGTTTAACCTAGTAAAAGCTGATTAAATATAAGAATTTGCTGATGGGGAGTGGATGTAGCTCAGTGGTTGAGTGCCTGCTTCCCATGTACGAGGTCCTGGGTTCAATCCCCAGTACCTCCTAAAAACAAAATAAACAAAAAAACCAACCCTCATTGGGGAGCAGATGCAGCTCAGTGGTTGAGAGCCTGCTTCTCATGTATGAGGTCCTGGGTTCAACCCTCAGTACTTCCTTTAAAAAAAAAAATGTAAGTGTGTATAAATATGCAAAGAATTTGCCGATAAATCAGTATCAGTTCATACAAATTTTAAAACACAAAAACTAATTAAATTTAATAGAAAACTGATAATGTAAATTATGATGTAACAGAAATAAATTAAAAAGCAACTTTTAAAAATAAAAAGTAATAAATTGTATTAAAAGAAATTGACTTAACCATGCTCGTAGAAGTTTTCTTAAGACTTCTGGCTTGAATCCTTGAGTGACTATTCCAAGTAAGAACCAACATTTTTTAAGAACTGTTCCTCATCATTAAGATATTCCAAGATAATATTTCCACCATTATATAAAGGACAATCCTCCTTAGCAATCCATGTTTCCAAAGTATGATCCAAGGGTAAGACTTCTCCTGAAGTAATGTGACATAACCTTAATTTCTGTTAAGAGAGAAATAAATCATACTGTAATAAACAAACATGCTTGTATAAGGTATCATATAACTTTTAGGGAAAAAATTATTAAAACTAGCTGTTACCTTAGCTATTGATTTGTTATTGTCATTTTTAAGACCGGCTAAAGAAGCTGCAAAGTCTATGACCTTTCCAATGCTCCATCGGTGACAAAAGAACATTGGTTTGCTCTTCTCCTTGCTTCCCCTAGGTAAGAAAACCTGAAAGTAAATTCTTTCTGCCTGTAAAAATAAAGAGTTAGAATACAAATTACATAAATGAAATAAACATCTATTTTTGTCTGGTAACATCCTTTTTTCTCTTTTTCTGGTCAAATGATTATCCTCTGATGATGCAAAATTTTAATGGGAATGCCAATCACAGTACTCCAGCATCCACCTTCATGTATGGGCACACCACCCAAGCCCTTGGCCACATAATGGTGCACAAAGACAGACATGTGACCTAAGTTAGTTAATCAGGGTCTTTTCCTGAGATGTTCAAAGGCTGGAAGGAGGTGGGTAGTTCTCCTTGTTCTGAGTTTAATTGTTGAATTAAACCTGGAGTTGCCTGCAGCCATCCCCCACTGCCCCAATGTGGAAAAAGTTGCCTCAAATGGAAAAGAATAAGTTCAATGCACAGGCAGAAGTCAAGAAAACAGAATCTTTCAACATCATTTGTGTCCCTGAATTTGGTCAACCCCTGAGAAAAGAACAATCCTTGTCACTCTTCATTATATGAGAAAAAAAAAATCCTGCTTTAATTAAACTGGTTGGAATTGAGATTATGTCACTTGCAACTGAAAGATTTCTGGCAAATATAACATTCATTTTTTATGTGGGAGACCTCCCTGTGTATTTACAGACAGCTGTTAATTTTGAGAAAAGAGATTTTTTTTAAAAATTAGGTAAGTACCTTCTCAACAAGAAAGAGATTCAGAGATGGTTCCTCTAGTATTCTATGTACACGCTAGCTATTTCCTTACACTGCGCATTCTTGCTAAATTAATAGATGCAGGAAAGAAAGAATAGGGACAAAGATTCTTGGCCTCTGATCTTCCCTGATTACAATAAAAATTTGGCATACCTAAAGCATCTCTGTAAAGCATACCTAAAACTGTGGGATAAAAATCACAACTATCTTAAGAAATAATAGATTCAACGCAATTCTCATCTCAGCACTAAGGGATTTATATTTGTTGAAGACCAATGAAGTTTGTTTTTACAGATAAAACACATTTAAAAAAAACAACAACACTAAAAGAAGTTATAGGATGTTCAAACTTTGGGCCAAACACTATAACATAACAGTCCTTGTTCTAAAAATAAAATAACAGGAACATAAACAGGAAAAGAGCAAATTAAAGAACTATAGTTTCTCCTAAACAAACAACAAAAAAGCTAAATATGTCTTAGGATCAAAAATGGAACAAATTTAACGTTATAGGCAGGACTGAAGCCACAGGCCTTCAGAGCCCCAGAAGAGGAAAAGTAGCCCAGAGTTTGTCTTTATGAGTTTTTAGGCAATAACAGCCCACATGGGACATTATGTACCTGAGTCAGGCTCACTGCTTGGAAGCAGAAGCTATTGTGGGAATAACCTCTAGGAAAGGAGGCTAAAGTTACTGCAGAATGCCGACCTGGGCTATTGCTTATAAAACCAATATTTAGTTAGGCAGAAAAGTATAGATATAATCTCCTGATTGTGACCAAAGCCAAAGTTCCCAGCCAAGTAAATGGATCTGTAATAATCTGAAAATCTCTGTGGGTAGAAGCCCAAACTGCCAATCTCAGGCTTGGATTTGGAATCGGAGTCCTAAATGGATGGGATAAGTAAAAGAACATGAAAAATTGTTAAGCAGAGAGAGGTGAATGGAATGAGGGAAACACAGAAAGAACTTGTTACTCAATGCAAATATGTAGAATCTGTAAATCAAAATTAAAGGTTAACTCTCATTACAGGCAAAATGAAAATAAGTGAACGTGAAAAGGACACTAAAATAAGTATAGGATGCACAATGAAATAAATGAAGGAATAATATCCATAAAAAAGATGTTATGAAACCAAAACAGGCAGAAATTAAACAAGATATGAAGATCTAATTAGAATTATGGCAAATAAAGTTTTTGAAATAAGAAACTATAAAAGGATAATCTTCAATTAAAAGACTTACTTAATTCAAAGATAGATTTGTGGGAGTCACCCAGAATACAGCACAGAAATATATAGTAGAGATAGGAATTATGAAAGAGCAGTTACAAAACTTGGAAGATAAACTGAGATTCCCAAATATATATCTAGCAGAACTTTCAGAGGAGAGTAATAGAAATGGTGAAGAAGCAATATTCAGAGAGAAAGTGACTACAATTCTCCAAAAGTGAAAAGATAAGTCAAAATTTAAAATATGCCTCAAGTGACAAACTGGATAAATAAAAATAAATCTACATTAGAAACAATGAACTGAAAAACCTGAAAAGCCGTCCCCTCCCCCCAAAATAGCTTACCTATAACGTAATGAGAATGAGGCTGAAAAAGAGATATTTCCCCAATAAAAGATGACAGAGGCTAATGAATTGTACATTAAGAAATGAGTCTAATGACTAATCTAGCTAAAAGTGAGGGCAAAACAAAGGCATTGTCAGACAAGAAAGACTAATAAAGTTTATCACCAAAGATTTTTACTGAATGAACTACTAAAGAATATACTTTAGCAAATACAAAAGTGAGCCCTAAGGTAAGGAGCAACTGAAAAAAAATATATGTATATCTATATATGTTGGTTGGTATAAATAGCTATTGACTTACTAATTTTTATGGGTTAACAAAGATTATAGGGAGATAGTCAATTGGATAAATCATGCTAAGTTCCTTCTCTTATTCAGGGGGATAGTGATATCAAGTAGTTTTAGACACTGAAAGAAAAATTTATATTTAAATATGTATCTTAAGAATGCAAGCACATGCTTATCACCTTTATTGCATTCAACATTACCTTGGAGAATCTAAGTAATGTAGTACAGAAAATAAAATAACTGGTGTAATAATTGGAAAAGAAAAGCTAAAGCTATCTTTAATTGCTAATGGAGTGTGACTGTATACCTAGAAAATCTAAGGTAGTAGAAGAGGAAAAAATAAAAAACTTCTAAAATTAATTATTTGGTAATATGGAATAAGATGAATATACAGAAATCACGATTTTTTCCCTCTATATTAGCAGAAAGTATGTGGAAATAGAATTAGGGGGAACTATTCTATTCCTAATAGAAACAAATACCATAAAATAATTAGGAATGAAGTAAAAACAAATGAAAACTATAAAATGCTATAGATGATAATAAAATATGATCTAAAAAAATGAAAAGATATAAGTTTCTTAGATAGAAAGACAATGTCATAAAAATGTCATTTCTCCCAAAATTAATATATATTATTTAATATAATTCCAATGTGAATCTTGCAGGAATGTTCCTCAGACAGGCCTAAAGCATAGACCTATAATAGATACTGCTGGGAAATTGAATTTTACTTCACCTAACTTCACTCAAAAATGTATGGAAGTGAGGAAGGGGATGTGGCTCAAGCAGTTGAGTGACTGCTTCCCACATAGGAGGTCCTGGGTTTGGTTCCCAGTGTCTCCTAAAAAAAACAAAAACAAATGACAAGCAAAACAAAAGAAAAACCAACTCAGGAGAAACAATGTGGCTCAGGGGTTGAGCACCAGCTCCTCACATACAAAGTCCTGGGTTCTATTCCAGGCCCCCAGTACCTTTAAAAAAATTTGGAAGGGATAAGGGATTTTGCATCAGCTACTTTTACTTGGTAAGCAGGTAAGGTACCAGAATCCTCAAGACAAGGAAGCAGAGGCTAAGAGAGTAAAAAATATCTGTGAGAATGGCAAAGAGCACTTCTCATATTCTCATACCTGGCAGAATCCTCATTTCCTGCAAGCACTATTATTCAGAGCTCACATCCCTAGGAAGCCATATTTCTGCCTGAGATCATAATGTGTTATATCTCTTGTTTTATATCATCATTTCTCTCAGTTCCCCCATTTTTACCTTCAAAGAGTCTATACTCTTACAGTATCTGTTGGGGGTCTGTCAATCACAACTTTGTTCCATTGTGACAACCATGAAAATTCCAACAGAATTTTTTTTTAATTTGGATAAAATAATCCTAAAGTTCATATGGACGCTCAAAAACTACTGAGAAAAATATGGAAAAAATGAGATGGGACTTGTGTTATCAAGTATTAGTGCCTTCTGCAACGCTACTACATCAAATCAATTTGCTATTAACATATGTGAAAAAAAAAAGGATGGGTGGAATAAAATAGGAAATCCAATAGATACCAAGTTATATATATAAAATTTTAACTTATGAAGGTGATATTTCAATATTTCAATTCAATGGGACACAGATGATTTATTTAATACTTAGTGACACAAAACTAGCTAAACTGGAAGAAAATAAAATTTGACCCTTAGATCATATCATATACTAAAACAAATTCCAGATAGATTAAGACAAATACACAAAAATAAAAATCCTTAAGAAAACCTAGGTGTAATCTAGTGGTAGTGAAAGTCTTCTTAACCAAAAAAGAAATAAAAGACCGACCTTAGACAACTTTACAACTTTGATACTGCAATGAGATTCATAATAGAATGCATTTGACAGATTTTGAAAGGATATTTGCAAAGCAGATTGCTTACAGAGAAAAGTTAATACTATTATAGTACAAGAGCTCTAATAAATTGAACAAACACAATAAAAACATGAACAACGCAACAGAAAAACGAATGAAGGATGTGCTTGGGCAATTCAGAGAAAAGAAATTCCAAATGGCCGATAAACCTAAGGAAAGACGCTCAAAGTTAACAGTAGTCAGGGAAACATGAATTAAAGCAATAATGAGAAATTTTTTATAGCCATGAGACTGGAAAACAATAAAAAGCTGGTAACAGCTACTGGTAACCATGAGAGGATAAGGATACTCTCTTTAAAAAAAAAAAAAGGCAGTATATTGAGCTGCTTATGATGGAAGACTTTTTAGCATTGGAGTGATCTTAAATAACACAACTTGAGCTTAATCATCTGTGAAATGAAGATATTAATATATCACAGAAAAATTGTGAGACTAAAGGCAACAATGCTTGGTATATTATAAGCTGTCAATAAAGACTATTATAATTACTACTGATAGAAGTATGAATTGTTGCAACTTCTTTGTAGAATAGTTTGGCAACCTCTGAAAATTACAATTACATTTACCCTTTGACCCAGCAAACAAACTTCTGGGCATCTGACTCACAGAATAGATTGAGGCTATTTATCTCAGAACAGTTCACTGTGGTTAAAAACTAGAATCAAAGTAAATGCTCATGAATAGGAAAATGGCTAAATTTAGCCACAGTGCAACCACACTATGGAATATTATGCATCTTTTAAAGAACATGATTTAGAGCCACACCAACGCATCTGAAGGAATTTCCACTAGTAGTAATGAGGATATACTGAGCAAGAAGTGTATATAATCTATGAGAACACTGCCTTAGTTTTATTCACAGCCCTATCTGCTACCTGACACTATATCATATATTTAATATATCTCACTCCAATGAAATATAACCTCCATAAGGGTAGGGACTGTTTTATTCACTGCTCTAATTCCAAGTTCTGATATATAACAATTGTTCAAATTGTTTGTTGAATAAATGAATATCCCATTTTGTAAAATAGTGACAAATATTGACAAAAAAACAGTCTATATGCCTCTGTCTACATAAATAGACAGAATACATTTCAATTTCTGTAAAAATTATACATGTGTATGCATGTATATACACGTACACTTATAAATATATATATATGGGGTGAGTGTAGGTATATATATGCATATGTATACATATACATATGAACATTAAAGATGCAGGGGAAAAAGTTTTATCTACAGACATGTGGATTGCTCCATGATGTATTGTTGAGTACAATATATACTCAGATAAGAATACGGCCTCTGAAGCCAGATTGCCTTAGTATCTACCTCATAAACTTGTTATAAGGATAAAATGTGAGAAGAATATCTGGAACAAAAGTGCAACAGTTTTTCCTATTATGTTTTAAGTAATAAATAGTTGCAAAATGATGTGAATAATATTACTGGATATTTTAGGGCAGGCTCTCTCAACCTTGGCACTACTGAAATTTTGGACCAGAAAGTTCTTTGTTTTAGGGACTATATTGTGCAATGTAGGATGTTTAGCAGCATCCCTGACTTCTAACTACTAGATGCCAGTAACATCTCCCCGAAGTTGTGACAACCAAAAATGTCCCTAGACATTGCAAATTTCCCCCAAAGAGCAAAAATAACCCTCAGTTGAGAACTACTGCTTTAGGGGAATGAAAATAAATGAGGGTCACAGGAGGACGTGTTTGTTTGTTTCTTTAAACATTCTAATAGTTAATGCTTAAAAGTAGATAGTACCTTTGAAATTTTAGAAAAACATAGAACAAAGAAAAATTCTAGAAGGACATAAAGTAAGAATAATTACTAAAAGAAGAACACTATAATCAATGATTTATAAACCAGCTGAATAAAAGAAAATACAGAAAATTTAATCAATACAATAGATGACAGAAAAGAGAAAGAATCAAAGAAAAAGAATGATGAGCTGAAAATAAAAGATGGAAGAAATAAGTTCAAATGCATCAGTGATCACAATAAATAGAAATGGTTTCAACTCACCTATAAAAGAGAGATACTATCAAAGTAGATTAAAAAAACAAATCCAGCTATATGCATCTTACAAAAGACATTCTAAAACAAAATAACACAAAAAAGCAGAATATAAAGAGATAGAAAAAAAAAGCGTAAATTTTCACCAAAAGAAAGCTTGCAAAACAATATTATTTTCATTCAAAATAGAATTTAAAGGAAATTCATAAAAAAGATAGTACACACACCTAATAATATATAACCCAGCAAAACTGTTAAAATTACAAGAAAAAATTTGACAAAACCACAACCACAATGGGAGACTTAATATAGCTCTCAGAAACTGATATAACAAGTAGACCAAAAATTAGTAAGGACATAAATTACAACATAATTAGCAAGCTTGTAGACAGCTAATACATATAAAGAACCCAGCATCAAAGAAATAAACAATTTTCTTTCTTCCCAAATATAGATAGAATGAATAAAAAACTTGATCATGAACTAAGTCACAAAGTCTGAAAAAATTTCACACTATTGAGACCATATAGACTCTGATTCCAAAGCAATACAACTAGAAAAAAATTTTTAAAGTAAAAACAGCAAAAGAGCAACAATAAAAAAATCCGTGTTTGAAAATTTAAAAATATACTTCTAAATATCTCAAGAATTAAAGAGGAAATCAAATTGGAAATGAAAAATTATCTAGAAATGATCTGTAGTGAATGAATACATGAATGAATATAAAAACTTGGGAAATATAACTATTGCATTACTTCAAGAGAAATTTATAGCCTTCAATGCATTTCTTTTAAAAAAAATAATACTAAATTAGTCTCAAAGTATCTTCCCATTGGGAAACGGATGTGGCTCAAGAGGTTCGGCATCCGTCTACCATATGGAGAGACCGGGGTTCGATCCCCGGTACCTCCTGGTAAAAAAAAAAAAAAAAAAAAGTATCTTCCCCATGGATTAATTATTCATTATAAAGAGAAAAATAGAATATTTGTGATTGAAGAGAACATCACCAAAAACAGGACAAACTAAATTATGCACCTTCTGATAAGCTGCTCTGAGAGTCACAATATCACTTCTGCAGTATTCCTGCAAAAAATGCAATACCTGAATCAAATCATGATGAAGCATCAGCCAAATCCAAATTGCACGGCTTTCTACAAAAGAATTGGTTTCTATTCCTCATAAAGGACATGAAAGATGAAAAGACTGAGGAACTGTTCCAGGTAAAGCAAACAAAGAGACATGAAAAACAAATGCCTAATACTAGATTGGGTTTTAGATTGTGGGGGGAGGGCGGGAGTGACAACCAGTCTAAAGGGTATTATCAAGACAACTGTCAAAACTTGAATATGGATAGTGAACTAGCTAGTGGTATTATATTAATATTAAAGTTCCTGATTTTGATAACTGTGCTGCTATTATGTAAGAAAATGTCTTGGGGAGCAGATGTGGCTCAAGCAGTTGAGAGCCTGCTTCCCACATGGAAGGTCCTGGGTTCAGTTCCTAGTGCCTCCTGAAAACAAAAACAAACAAATTAAAAAACCAACTCAGGGGAGCTGATGTAGCTCAGTGGTTGCACACCAGCTTCCTACATATGAAGTCCAGGGTTCAATCCCTGGCCCTGGTACCTCAAAAAAAAAAAGTCTTTATTCTTAAGTAAAAAGAGAATGAATGCGAATACTCTCGCTGTCCTGATTTTGTGATAATCAGGGCAGGCTAAACATTCACTATATTAGAAACCATGCATGTGTCCCCAGACCAAGTTTTTCCCCCTAGGTCTGGTTTTTAGAATGCTGGTGATAAACTAAGCCTGCTTTATTATATGACATCCTGTATGGGAAATGACTGTAACTCTAGGTATCTTTGGTCAACCTTAAGAGATATAGCAAGGGATGGATGTGGCTCAAATGGTTGGATGTCCATCTCCCATATGGAGGGCCCTGGGTTCGATCCCTGGGACCTCCTGGTAAAAATAAAAAAAAGAAAAATATAGAAGGCGTGTGGGCTGCCAGGCCCTGTGCATGGGTACACTGCCAGGCCCCATGAGCAGGTGAGCCCCTCAGGCCTTGCGCACAGGTGTGCCGCCAGGCCCTGCAAGTCACACAGCAAGATGATGTTGTAACAGGAGAGTGACACAAGGGAGAGCCAAGATGAGACATGCTGAAAAACCAGGAACTAAGGTGGTGCACGCAGTAGGAAGCCTCTCTCTACATCGGAGGCTCCGAGGATCAAATCCCTTCTCCTGTTGGAGAAGGATGAGAAGAGAGGGCAGGAAACGGACACAGAGAGTTGCCCAGCAAATGGACAAAAACAAAAAATACAGCAAAAGGGGGGGGAGGGGGATGGATAAACGTAAATAAATAAATAAATCCTTAAAAGAAAAAAAGTATAGGGGAGTAAGATATGGTCTATAGTTAGTAGTAATACTTTGACAATGCTCTTTCATAATTTGTTAACAAATGTTTCACAACAATGCAAAATATTTGTGGTGGGGTGATGTGCAGAAGCCCTGTATGATGCTCTATGCATGTTTGTTTTGTAAGTTCACAATGTTTACTGAACACTTATTGTTTATGTATGTTCATGTATGCATGATATACTTCAATAAATTGTTAAAAAAAAAAAAAAAAGAGAGAGAGAATGATATATTTAGGAGTAAATAGGGGCATGATGCTTATAACTTTCAAATAATAAATAATAAATGTGCATGTATATAGCATACATACACACACATACATGCAGATACACATGCATATATAGAGAGATGACAAACAATAAAGCAAATAAAGCAAAATAACTGGAAATAATTGGGGGAAAATAATTGATGCATTTGGGAAAAGAGTATGGAAAAATTCTTAGAACTTTCTTGTAGCTGTTCTGTGAGTTTGAAATTATATCAAAATAAAAAGTTACTAATATAAACAAGATTGAAACTAAATTAGTTAAACATTCGATGTGAGAAGCTTAAAAAAGAACATCAGGAAAAAACCTAAAAAAAAGTGAGAACAGGAAATAATATAAGAGCAGATATTAGTGAAACAGCAAAGAAACAATAAAGAGGTCAATAAAACCAAAATTGACTCTCTGAAAAGACTAACAACAACAACAAAGGTAAACTTTTAGTAAGACTGATAAGAGGGAAATGAAAGTTAAAATTTAAAAATACTAAGAATGGAATAAATACAATAGAGATTTTGGAACATAAGAGAATACCATGAACAACTTTAGAGCAAGTATTTGAAAATCTATACCAAATAGATATTTTTTAGAAAAATACTATTTACTAAAATTGACTTCTGAAGAAACAGATTATCCAAATAAAGAACTATTTATGATATTGTAATAGTACTCAAAATTTCCCCTTAAAAGACAACAGATCAGAAGGTTATAACAAACACACATGTTCAAACCTTCAAGAAAAAATAATCCTCATCTTCTACAACCGTCTCAAAGAATGGATGAGTGAAAGCTACTCAACTAATTTTACAAGTATAATCTTAAAACTAGTCTCACTAAATAACCCTAAATAACATTTTAGTAAATCAATTTAGCAGTGCATATAAAAATTTATATACCACAGTCAACTGAATTTATCCCAGGAATACATAGATGATTGAACAGAAAAATCAACATAGTTTATCACGCTAACAAGAAAAACAAATGTGATCATCTCAGTAGATGCCTAAAAAAAGTAAAATAAGTTCCTAAAAAAACTAAGAATAGAAAGAAACACTGTTAGCATGATAAAGGCTACTATTTAAAACAATCTACAGCAAACAACACTTAATGTTGAAAACAGAAGCATTTGCATTAAAGTCAGAAGATAAAAATGCTTGTTATCAACCATATTATTCAACATACTGGAGATTTCAGCTGATGCATGCAAACCAAATAATAACAATGACAATGACATGGAAGTGGATGTAGCTCCAGTGGTCAAGCATCTGCTTCCCATATACTAAGTTCAATCCCCAGTATCTCCTATTTTTAAAAAAAAGAAAAGAAGAAGAAAGAAGAAGGAAAATCAAAGATAACACAAAATTGCCACTTGTAGAAGATATGAGTATCAGCACAAAAAAATTTCAGGAAATCTACAAACTTTTGGAGCTATTAAGAGAATTAATTTGCTGAAAACAAAAACCAGCAGTGATGAATTAGGGAAAAAAAAAAAAAAAGATATCATTTACAATGGCAGCAAAAATTATGAGGAACCTAAAAATAAAACTAAGGGAAGATACATAAATATTTATGTTAAATATTATAAAATGCTAATGACATAAAAGAACTAAAGAAAAACTGGAAGGATACGTCACAAAAATGGATAAGAATCAATAACCTAAAAATGTTAACTGTCTCTAAAGTAATATAAAATTCAGTACAATTCCTATTAAAGTTACAATTTCACATAAGGCAATATGACTCTAGAACTTTTATGAACAAGTAAATGACCAAAAATAGACAAATTTGAAGGCAAAGAATAAGGTGGAGAGACTTGTCCTACTTATTATAAAGGAAATGTCTGATAGTGATGCAGAGACAGACCAAAACAACTGAATTGAGATCTCCACACCAACCTCACATACACAAAAACTTTATGTATGACAAAGGTATCACTGGAAGTTACAAATCAATGCAGATAGACTGAACTCTTCAATATCTTGTGATATGACAAGAATTCATAAGGAAAAAAAAGAGAGTAAATCCCTACCTCTGGTCATACTTACAAAGAAGTTCCAGATGGAATAAACAGCTAAATCAAAATCAAAATAAAACTTTTAAACTGTTAATGAAAAATACCTTCAACAATTTATTAAAAAGTATAAATCTTAAGGAGAAGATACTTCTGACACATTTAGTCAAAAAAGAATTAGAGTTCAGAATATGTAAAAAAAACCTATAAAAATATGCCAAACAACCCATTATGTATTGAATTGTGTGTCCCCAAAAGATATGTTAAAGACCTAATCTCCAGTCCCTCAGAATATGACCTTATTTGAAAATAGAGTCATTATAGATGGAATTAGCCAAGTTAAAATGAAATCATGGGAGACACAAAGATAAAAAAAAAGAAAAAAGAAAGGGAAAAAAAAAATGAAGTCATGGGGAAGTGGATGTGGCTCAAGTGATTGGGCTCCCATCTACCATATGGGAGGCCCCAGGTTAGATTCCTGGGGCCTCCTGGTGAAGGCAAGCCGGCCGTGCCTGCGGAGAGCTGACAACCCACGTACGTGGAGACCTAGTGCAGCAAGATGACGCAATAAAGGGAGACAAGCAGACACAGAAAAATGCACAGCTAATGGACACAGAGAGCAGACAGCGAGCACAAGCGGCAAGGGCAGGGGGAATAAATAAATAAAATAAATCTTTAAAAGAAAAAAAAAAAATGAAGTCATGATGGAGAAGGGAGAACCCTTAATCCAATATTACTGATATCCTTATAAGAAGGGGAGAGGAGACACAGGGGAAAACACCATGTGGCAACTGAGGCAGAGACTGAAGCCCAAGGACTGCTGGCAAATGACCAGAAACTAGGAAGAGGCAAGGAAGGACTCTCCCCTATCAATTTCAGACATCTAGGCTCCAGAATTGTAAGAAGGTGAATTTCTGTTGTTTTAAGCCATCCAGTTTGTGGTGTATTGTTACAGCAGCCCTAGGAAACTATGATATGACTCAATTTAAAAAATGAGTAAAGGATATGAACAAATAAATCACAGAAGAAAGCCAAACAATCAATAAACAAAGCAAAGTAGCTCAACCTCACTAGTAATAGAAAAATTCAACTTTAAATCACAGTGAGATATCATTTCATACCTATCAGATTGGTAACAAAGAAAACATACCAAATTTGACAAGAAACACTGAAATTCCCAGACACTACAGGAGGGAGATAAATCAATACAACCACTGACTATAAGAAGTGAACAATATCTAGTAAAGCTGGAGATGAGCAAACCCATGACTCAGCTTCTCTATTTCTAGATATATTCCTTAGATTATATTTTTCAATCTGATCATCTCAATTCATTAGGGACTGTAAAATCAATGTAGTGGGTTTTGACCAGCATTTTTAAAAATGAAATAAAAAATACTGTTTATAATAGATAATAAGACTATCTTTTAATGAAAGTGTGCTATCAAAATGAATGAACTAAACTAAATGTATTTCCAGAGATGTCAGAAACATGATGGAAAGTGGGGGGGGGGGGGGAAAGTGAAGGGAGATACATATGGTACACTGTCATTTCTGTAAAGTTCAAAAACTCACAAAACTATGAATTATTTATGCAGACACATACCATCTAATATTAGGAATGACACATATCAGGTTCAGTTTAGTTTTACATGAGGGAGGGGAGGAGTAAAAAGGGGATTTCAACTATATTTGGAATTTGTTTTACAAAATCACTAAGACTAACCTGTGGCAATGATTTATCCCCATCAGCATACATCTTTAATTTCAGCAACGCAACCTTTGCTGCTGTTTCAGTATTTTTTGCACCTTTCCGTCGTTTATTCACTGCCTTTCTTGTCTTGGAATCTAAGAAATAAGTATATGAGCACATAAAAACTTCTGTAGATTTTCCAGAGTTTTATCAGAAAACATTTATTAATTATGGTCTTGAGACTTCCATAAATTACACACAATTCAGATATAGAGATCAATTCATGTTGTAGGTATTTTATTTGTCTGACTAATGGAAAAATACCATCCAGGTTTAACTAAGCAAACCCTACATCAAGAAACTACTGTTACATGCCTCTTCTCATCTTCAGAGTAATCCCAAGCAACCACTAACACTTCAATGGAGAGCTTTAAGATTGTTATGGAAGATTTTAATGAAGGCACTCTACTTATTACAGAATGAAAATTTTGCTGAACTAACATATTGGCAGAGAGCCTTGTCTAAGTGACATATACATTCTTTCCTGGTACCTCATATTAGCAGCAGCCTTCACTTGACAGTTGACTAGGTTTAGAGTTTAGTTTCTAAAGAATGCAAACCATTACTTCAGCCTCATGAACAACAACTTATTTAAGTGGTCCAGCAAAAGAGAACATCTGGAAGGGTACTTTCATACAATTTCCAAATTTTCATTGGCCAGTTATGCCTCTGAGATATATTGTCCTAAAAATGTCATCAACATCCATGGCAAGTTATTAACGTTGGCACTGTTACCAATGCCTTCCATAACTGGTAGAGAGACACAAGAAGCAGGAGCTCTGGAACAAACAGAGTGTACAGAAACAAGGAGAGCAACAACACAAGCTTTCTAGATACTTGCCAATAATGTCTTTAACAAGTTTCTGAGTGGCAGCCATGTGAGGTTTAGGTATTTCCAGTTTTTCACATTCATGATCTGACTGATGACGGTGCCTATGAGGAACAAAAGAGTGACTCTAGTTCACATATTTGCATACCACTTAAACAGATATACAGGGTTTGAACGGTCTTAGGGATCACCTCAGGCAAAAATTCTTCTCACAATAAGGACATATAACTGGCACAAGTTCTCTTTTAGCACAGTCCTTGAATGAGCATGGGTAAGGTGTATATTTATCTATCTTCGGTCTCTCATTGATTAGAGTTACCTAAATATAATAAGGAGAAAATGGTATTATATTTCATGTTTAAAGCAAATAAACAAGTCTATTTTGATAGGCAATATTCATATCATTTTTGCTTTAATTTATTAAAGCAAGTACCACATTCACACATAATAGATTATAATAAATGTTTGTGTGAGAAATGATTACTGTGTTGACTTAAAATTTTCACAATTTTCCTACTGTGGGATATTTACCCTCTAAGCCAACTTAAAATGACTACTCATTTTTCTGCTTTGTAACAGTCCCACACCAAATGCCCCCATAATAATGCTTGATAATCATCTCAAATATAAATCACATCTCTTTTGACTCTGATTTTAGGGAACTAAGCATATTTAAAAGAACCCTTAAAAATTACAATTTATCCATGAAATAGAGGGTTAAAAACAGTTTTCATAACCATATACTACTCTCTATGGTGTATATGATATATAAACAGAAATATTTATATATTTTTTTCTTTTTTTTTTTTTTTAAGGAGGTACTGGGGATTGAACCCAGGTCCTTGTACATGGGAAGCAAGCACTCAACCACTGAGATATATCTGCTCCCCAGTGAGAGTTGGGTTTTTTCTGTTGTTGTTGCTTGTTTTTGTTTTTAGGAGGTACCAGGAATTGAACTCAGGACTCATACATGGGAAGCAGGTGCCCAAGCACTGGAGCCACATTCGCTACCCTGTATTTGATATTTTATTACAGTAAATATTACATTAGGAAAGACAAGGTTTTATAAAATTTTTAAAAAATTAAAAAAAAAACCCTGATTAGCTAGGCTGTTCTGAGCATTAAGTAACTAGGTTGCTGGAGTTGAGTGAATTTAAGGAAATAATTGCTTGAAAATTACAATCAAAGAGCATCCCCTATGTGATAGTTAGATATGCAATTAACTTAAATTGTCCTTCTAAATTTGTTTCCCTAGCCTAAAACAATTTTGATTTCATTATTTGAATTAATGAGATCTAATAATCTGAGAGACAGCCAGTGAAAATGAATGATATCATTAGGAAAAAAAGCATGAGGCAGATTTATAAGCTGAATAGAAAACATAAGCTTTACTGTATGGTCCTAAATGAGTATTTCCTTCCAATTACTCCCAAATACTACTAGCATGTTAGTTAATTTTTATTTTCCCCAGATAAATCACCTGAATTTCTAAGGGCCAGATTTTGACTGATGCTCATTTACTCTTAATTTTCTATAACTGAGAGAAGAGATATGAAAATCCTTGGTACAGTGGTTGGTAAGAGGGAGTCATGAATAAATTTCAACTGAAAAGTGTTGAAGGCAAATGCTTCTTCCACACCTATGATGTTTCATTTCAAAAGAAATAATTCCGTTAACTCCCTACCTCTCTCTGCTTGAGAAGATGGACCAACTTATCTGATTGTCAAATTTGAAAAAATTATATTAGGCATGGTGGGCTCAGC
Source organism: Tolypeutes matacus (assembly GCA_026826555.1). Lineage (NCBI taxonomy): Eukaryota > Metazoa > Chordata > Mammalia > Cingulata > Chlamyphoridae > Tolypeutes > Tolypeutes matacus. The sequence continues at coordinate 29,839,733 of JAKSZT010054487.1, forward strand.
TTCCCCTTTTTCCTCTTGTAATTGAGTTGCCCTCAGGAAGAAGACCTTATATGGTCCAGCATTGCTGTGACTGGTGGGTAAGTCTTAAGTCTGGATTTCCTGTGCAGATCCATCTGGTTCTACACTAAGCCTCATCATTCGACTTTTCCTTTATAAATAATAAACGTGATATTTGGCTTCTATCTGCCAGCCTCTTTTTAATATCATAATTTGTTCAAAATGGGGGTGGGGGGAGGCACGTGGTATTAGATTACAGATCTGTTACTGGTAGTCTAAAGCTGACTGAGCCAGAAAAATTTACTACCACAGAATCCTATCATCAGGCACCAGTAAAAATGCACACAACAGGGAAGGAAAATGGAGGACTTTATGATGAGGACATTAATTCATTGTATATTTATAAATATATAGCCTAAAGCTGTAAAGTAAACTACCCCTGACAGTTTGGATTTGGTGAATCTAAAAAAAAGATTATGTTCTTGAACTAATCCATTCCTGTGGAGGTGGGGCCCTTTTGACTGGACTATATCAGTGAGGCGTGATTCAGGTTGGGTCTCTGCCCTCTTACTGGAGCTTTATAGAAACAGAGACAGAGAAAGACATACAGAGAAAGGACACTGCCAATTTTAACCCTGCCATGTGAGAGAGGAATCGAGGATCACTAGCAGCCAAAGCTTAAGCACAAAGCTCCTAAGAGGCAGGGTCCTTGGAGTAGTTCAAGACTGAAGGGAAGGGCTATATGCCTAATAGCCCATAGCTGAACTCAGGAAGAAAGTGGAGCAGCTGAGATTGAGAGAGGACACCCGAAAGAGACAAACCCTATGCCTAACTGCCCACAGGTGAGCTGCAGGAGATGGTAGATCCTGGAAGGGAAGGCAGGGACCTTGGCAGAGATCAGCTGCCATCTTCACCACATGGCAGGACCCCAGGATAACAAGTAGTTGACTTTAGTGAGAAAGCATCTCTGATGGTGCTTTGATTTGGACATTTCAAGGCCTTGGAACTGTAAGCTTTTACCCTAAATAAAATCCCCATTATAAAAGCCAACCCATTTCTGGTACTTTGCATTGGCAGCCCTGTGGCAGACAAAGACACTACCTAAAAAAACTGAAATGTAAAGAAATAAGAATTATGAAGATAAAAAATTACACAGGGGGGCGGATGTGGCTCAAATGGTTGGGCCTGGGTTCAATCCCTGGGACCTCCTGGTAAAATAAAAAATATAAATATAGAAGGCACATGGGCTGCCAGACTCTGTGTGCTGGTGAGCCGCCAGGCCCCGGGAGCCACGCAGCAAGATGATGACGTAACAGGAGAGAGACGCAGGGGAGAGACAAGACGAGATGCTCTGAAAGCTCCGAAAGCTCCGAAAACCAGGAACCGAGGTGGTGCAGGTGACAGAACACCTCTCTCCTACATCGGAGGTCTCCAGGATCGAATCCTGGTGAAGACTGGAGGAGGAGGATGAGAAGAGATGGCAGGAAACAGACACAGAGAAATGCCCAGCAAATGGACACAAAACAGCAAATGGGGAAGGGGGGCTTTAAAATGGATAAAGTAAATAAATAAATCTTTAAAAAAAAAACCTACACAAACCAAGGAAACCAGTTTTTCTTTAAAACAGAGAAAAATAACATAAATGAAATAAAAAGCCTCTTTACATAAATCAGTTTGGTATGCCAAAATTTAATCTGTGATACACTGACTGGCTTTAAATCTAATCAAATTCTGAATTAAAGTACATAAATACAAACATGTTTTATCAGATAGGAGAAATATCAACATACCTCAGAACAGCCATGTGATTCTCTGCTTCTGTGTTCAAGGCTTAAATAATTAAAAAAAAAAAAGTGCTTATTTAAACAAAATAAATAATAAAATAATGCACTTAAAAGATAACTGCAGAATTTTTAGATATTTAAATGTTTATCTATCCCCTAAGATTAATTATCCTCACATTACATTAATAACTCCACATGTAAGAATAAACTGAAATACCAGATAAATGAAAGATGGAACATCTACAGTCCCTAAAGATTTTAAAACACAACTGCTCAATTTCAATATTGGTGAAAAACAATCCACCATTGTAAACTACCTCTCCTTTGAATGCTTTAAGGTGTGGGAAAATACAAAGAATTCCTCTTATTTCTCAAAAATCATTGGTAATAAAATGTCAAAGGAATCCTCTAGTTCTGAATGATTTACAAATACGCATTACTTTTATTTACTTCTAACAAATATTTCTGAATTATCTTCTGAAGGAGCCATTTTTTTTCAGGGCTCTAGTTAATAAATTAAAATGCCTGATATATGAAACTTAATAGCAAAGAATTTATATTTTCCAAAATCCTTGGTTAGTTCCCAGGTTTCAAATTTGCATCCTAAAAAATGACATATGATATCCAATTTAAGGAATATATAGGTTGTACTCTTTTCATTTTATAAATTAAACTAAAGAGTAATAATCTTAACTGGGTATTTTTTTTTTTTTATCATATTCCTTATTTTGTGGATATTATTTCCTCCTTGTTACTAAAAGACACAAATATAACTTTGATGTAAAAGTCACATACCTAACCCCATTTCTGGACACTTAAAGATTAGCCACATGTATGCATAAGTAATCAGAGTCCATGACTAGTCAGTGTTTCTTTTTTTCCAAGTGATTACCATAATAAATATTAACAGCTAAAATAACAATCATTTTACATCATTCTGCTTTTCAGAAATAATCTCATATGACAAACACTATAAATTAATCCAGAATCCTGCATAAAAACTTAACTTACCAAAATATTCCTGAACAACCATCACATACAAATGGAAGAAAATCTAAAATTGAGGGAAAATGTTAATATGTACCGGTGAGATTTTGATTTAGATTTCTTAAGCAAAAAGAATTTTAAAATACTGTACAGCCTCTATAGGAAAACTTTCCTTTTTGACCACCATCATAGTGCTTATATAAAGGTCATAACCTCAAGTACTCGTAGAAAGAATGTAAATGGATTGACGTTTTAGGAGATAAATGTTTCTTGTGGTAGGTATTAAAAGTCAGAAAAAAGAAGTTCTGATGGTTTTTGGGGGTTTGTTTTGATTTCTTCCCCAGATTCACTAGGTTGTTTTTGAGGGCTCTATGTGGAATGAAAAACTTGGGTTTCAATTCTGATTCCACTGCTAAGTAACCTAGCAACGTTAGGCAATTTACTTAATAATAGAGCTTTGGATATATATATATATTAGATATAGTCTAATATATATATTGCGTGTATATATGTATGTATGTATAAAGACATATACACGTGGACATATGACCAAAGCTCAAGTTTTATAAACACACACACATATAAGCATATAATGCCTACTTTTACATATGTGTATGTGTGTGTATGATACATGCCATATCTATCTCACAGATTAACTATAAAAACCAAATGATATATATGTAAAGGGTCAGAACAGTAACACACTAACTATAATTAATTAGAATAATTACAAGAAAAAACTTGTTTTGAGTATACTCAATTCTAAGATAAACACTGTGATGACTGGACGGTTATGTTTCAAAATACTTCCAAAAATTCAATAGATGTATTGACTGATACTACAAAAGTTATCCTGAATTATTTCTTTCCTTGTTGTTGAGGATTAATCTTATCAACTGAGGTAGGAACAAACTTTTGGAAAACACATGAAAGTGTCCATTTCTAGTGCGGCAACTGACCATAAATCACTAGATATAATCACTCTCTAAACTATTTTCAATGTACCTCAGATTAGATTACAGTACAAAGCCAAGTGAGACTGCATATATCCAATCACAGCACTTCCACAAAGTGAAAACAGAAGTCACGGCTCAGTCTCACTTTAGAAAACAGTTACAACTTTCCTGAAAGGATCTCATCCTACAGGGATACAAAATAGAAAGCAGAGGTCCCATTTTAATCCAAAGGGACCCCTGGATAATTCTGCCTGTGGGACAAGAGAGACTGATTAAAGCTCTTCCTTCAACTTGAGTATTTGGCTTGAACTGTCATTATTATTCTAAAGCATGATACTGTGAGTTTCTGTTTCATATCAAGAGATAATGTACACATTTGTCAACATGAGAGGGAAACTGAAGCATGTAATATACTGCAAGTTTTATCTTTTTCAAACTGGAAAACTTGTAAATACTTGCTCTCTTGAGGCCTTTGGTGACCAAATAAATGTTAGAGGCAAAATATTAGGAGGAAATATTGGGAGAGACTTAAGATCAGGATAATTCCCTGACACCTGGCACCATCCTTCTACACATTCATAAGCTCAATGAAATTTAGGACACCCACGTAACCCTCTAAATCTTAACTTCTCTCCACAAGTCTAAAAGAGCTAGACCCTGACCTCATCTCAGATACTGACACTTTTAAGAGACCCAAGATGGAAAGGAAGATGAAATATATCATAGATGGGAGATAATGTACACTGGACCTTCTTACGGGGAATCAGACACACCAATTTACACAAATTACAGTCAAAACCCAATTGACTAAGCTTCCATGAAAGGTCTGCAAGAAAACATAGGTTCTTTCCTGTTGAGTGGCTGGCAATTACAGTCAATGGTGAAAGATAGATATATAGAGTGTTACAAGTAATGAGAACCTAGCAGGGATTATGTTACCTGTCCTTTTGTCTATGCTCACAGCAGGTATGGCTAATCAATTACAGCACTCCCACTAAATCTAGGCCAAACCTCAGAGTCCTCAGCACAGTAATTCAGGTACCCACTACCAATGACTGAAGCTGCAATGGGAGATGAAACCTATTTGCTAACCTTCTTAGTGTATGCCAAATGTGATGGTGCACGTTTGGAGTGACACCCAAGTACCAAAGACTGAGCAGTCCTATATGGCTCTAATGCTGGCACCACTGACCTTCAGGAATTTGCCTGTTTGAAACGTATGGCACCCTGAAGTCTCTGCAATCCTACCACTAGCTATTAGACTGGGTTGTGTATCACAAGATCTCTCAGTTCAATGGAGAGAGACTATCACCTTATTATTAATGCTTTCTAAAGCTCTTCTGTGGAAAATACCATATTTTATACCCTTAGGTATTCTTCGCGTCTAAAACAGAGCCTCTGTAAATGTTAAATCAATAATAATCAGAATCACAGAATGACACAGCTGGGAGGACGTAACGATGACCTGGTGGAATAGTTCGCGGTCAGATTCCCTTTGGGATTCTGATTAAAAAAAAAAAAAAAGCTAAGGGGTTTCTCACTAGAAGCTCATCTCCTGAGAAGTCCATGAATGCCAGGATAAAAAGGACTGATCTCGCCCACTTACTTAGTCTGACAGATGAGTTAACAGAGACATGAACTAAGAGTTTGGGTAAGAAAAGTGGTTTGCCCAAGGCCACAGTGGCAGGACAAGCGGGGACCCCAAGTCTTCCGACTTCTAGACTTCAACGTCTACCCTCCCGGCCTCATCTGAAAGCAGTGGGCGCTACGCGACCCAGCAGTGGCGCTCCGTAGACTTCTTGGGCAAGGCGCACGCGAAAACCAAAGTGAACACAGCAAGGTATGTTTTTAGAAAATCTATGGTTCGCTTCCCAGGAGACCACAAGTCTCTTCCTAAGGCTCAGAGGGCAACAAAAATGCACCAATACATCTCATGCAGAGCCAGGAGGGAGGCACTTGTCCCTCTTCAGACCCCACCTGGGCCCCGCGGCCTCCCCTCAGCCGTCCCCACCACCCGCAGAGGCGAAGTGGTATCTGGTGTCTCACAGCCCGGGGCTGGAGACTCCCCAATCACCTCGTTGCCGACAGTGCTCCACCTGGCAATGCTGCCCGATGTCCAACTCCGCCATATCTCAAGCGCCACGGAGGCGGAACCGGGGGGGGGGGAGGGTGGCGCAACGATGTGACGTCGCGCGCAGCGCCTACTGGGACGTGGCGGAGCCCGCGGGTGGAGGAGGTACGCAGGCCGGATGGTGGCAAGTCAGATACAGGGACCAGAATTTGAGGCTCATGAAAAGAATTAAAATATGGCACTATTGAAGAAATAAAGTACATTTGATACCTTAAAAAAAAAAAAAAAAAAGAATTGATAGGATCCGTCGTTTTCCTGTGGCGAAGTCCCTCACAGAAAATCCTTAAGGCAATACCTAACTCCCTTTCTGTAAGATTGCCTGCCACAGTTGCTTTCTTGCAGCAACCAGGATGTGGAACGGCCTCACAAGGACTGTTTTGTTAATGTAACCCCAAGAACCAGCAGTGACCCTGACACAGAATATTGCAAGAAACAAGAGAGACGGACGTTGCCCAATTCTTGAATCATCCTATACCAATGTTATTTGATTATTTACTTTTAAAGTAAATGCCCCTCACAATGGAGTCATTAGGCTTTTTACAAGTAAAAAGTTCCTCTTTTTCTCCTCCTCCTAATATTCTGGCAGGGTAAAAAGTATATCTAGTGCTTAGGTAGTGCTTAGCTCTTAGAGAGCCCATACTTATTTAACACACGTACCTGAAAAAAGCTTAGGACACTTTTAAGAGACCCAAGTTGGAAAGGAAGATGAAATATGCCACAGTTGGGAGATAATGTGCACTGGGCCTCATTATGGGGAATCAGACACACAAATTACAGTCAGGCCTTAGGGGAGTGTCACGTGCTTCATGAGCCATTTCAAAGGTATTGAAGAAGGAGAGGCTCTTCTATTGGGTACACAAATGGATGACATTCCACTGACATGACACTAAACACAACTACTGTGGATGAATGACAATCAACTCTATTCACTTCAGGAATTGGAAAAGTATCCAGTGCCTTGTATATAACTTTGGGTATTCCCAAATCAATAGTATTGAGGAAAGGGAAAGGGTGGTATTTTAGTTTGCCAAAAGCTGCTGGGAGCAATATACCAGAAATATGTTGGCTTTTATAATGGGAATTTATTAGGTTAAAAGATTATAGTTCTGAGGCTGGTAAAAATGTCCAAATCAAGGCATCAAGTGAAGTTCTCTCCCCAAAGTTCAGCTGCTGATGATCCTTGACTCCTGCCACGTGGCAAGGCACCATGGTGACTCTGCTGGCCTCTGCCTTCTTCTCCAGGCTCATTTTCTCCCCGAGCTTAGCTTGGGCGATCAGGCATAAGACTCGTCTCTCCCCTCTCCTCCAGGCCTCATCTCTTTCAGCTTCTGGGTAAAGTGGCTTCCTTGGCTCCCAGAGCCTTCTCTCTCAGCTTCTGGGTTCTTCTGTCTCTGCAGCTTTTTCTGTGTCTCCATTTAAAAAGGACTGCAGTAAGAGGATTAAGAATTCACCTTTGAGAACACAGGTAGACTTCATTTACCTGAAGGCTTCAAGGATTTTCATGACAGCCAACCATGCAGTCTTAACCATTTGAAAGGCAGCTGGATGGATACTCACAAGATTAAACAGTCTGAATTTTAATTGCTCTAAACCCATCTGGAGTCTGCTTCAATTATATGTAATGACTCATGATACAAGATTAAATAGCCTCATTTTAATAAATTTCTGTAAAACTAAAAAAAAAAAAAAAAAAAGACCCTTCTTGGACTATGTCCTACTGGAGCAATCTAATCAAATGGCCTTTGATCTAATCTAATCAAAGGTTCACAATAGGTTCAATTTAAGAACAAAATTTTCTGGGGTCTACATAAAAGACTCAAACCAATATAGGTGGGATTGGGAAACAGGAATCATTACTTCAGGATTTGCTCTTGAATAGATCTAAGATTTTCATCTCATAATTGATTCAGTCTCTGGAGAAATGATTTTAGAGCAGGAAACAACATAAGATATCACCTTGTAATCCCAAATTCTTCAGATTTCTTTAAAAGACGAGAACACAGGTTCATAGAAGTTTACCCAAATTGGTGGAAGAGCCAGGACTAAATTCCAAGCATCAAAAACTTCTGGTGTTGTGGCTCAAGCAGTTGAGCTCTCACCTACCACATGGGAAGTCCCAGGTTCAGTGCCTGGTTTCTCCTAAAGAAGACAAGCAAAGACAGTGAACTGATGCTACAGGCTGGCGCGGCGAGCTGATGCAACAAAATGACGCAACAAAGAGACAGAAGGAGAAAAACACAATGAGAGATACAACAAGGCAGGGAACAGAGATGGCTCAAGCGATTAGGCATCTCCCTCCCACATGGGAGGTCCCTAGTTCGGTTTCCAGTGCCTCCTAAAAAGAAGATGAGCACACAACAACGGGGTAGGGAGAAATAAATAAATAAATCTTTGAAAAAAATAATCAGTAGCCCACATGGATTTTGTATTTTATTTTAGCCAATTGGATCAATTAATAGCAGGGTTTCTAGAATTTTACTGTTTGTTCTGTTTTGTTTTTTTTTAAGGAGGTCCTGGGGAATGAACCTGGGACCTTGTACATACAAAACAGGTGCTCAACCACTGAGCTATACCTGCTCCCCAAGTTTTTGTTTTAGATGGGTGGCAAAAATATATTTTATCAGTCTAATCATAATGGGTTTTTTTTTTCAGTTCATTTAGCTAGGTGATATGGGGAGCATTAGATGAATTGGGTAGTCAAGATTATAGCTACTAGTTCCCCTATTTCTCTATTTAGTCTCCTTTGCTGATTCCTCCTCTATAGGCTACTTAAATATGTCTGTTTCCCCATAATTTTGTCCTTGGCCCATTTATCAGTTTACCTGTTTATGCAAGTGAGATTTCCCTCACTTCATTGTCAGAGACTCCCACATTCAGACTCCCAGCCCTGAAACTTCTCCCAAACCCCAGTCTCCAACTGTCAAACTTATCCACTTGGTGTCATTTGTCATGTAAAACTTAGTCCAAAATCGAATACTTTCTTAACATACCATCTCCTCCCTAACAAAGGGAGTCTGCCCCATTAGAAACCTTGGATTAATTCTCTACCTCTCCTTTTTTTTTTTTTTTTTTTTTTTTTAACTTCTTTCACAGAAATAGCCATTAAATGCTGTCAATTCTGCCTTGAAAAACTCTCTCAGTCTGTAATCTCCAACTACTCTAGTTATCCACCTCCCCAAAATAAAACTCACTTCCTTGCATAAAATCTTCAATTGGTTTACCATTATTCACAAGATTCCCTAACTTGCCCAATAAAGCTTTTTATAATCTGACCTCATCTTTTTCTCCAGCCTCAGCAACAACCACTTCTCAGGCTCTCTACTGTCCAACCACACTGAACTTCTCACTATTCCCTGAATATAACTTCCTGACCTTTCATATGCCCACACTTTTGCACATATCTTTACTCTTCTCTCAATTCTCTCTATTTTAGGGGTTTACAAACTTTCTTGAGAATAAGAATTATCTGGGGAAATGGATGTAGCTCAAGTGTTTGAGTGCCTTCTTCCCACATACAAGGTCCTGGGTTCAATACCTGGCACCTCCTAAAAAAATAAATAAATAAATAAGAATTATCTGCTGTGCCTGTTAAGAAACTCCAGATTTTGCTGGGTCTGATTCAGTGGCTCTGGGAAGGGACCTGGAAAGCTGTATTTTTAACAAGTGCATTTAACACATTCATTCTTATCATCAGGGAAGTTTGGGAAACATACTTCTTGCACTTATTCTTTTGAGAGGTAATTTTAGTAATCCTGATAAGCATAAACAAAATTATTTTGAAATGATGGTTTAAATTATATATCGGCACTAATTGAATATTCAAGTGTAAGTCATTTAATTAATTATAAGAATTTTTGATGGTACAGTAACAGCTACTATTAACTTCTTGAAATTCCCATCATTAAAAAGGTATAAAATGTTTTAAAATATATTCATATTTTCTAGAGAGTACATTTACAATATGTGAATATGTTACCTCCTTTTCTAGTGCTGGGTGCAACATCTGTCCAAAGATTTCCCTTTGCCCCAATTAAGATAGGCCAGAAATGTTGAGAGTCTTTGCATACTGGTCTCAGAGATTTACCACTTAGAACTAAAGGTGTCTTTTCTGAATCAAAATGATGACAGAGTCCCAGAGGTAGGAAACGTATCCCCCATCATTTGAATATTTTATTACTTATGCTGTTTTTCTTCATTCATTTATTTATTCTTTTATTCATTCATTTATCCAAAAAATACTAATAAAGTATCTATTATGTACAAGGCACTGTTTGAGGAATTGGGAATACACTAATAAAATAAAACAAATAAAAATCTCTGCTCTAAAGGAGAGAATTCTAGTCAGGGAGAAAAGAATAAAAAATAGTGAAAACAGTACAATAGTTGATGGAAAGTGCTATGGAGTAAAATGAAGCAGGGAAAGGGATAGGAATTTGGCTGGTGGTCGAGGCTATAATTGGAAATAAGGTGGTGGGTGAGAAGACCTGAAGAAGGTGAGGGATTGAGCAAAATGGATATCTGGATGCAGGTTTCTAGGCAGGAGATCAGCCAGTACAAAGACTGTAGTGAGAATGTTGTTAGTGTGTTCCAGTAGACGTGAGGACGCCTGCATGGCTGGGGCAGAGTGGACCAGTGGCAAATGGTAGGATATGTAGACAGGGAGGTACTGGGTGAAGGGACTTGGGGATAGATATCACTTCGTGTGGGGACTTGAAGTCATTTGTGAAGACATTAGTTTCTAATTGGAGTGAGGGGGAAGCTCTTGGAGAGTTTACTCAGTCTCACTTTAGTCACTGTACAAGGAGACTGCAGCAAGGTCAAGGTTGTCACACAGGGTGGTCAGTTACAAGTCCATTGTAATAATCTGGATGAGAGACAGCAGTGCCTTAGAGCGGGATGTTAGCAGTGTTGGTGGTGGCAAGTGATCAGGTTTTGGTTGTAATTAGAGCCATAGGATTTGCGGATGGATTGGATGTGGGGTGTGAGAGAAAGAAGGCAGTTGAGGATAACTCCAAGATTTGGGGGCTGAGCAAAAAGGCTAGAATTTTCATTAACTGAGAGGAGGATGAGCTAGTTTGGGTACAATTTGTGTGTTACTCAAGTAAGTACAAAAATTCATGATTGTACTCAGTTCTGGAAGTAATGGAAGGTGTAAGAATCTACTTCGGGAAGAGGTATGTAGGTTATGCAATAGGTTGGCATTGAGGTGGAGGGAACTTCTCATTTTATAACCATTAAGTGGTTGATATAGAAAGCATTTTAGTTAACTCAGGTAAACCTTAGTTTCTTTAACTTCTTTCTGATCAGGAATGGACAGAGGTATGAGAAAACATGGATAAAGAGCTATGCAGACAAAACTCTGTCACAGGCACCATATTTCTCATTATGAATTAAGGCAATAAAACTTTTATTGTTTCAAAATTATTATTTTTCATAATGGCTGCTTCTTTACTCATTATTGTGATTAAGTTTTATACACAATGAATATTTGGCTCCCAGAAACAGAAAAAAATGCTGATGAAAGAGTGTGTACATGCTTGTTTAGCTGCTTAATAAATAAGTATTTGATAATGATTCTGCAGTATGTTGAAAGGGCAATTCTTCCTCTGTTGCTTTAGCAAGTTCATTTGGCATTCTAAAAATGGATGTAATTTCAAAGGGTGGCCAAAATGTATCAATTAGCCTGACATCTAGGTCTTTTTAACAGATCTATAAATTTCCAATTTCCTTTGCCATCTTAACCATGGTAAATCATCCTGAACAAGATCATTCTTTTGAACATCAGCCTCCTTATTAACTGAGATCAATTGTGATTAGAAAATGAAAAATACACTAGAAGCTGAGAACTCTTTATGAAATCACATTTGTAGGATGAATATTGAATGAAGATTAATGTGTTATTTTCAGCTTCTAAATCATTGATTTAAAAATTTATTTTGTATCCCATTGCTGCATTAAACACTAATATATATCTGGGTAGTTTGCTTGCATGCAAGTATTTTCCCCACTGAGTTTATATATTAATGGAAAAAAGTAATTTTTAATTTGAATGTATCTTGCTTTGCATACCATTTGTGTTTCTGAAAGTGGTCTACACATTAAATTGTGTAAAATTGATTATTTTCCCTTTGAATTATAAATTAATGACTAGAGTCTTTGTTTTAATTTATGATTGATTTTCATTTGCTCTTGGGATAAAATACAATATCCTTAGCACATCATATGAGCCTACATTATCTGGACTCTGCCTACTTCTAAAGACCATCTCACCATGCTTTCCTCTTCTATTGCTAAGCTCCAGACACACTGATCTTCCTTCAAAATCTTTCAGCCTCAAGATTTTTGCACATATTGTGAAATTTTAATTCTCTAATACTCCTCACTTTATATTTTCCATATAGTACATGCATAACATTACTTTCTTAATTAATTAATTGGCTATATTCCCAAAGCAAAACAGAAGGCTCCACAAATGCATGGATTTTGTTCTTTGTTCACTGCCAAATCTCCAACATCTAGACCTGTGTTGGGTATAACAGTAATAAAAAAAAAAAAAAATGATGAATGAATGAATGATTCCTTCTCTTTATCATTCAAATTCTAGCTTGATCTCCCTTTCTCAGGCCTCTTTTCTTTAAACCCCTAAGACAAGATCAGGTTCCTCTATTATTTGTTCTTTTATTTCCCTGGACTTCTTCATAGCACTTATTAAAACTTTAATTTATATAGTCTATTATTCATGAGATAATTTGTTTGACTTCTGTCCCCACCCCCCAAACCCCAGCTGTAGCTTTTTTGAACCTAAAAACACCTCTGCTTGCTCTTCACCATATACCCAAAACCTAGCACAGTGCCTGGAACATAGAGATGCTAAATAAATATCTCTTGAATGAAAATATGGATGGATGGATGGATGATGGATAAGCTCCTTTCTATAACTTTCAGCCCCTCTGTTCTCTCACTTATTCCATGTTCTAACAAAACCTAGTGCTTAGTGAACTGCAAAGGAATGTTTTAATGTGCTAGAGAAGTTTCTACTTAAATGTACCTCTCCATAAATTCAATAATGCTTCTTAGCATCCCCTAAAGTTAATGCCTCATAATAACCTCTTCACCCCAAGTTATTTAATTAAAAAACTACGTAATAAGTTCTTCCCCTGGACCAAGCCACGCAGAGGGAAGGGTCATATGAATAGTGAAAAGACCATGGGCTTTAAAACCACAGGCACTTTTACTTCATGTATGAACTTGGCCAAGTTGCCAGTTGAGCCTCAGGTTCTTCATCTATGAAATAAAAATAACAATATGCAAAGTTTATGTAAGAAATCGATGATACATGCAATATGCCTGATACACAGTAGGAGGCCAAAAGATATCAACTGTTACTACTTTCTCTAAAAGGTAAGCTCCTAGAAGGCAGGCTATACTTGCATTCCCAGTATCATATATATAGACATACAATGTTGGTCAAACTAACCAGCAATGGGAACTGTAGCAGAATATGTGCTTCTTAACTCTCAAGGGCCTTAAAATCTACTTGAGAAAATAAGTTCCAAAACATCTTCATGAAATATTTAGATAATAAAGTAATACAAAATTTATTACAGTACATAAAAATTCAATATTAGAACAAAATATCTCATATCATTTTGCTTGGATGGTCAAAGAGGAAGTGATAGGAGGGAGCTGGCTGTAGTTATTGGGAAATAAGTTCGTGTGTATGTGTGTGTGTGTGTGTGTGTATGTGATATGTACCTATAAGCTTCCTATGAAAATGTTCAATTTCTATGGCAAAATGAATAAAGTGGATCACCTTGCATTTTCTGAGCAAGACAAAATTGGCAAAAAGATGGGAGACAAAATTGGGCTATTGATCTTGGGTATCAAGGTATTTTGTCATAGTAATGGATTTTTTTAAAACAATCTGTGGTTAGCTTAAGGTTAATAATGGGATCTGATGATATTGACTAATGTAGCTCAAATAGGGCTGTAACAGGCTGGGTACACACTATTCCTCTAAAGCTAGAACACAGACTAATTCCATATTTTTATTTCTTTGTAGCTTGCTCTGCACAGATTTTCAATTGTATTGCATCGTCTATTATCATTACCTATTGCTGTCCTTTCATCTTCCCAACTCTGCTTGCAGCTTTAATAGATGGGAGTGAGATAGGACGAACAAAAGACTATTTCTTTTTCTCTAGCACATTCTCTCCTTTACATTACTCAGGTGCGTCTGTAAAGGCATTTGACAAAGATCCAAACACAAGGGGGCAGTCCCATGAAAGGTTTTTGATGCACCGACAATCACATCGAAAGCTTGGTGTTCCTTATTACTGAACAGAATGCAACCACAAAACCCGTTTGGAAGTCTTGATATTAGGAAGAGAGATGATGGCCTTCTTCCACGAACTTCAAATCCATGTAAGGATGATCTAGAATCCAATATGCCACCTGTTCGCCTCCCTTGACCCTACCTACACATGTAGAGCAAGCCCAGTGAGACAAACTTGCCCACATACCTGCTTTACAATGGCAGACAACTGTCCTCGAAGTACTGAGGGCACATACACACACTCATACCCACGCAACAGACACCTGGTTGAAAATATCTGAATATTCTTATTCACAAAGACAGAGTCCTGAATACAGGAACACTAGTCGTGCACGCGAGCGCGCGCGCACACACGCGCCCCACATGCTTGGAATAAAGCATTTTGCTTATCTGAGTAAGCAAAGCTCATTTACTATACACCCGTTTTCAGTCCCAGCGCAAGATCTCTGGAACACTGGTTTGCTTTTCTCTGATGCATTCACAAACTAGTTCTGCATCCCTGGGTGAGCCGCCAGCGTGGATAAAGCAGCAGCTTTGCCGCTCTTTCAGGTCTTGTGGACTCTTTCTGTGATCTCCCTTAATTCCCAAGGGCTGAGTGGCGCCGGCCTGCCCACGTCCGGTGTCTTCCCCGCCCGGTAGCCAAGCCGCGGGCGGGGCCGAGCAGGCGGCCAGGAAATGCCCAGGAGTGTGTGTCACCTGCTTCAACTACTTGTTGAGACTCAAGAGCTCCGCCTTACAAGCTTGGGGCCCCCAGAAGACTCTCTCGTTCACTTGTCCCCCCAGGCGCGGCCCCGGGGAACTCTTAAAAAGTCCTCGGTACCACTCACCACCCCCGCTCCCCAACTTCACAGCCATGAGCAAGTTGGGCAAGTTCTTTAAAGGGAGAAGCTCTTCTAAGAGTCGAGCTGCTCCCAGCCCCCAGGAGGCCCTGGCCCGACTTCGGGAGACCGAGGAAATGCTGGGCAAGAAACAAGAGTACCTGGAAAATCGAATCCAGAGAGAACTCACCCTGGCCAAGAAGCACGGCACGCAAAATAAACGAGGTAGGCTCGGGGTCTGGCTCCCAGGCGTGAGTTCTCACCCACCTACATCCAGCCCTTTCCTTGCAGATAGTCCGGCGCGCTGCACCCCCAGCCTCCAGCGGCCAGGTGGGAACCTGCTACAGTTTTGCTCCTACAGCCTTTCTAGGAACTGGCACTGACGCCCAGGGCTGGGACTCAGGTGAGCTGAGCGAGGCACTCGCTTGGATCATAAATGTAAGGGAGAGCCTAAAAACTCAGTAATCAAGATAAATAATATGTGAATGTGATATTTTTAAAACCTCAAAATAATGCAAAAAATCCATGAGGAACAAAATATCAAAATTTTAAATAAAGAAGTGTCTTAAGGAGCGATATTGGAGCAGGAGACTAAAGGAAAAAGTCAACAATATGCATCCTGACTTTATTTAAAATTTTGATACTTTGTTCCTCACGGATTTTTTTTTTTTTTTTCGTTTTTAAAAGATATTGCATTAATATATTATTTGTCTTGATTATTGAGTTTTTTGGTGCCCTCTTAAAAATTTTGTTCCTGGTTCACCTCACTTAGTTTCAACCCTTAAGATTCCAACATTAAATTTCAAGTTTTCTGCTGTATGTTTGAATACTGAACCACACATTTTAACTTGTATGTAAATTTCCAGTGAAGCATATTCTAGTAAATCCTCCTTTAATTTGCTCCTCAGCTTTTGAAAACTTTAGTTGGCTGCTGTGCAGTTGAGATCTTATACAAAAAGAAAGTTGTAGAATTAATTTTCCTATCACTGGGCTTTGCCACACACAAGGGACTTTGAGTCAAGTAATGGTTCTTGGTGCTCCTGTCACGCCTTGAATCCTTTGTACTTTGCAGATTTAATTGGTTTCTTCAGTGTAAGGCTCTCTCTATAGGAAATAGATCTAAAATAGAGAATAGATCTAAACAATGTCCCTGGCATATATAAAAACCCAGTCAGAGTTTGAAGTGATTTGCTCTTTTAGCAGCAGGTCAAAATAGACCAGGATATAGAAGTAATAACACTGAATTCTGCTCACTACCAAATCCTGATCATTTGCATCCTGTGCCAGGCTTCTTTAGTCATAATGAAGCCTTGGGAAGATTTAGCTCACCCTCAGAGATGCTGCCATTGGAAAGGAATGCCATCTCCTGGAGCTGACCTTGAAAACTCTGCCTCTTCCCATAAAAGTGTGCCTGATATATTTGTGCCCACTTATTATCGACCATAAAAAGGTCAAGTTTCATTTTCTCTGCTACTGCATATAAATTTTGTCTATACTATACCTGCTTTAGAACTAAATACTGGTTTCTACTTTTACTTTACTGAAAATATTTTGGGAAGTTATTAAATGGAAATTTCTAAGGAGCCATCCCGTTAAGGCTTACTAAAAAAATCATTGGCCATTCTCATATTCAGCCCTTCCTCTTTAGTTTGATATGCACTCTGACATTTGCTTAGTGTCAGTCAAGTAAGTTTTTACCTTTATTCTGTCATTCATTTGAATCCATTTATAGTTTTATCTATAGTCGTTGTTCAGTAAATAATGGTTTAAATTTTGAAAAATGAACATCTATTTCTAGAAAGAGATAAAAATGTAGATGTGCTTTTAGAAGACAAAAAATTCAAAATTAATTTGGATATCATGGATTTTTTCAGAAATGTTCTCCAATAGTTCTCCAATAGGTAGTAAAATGTATCACATACAAACTTAAAAAATAAAGACACCAAAAACATTTAAAGACAACACTAATGAGCATCACTGTAAGCATCTTAAGATCAGAGAAGTTACAGATGCACGTACCAAGTGCAAGTAGCCAGTTGGTGTTAGAAAAGCCATTTATTCTTTGACATTTATCCTTGGGAGCTTTGCTGGTGCTATATCAGTCCTGGGTTTACAGTGGCCCTGGGAGAGGCAAGAGGCTAGCGAGCATGAGGTTCTCTGTCATCTAAATTTTGGAAAGAATTCAATCACAGGCCCATGTATTGATAGCATTGTCTATATCAGCATCTTCCAAATAAGATGACTTCATATACACATAGTTATGGTTTTCCATTAGTCATCAAGAAATATTTTCATACACATAATAAAATAATGCCCAATATCCTTAGTACTAAATGGTCCCTGTGCTACCCAATATCACAGTTAGAATGATTGTAATTTACATTATTACCAATTCAGGTGCACTTCTGATCGAGTGCACCTCCCAGAAAACATATAGAATCCTGCCCCATAATGTCACTATCTGCCTTCAGACAGTCTTCCATACAAGGTGTATTTCAACACCTAAAAGGATATAGAGCTGGGACTTCATTGAGCTCACAAAACAGGTTGAGTGAACTGTTTTTGCCTGCTTGCAAATGTTTGTTTAATAAGTATATATGCAGAATTTAGTCTGACACTTACTTTTGTTGTAACTTGGTATGCAGGGGTAGCTTATTTTCCTCACCTCAAACTTCTTTGCAGCTACTGTCACCTACCAAAAAGAACCAAGATATGCATGACCAAACTGACTTTACAACAGCCATGATCTTCAATGTCCTGTTGGTCTAAAAGAGTAACAGTTGGAGAAAGATTTATAATCTTACTAAAAACTTTAGGAGGTCAGAGATTCTTCAATGCAGTTTATTAAAATTATTATCATATATCCTGTTTTATAGCTGTTAACTCAACTTCGTGGGAAAGTAAACTTCTTATAATCACTTAATTCTTTTTCTGCTTCTTCTGAGCACTATCATCTAGAGCAGTTTTTAATGCTGGCTGATATATTAAAGTCATCTCAATGCATGGGTCCTATCTCCATAGATTTTTTTTTTTTTTTTTTTACAGGGAGGTCCAGGGATCGAACCCAGGTCCCTCCATATGAAAGACGGATGCCCATCCATTTGAGCCACATCCTCCCCCATCCACAGATTTTAATATAATTGACTGCGGTTGGGCTCAGACATCCTATTTTTTTCAAAGCCTCCTCAGCTGATTCTGGCCAGGGCAAGAATCAGAAAACTAAATCGAGTTAATGGTGTAGAAAAACAAGGTCTCTTAGTTTTGCAGTGCTTCTTACCTTTCTCACATCATGGCACCCATGGGCAAGGATAATATTTCTATGTCTTATGGGATAACCCACGGGAGTAACCAGGGGCAAGCAGCAGGGGAACTCCTTGTGCCCCAGCTCAGCACACTGCAAATGCCTCCTGCCACCTTGGTTTGGGAGTACACCTTAGAGGTCATTCCCAAAATCCCTTATGAGGCCTTTTTATATAATGCCACTAAGAGGGGCTCATCGGGCTTTTGATTAAATATAATGTCCCTATTCAATTTTGATACTTTTGTTAGAAAGTAACTTGGTGTTATAGTTAAGAACTTGAACTTCAAAGCAGACATTCCTGGATTTGATTCCCAGCCCTGCCCTGCCACTAAGAAGCTCTATGACCTTAGACCAGTTATTTGATCTCTCTAATTCTCAGTTTTCTCATCTGCATAATGGTGCTGATAACACTGATCCTCTGAGTTGTGAGGATTAATGACATTATTGTGTAAAACACCAAGTGCCCTGCTTTGAAGCAATTAGCTTTTTTTTTTTTTTTAAGCTGAAATCTGCTTCCTAGTAAGTTCTAATCATTGGCCTAAACTTTAACTTCTGGAACAATATGGATTAAGTCTCCACATGAAGACCTTTCACATATTTGAGGACAGCAACCACTTCTCCTCTAAGTCTCTTTTCCTCACTTTTCCCTCACCTTTTTCTTTTCCTAGTAACCCCTTACCATCCTGAGGCTTGCTTACCAGGGCTGGTCTGGTTGAAGTGAGTGAGGTGCCTAGGACACAATTGTACAATCCTGAGAGTGTGTGCTTCTTAAATTTTGCACCCACCCCCTCTCTCCTCACACTAGTTCTGGCCCTGGGCTGAACAGCAATTTCAAATGTGTTATTCTGTGAAAGGGGTAGCTCCATTCTGGGATTATCAGCAGACCTTGGGCTATTGGGAATGTGGACTGACATTGATGAAAGGTTGAGGCAGAAAGGAGGCAAATTTGGTCCAAACCCCTACTCAGTGTCATTACACACGATTACAGTGAAAATGTGGTGCTGAGGTATGTGGACCTCTGAATCAGGTGTCTGTCCTGTGAAATGAGTTGCAAAGGTGGAGCTTCCTCAGTTTGTATGCCTGCTCAGCTTTGAAGCCTGGGCTATTTTTTTGGTAAGGATGAAATTGCTCTTAGAATCATGATGCAGGCTTGGTCTTCCTTGGAGTGGGTGGGTCTGTGAACAATCCCACTGGTTTATTTCAATGGAGGAACATCCGTGGCCTCTTGGGTTTCATTTTTATTGTACTTGTCATAGAGCTAAAATCTGGAGCCCTTAGACATTGGGGACCAGAAACCCTCTGAGTGAAGAGAATCACAACAGTGTCAGCCAGTTGAATGCCAAACTAGTGAGCGCAAAAGCATGGCTCAGGTAACACAAGAGAGCCACAGACTGCAAGCTCTTCTGGGAGGTATAACTTACCTGGTGACCTCCTTTCTTAAGAGAGTTTCTCAAAATGTGGTCCTCCGGTCACCTACATCAGAATTCCTTGAGGGTGCCTGTTAAAACGTACACTCAGTATGCCCCTAAAGATTCTAATTTGGTAGGTTGGGTGTAGGATCTGAAATCTGAACTTTAAACACTACGGTTTGAAAACCTATGATATATTATTTAATGAGTTTTAAATTAGAAGGATCTACTCTACTCTGTTTTCTTTCTTCACCCACTCCTATCATTTCTCCCATCTTTATCGTTACTCAGATACCTAGATGAAAAATATCTATCCACCTTCTCCTCTGTTACCTCCTTAGGAAATATTCTAGGAGCTTCTGACAGATCCTCATTAGCCACCTGAATTAGGCTTCTTTCAGGAAGGTCATATGGTACTATTATCCCACACTGGTTATGCAGGGTCTCAGAGTTATCCAGTATTCAAATTACAGCCAGACATCATAATAAGTTCTTCTGCTTGCCTCTGATCATCTGGTATTTTTTTTTTTGTACTATACTCTGTGCAGTCTGGGGCCTGGGTAAATAATAAGATTTATTCCTGGGGCATTGACAACCAATATCTTGGCCAATCTTACTCTCCAGTCAATGCCCCTCTCTCTTCTGGAAAAGATGGATTAATGGAGATATGATCTTCCCCTCAATCTCTATTCCCAATTTCTTTCCCTCACCTCAGGAGCTTTACCTTTCAAACCACAGTGGGGGAACTTAAAACATCTAAACCAGTCCTGGGAGCCCTGTTCACTTAAGCTGTAGTTTTTATACTTCTTGCTTTCCCACCCATGTCCTTCTCCCCTCTGAGCCCTGGCAAAAATCCCACATGGACTTACACCTTCACTCTCAAGCCTACATTAGGTTCTTTTAAGAATTTTCATTTCTTTATTTGGTATTGCCAGTCCAATGTATGAAGATATACACTGCGCAAATAGGCAGATACAAACAGAGAAACAGAAAAACACAACTTACTAACATTACTTATAATTTTCATTCTCTTACAAAATAAGTTTTACCATAGAATAACATTATATTCAAAAGATCTCTTTGAAGGTTATTTCTGATTATTTCAGTCTGCACTGTGATAGGTGCATATTCCTTTCTAACTTTAAATTTTCTTCTAAATGGTGCACAGAGGCCTTTGCCACTTGTTCTGCCTCAGTAGCCACTTGCAATTCTCCTAACAGGGGCCATGCTATAGCCACCACTATCTGGCAGTCTCCCTTTTTCTTATTTGAGTGCAGCTGCCTTGCTACCTGCTGAGCACAGTCAGTATACCTGCTGGAGATTTTAGGGCATCCCCATATTCTCTTGGTGGTCCCTCCTCCCCACATAGATGTTATAGGCCAACCCAGGATTTCCCCTGCAGATTCTCCCTTCCTGGAGCTTATGCCCACTACTGCTGGTGGCCCGTCAGTCTCCTGGCTGGTGGCTCACCAATTGTTCATTCAGCTCATAGATGGCATGGGTAGGGATAGCTGCAAGACCAAAGAACGCACTCAGCACTGAGTCAGACATAGCTTTATTGGGACTTATGGACAGGAGAGAGTCTCCCTGGTGGTGGCGGTTCAGAGAATGAAGCGCTACCGAGGCGGGAAAATGAGGGGCAATACAGAGGGTTTCAGAACAAAGACATTTAATAACAGACTTTCTGCTAGGGTCACATGAAGCACATAAATGGGGTCTGGTGATGTTATTGTAGGAAGGAAGTATACAGCCTGGATAAAATTACAGTCTATGATACCATCTTGTTCTCTGGAGAGGCTTGTTACTTTTTAACTTATGTTCCGGTCATGCTAGGTGGCCGTGTGCTGGGGCTTTGTTTCCTTTTAGGAAGGGGAGCCTAGCTCTGGGCTCCCACATGCGTCATTATGGGCTTCTAGTAATCACGGCCTTTTCTAGAAGCTTGAGCATAGAGTATGTCTGTTCTAGAATCATTCTCTCAACTATATGTGGCACAGATTTTGACAGTTTGCTGATCCATACTGTGGCTACTTCTAGAAGAGAAGATGGAACAGTTTCTTAGGCTATAAAACATTATATCCAGTTTGGATATATGTTAGTTTTTTTTCCCTTGATGGATTTGGAACAGTATTATAAATATTGGGATATTCATCATTAATATTCCACAAGTCAATTCTATTAGGCTGAATAATAGGGCACCACGTTTTGGAAAATATAGTAAGCAAAGATATAATTTTCTTTGATTTCTATTATTTTGTTATTTGTTAAATCAACCACAATAAGGTAGAATATGATAGAAAATCTACTACTAATACCAAAATTATGCCAAATTAATATAATTTATACAGTTCCAAGAAACTATGGCAGAAGAATGCTTCTTATTCTCAGATGTACTTAATATTACTAGTGTGTTTGTCAGTATTTAGTACTACTTATTTAAGATAATTTTCAGTATAGCAGAAAATAAAAACATATGCTACTTTAACTAGTGAGATATAAGATTTGAGATCCCATAGTGAATTTTTCAGTCACAATACTTTGCTTTAGGGTTAGCTTTTGGAAGAAACACAAATGATCTACTTTGGTATTCATTTTTGTGTAATATGCTTAAGTACCTGTGACTATATTTGTAATTTTAAGGACAAAATTATTACAGATACTTGAAATTTACAGATAATATTGAGGATTTAATTTTAAAAACATATTCTCAATTTTCTCCCTTAGTAAAACCATAACCAGAACTTTTAGCACATAGTGGTAATTTTAATTTCTTCTACTTGTTCTATCATTTCATAGACGTTCTAACAAACACACAATTGGCTTAAAAAATTTCAGAAAGAGAAGAAACAAAAAAAGTATGACTATGGATTAAACATAAAGCACATAACAAGCCATTTCCTGAATAATTGACTTTCCCATACTAGAGATTTTGATTCCTTATCTCAGACAAGTGGTGCTAATAGAGAATTGCTTGTTGCAAAGTTTATATGGTCATGCTTTAAAGCAGTAAGAATTCTTAAACATGGACAAATGATTCTTATGGCCCATTCTGGTCAATTAGAGGGTTAGCACCCACTGCCAAACCCTTTTCCTAGGTATTTCAAGCTTCTGGGTATTTCTAGAGAGAGAATGGGGGATAGCTAGAAGCCCTCATTACTGTCCACTCCTTGCAATCTCCATCATCTCTTCCCCAATCTAGTGCTTAAAATACCAATGACATAATTACTGCCCTCAAAACAGATTAAAACAAAACAAGCCTAAAAAAGCAAGTCAACAAGAATGGTGATTTTAAAATTACAAGAAAGGAAAAGTAGATCATTTTTTGTTGACGGTTGGGAATCCTTGCATTAGAAGTTAAGTTCTTTGTTTATTTGTTTAAAAATTAAAGTTTAATGTTAACATCTAGCTTAAATGAAATAAAGTTTATACTTTCATATAAGTATAAAATTATGCAACCAAATATATGGATACTTTGAAAATTTCATGCTCATTTTAAACATGAATTTCTAGTGAATCTTTTGGGCTTTTTTACATAGCTTTATATGCTACACAATCCTAATGGGTGTGTTACATGCTGTAGCAGTAGTTTTGTTCAACAGGCCTTTCTCAGTAAGCAGTGCTATTTGCATTACCAATTCCTTCCATATCTTTAATAAGTGGAAAGTATTTGGAGTTTGAATAAAGGATATTATCCTAACTCAAAACCTCTACTATGTTAACTGCAGCAAAAGAGTTATGATTATGTTAAACCAATTTGTACATAATTTTAAAGATCATATATACAGGAGCTGAAGTTTGATAATTTTGTGAGCAGTTTGAAAAATTTAAATTATGTAATGCATCAGGATTTGTGGAGTATTGTTCTCCCATTTTTACTTGAAAACTTAAAGAACAATATAGTTCATCACCAATTTCAAGGTAAATCTATTCTTAAAGAATTTAAACTAATAAATTTGAGGATAGAACCTATTTATTTTCCAACATTTGTTGACCATAGAATCTCAAAAGAATAGCCTAGAATCATAAACTTGTAGAGCTGAAAGGGTTATAGGGACATAGTTTGTTGGTTTTTGAACTTTAGATGGTGAAGTACTGAAGTCATGGGACTGTTTGCATAATACCACGATCATATGATCGAAGAATATTACTTTTACAAATAGAACCATATTATATATAGATGATATAAAATTACACACATAGGTACGTGCATCTACCTGTGGATTTTATCATAATCACCTTTTTCTGAAATTTTCTATGAATATCTGCTGGTTACAAATCCATACTCTTTTTGTTATATTCTAGGCAAGAGCACTACACAAAGGTTACTAATTTGTGAGGTTACCAAAAATACTAGTGGCAAGTAAAAAACCTCATTTCTTTCAATTAGTTATGTATCCTGCCTGGTGTTAATTAATTATATTTATGTTTATTAAAAATATCAGGAAGTGGATTTTAATTAATATATTGGTATGTTGTCCCAATAACAGGTTAATTCTGCTTGCCTGATGACCTCTGAAGCAATTAATTTTTAAGAAATGAGAATAGGAGTAGGTATTTAAGATAAGTCTTTTATCTAAGCATTTCTTCCATTTTTGACAACTCAAGGTAATAGCACCTTTTGACCATGAACTTTCTCTCTCAGATTTACCTCCTTCAATATTCTCTTGTAGGATATCCTTTCTCATCTCCAAAAGCAACCATGGACTTCTAAGAACGAGGAGAAGAGTGTCTTCTCTCTTGGAAAATAACTTTAATTTATTTGACTATTTGTTATCTCTGTGGAGGTGGAAGAGGACACTGATCTTCCGTAGTTGGAAATCTTTTTTTCTCTTTTTGCGCTTTATAATATTAATTAATCACCATGTTTTTCTTTTTTTAAAAACACAAAATTAATTCTAATGTTACTGGCTTGCTTATTCCACTTCAAAATGTCCTTTTCTCTGAATATCTCTTAATTTCTCTAATCTCATTCCTTTTTATTGTTTTCTCAGCTTTGCCAGTACATAACCCTATACATCATTGCTGTGTTCTGGTCCACTTTTAGCTGGCTATTTACCCTTCTTATGATATTTAATATAGGTAAAATCTCTGAAAGAGTGGGGTTACATAGAAGATTCAGCTGGTGTGGCAACTGGTGTGATTTGCTCTGCTTTGAGGTTTACAGTTCTCATTTTCTAATACATATCAGCCAGAAACTTTGTATTGCTTTGTATGAGATTTGCTGTAGGGGTGAATGTCTGTCAGGGAATGGAAGAAACCCTTCATGTAATACGCTTCGTCATTCATTTTCCTTCTCAATCAGAGTGTGTGGTATGTGTGTAGAACTGGATTCATGGCCTTTGCCTCTCTGTGAAGCCTTCTTTACCCTCCAGAGAGAGCTGGTACTTTCTTCTGGGCATCCTCTGTTCCTTGTATGTGTTTCTTATTACTCTCTTCCATGTCTTTTCTACTATTTGAGGTGAAGGATTTAACTTGGCATGCTAGTATCCCTAGGTACAGGGCCTGTAACATAAGGTACTTAAGAAATGTTTGTCGAATGATGGAGAGTGCTTAAATGTCCATTTCATATTTTGCCTCCTCCGAGATTATTTCTTTGTCCCTGCGGTGTCTAATATAATTCCAGGCATGTGGTAGATATACAGTAAATAGTTGTAGAGTGACTGAAATGAATGGATAAAGATTTTTTTTTTTAGTGAAGAATGCCAGGAAAATGGCCCTGGCAAAACGAAAGTTAGAATTTTCTTGTATTCCCCCACCTGTTTCAAAGCTAACCTGTGACTTTGAACAGAAACATTTTGTTTTTATTCTGTCTATGAAATGTGTATGATAATGCTTATTCACGTTGTGCTTTTTGGGAACTAGAACAATGTACCAAAAATAGAAGGTATTGTTTAATTAATGAGATGATTTGAATATGAGCAAGAACAGATCTGACATTACAATCCTCAAATAAAGCAACATGATCAGAAATTTCCCAGTTAAAAGCAAAAGCCATAATGTATTCAATTATGTGTGACACGGATCTTAAGCACTCTCATAACTGGGCTTACTCTTCAGAGCCTCATCTTTCAGCCCTTTTCTAGAGGTCATCCATTCCTGGGTAGGAGGAAGCACTGTTGTAATGCGGTTTCATATTTCACAGACAGGTTTGTCTACACTCACTGGATTTAAGGATTCCTAAATGGTTCTTCCTGTTTGCCGACTAATGGATTTACAGTGCACGCATTCTTGCACCCTGAATGAGCAAAAGAACAACAGCTTGACCTTTGAAACCAAGACATCCTTTACACAATATGAGAAATGACATTGCCAACTCTTCTGCTAGTTTAAGTTATTTGGCACAGACGACCGAAAGTCTGTCTTCTCTGGCAGCATAGTTCCATAGAGTTGCATAGTTTAAATTTGGTTCAAGTGGGTGATTCTTAAATTTCTGTCTCAATCCTCAATGGGCCACAGTGAGGACTCTTCATGTGTCCCTTTGGCAGCAGTACAAAAAGGACATTGTTCTGCAGCTCCATTGCTGAGGAATATCACTGTTATTTGAGGAGACAAAGCCTAAGGCTGTTTCTCCGCCACAAAGGAATACAGTAGATTCCTTTGTTTAAAAATGAATGTTGCCCTGGTCTCACTAGCTGCTTAAAACGACATCAAGAAGGGAGTTTGAAAGATTGAATTGCACCTTCTACACAGGTGTAATTAAATAGCTCTAAAAATATCCGTTTGGGCCAAATCAGGAGCAATGCTTGATTTGCAGCATTTGTTGCATGTCTTTGGAAAAGTACAGCTGCTTCTTTTCCAAGTTGTTAAGAAGAAAACAAGTCAAGGTATGTCCAGCTCATGATGGGACCTGTGACATCATTTCATGTGAGAAACAGCTCATGGGGGAGACTCCTCACATGACCATTTGGAACAGAAGCCTCTTAATGTTTGAGAGAAGCTTAAAGTGTCAGAGTGTCAGACAGAAGTTGCAAGAAGTATCCGTGTCCTTAGGTTTGGCTTCCACAGTTCTTTCCTTCCCTTCCCTTCCCTTCCCTTCCCTTCCCTTCCCTTTCCTCTTCTTTTCTTTCTCTCTTTCTTTCTCTCTCTCTTTCCTTATTTCTCTCTTTCTTTCTTTCTTTCTTAGATTTTATTTTAACCTCAAGTGTTTATGTGTACCTTTATTTGACCTTCCTCTTTTTTGATGTATAGTCAATACTTTTTTTTTTTTTAGGAGATACCAGGGATTGAACCCAAGAAGTTGTAGTACACGGGAAGCAGGTGCTCAACCACTGAGCTACATCCACTCCCCAATGAGTGCTGGTCTTTTTGTTTGTTTGTTTTGCTTTTTAGGAGGTACTGGGGATTGAACCTGGAATCTTGTACATGGGAAGCAAGTGCTTAACCACTTGAGCTACATCTGCTCCCCCACAGTGTTTCTTGAAAATGTAAATCAGCATTTAAAATTTTGGCAATTTGGTGATTTTGCGTGCCAATTCAGATTTCTTGCTTCTTTGAACATCTGTAGGACTGGCTGCCCTGGACCTACAGGTCTGTGTGGCAGCCATTGGCAGGAGCCAAGTCAGGCTGCTCCCATTAGATCAGGCTAACACTCTCCAGGTCACCAGGGTCCCCACCTCTTCCTATTGTCTCCCTGAGACTGAGGGCAGTGTCTGCTGCCATTAATTGTTAACTTTCCACTGTTCCTTTTTTTGTTATATAGGGAAACCTTGCTCTGTATTTATATCTCTCTCACATGTGGGAAACAAAGGAAGCCTTTTTGCTTACCCCCTGCTTCACTACTTTCATTACCTGCCTGCTCCCTCTGAATTTGGAACTCTGGTATAGGCCAGTCTGTAGTTTGCAGTATGGTAATTGTCGTGTACATTGGGATCCCAACTCCTGAAGAATTTTCAAATTTCCCCCAAATATTTTGAAGAACGGAAATTGTAGGTTAGCATAGACATTTTGTTTTGTCCTAACCAGAACTTACTGTTAATAATAGCTGGCATTTGTAAAGTCAGGCATTATACCATGTGTTTCCCACCATTGGATTCTAACAACCCTGTGAAGATGATGATGATGATGATCCCTAAGTAATCACTATGTGCCAGGCACTGCATTAACCACTTTACACATGCTATCTCATTTAATCTTCAATAACCAAATAAGCTATTATTCCCACATCCCAGTTAACAACTTATCTAAGGCCACATAGCTAAGGAGAGTTGGAGCAAAGGTTTGAAAGTAGGCAATCTGACCTCAGAACACAACAGTCTATCATTGTCTTTTAGGTATTCCTGTTGTTGCTATTCAAGTGAAGTAACATCACTTTGAGGAGTTAAGGTCATATACCAAGGTCACACAGCTCTGAAGTGGTAGATGTAGGATTAAAATGTAAGTCTAGTTACTCCAGATCTCATCCTTTATGCCAAACTGCATCTCTGGATTTTCAGAAAGTAATCTAAAATTAATTCTTACTAGGAAATATGGCATATTTTTAAATGGAGAATTTAAAAGAATTTCTCAAAAAAATGGAAAATACTCCGGGTCAATGGGTACCAATTAAGTTCCAAATAAATATAGACACTGAACCAGCCTGACAAGATAGGGAGGAGACGCACTTTGAACATTCCACTTCTGGGTATGTTGGGTGAGGATGTGTATTTGGAATTCAGCTTCTTAAGATGATACTCTGCTGAATAATATTATTTACTTCGCCTATAGAAATGTGGAGATATTTTGTGGTATTATTTTTCTGCTATGGTGAGTTACAGTGAAAATGGGTAATTTGTTGCTAAATGGTCTTGGAAATAAGATATATAATCTTAATTAATTAATGTCATTATTAATAATAATATCTAGCTACTAGATATTAAGTCCCTGCCATGTGTTTTCCATAAGTTATTGCTAATTCTTACATCACAATCACCCAGCCTGCTTGGGCTTATATCCCATTTCCAGATGAGGAAACTGAAGCTCAAAGAAGGTAATAAGTGACGTAAGAACACACACATCTATTAAATCATGAGGGAGTCATATTCTGGCCTTGAAGCCCATGCTTCTTCCACTGAACCATGCTGTTATTAATATATGTACACAAAATTATCACATTTATTCATTTACTATTCGTTCATTTTGTCTTCTGTAAAATGAACTAGTAATAGTATCTACTCTTGGACTTGTGAGAATTAAATTCCATAAACCACATAATGCACATAAAGCAGTTAGCCCTAGTTTGGCATATAGCAAATGCTCAATAAATGTAAGTTTTTGTACTGTATTGTGTTGGCCATGTGCCAGGACCTCGACCAGTTGCTGGGGAAACATGTGACTAGAATGCTATATTTTTCCTCAAAGGACTTAATATTATGCATAGGGGAAGAGAGGAGCACAGATTTTACAAATACTTTTACCAATAATTACAATGCAGACAGAGTGATAGTACACAGGGTCAGCTGGTCCACTCTCCTTGTGTAGGGGTAAGAAAGCCTTCACGCAGCTCTGATTATTTATGTTGTACAACCAGAGCCTTTCTTAAGGTACGGAAGACGTGATATTATAGAAAGGCCTTTATGCAAGTTAACTTAAAAAAAAATTGTTTTAGTTCTTTCTGAAATACACGTTAAACAAATTAGAACTATTCTACAAATAAAGCGTAAGTGCCGTTCAGCAAGGACTTGACTTAGTATGCTGCTGCTGGAGATAGAAAAAAAAGCAGAACCTGAGGTTCCCCTGGACCTCTGCAGTGGGCAGGAAGGGTGGGGAAAGGAAAGTCACCACTTATGAGGGAAATATATAAACATGTTCTCCACACCCAAAGTAAAGTCTTTGGCAGCTGTAGGGATCCCCGGCCTCTCTGCTTGCTCTCTACTTACGGAAGGAAGCCTGCCAGTTGGAATGCCCCACCCTCTATTTATACAGAGCTATGGGCAAATCTCTTTCAAGAGGGAGGCCTTCTGGGAAAACACACTTACATAACTTGGAGAGGCACCAGTGGCACCTATTTATACTAACTAGTTATTCATTTATAAATATGAACTATGATAAATCAGGAGAATTTTGAGAAAAGCCAGTTGTATGAAAGAAAAGGACCAAAATGAGCAGAGCAACCTGAGTCTAAAGGAAGAGAAACAATGTAGGAAATAAAAGATACTAAAAATAAAATTTGTATTAGTATCTTCAGAGGGATTCAAGAGGATACTGCATCTATAAGACAAGGATTGGCTGCTATAAAAATGAGCAACTAGGAACAAACTTTTTAAAAATGTAATCTAATTTTTTTTTTAAACAAAAATCAATAAAAGGGCAGAAAGTAGAATGAATATGGTTGAAGACTATATTAGTGATCTGGAATATAAAGTCAAGGAATTTCTTCCTGAAAATAGAACAAAAAGACAGAAAGATAAATGACTAGTTTGGAGGACAGTGCTAAGGAATTCAACATACTTTTTATAGGGGTTTCATTAGAGAGTAAACAGAAAGAATGGAGGGTGAAGAAATCATAAAAAATAAAATAGATGAAGGAAGACTTGGTTCTTTAGAATATAAATACTCACTGAATGCTAAGCTGGAAAAAGCGAAAAATAAAAGGAATACCCCTAGACCTATACTGATGAAATTTTATAACTTCAAGGTGAAAAAGAAAATCCTAGAAGTTTCCAGAGAGGAAGTTAGTAAACTGATGTTCTTTAAAGGGATGAGCATAATATTAATATTGTTATCAAACTTTTGAGTTGTTGGATATCCAAAGACAATGGAAGAGTACTTAAAAATTTTAAAATAATTTTGAACATATAATTCTATAAAAATCCAAACTATCATTCAGGTTTGAAACAAATGAGGTCAACATTTTCTGACCAATTGATATTGTGGAAATTTATATCTATGAATCTTTTCTGATAAAATATTTTAAGATTTACTCTAATCAGATGAAAAAAAATATTTAAGAAATAGGTCTACATAGGATAGGATACAAGAGAATAAGTACAAAAATAAGCCACAGCAGCGGATGTAGCTCAAGTGGTTGAGTGCCTGCTTCCACGTACGAGGTCCTGGGTTCGATTCCCAGTACCTCCTAAAAACAAAACAAACATAAGTGGATGTGGCTGAAGCAATTGGGCTCCTGTCTTCCATATGGGAGGTCCAGGGTTTGATTCCCAGGGCATCTTGGTGAAGGCAAGCTGGCCTGAGTGGAGAGCTGGCCCATGTGGAGAGGTGGCCTGTGCAGAAGAGCTGGCCCGTGCAGGAGTGCTGGCCCACACCGAGAACTGGCGCAGCAAGATGGTGCAACAGAAGGAGACACAGAGGAGAGACAATGGGGGATGCAGCAGACCAGGGAGCTGAGGTGGCAAGAGATTGAGCACCTTCCTCCTACTCCGGAGTGTCCTGGGATCGGCTCCTGGTGCCACCTAGAGAGAGGATAGGCAGACATAGAAGAACATGCAGCAGGTGGACACAGAGGGCAGACGGGGGATAAATGAATAAATCTTTAAAAAAAAACAAACCAAACAAACAAATGAAAACACCATCTCTCATGGGGGATCAGATGTAGCTCAGAGGTTGAGTGACTGCTTTAAAAAAAAATGCCAGTAAGCATTATAAGAAATAGTAATCATTTGGAACTGAAATTGCAGATAATTTCAATCAAATATTGAGTGTTTGGGAATCTTGTTTGGAGAAGTAAATTATAGATACTGATTAATTTTAATCATGGATACAAAGCAACTTTATATGTGTATATTTTTAATACCAGAGTATCTATTAAGAGAATAAAGGGTCTATAACTCCCCAATAATTGAAGGAAAAAATAAAGAAAAAAAATTTTTTTTTTTAGAAAATTTGATCAATCTATATAAAAACAAGAAAGCAAAAAGGAAGCAAAAAAACATAACAAATAGAAAATACAAAAAAGATGACAGTAATACATTAGTTATCATGATAAATAAGAATGAGTTAAATAAAAGCTTACATTCAAAGCTAGAAACTATCATGAATAGGTTGAAAACGATCACACAAATAAACCATCCAAGAATATGCTATCTATAAGAGGCATACCAAAGAAAGAACAAGTAAAAAACAGTCCAGGTAAAAATTATTATGGGCTCATTGGGAGTTAATGCTTAATTTTACAGAATTTCTGTTTGGGTAATAGATGGTGGTGATGATAACACAAAATTGTGAATATAATTAACAGGACTGAATCATATATTTGAAAGTGGTTAAAAGGGGAAAATTTAGGTTGAATATATGAACATATGTTACTAGAATTAAAAAATATAGGACAACACATAAAGAGTGAACCCTCGTGTAAATCATGGACTATACTCAATAGTACAATTATAATAATGTTTTTTCATCAAGTGTAGCAAAGGTACTACACTAATTCGAAGTGTTAATAATAGGGAGGGAGTGGTATATGGGAATGCTGTATTTCCTGTATGGTTTCTATGTAAACTTACAACTTAAGTTTGTGGAAAAAAAGTAAGTAAAATTTGAAAAAGTAAAGTAAAAAAAAAAAAAAAAGAGAAAGCAGAACTGTCAATTTAATATAAAACAAAATGGAATTTAGGACAAAACATCTTAAATGGGACAGAGAGCAATATTTCATACGTATCATAATATAATCCACCAAGAAATTATAATGGATATGAGTCTTTGTGTACCAAACAAAAAGCATTGGAATAAATAAACCAAATCTGTTGAAATTACAAGAAAAATTGACCAAAACAGAGTAAGAAGGGGAACTTATCTCAGAAATATCTGTTGAGATTTACGTGCTTTACTTTGAAAGCACAAAACTATTTGAGTTCTTTTACTTATTCCATTTAATTATCACTTATCTTTATATTAATTTTCTTATGCTGTTCTTTTCCAGCACTCTCCATAACAGCCTTTTCCAGGGTTGCCTTTCAAGGTACAAAGGTTCTAAAGAGTTGATTAGTTTTGTAGCTTCAAAGTGAAGCAGGTAAAGTTATCTTGCTAAATTGCTAAAGGCAGTTTTACTTTGATATCTCTTAGCTGAAGGCAATATATCAACAGATATTCTCTTCTCTCACTACTATGCCATCTAATCCTTGAGTAAGACTCCAGGAGTGTTGATTTCATGACATTCGTGGTTAAATGTAACCTTAATGACCATCTCATAATCTTTTCAGACCAAGGCATGCAGTTCAACACCCTAGGTACAGGTACCAGCTACCACTAGCTATCTGCCTTCAAACAAGTTACTTAACTTCTCTGGGTCTCAATTTTCTCATCTTTGTAATAAGGAAGCTACGGTATAACCAATAGTCCTTAAGGTCCTTTCCTCTAAAGTTTTATTTTTCTGTTGAATGATTTTTACTCATATTTTTATCTCTCCCTTTTCTAAGGCTCAATATTGACAGAAACATATCTGTGGTATATTTTATGGAATGTGAAAATTGGCTTTCTTGCTTCTTAAACGTGCCAGATCTTTGGAAGAAAATAATAGCAAAATATTTAGGGGAGTGGTAGTTGGTGTAGGTAATTAAGAGGACAGATGCTACACTTAGGTTTCTCAAGTTTATTGGGTATACTGTTTGGGTTTAGGTATAATCAGTGCTGAGTCCATACCTGGTGCTAAGCAATGTTTCTTCAGTGACTTGAGCTCTCTCCTTATAAATGTGGCTTCTTCCTTATTTAGCTGCATTAGAGGCACTAAAGAGAAAGAAGAGGTTGGAGAAGCAGCTCACTCAGATTGATGGCACACTTTCCACCATTGAGTTCCAGAGAGAAGCCTTGGAAAACTCACACACCAACACAGAGGTGTTAAGGAATATGGGCTTTGCAGCCAAAGCGATGAAAGCAGTTCATCAAAACATGTGAGTGACTTTGGTCTCCCTTCTGAGTCATAAATTCTCTCGATGTTAGAAATAGCCTTTGAAACTATATGATAATTATGGCAGGAATGAGTTTATTCATTTGAGCCTCTTTGATATGTTTGAATAGAATGTTCTTTCATGGAAAAATTAGAAATTATAGTGCCCCCTCTCTGCTCCCTCCCTCATAAAAAAAAGCTGAAGTGGGGAGTAGATGTAGCTCAAGGGGTTGAGTGCCTGCTTCCCATATATGAGGTCCCGGGTTCGATCTCCAGTACCTCCTAAAAAATTTTAAATAAATTAAAAAAGCTAAAGTGGCTTCAGAGAGACAATGAAAGACATTTTGCCCTTAATGTTTCCCAGACACCTCACTATTGTGTGAAACTCCACTTGTAAAACCTTCATTTCATAATTTTAGAAAGGCTTAAATTTAAATATCTGTGAGGGTGTTAGGAACAAACAGAATAGTTGTCAAACTTTGGCAGTATCAGAATCAGCTGGAGTGCTAATAAAGAACCCAGGAGGCTCATGATTCTTAAAAAGCAAGCTAGAGCCTGAGCCTTTTAGTTTTTCACCAAGTTACGCAGGTGATTCTGATATCAACTAATATTTGATAACCATGGACATAGAATAATAGTTATAAGCATGAATTTGAGTAAGCTTTTATGGATTATAATCCCAGCTTCACTGCTGAATGTTCCTTGGGAAAATTCAGTTCCTTTATCTGTAAATTCAGTTTGCTTATCTGTAAATTAGAGGTAAAATATAGTACTTACCTCATGTGGTTATTGTGAGATTGAAAGAGATTTTAGATGTAATGCACTTAACATAGTGGCTGACACTCAATAATCAATATTCATAGTGGTAATGGGACTGGTGGCAATTTGCTTTACATTCACATTGGGAAATAAATGCCTGGGACCTGGTTATTTCCTGAGACTAGACATGACAGTGGATTGTGGGCCAAAGGTGTCAAAAAGCTTTGAATGCCTGAAGGATGTGGAGAAGGTTCCATAAGACGGGACAAGGTTGAAAAACGGGGAGGCTATGGTCAGTGAAGACAACCTTGGCCAACTTTTCTTGCATTGATAATTCATCAACAATCAGATGCCATTTTAACAGCTTCAGAAAAATCATAAGCTCCATTATCAGAGTCAAAAATTCTCTAATGTAAACTGGACACTAAATTGTGTTACAAAATCCATAGCCTTTCTCTTCAGGTAGCTTAACAGCATCGGCCCATTGTGTTCCTTTTTGGGAAAATTCACTCCCAGGCCCAAGCTGCAGCAGCAGCAGCAGCTTTCTTATACTTCTTTTTATAAATATATTCATTGTATAATCATTATAAACACTACTCAGGGTTGGAAATAAGGGTTGGTAGGAGGATGGCAATGAATTCTTTCTGATTACCTCATAAAAATATATCAAAACACTCAGCTTTTGCCTGTATAGAGTCTAGGAAACTGACAAAAGATAAATTCCACTAGGAATCAAAATTTCAGTGTTTAGGTTACTTAATAATGAGGTAAATTGTCACTTCTCTTATTCTAGTTACTGGTTTGGCCTAGTTTCAGCACTGGAAGGATGAGTCAGAGACTTGATACTTATAAGCAGTTCAGATCCTAACATTTAGATGCTGTCAGCCTGGGCTGGTGTTTAGGGACCAGTGGGACTCAGGTGCTAGAAACTGTCCTCAAAGCAACTGCCCATTGGGGCCTGTGGCTACCTGGATTCCTTCGCTGCATTTGCTGATTCTTCTGAGCTCTTCAAGGCCTAAGCCTCTTCTCATTAGTAATCTTCCAGAACATCAGCAGCTGTGGGAAAGCCCTTAGGGAGCCAGGATCCCAGGGCTACTAGCATCCTAGAAAATAGAGCTCTAGTCCCTGGGTTTAGCTGTTATAAGACGCTGCTGTCAGATGGTGGCTCCTGAGGGCTACCATAGCTAACCAAGGTCGTGGTGGTGCTTCGTGCTCTGTGGCACCGTTTCCTGCAGAGTTGATACACAGCAACATATATTTAAATTTTGCCTCTCCCCTACTAGACAAAATTTCAAAATAAGTCCATAAATGTTGCTAATAATAAAATATTCTGATTTCTAGTGACTTCCAAATGTAGTGGCTATTATGTAATATTGAAAATATATGTCAATTTATGGGATTCTTGTGTTTTTTAAAGTTGATAACCATCAGTACTAGGAATTCTTGTTATCATACTGAACTAGCTAAGAGTTTACATTAAATTGACTCATTTTTCATACAGGATTATATCTAAATTCATAATTTTAAACTGAATTTCTGAAATGTTCAACAAAATATTATTTCTCAGGGATCTGAACAAAATAGATGATTTGATGCAAGATATCACAGAGCAACAGGATATCGCCCAAGAAATCTCAGAAGCATTTTCCCAAAGGGCTGGATTTGGCAATGACTTTGATGAGGTAAGTAGCACAATATATAAAGAGTCCAGAATATGTGTCTACTATAACGGGTACCTTCCCACCATATATAGCAGGCAGATTCCCTTCTTAATGATTTGAATAATAAAAGCTATTTGTTAGAAATGTACTTCTCTTAAGAGGAAAATAAAGTGTTGGTAGCTCTAATTTAAAGGAAAGATTAATATAGTTTGGCAAACAGCCTCCTAATTAAGTTTTCAGCTATTAAGGAAGAAGCAGCATGTGATTATGTAAAGTTAGTGACTTTTAATGCTTGAAACCTTAATAGTCCCATTATGAGGAATCGAGTGCTTGCACATCTGGGCAAAACAAAGCAGACTGTGTTACTCTGCAAGGAACAGACATATCATGCTCTGTAGCTGTTAAATTAGAGGTTAGGCTGCCTCTGCTTATTACTCGAACTATGAAACAAAATAAATGTGCAGTGGCATTATTAACAAACACATTCCATTTGGATTAATCAGTCTAATCATACAGACTGTAATTATAATGGTGGCATCTGCACTGTGAATTTCAATTGTTCTGCTCAAAGCACACACAAGTAGGACTAGTACACATTTTAAAACATTCCCAAATCTCAGATTAACATGGTAAAGAATCTGACTTCCTTTATGTATATGGTATTAAAAATGATACATCTGGGAAGCAGATGTGGCTCAAATGATTGGGCATCCATCTGCCATGTGCGGGGACCCGGGTTCGATCCCCAGGATCTCCTGGTAAAAAGGCGAACAGGTGAGCCATGTGTGGCAAGATGATGATGCAACAAGAGAGAGCTGCAGGGGAGAGTTAAGGCTAGGCGCCAGAACCAGGAACTGAGGTGGCACAAGTGACAGGGTGCCTCTCTCCCACATTGGAGGTCCCTAGGATCGAATCCCGATAAAGCCTGGAGGAGAAAAATGAGAAGAGAGGGCAAAGAAACAGACACAGAAGGTCACTCAGCGAATGGACACAGACAGCAAGTAGGGAGGGGGGGACGGGTGGAGAAGGAAAAAAAAAAACCCAAATACAATTAATAGGAAAATGAAATACTAATGATAGGTTTAAATATAAGAAATAAAATACATTAAAAAAATGATACATCTAACAAGTAAGACATGGTTCCATGGAGTTCTAGAAAATGAGAATTGAGTGTCAATAACTTTTTAAAATGGTGTATACCAGGAGTTGGCAAAATATGGCTTGTAGGCCAAATTCTTCCCAAAGCCTGCTTTTGTAGGGTCTATGAACTAAGAA
The DNA here is from genome assembly GCA_026826555.1 of Tolypeutes matacus. Lineage (NCBI taxonomy): Eukaryota > Metazoa > Chordata > Mammalia > Cingulata > Chlamyphoridae > Tolypeutes > Tolypeutes matacus. The sequence goes on from JAKSZT010054487.1 coordinate 29,876,959, forward strand.
TGGTTTTTACATTTTTGAATGGTTGTAGAAAACAACAACAAAGATTATGCAACAAAGAACCTATGTGGCCTGCAAAGCCTAAAATATAACTATCTGGACCTTTACAGAAAAATAAAATTGCCAACCCCCAGTGTAGACTAAGCAGCATTTAATGAGTGCCTTGTGACATGGTAGGGAGGGCTCTAGGCAGAGCAAGAGGACATCTGGGTTCTACCTTTATTACTAAGTTCTGTGTAAGTCCCTTTACTTTTCTAACCCTTAGTTTTCTCCTCTATAAAATGAAAATTACTGGGTCACTGGACTATCTCTATATTTCCTTAATTCTAAAATTCTTTTATCTGTGATTGATTATTTGGTACCCAAATGAGCTGATTATTCTGTTGTCATTGAATTTGCTAAAGAAAATATCAATATCTTCCCAATGCTGTTGATAACTATCAAGTGCTATTGGCAATTCTGGACACACATTCAGAGAAGGGCAGCCTTGTGTTCTGCCATTACTCTCTTTACTATGTTCTTAATTGTTTTGTGAAGAGAAGTAAGAGATCAGAGTAGTTGTTCTAATGTCATTTTATTCACACAGCCTGTGGAGAAGCATAAAGCATCATCTACACCAACCATGACATTTCCCATGGTCCAATGTCCATACACCAAAATGTTTTATTTCCTTTTTCACGAGGTGCATATAATAGCAATCCGACAATTTTTCAACTTGTTTTATGCCTGAGATCCACTGACTTGATCAAATGTTGTGGTTGGCCAAAGTGTCCCTTCTCTTGCTCCGTAGTATTATTACCTCATTTCAATGTAGGATAATTATTTGTTTATGTGCTCCTCTCCCACAGTTGAGTTGAAATTCTTTTTTTTTTTTTTTTTTACCGGGAGGTCCCAGGGATCGAACCCAGGTCCCTCCATATGGGAGATGGACGCCCAACCACTTGAGTCACATCCATCCCCCTGAGTTGAAATTCTTGAATGTAGGGACTGTTGATTCAACTTTGCCTCTCTTGCGCTGAGTTCAATACCTGTTTTATCTCAATAAATGTTTGTTGAGTGATGAATGAATGCGTAAATGAATAAATGAAGAATCTGCTTGGGTGAATAGAAGAGAGGCCCAGGTCTTCTCTATTCTTGATGACCTGAAAATGTCAATATTGACAAAGTTAGCCTTTGAGGGGGCTTGGACTCCACCTGAGGACTCATGGAATCAGTTAGGTCTTAAATATCTCAAGTCATCTCAGATCTGTCACAAGGTGATCTATATCCTTACAGTCTCAAATTAGTCTTGCCTCCCTTTGATTCTTGGGACAGAGAATAGATTAGCATTAACCCAGACTTTCTGAGATAATTGTAAAAAAAAGAAATACACTGCACTTACCTTGAGTTGTAGTTTTCTCAATCCAAACACACAATTTATATTGGCTTTGGTGCTATAACTAAGAACCATAGTATCTTTGATTTCTTTTACTTTCTATATACTGTTATTTATATTCCTGGTTTATTTTTTAATAGTATTAGCCCAAATAAAAATATTTATTTCTTCCAATTATCTTTTCAAAGTCATTGAGACTGTTTCACAAATTCTTAATTTTGAACAGGAGAAAAGCTATATTGGAAAAATGACAAACAAGGTGTAAATTCCCCCGAAACTGTGGAGGTTTTATATTCAGCTAGCACAAATTATTTGAATGACTGTTTACTGAAGTATTATAAGATTAACTACAACAAATTTGCAAACCCCAAAATATTCGTTTTTAATCACTGATCAATGTTGCAAAAAGACTTAGTTTCAAAAGAAATATTCCATTTCACTGGGTTCTCACATATCAATTGGGTAGCAGATGTTCTTGTTGTTATGTCTGAGGAAACCCACTTCTTGAAATGTTAACTCCATAATTCTTCCTTTCTCCTTTGTTCAGGATGAGTTGATGGCAGAACTTGAAGAATTAGAGCAGGAGGAATTAAATAAGAAGATGACAAATATTCGACTTCCAAATGTGCCTTCTTCTTCCCTCCCAGCACAGCCAGGTAGACTGCCAAGCATGTCCTCCACCGCACGTCGATCCCAAGCAGGTCTGTTATCCCACTCAACTACCTGTGGTCAGATAGCTGCCTAAAAGAATAGTCAGGCTCTTCACTTTAAGAACTTTTAAGATTTCATAAATATACATATTTTTAGTACCTAATTCATACTCATTTTCTATGCTGAAAGTATTAATCTTACCAATTACTAACTTTTATCCCTTTATCATCCAGCATCTTCTAGGAGGCCAGAAGATGATGATGATATCAAGCAATTGGCAGCTTGGGCTACTTAAATCAAAATGGAATTTTTTGACACCTAAATTAAAGAGATGTACATAAAGACATATAAAAAATTGCCAACTTTAGAAGTTAACAAAGACCCTGTTTTATCTTTCCACTGGATGAATAATTGTTAATCCTCATAAGTAAAAGATCAAAAAGGAGTGGTTTGTAATAAAATCAGGGATGGAAAGAATCAGAGATGGAAAACAGCTTCCTGGCCACATCTTGAAGGATCCTTCCAGACTGAGGGCAGAGGCCATGTCCACCTTCTGTATTCCAGTCTTGGCACATAGTGCGCAAAAAATATTTGTTGAAAGAAAACTAAATTCCACTAACAGAAGACATACAACAGTTTATAAACCATTGAAGAGTGATACGTTTGGGATTGCCGGGCAAAATAACTTCCTTTTCTAAATGAATGCAAGTTTGCTGTGTGAATTCATATCAGAAGAGAGGAAGGCCAAGGTAAATGTAACTGCACAGTGTCTCTTGTAGGGAAGTCTTGTGTGGATCTATACATCGTTTCGCTTGCGTTTTGCAGTTTAAAATCTTAAAGGAGCTTTAATTGACATTTAGTATGCCAATTAAGCTTGAAATGGGGCAATGGTTGCATTTCCCAAAATGTCTGAAAGCACAACAGCTTACACTGCTGCGTGAGAATCTCCTGGGTATAATTTAGCCACTTAGGGAGCTGCGTTAACACTTCCAGGCCATTATGGTGCTGTTATGGCTTCGGAGTAATAAATGTGTGGGTGTTCATTCTTTTCTGTTTTGTCCTCTTGTGTACCTTTATTTATGCTTTATAGCATATTCCTTGTAAATACATATAAATACAGTCAATTAAAAGTATATCTTGAATAAAATTTTGACATAATTATTTTTAATTAAAATAAATTACAAAAATATGTATGCATTGCCCAAAATTTATTGTGCACCATATAATGACAAGTATTATTATATAAAATGTTATAATAGTCCCTACATTTGCTTAGCAACATAGTAGAATAGAGAGCGCTGGACCTGCAGGTAGAAGTCCTAGATTTTTGTCCCTGCTCTGCTACTAACATCTTGTGACTTAGGCATGTCACAAACTCTTTGAGCCTTTGTTTCTTCATTGGGAAATCTGAGTGTTGGACTTGATGATCTCAAATGGGTCCATTCTGCCACAGGCCTTTTGTATATGCCATTCTCCTTGGCAATATTCCCACCATCCACAATATAGATAACAGAGTTATTTATTCCTTAAATCTTAATACAGGTGTCTCTTCTTTTGGGAAATGTTTCCTTGATTGCCTAGACTAATTTAGTACTCCCTGTTATATGTTTTCATAGCACTTTGCTTTCCTTCATCACTTATCATTTATAATTATATATTTACTTGAACGATTACTTAATTATTGTTGATCTTCCTGGCTAGACTGTGTTAACCATGACAGCAGGGACTTTATCTCTTTTAGCTCAATAGTGTATGCCCAGCACTCAGCACAGTTTCCCCTATATAGTAGGCGTTCAATAAATATGTGTTAAATGAATGCCTATTACATTTTTATATCTTTTGGTCCATGATGGAACAGCAGGAACCAGGTTTACCTACCTACCTTCAAATAACTAGAACACTGGGCAAAATATATGAAACAGTTTCAAGACATTGGGTAACAGGCAACAGGCAACAATGGACTGTGATTCCTGAGAGAAGTAAGACTTTCTAATATCACAGCTTACTGCTTTCTCAGGGAAGAAGAACCCAAACAGAGCCTGGCAGTCTTTCTGAGTTGAGAAAAATTTGTGGGGAAGAATCTGAAAGGGAGAGAGTTGCACAGAGAGAGAACTCTGGAGATCTGTAGAAGAATCCCTTCAAATCTTTCACTGAGAGCTGATCTGCCTATGTGTATGAGGCAGAACCACGGCAAAGAAGTAGGCAGAAATATCCCCAGAGCTCAATCAGGGCCAAAAAATAGTTTGTTTCCCACCAGCCTGCGTGGAAACACCTAATACATGGGAATTGGGTTGAGTCCTCAGAAGGGCATTGCTTGAGTAGTGGGGTCAAATTAGCTAAGACTAAAGTCCTGTACCTACCCTAAAAAGCTTAACAGCAAGCCTCAAAAGGATCAAATGATTTCAAGAAACTTAACTGTATCTCAGAACAAAGCCTCCCAATATTTAAAGGAAAATAAAAACAAATAAGCAACAAAAACAAAAACAACAAAACTCTAGAACCCAACAGCATAAAATTAATCATATGTCATCCAAAAAAAACTTTCCAGGTATAAAAGGAAGCAGAAAAATACCATAACCAGTAGAAAAATCAATCAATAGATATTAAATTAGAAATAATATAAGTGATAGAAGATAGAATGTTAAAATAGCTATTATAAATATAGTCCATATATTCATTAAAGAAGCAGGAAAATACTATAACCAGTAGAAAAATCAATCAATAGACATTAAATTAGAAATAATATGAATGATAAAAGATAGAATGTTAAAACAGCTATTATAAATACAGTCCATATGTTCATTAAACAGCTATAAAATATACTCCATATATTCAAGAAAGTAGAAGAAAGCATGTTTATGTTGAAGAGAGAAATGGGCCATACAAAAAAGACCCACAATGAAATCCTGGAGATGAAAAATTCATGATCTGAAATGAAAAATACAGAATACAGTGGATGGGACCGAAAGCAGAGCAGAAGAAAAGACTGGAAAACTTGAAGTCATAGCAATAGAAACTATCCTAAATAAAACGCTGAGACAAAAAAGACTGGAAAAAAGTCAACAGAGTAAGAGTATGCTATGGGACTATATTAAGCAGCCCAACACGCAGGCATTTGCAGTCCTAGAATGGTGGTGGTGGGCTAGTGGGTGGGTGTAGGGACTTAGGGGAGGAAACAGGACAGAAAAAAAAAATTGAAGAAATAATAGCCCAAATTCTCTGAATTTGATGAAACCATAAACCCACAGTTCAATGACTCTCAACAAACCTCAAGCAGAAATTCTTCTATATCTTTCAATAACAAAAGTCATTGTGGAATGGTAAAATGTAAAACCTTGTGAGTGAGGTTGGAAAGATGTGTGAACATCTCCTCTGCCCTAGTTAAATATACATCCCTAGCTGGTTTGACTGGAACCACATGGTCCAAATGTTGTTCATTAGCCACATGAAAAGAATGCTGAAATGTGTCTAATGTAATTGAAGAAATGAATTTTTAATTTCATTTAATTTTAACTAATTTAAATTTGCTTGATCTAATTATTAGAAAACTTTAAGTATGTTTGAATTAACTTGGGTAGGTGAATCTACTTTTTCAACTGAAAATTTATGATATCTATAAACAGACCAAGTATTTCTGATAGAAATTTGTATCTGAATTGAGATGTGCTTCAAGTGTAAAATACACATGAGATTCAAAGACATAGTATGAAAAAAAACAATGTAAAATATCCCATTAAATAAATTTATTTCACCTTTTTTTTTTTTTTTAATATGATGACTAGGAAATTTAAAATTACTTATGTGGCTTACATTAAATTTCTGTGGGTTAGTGCTGGGCAAGAACAGCTCCTCACTATCAATGATTTGAAGTACTAAAATATTAAAGAATCAAATATAAAAGAAATTCCTGCATAAAGTCACTCTAAAACAAAATTAAACACTTTGAAATAAAATCATGATGCTGTCCCTCTGTTGACAGTTGGTAAGGAATGCAAAAAATGAGAGAAACTTTGAAAAAGTAAATCATCCTTATGTTGAGGAGGTATTAAAAAGAATAAAACTATTAATAAGATGTCTAGATGTTTCCAGCAAGGCATCCTAAGAATGAGCAAACTTCTGTTTGGAAGTTATAAATTCTGGATGCTTGCTAAAAATGTCTGATTACTTTACAGTAGTGGGTAGTGCTGGATATCTAGTCTATTGATGTTCTGTATTTTTAAATCCAATGTTCTTCTCCAATGTATCAGTTTTTTTTTGTTGTTGTTGTTTTTTGTTTTCTTTTTGGTTGTAGGGAACATATTCAAGCTAACTTAAGAGACAAACTTTGGAAGTGATTTGGATAGCTCCCAGAGTCAAAGAAATGTTTAACATGCAAATCTTAGGAAGGACAAAAACTAGGAAGACTCGAGCTTAGTGCAGCTAGGTATAAGGAACTCCTTCTGTGGTAGCCAAATGTGCAGAAAAGTGAACTACTAACTATTTTGAGCAAGTTGTTTGCTCAAATTCCAGAGCCATAGCATTGGACCGGCTTACCTTGGCTCACATGACCACCTCTGGCTCAGCTAACTGGACCCTCAATGAGCTGAGAGGCAAGAAATGAGGCTTACTAAATTAAAAACAATGTGCTCCTACCAGAGGATGGGGTGATGTATGTTGGCCACCTAAAAACAGTAGATATCCACTTGACAACTAAGAATAATTAAATCTGAACAACAGCATTTTCCTATTCTTGGCAAACACTGAGGCTGAGCACTGACTTAGTAAGTGGAAATTGAAGTAGCAAATAGTTTATATACCACAATAGCATATGTCTTACTAAACAAATTGGGTAATGTGTCAGAGTTATCAATCCTAGCAAGAAGAAAAGAAGAAACGGAAAAACCCAAAGAAGCCAGGACTAATAAGGATATCTTTGTACCATTGTGTTACAGCCCTATGATGAAATGTTAGTCAATTTTTTATTTTAGCTCTCCACTTTCTTTCTCCCATATTCTTAATTTAAGACAGGTATTAACTTTTCCATTGGAGAAAGTGTTTCTAAAAATAGCTAAAATCCTCCTCCAACTTCAAATTCACTTTGCTATCATTTATTTCTCAGTGTACCAGAATTTTTATTGCATTATATACAAGACATTTGAGCTATTTTTCAGAAGAAAGAGATTAGTATACATTTAAAATACAAACAGGGAAAGCAAAAGAATTGTTATTTAGAAGAGAGATGGAAAGGTCTGAACAAGTAGGAAATGCCTTAGATTATGAATGATTCTCCTGACATTTCTGGTATTTGCAGGCTATAGAAAGTGAAATATATGCTATTATTTATGTTAGGAAGATTTGGTGTTACTTTTTAGCAGCCAGAAAAAAACTCCTATTTAGGCTTCTCTGTGGGGCACTGAAAGTGTGACATGTATGTGGTTAATTATTTCAATGATATATAATCCATGTTATATGTGTGTGTAGATTATATATACTTGATACAAATTATATACTCACCATATTAATATAATATGTGTGTACTACACTCTTTTTTTTCTTTTGAGGTACCAGGGCCAGGGACTGAACCCAGTACCTCATATGTGGGAAGTCAGCACTTAACCACTGAGCCACATCGGCTCTCCTGAGTTGTTGTTTTCATTTGTTTTTGTTTGTTTTGTTTTTAGGAGGCACCGGGAACCGAACCCGGGACCTCCCATGTGGGAAGCAGGTGCTCAACCACTCCAAATCAGCTCCCTGCACTCTTTTGAAAGTCTGCTGCTATTTGCCCTCCTTTACATTTCTGTATTTCATTAATCCCAACCCTTGCTTTTCTTTCTCTGTTTATAACTCAGTCTTCTTCCTGCCTTATATATGTGAATCTTTGTCACATTTTTATGATTCAGTTGATTTCTCTTTTCTTCTATACTCTTCATAAATCTCAATTTCAACTGTAGCTTCAACTATCACTTCTAAGAGAATGACTAGAGTTCATATAAAAATTCATTCTTTCAACCTATATTTATTAAATACTTCTTATATCCTGAGCTCGCAGCGAAGTATGGGGATTAAAGTTTAATAAGACATGGTGCCAATCTTCATGTCTATTTCTAACCATGGCCTCTATCATAATTACCAGCCAACTAGAAGTTAGAAGTTTCTTCCAGTTTTTCTGCCATCTTTAACAATATTTTTGTCTTAAAGTCTATTTTGTTTAATATTAGCATAGACACTCCAGCTCACTCTTCACTGCTGTTTGCATGGAATATCTTTTTCTATTCTTTTACTTTCTACCTATTTGTGTCTTTGAATCTAAGGTGAGACTCTTAAAGACATTGTACACTTGGACCATTTTTTATCCATTTGCCAATCTATGCCTATTAATTGGAGAGTTTAATTCACTTACATCGAATGTGATTATTATATCTTCCATTTTGCTATCTGCTTTCCATATGTCTTATGTCTTTACTTTCCTCAATTCCTTCATTACTATCTTCTTTAGTGTTAGATAGATATTTTCTAGTGTACTATTTTAATTCCCTTGTTTCTTTTACTATATATTTGAGTTGTTTTCTTAGTGGTTGTTCTGGGGATTATAATTATATATAATTATAACAATCTAGTTCTGATTAATACCAACTTTATATCAATAGTATTCAAAGCTTTGCTCCTGTATAGCTCCATTCTCTCATGATATTATTATCACAAATTACATCTTTCATACATTGTGTGACAATCAACATAGATTTATAGTTATTGCTTTACGCACTTTATTTTAAATTGAATAGGAAAAAAGAAGAGTTATAAACAAAAAATTCATTGATACTATCTTTTATATTTCTCTATCTAGTTACATTTATTGGTATTCTTCATTTCTTCATTTGAATTTGAGTTACTGTCTAGTGTCCTTTCATTTCAGCCTTAAGGAACCCATTTAATATTTCTGGTAGGGCAGATCTGCTAGCAATGAACTCTCAGTTTTTGTTTATCTGGATTGTCTTAATTTCTCCTTCATTTTTGAACTATTGTTTTACTGGATATAGTATTCTTGGTTGGGAGAATTTTTCTTTCAGCAATTTGAATATGTCACTCCAGTGCCTTCTGGCCTCTATGGCTTCTGATAATAAACTAGCTGCTAATCTTATTAGGATATCTTATTCATGCAAATCACTACTCTCTTGCTGATTTCAAAATTGTCTTGGCCTTTGTCTTTTTACCATTTGATTATATGCCTCAGGGTAGGTCTCTTTGAGTTTATCCTATTTGGAGTTCATTGAACCTTTTAGATGTATATATTAATGTTCTCATGATATTTTGGAAGTTTTTGGCCATTATTTCTTCAAATATTCTTTCCTCCCCCTTTTCTCTCATCATATTCTGGAACTCCCATTGTTTGTGTGTTGGTACAATTGACTGTGTAACACAGGTGTCTGAGGCTCTGTTGATTTTACTTCATTCTTTTTTCTTTCTGTTCTTTAGACAGGATAATCTCAATTGACAACTTCAAGTACACTGATTGTTCCTTCTGCCTGTTCAAATCTGTTATTGAGCGCTTTTAATGAATTTTTTCATTTCAATTATTGTACTTTTCAACTTCAGAATTTCTATTAGGTACCTTTTTATATTTCTTTTTCCTTATTGATATTCTCTATTTGGAGAGACATCATACTCATGCTTCCATTTAGCACTTTAGACATGTTTTCCTTTAGTTCTTTGAACATATTTAAAATAGCTTATTTAAAGTCTTGGTCTACTAAGTTCAACCTTTGGACATTTTCAGGGACAGTTTCTATTCATCACTTTTTAAAAGAAATACTGTGTATGGACCATACTTTCTTGTCTTTTATTTATTTATTTTTGAATGCCCCATAATTCTTGGAAACTGGACATTTTGTATATTGTAATGTAACAGCTCTGGAAATCAGATATTATTCCCTCCCCAGGGTTTTTTTTATGGTTGCTGTTTTAGTTTTGATTTATTTGTTTAGTGACTTTTCTGAATTCTATAAAGTCTTTATTCATTATTTTGTGTAGCCATGTAAATATCTGTTCTATTAGTTAAATGGTCAGCTAATGATTGGGCAAAGATTTTCTTAAACACCTGGAATTAAAAAAATATCCCAGTACTTGCAAAGGGGTTCTGTGTGTTTTTTGAGGCTCATCTTCCACACTCAGCCAGGAAGTTTACAATGCTGCCTTAACTTTCACTTCCTGCTTGCGCAGAGCCTCAAGGTCAGCCAAAGGTAAAAGTTCACAGCTCTGGACAAATACATGGCCTTCTAGATTCCTAGAAACATGTCAGAGCTTTTTAAAGCCCTTATTCCCAGTGCATCTTACTCTCAAGTCTCTTCCCAAACTTTTTGGTTGGTCTATTTTGTCCCAACTCTTATCCATTGTCTCAGGCAGCAGTACTAAAACATTTGCCTGTAAATGCTTTTAACAAACACTTCTAGGTATTGGTTTTAGCAGAAGACAAGTTCAAGTCAGGAGAGATAAAGACAAGGCTTTTGGGAGGTCTCCAGAGAGCCACTAGACAGAAAAACTAAGGACAATTTGCAAATGAGGTTCATTCGACTCCCTCCTGTTTTGGTACTAGGAATGTGGGCTGTTATTTTCAAGGCTATTTCTGAGCTGGGGAGTGGGAAATGGGACTAGGATAAGTTAAAATGCCACAAAACTAGCTGTTCTTATTTACTAATTCAGCCATTTTTCTTTAATAAGCACTCCTGAGTGGCTGCTTTTGGTTAGTTTCCAGAGTTCCAAAAAAGTTCAACTGTTAGCTTTTTAGTGCTTTTATAGAGGGGCAGTCTTTTGGAGTTCCTCATTTCACCATATTCTCTGACATCACTCACTATCAACATCTTTAAATCCTTAGATATTATATTTTGCTAAATTTTACTCCTACTGAACCTATTTCTATTAATTGTATCATCATCCTTACATTCATCACCAAAACACGGATTCCTTTCTCTTCTCCACTCTCCATGCACATACATATTAATTATAACATATTAATTGAGTGCCTGCTGCAAAGCAGGAATTGGGTCAGTGTTCAGGCTAAAAGGAGGCATGTAGTGTAATGGATAAAAACTCAGACTGTGCAGCCAGGCAGTCCTATATTTAAATCATAGAACTATCACTTACTAGCTGTGTGACTCTAGACAAATGTCTTAATCTTTCAGGGGATTGCCTTAGATAGAGAACAAGGACTTTCACAAGGGATATAGTCCATGAGGGAAAGTGAAGGAGAAGGGAGGGATGAAAAGGCAGAATGGTAGTAAGAGAGCAGTGGAGAGATTTTTAGTAGCTTCCGTGAGTAGGGAGAAGTGATGTCTAAAGCAGATTAAATGAGGGTTTCTCTATAAAGCAGTATATAAGTCTTTTTCTCTGTACCTTTTAGTAATCCATAATAACAGTCTATATGACTCTTTAACGTTTCAGTCAGGCTAGTTTCCTTGAATATGACCTATGCAAAGTCTGTACTATGTGGGAAATAAGGCTTATATTTGGTTTATACATTCCTCAATTCATTCATCTGTTCATGTTGTCCTTCACCAAGGACAACTTGATGACAGGCAATGTGGTGAATTCAGACAAGAGACAGTTCTTGCTCTTGGGTACGTCACAATCTAGCTGTGTAATCCTGGGCAAGTTTCTTAATTTCTCTGAGGCTCTAATTCTTTAATGGTATAATAGGAGATATTATTGTTGCCCTCACTGGATTGTCACAAGAGGTAAGTGGGAGTATGTATGTAAAGCTAGTCCAGTATCTTGTACAAATCTAATACCTAATAAGTGCTTCCTTCTTGCTTTTAGTCTATCCTCAAAGCCACAGAGGCACTTTAAGAAGCAATTATCACCAACTGTCAAGTACTATCTATATGCCAACTGAGTGCAAAGCGTCTTATGCAATATTTCATTTGTTCCCAAAACATGGATATGAAGTAGGTATTAATATAATAAGTATTAATGTAAGTACCTATTAATAGTACAGTTGAATCCAGATCTCCTTGGGTCCAAAACCTATATCCTTAATCATTTTCCCATGTCTTTTCTTGTACTAGTGCTTCCCTCACAAATACTGGCATAAAATCCTTAAGGAAAAAGAACCAGACCTGTAAAACCTCAGAAAGAACCTTTCCTTTCCTTTCTACCTAGTCTGTAGAGGGCAGCAGAGAGCCAGCAGGACAGGCTTTGCAGCAAATATGAATGTCAAAGGAGTGTTTCAGAAAGTAAATTTACACCCTACTAGTATTTGTCCTAGAAAGTTATCTTATTAGACAGGGTTTTTAAGGAGAGCATTCCTCCCTTTTGCAAAGAAAGACGGCAAACCCCAGCCAAAAAGAATATTAAGACAATAACTGCTCAAATATTGGTAAAGAGTGCTCCCCTTTGTTCCCATTTGAAAGATTGTTCTCCTGTAGCTTAATTCTTAGTCAAGATCTAAGAAATCAAGATCATATTTTAAAACTAAGGTTTAATGGAATTGGAACTCTGGTTTCTTTCCTGAGATGGTTGATGGCAGAATCTATAGCACTCTGCCATATTGAAAGGCTTCAGATGCCTGCATCACTCGAAGTTACCCAGTGAAGACTTCAAAGTGTAAGGATTTTAAACCTGTGACATGGACAGTCCAAAAGATCCAGAGTCATTATGTGCTTGTGAGCTCCTTTGCTCTTCTTTTTTTAAAATGATTTTTTTGATGGCTTTAAAGGTAATTAGTTAAATAACATAAGACTTGCATCAGGGTTATGTTTAAAGAGTAGAAACATAATTGCTAAAATTTTGGATTTCTGAAAATATGAATAAAACAATCAAGGAAACGTTTGTATACTGTTTGAAATAATCAAAATATGCCATTTACTGAGTTGATCCTAAAATCATGAGCTTTTTAAATATAGTTTTCCTGCCTCTTCTTGACAATAGACTAGATTGTGAGGTTCTTGAGGGCAAGGACCATAAACAAACCAAACCAACCAACCAACCAACTACCATCACAAATAAAAACAAAACAGGAAAAGGGTGAACTGACAAATATTTATTGAGTACCCATGCTATGTGTAGTACCAGGTATATAAACATAAGCAAGAGCAAGCTTGTTTTTTAATAGGAGGTAGAGTAATCTAGTGGGTTGAGTACAGCTGCAGATTTAGACTGATTCAATACATATTCGCTCTATCATTTTCTAGTGGTGCAATGTTACAGGTTGGGTTCCCTGGGAAGAAGACTGAGATGAAGAAGAGTTTGCAGGAGAGCTTTTGGCATGAAAGATAGAGAAGGAAGCAAGATTAGTTAGAGGGAGAAGTTGAGCTACAATACAATTTCAAAGGTGACCTTACCTGACCCCATGGGATGCTCTTAAGTGATGTCCTAAGTTGAGTGGATCCCCCATGTGAATCAGTCATTGAATATGGTTGCTCTGGAAGAAGGGCATAGCTATAGGTGAAAAGTACCACAGACAGCATTCCAAGAAGATCTAAGATTCACCACAGTGATCTTAGATAATTTGTTTAACTTTGTTGACCCTCATTTTCTTCATTTGCTAAATAGGTATAAAAAAGGATCTTCATAGGGCCAATATGAGGATGAAATATAAGAATACATATAACAGTCTTATTCTAGTGCCTGGTACATAGAAAGAAATCACAAAGTGTTGTCTGTTATCTTGTTGTCCACAGCTTCTCCAAAAATACAGCAATTATCCTGTAAGGCATTAGGTTTTAAAAAATGAATAACCATTCTTGACTTTGAGGACTCTAGTTGGGGGAGATTCAGACACGAAAAAAGACAATGCCGTGCAATGTGATAAGTGTTTCAATGGTGCATAGGAGTCCATAGGTTGGCTTCTTGGAGGACATGTGTCCTGAGTTGAATACTAAAGAAATTAGCCTGAAGAAGTGGGGAACAATAGTTAAGGCAGGGAGGTGTGAAATGAAATTCTGGGGTCTGGGATGGTTGGAACATTAGGAATAAGACGGAAAAATGAGGGAGAGATGAGGCTGGAGACATGCTACGAGCCAGATGATGAAGACCATGAATGTTCTGGCATAGGAGTTTGGATTTTTGCTGAAGGCATTGGACAGTCAGTGAAATATTACATGGGGATGTGATGTTATCGATACTCATTTTAGAAATTTGAATCCATCACAGAAATGGAGAATGGATTGGAGAAGGGCAAACTAGATACAAGGAGACCCAGTGAGAGCCTGTTGTAGTCATCATGGCAAAGATGACAAGAGAAGGAACTGAGAGAATAGCAATGGGTTTGGATGTGTGTGTGTGTGGGGGGGGGGCAGGGAACAGGTGAGGGAGGGACCATAGATGCCCCCTAATTTCTGGATTGGATAGCTCAGCATGTGGTGGTGACATTCTGTATGAGATGAGGGATATTGGGAAAAGTAGACATGGGTGAGAGGAACAAGATCTGTTCAGTTTTGGACATCAAAGTTGAGGCATCTAGTGCAGGTGATTATTCCAGGCTGGAGCACATAAGGGAAATCTGAAGAAGAGTTAAGAGTTTGGAGTTATCAAATTATGGGCTGTAGAGAAAGAAAGTAGAGTGGAAGAGGATTGGGAAACATCTGGATAATGGAAATTGCAACTGAGGAGGAGAAATTGGAGAAATAGTAGAAAATCCAGGAGACCCAGCATCAATGATATGTTTGACAATATGGAAACATGTCCCATTTCCCAGCCAGTCAAGTTGCAGCTTTCCATCTCTTAAATTCATTGAAAAAAGTCACTCCTTCAGGATATCAAACTCCCGTTGAAAAGTGAAGTTGTAGAGGAAATTATGAATTTTATTTTTTCAAAAAGCATGTTTTTAGAGAACTTAGCTAAAGTAAAAAATAGAATTAAAAAAATAACAAAAGTGTCCAAAAAGGAATGTGGGAAAACAAAAAGGGTAATATAGGGAAATTAAAAGCTACTAGAAACAGATGCATTTCAACATTGTCTAGTTTGGCAGCCTAGTGAAAAATAGGTAAAATGACAGAAATGAATAAATTGAAAATTTTATTAAAATTAAAAAACGGCTGATAATGCCTTTTAGCATTTGTTATAAAAATGCTAAGGCAAGAGACAACATCATGTGAGTTTCATATTTCCTATCTTGTTAAGATAAAGAGAAAAAATCACCAAAATATTCTACACAAAGGAAATAAATTCCTACTGAGACTATTAGAGACCTAGATGGGACGAATAACCTGATTTGGGTAGCACACTTTTTTGGATGAGACGGTCACTAGAGATAAATCTCCTTGGGATATATTTCATTTAGGTCAAACACATAAAACAGCAGCCCATTACTGGACTTTGGGATTTTTAATTTGTAACATTCCGAACATTTCCCTTGGTAGGTTTTTCTCTACAGTAGATGTTATTAAGTGCTCCCACTCGTTCCCACTAGACGGCACTCTAAGCTCATCAAAAAATGCTAGTATTATGCACCACCTAAAATCTGCTGGAGGCAGCTTCAATTGTGGGAAATTGATAACAGTTTGGATTTTATTGATTGAAATTTTAGAATTGAAAATGATTCTTTATATAAAAGGTAGGCAACAAGGCAGGCCATATGGCTTAACTGAGCCTGTAAAGATGCAGTTATTGGAAACCTTGCTTTTGCTTCATTTCACTCTCACATGCATCTTTTCAGACCAGTAAGGCAAAGCTGCTAGTGAACAATAGGGTGCAGTGAAACACGGGGTGACCAGTGTGTGGTCTTCCCCAAAACAGGTGGTCTGGGACTCTGCTAAGTGGGAGATGCCTTGTTCTACTGTGTAGGCTCCTGCTTCTCGAGGAATTTATAAGGCCCAGCAATCTTGCTCAGCAATGCACAAGATAATAGATGTAACTTCAATAAGGAGCCTCAAAGGGAACCAATTTTCACTTCTTACTGGGAAAGGGGAAGCAGGGCTGCTTGATTGTTGCAATAACTGTGGGGCATATATTCCAGTTAAATTAAGAGGATATGCTCTCCTTACTTACGATGTTCTCTGTGTTTTATTAAGACTTTCACATTCTTCATAGCATTTGATCCTCACAGGACTTCTCTGAGATAACTATTATTGTCTCCATTTTTCATAAATGAGAAAATGGAAGCCTAGAAAGCTTCACATTGGCTTGTGAGTGGCAGTGTAGGAACTGAGTGGTGTATTAGTTTTTGATTGCTGCTCTAACAAATTATCACAAATGTAATGGCTTAAAATGACACAAATTATTACCTTACAGTCCTGTAGGTCAGAAGTCCATCAGGGGTCTTGTAGAGTTTCATATGGTTTATGAATTCCAAAAATAGCTATTGGATTATGTTTGTAAACTGGTCTGTACCTGGGCATGATTAAATTATGATTAGGACTTTGATTGGGCCACGTCAGTAGGACGTTAAGTCTCTGCCTCCTTGGTGGACGGGGACTCACAGATAAAACTACACAGCAGAAGAGAGGAGTTAGTTGGAGTTTGATGTTGGAATTCTGACTGAGTTTTGAGCTGGAGCCCTGGGAAGTAAGCACACAGAGGAGCTTGGTCATAAGGAAGGAGAGAAGGCCCCAGCAAAAGAGATGAGTTGTTCACCTGATAGTCTACAGCTGGCCTTGTGGAGCAACGCAAAGCCTAGAGAGCCTCACAGTCTACAGTTGGTCGTGGAGATAGCAGAGCTGCTGAGCCCGGAAAGAAGCAAGACCCGGGAAGAGAGGAACCCAGGAAGCCTGAACCCTCACAGACATTAGCAGCCATCTTGCTCCAATATGTGGCAATCAACTTTGGTGAGGGAAGTAACTTATGCTTTATGGCCTGGTAACTGTGGGCTTCTACTCCAAATAAATACCCTTTATAAAGGCCAACCAATTTCTGGTATTTTGTATCACACCCCTTTGGCTGACTAATACAGGTCTCAATGAGCTAAAATCAAGGTGATCATAGAGCTGTGTTCCCTAAGGAAGAAACTGTTTCCTTGCCTTTTCCAGCTTCTGGAGAGCTCTGCATTCCTTGACTCATGGCCCCTTCCCTCATCTTCAAAATCAACACATGGCACATGGTGAGATTTTCCTATTTCACTCTTATCACAGCCAGGAAATGTTTTCAGCTTTTAAGGACCCGTGAGATTAAATGAGTAATCTATGATAATCTTCCCATCTCAAGTCATTTAATTTCATTAAATTTGCAAAGTCCCTTTTGCCTGGTAAAATAGTATATTCACAAGTTCCAGGGATTAGGATGTAGACATCTTTGGGAAGTCATTCTGCTTACCATAAGCAAGAAGTTTAACTGGACTGTTGCAGTCTGTTTAGGAGGGTGTGATTCTGTTTGATATTTTGATTTTACATAAAAATGGAGATAAGAGAAAAGCTTTATTTAATAACTGAAGCATCTAAGCAACCTATTTGGTAACTTCTAGAAGCCTGGCTAAGCAAGATTATACAAGATTCATTTGTTAAACTCCTACTGTGTCCCAGACATATTAGGTGATGGGCATGCAAAGGTAAAAAGATATGGTCTTCTCTCACACTATAGTAAAGGGAATTATAAAACAATTAAGTGTAATGAAGTAGTATCAGTGCTATTAGAGAAACCTGCACTAAAGGTTATGTTGAGAGAGAGGCTTAATTTTCCCATAGGGCCATTTGAAAACTATAAAAGTTTAAAACTTATAATCTACATATTTTAAACTAGCTATCTACTCACTGTGCTCATTTAACTTCTCACTTGTTGTTCCTGCGACAAAGAGGAATAAAACCTTCCCTAGAACTTGCTTAACCACATTAACTATCATAACCTTTGGCACTAGATTTCTATTCTGATGACTGAGGTCTATTTTGCCCAAAATTTTGGACGAATCTCTGCAGATTGATAAGAAGGGGAAAGTTTACCTTGTTTGCTACCCCTGGGAAAGGGAAACAGTTACTAGGTCAAGATTTATTTACTTGTTTTTCGACACTGGTATTGAACAACCTAAGGAGGAAATCAGGGAAAAAATTCCATTTGCAATAGCAACAAAAAGACTCAAATACATAGGAATCCATTTAACCAAAGAAGTACAGCACCTATATGCAGAAAACCACAAAACAATGCTAAAAGAAATCAATTAAGATCTAAACAAATCAAAAGACATTCCTGTTCATGGATTGGAAGACTAAATATTGTGAAGATGTCAGTCCTACTCAAGCTGATTTATAGATTCAATGCATACCAATCAAAATTCCAACAGCCTACTTTATAGAAATAGAAAAGGCAATTACCAAATTCATTTGGAAGGGAAAGGGCACCCAAATAGCCAAAAGCATTCTAAAATAGAAGAGCAACATGGGAGGAATTTTACTGCCTGACTTTGAAACATATTACAAAGCTACAGTGGCCAAAACGGCATGGTGCTGGCATAAAGATAGACACATCAATCAGTGGAATAGAATTCAAAGTCCAGAAATAAACCCTCACCTCTACAGTCAACTGGTTTTTGACAAACATACTAAGTCCATGTTAACAGGACAAAACAGTCTCTTCAACAAATGGTGCTGGAAGAACTGGATATCTATAACCAAAAGAATGAAAGAGTACTCCTATCTCACTTCCTATACTAGAATCAACTCAAAATGAATCAAACAGCTAAATATAAAAGCCAGGACCATAAAACTCCTAAAGAAAATGTAGGGAAACATTTTAAAGACCTTGTGGTAGGTAGTGGTTTCTTGGACCTTATACATAAAAGAACAAAAGAAAAAATAGATAAATGGGACCTCCTCAAAATTAGACACTTTTACACCTCATAGTACTTTGCCAAAAGGGTGAAAAGGCAGCCAACTCAATGGGAAAAATTATTTGGAAATCACATGTCCTATAAGGGTTTAATATCCATGATATATAAAGAGATGTAACTCAACAGTAAAAAGACAAATGACCCAATTAAAAAATGCACAAAAGACTTGAATAGACATTTGTCCAAAGAAGAAATACAAATGGCAAAAAAAAACACAAGAAAAAATGTCCAACATCACTAATGATTAGGGAAATGCAAATCAAAACTACAATGAGATATTATTTCACACCTATCAGAATGGCCACTATTAAAAAACAGAACTACAGTGTTGAAGAGGATGTGGAGAGATAGGAACACTTATTCGCAGTTGGTGGGAATGCAGAATGGTACAGCCACCGTGGAGGACTGTTCTGCAGTTCCTAAAGAAGTTGAATATAGACTTGCCACATGACCTTGCAATACCACTACTGGGTATTATATCCAGAAGAACTGAGATCAGTGACAAAAATAGACATTTTCACACCTATGATCATAGCAGCATTATTCATGATAGCCAAAAGCTGGAAACAACTCAGATGTCCATCAACTGATGAATGGAAAACAAACCGTGGTGTATTCACATGATGGAATATTATACAGCTATAAGAAGAAATGAAGTCGTAAAGCATATAACAACAAGGATGAACCTGGAGGACATTATGTTGAGTGACACAAACCAGACAGAAAAGGACAAATACTGTATGATTGTGCTACTATGAACTAAATATTTTGTGTGACATAGTGTATGATTCCATTTATATAAGTGTAACTATAAATCAATTTATAAAGATGAAATTAGATTAGTGATTATGTAGAGCTGGGGAAGGCATGCTAAGGGGTGTGGAGCTTTTCTTTTTGGAGTAACGAAATGGTTTTTTAATTTTTTTTTAACAAATCAATTTTATTGATACATATTAATAAAGTATATAATTCATCCAAAGTGTACAATCAGTGGTATTTGGTATAATCACAGTTGTGCATTCATCACTTCAATCATTATTAGAGCATTTTCATTATTTCAATAATAATAAATAAATAAATAAATAAATAAATAAAAAACAGACAAACAAACAAGAAAATTCTTCACCTCTCAATCTCTCTCTGTTTCCCCTGCTGTACATAGCTGCTATTTCTGGCTATTCTTGCACAGTTATTTATTTATTTATTAAGCAGTTTTATTGAGATATATTCACATACTATATGATCTATCTAAAGTATGTAATCAGTGGCTTTTAGTATAATGACAATGTTGTGCATTCATCATCACAAAAAATCTAGGAGGCACCAGGAACCTAACCCAGGACCTCCCATGTGGGAAGTGAGTCCCCAACTGCCTGAGTCACATCTGTTCCCAGCTGGCTGTGTTGTCTGCTGGTTGTGGCATCTGCTAGTTGGGGGGTCTGCTTGTCTTCTTTGGACGCCCTGGGAACCAAACCCAGGACCTCCTATATGGGAGGTGGGCACTCAACTGCTTGAGCCACATCTGCTCCCCTGCTGTTGGAATTTTGATTGGTATTGCATTGAATCTATAAATCAGTTTGGGTAGGATTGATATCTTCATGATATTTATTCTTCCAATCTGTGAACAGGACTATCTTTCCATTGTTTAGGTCTTCATTAATTTATTTTAGCATTGTTTTGTAGTTTTCTGAATATAGGTCCTGTACTTCTTTGGTTAATTGGATTCCTAGGTATTTGAGTCTTTTTGTTGCTATTGCAAATGGAATTTTTTCTCCTGATTTCCTCCCCAGATTGTTCAATTCTAGTACAATAACATTACTGATTTTTGTGTGTTGATCTTGTATCCTGCCACTTTTCTGAACTCATTTATTAACTCAAGTAGATTTGTTGTAGACATTTCAGAATTTTCTAAATGTAGAATCATGTCATCTGCAAATAGAGTTTTACTTCCTCTTTTCCTATTTGGATGCCTTTAATTTTTTTTTTTTTCTTGTCTAATTGCTCTAGCTAGAACTTCTAGTACAATGTTGAATAACAATGGTGACAGTGGGTATCCTTGTATTATTCCCGATCTTAGCGGGAAAGCTTTCCCCATTGAGTATGATGTTGGCTGTGGGTTTTTCATATATGCCTTTTATCACATTGAGGAATTTTCCTTTTATTCCTATCTTTTGAAGTGTTTTTATCATGAAAGGATGCTGGATTTTGTCAAATGCCTTTTCTGTGTTGATTGAGATGACCATGTGGTTTTTTTCCCTTCAATTTGTTAATGTGGTGTATTACGTTGATTGATTTTCTTATGTTGAACCAGCCTTGCATACCAGGAATAAATCCCACTTGGTCATGATGTACAATTCTTTTGATATCCTGTTGGATTTGATTTGCAAATATTTTGTTGAGAATTTTTGCATCTATGTTCATTAGAGAAAGTGGTCTGTAATTTTCTTTTCTTGTAGTGTCTTTACCTGGCTTTGGTCTTAGGGTGATGTTGGATTCATGAAATGTATTGGGTAATTTTCCCTTCTTTTCAATTTTTTGGAAGAGTTTAAACAGGGTTGGTGTTAATTCTTTTTGAAATGCTTGGTTGAATTCACTTGTGAAGCCATCTGGTCCTGGACTTTTCTTTGTTGGGAGGTTTTGGATGACAGATTCAATCTTTTAAAATGTAATTGCTTTGCTAAGTTCTCGTATTTCTTGTAGAGTCAGCATAGGATGTTTTTGCATTTTTAGGAGTTTGTCCATTTCATCTAGGTTGTCTAATTTGTTGACCTACAGTTTCTCATTATATCTTCTTGATCTGATCCCTTTTATTTCTGTGGGGTCAGTTGTAACTTTCCCCCTTTCATTTCTGATTTTATTTATTTGCATCCTCTCTTTTTTTCTTTGTTAGTCTAGCTAGGGGTTTGTCAATTTTATTGATATTCTCAAAGAACCAGCTTTTGGTTTTGTTGATTTTCTCTATTGTTTTTCTGTTCTCATTTTCATTTATTTCTGTGCTAATATTTTTTATTTCTTTCCTTCTGCTTGCTTTGGGATTGGTTTGCTCGTCTTTTTTTTTTTTGTTTTCTCTAGTTGTTCTGTTAAATCTTTGAATTTAGCACTTTCTTCTTTATCTATTTAGGCAGTTAGAGCTCAAGACAGCCTTCATTGTATCCCCTAAGTTTTGATAAGTTGTGTTCTTGTTTCATTTTTCTCAATTTATTTACTGATATCACTTGCAATTTTTTCTCTGACCCACTAATTATTTAGGAGTGTGTTGTTTAGCCTCCACACATTTGCAAACTTACCTTTTTCTTGTCTATTCTTGATTTCCATTTTCATTCCATTGTGATCTGAGAAGGTGCTTTGTATTATTTCAATCTTTTTATATTTATTGAGAGCTGCATTGTGCCCTAACATGTAGTTTATCCTGGAGAAAGATCCATGGGCACTTGAGAAGAATGTATAATCTGCTGAGTTGGGATGCAATGTTCTGTATATGTGTTAGGTCTAACTCGTTTATTATATTGTTTAAGTTCTTTGTTTCCTTGTTGATCTTCTGTCTAGTTGTTCTATCTAATGATATATTAGTTAGCCAAAGGGGTGCTAATGTGAAATACCAGAAATGAGTTGGTCTTTATAAAGGGTATTTATTTGGGGTAAAAGTCCACAGTTACCAGACCATAAAGCATAAGTTTCTTCCCTCACCAAAGTCCATTGCCATGTGTTGGAGCAAGATAGCTGCCGACATTTGCCAGCGTTCAGGCTTCTTGGGTTCCTCTCTTCCCGGGGCTGCATTTCTTTCTAGGCCTAGCTCCTCTGTTTCCTCCACAAGGTCAGCTGTAGAGTATCAGGCAAACAGCTTGCTTCTCTTCTAATGGGGCCTCCTCTCCAACATCTAAACTCCAACATCAAAACTCCAACATCAAAACTGCTTCAGGGGAAGTGGCTGTGGCTCAATCAGTAGGGCTCCCGTTTACCATATGGGAGGCCCCGGGTTCAGTTCCCGGGGCCTCCTGGTGAAGGCAAGCCCGCCCGCACGGCGTGGTTAGCTGACCCAGCAAGCACGAGCAGCAAGGGGGGGATAAATGAATAAATAAATAAAATCTTTAAAAAAAATTCTTAAAAAAAAAAACAAAAAACTGCTTCAACGCTGTTCTTGCCATGCCTTTTATATTTGATTCCCCCACCCACCAAGGGGTGGGGCTCAACGCCCTACTGACATGGCCCACTTAATGCCCTAATCATAACTTAATCATGCCCACATTAGCATACCAGTTTGCAAGCATAATCCAATATATATTTTTGGAATTCATAATTACATCAAACTGCCAAACAGCTACACTCCACACTCTGAATTACAAAAATACATTACAATATTTCAAAAAACCTTAAATCAGTAACAATTCAAGTATAAAATCATGTCATAGGCAGTTTAAAGAAATACAGTTTGTGTTGGGGCAAAGTCCTGTCTGCTATAGACCTCTGAAACTTACAAAACCATTTAACTGCTTCCAATACACAAATGGAAAGACAAAGGATAAACATTTTCATTATCATAAGGAAAAATTGGGATGTTAAACATAAGTCATGGATCCTCTACAGTTCGGTAAACCTGCAGGGCATCCTCCATTCAATTTCAATGTCTGAGAGTCATTCTTAAGATGATGGTTTCTTCTCCTTGGGGCCATATGGGGACCCATCCTTTCCACAGGCTTGCCCAAGGGCCATTTTCTTGGTTCCACCCTCATCAAGCATCTGGGTTTCGACCAAGCTCCAGACCTCACCCTCCAAGAGTGTTGGGGTGATTGCCACACCCAACCTGATTTTTGGGTTAGAGTCTTAGCCTCCCTAGTACAGTGAGGTGAAGACAACATTCCCCCTAATCTTTGGCATACAGATTCAACTCTCTCAGAGAAACGAGTTGACCACCTGGCCTTCCCTAATCCATGGAGGACAGGAGCACCCCTCTCAGACCTATGGGGTGCTGACTTTAACCTCCCCAATCTTTGAGGAATGTGCTCCACCTTCCCTGTACCCTGGGGCAGCAAAACTCTTCCTGAACATTGGGTGGGGACATCCACCCTCTTCAACTGCTGGGGCAAACTTACCCTCTCTGTACACATCTATGGGTCTCCTCTCTTGGCCCAAGAAGATGTCTTAATTCCAGATCTCTGCTCCCATAGTTTTCTTCTTAAAGCTGTTTCTCCTTCAATCTTTCCTTTCCATGTACTTTTTTGTCCAAGCTGACAGTGGTTTTGTTCATACAGCTCTCTCAAAAGCTTTGTTGGTTTAGCATGCAGGAAGCAGGGGTCCAAGCCATCAGACAGTAAGACTTTCCATAAATCTTTCCTAGATAACTACATCTTCAATCCTGATTTACAAGTTCCAAGTTTAGTTAAGTCTTCAAATGGGGTACTATTGTCTGGGAGCTCAATTTCCAGAGGCTTGGAATTTCTGGGATCAGTTTCTGTTTTTTTTGTGCCCCAAAGTTCAGTCCTTAGTGTATTTTGCTCATCTAGTATTTTTCTATAACCTGCAAGGAGAAGCCAAGCCACATTCTCTGAATTTACCTTGGAAAGTTTTTCAGCTAAATGCTCTGGTTCACCATTTTCAAATTCTGTCTTCCATATAAACCAGAGTTAATCTTGCTAAGTTTTTGCAACTTTAAAACATGGATTGCTTTTCCTCCAGTTTCCAATAATAGTTTCATCATTTACTTCTAAGGCATCATAGAAAGTCTCTTTAGAGTCCATATTACTATCAACAGTCTCTTCAAACGATCTAGGTCTTTTCCATCAAGCATTTCACAATTCCTCCAAAAAATACCCTTTACCCATTTAAAAAACCATTCCAACATTTTGGTAATTGCAAAATCACTTCCCCACTCCTCGGTACCAAATTGTATTAGTCAGGGTTCTCTCGGGAAACAGAATCAACAGGAGATATCTGTCAATAATATGAGATTTTAAAAGAGTCTCTCATGCGACCGTGGGGATGCACAAGTCCATAGGCAGGCTGCAAACCAGGGTCTCTGGTGAAAGTCTGATGAAAGGTCCTTGATAAGTTTCTGGGAGAAGTTGGCTGTCCAATGATGAGCTGGGAAATTCTCTCTGAATGTTGAAATCACTTCCCCTTTTAAGACATTCAACTGATTGGATAAAAGCATCACCCACTGATGATGCAATCTCCCCGATTGATGCAGATGTAATCAGCCATCCACGCAGTAAACTCACTGGTGATCGAAGTCCATAAATGCTTTTGTATTACAATTAGCCCAGTGCTTGCTGGAACAAACACCTGGACACAAGTACCCGGCCGAGTTGACACATTAGCCTAACCATCACAAATGATATGAGTGAGGTGTTGAAGACTCCAATGATTATTGTAGCGATGTCTATTTCTCCCTTCAGTTTTGCCAGAGTTTGTCTCATGTATTTTGGGGCACCCTGGTTAGGTGCACAGATATATGACTGTTCTTACTTCCTGGGGGATTGTCCCTTTTATTAATATATAATGGCCTTCTGTATCTCTCATAAGTTTTTTGCATTTAAAGTCTGCTTTGTCCAATATTAGTAGAGCTACCCCTGTTCTTTTTTGGTTACTATTTGTGTGTAGTATCTTTTTCCAATCTTTCACTTTCAGCTAGTTTGTTATCCCTGGATCTTAGGTGAGTATCTTGCAAGCAGCATATGGATGGCTCATGTTTTTTTCCCATTATGTCAGCCTATATCTTTGGATCAGGGAGTTTAATCCATTCACATTCAATGATATTACTGTAAATGCATTATTTACTTCCACCATTTTATTCTTTGGTTTTCTTATGTCATATGATATTTTCATCTGTCTTTTTACTCTTTTGGTTATCCTTTCTGCTATTCTTTCTTCTGTATTCTCCTCCAAGCCTCTCTCTAGTCTTTTTCTTTCAGGCTCCTTTAATATTTCCTGCAAAGGTGGATTCCTTTCATATTTCCTGCAAAGGTGGATTCTTTTTTTGAACTCTCTTAGTTTCTGTTTGTTTGTGAATAGTTTATATTCACCTTCATATTTGAAGGACAATTTTTTCTGGATAAAGAATTCTCGGCTGGCAGTTTTTCTTTTTCAGTGTTCTAATTGTATCATACCACTGTCTTATTGCCTCCGTTGTTTCTGATGAGAAATCCACACTAAGTCTTACTGGGTGTCCCTTGTATGTAATGGTTTGTTTCTCCTTTGCTGCTTTCAGAATTTTCTCTTCACCTTTGACATTTGACATTCTGAGTAGTATGTGTTTTGGAGTAGGTCTATTCAGATTTATTCTGATTGGGGTACAGTGCGCTTCTTGGACATGTAAGTTCATTTCTTTTGTAAGAGTTGGGAAATTTTCTGCTATTCTCTCCTCAAATACTCTTTTTGCCCTTTTCCCGTCTCTTTGCCATCTGGAACTCCCATGACATGTATGTTGTTGCATTTTGCATTGTCTTTCAACTCTCTGAGCCCCTGCTCAATTTTTTCCATTCTTTTCTCTTTTCAACTTCTGTCTTGTGTATCACTTATTCTTTCTTCTATCATTTCAAGTCTGCTATTGTATGCTTCTAATGTATTTTTGATCTCACCTATTGTGTCTTTCATTCCCATGAGCTCTGTTACTTTTCTATTCAGGATTTCAAATTCTTCTTTGTGCTCACTCAGTGTCTTCTTGATGTCATTTTTCTCTTTAGCCATATTGTCTTTCAACTCATTAATTTGATTTTGGAAATTTGTATGCATCTCAATTAGTTCTCTCAAATCCTGTATCTTTTCTGGGGCTTTGATATATTCCTTTTCTTGGTCCATGTCTTCCATTTTCTTAGTATGGCTCATAATTTTTTGCTGATGTCTAGGCATCTGATTAAGATGGTCATTTACTCAGATGCTCAATTTCTTTCTCTTTCATAGGGCTTTAGTGGTGGGAGTCTCTGTGTTACTGCTGCTTTTTCATTCTTGGTTCGACCTGCATCATTAGGATTTTCCCTGTTAGTTGCTCAAAACTGGGCTCTGGACCCAGTAATAGGTTGCAGACCCACTTCCTATGGCCTTCGGAAGGGAGAGTATGAAGGCCAGAAAAAGCCTCTCTTATTTATTTTTAATTTGCTCATGTGTACTTCCTTGGTCTGCCAATAGATGGCATTCTTTGGCAGCCCTCTCAGTTCAATGCCTGGCCAGAGAGTGTTTGCTGCAACAGAGACTGGATCAATGTGATAGAGGTTCCTGCCTGGAGGCTAAGAGCCTTGTAACTCAAACTTTCTCTGAGACAGTTCTCCAGTCTTCTCTGGAAGCCCCCTCCCCTTTCCCAGGTAGGAAATAAATCTGCTACCCTCTGCATCCTCAATCCCAGTTACTAGAGAGGGAGATTAGGAGGGTCAGATCTTTTTAGCCCCAGATCTTTTAGTTCCTTGCTGGCTCCCAAGGCAAACAATGGCACAGTCCCACCCTGCCTGGAAGGGCTGGTGGGACACAGCAGACCAAATTTGGGGTCAAAAGCTGAGTCAGCCTTAGGCTGTGTCCCTCTCTCTCCTCTTTCCTGGGGAGGTGCATCCTCAACAATATGTCCCAGCTAGAAAAGAGGGACATTGAAAGGGTTGGATCTCTCCAGTCCCTTGCTGGCTCCCAGGGCAAATAATGGCACGGTCCTGCCTGGCCTGGAAGTGCTGGTGGGACATAGCAGACCAAATTGTGGGTCAAAAGCTGAGGCAAACTTAGGCTGTGTCCCTCTCTCCACTCTCCTGCGGTGGTGGGTCCCTGGAGCCCCCTTTGTCTGTAGCTGGTTCAGAGGCCTGAGAATTCTAAAGTGTCTTTAGTGTTGGGGAGGGTGCCGGCAGTAGCAGCTGCTGGTTTCAACTCATAGTTTTGCCATCACAATTCCCCTTCTTTGTCCCTCTCTCTTCTGGGTGGTGTCCTTCACCTGGTATCCTAAAGCCTAGATTTTTTTCCAGGCCATTTCAGCCTGTCCTCTAGCTATTTTTCTGGAAGAGAAGAGTCCCGTGTCTTTCTGCCATCTTCCCAGAAGTCTGTATGCTTTATTAATATGTACCAATAAAATTGATTTAAAAAATATTTATATACTAATATAAGTCAGAAGAGATTTGTGATGACATAAAGGAACATTTGGCTGGGAGCCTTGTTTTCCACACTGCTCCATCACTCAGTGTGTTTATTTTTTTTATTTTTTTTAAAGATTTTATTTATTTATTCACTTATCCCCCCCTTGCTGCTTGTGCTCGCTGGGTCAGCCAACCACGCCGTGCAGGCGGGCCTGCCTTCACCAGGAGGCCCCAGGAACCGAACCCGGGGCCTCCCATATGGTAAACGGGAGCCCTACTGATTGAGCCACAGCCGCTTCCCCACTCAGTGTGTTTAGATGGAGAAGTTGATGTAACCTCTCTGGTTTGGAGGTTTCATCTATAAAATGAGGGATTTGGAGTAGAAGACTTGAAAGTCTCCTTCAGGCATAACTATTCTAGGATTTGAATCCAGTGAGGTAGAGCATGGAGTCTGCTTCCACACTGCCACCCTACACCATGGCAGAAGAACTCAGGTCACAGTTGCTTCTATGGAAATGGCAGGTTTGCTATGGAGACCTATGCTATGAGGATCCATTTGGACCAGTTACTTTGGAATACTTCTAGATATATGAGAATCCCAGGTCCATATTACTTGTGAGTCTTTTATCAAGTACTCACATTTTGGGGGTAGGCATTCCAAACACCCTATTTTTCAATACCATAAGCAAGTTTTATCAGAATCCATTGTGTCATGATAAGCACTGAAGGGCTGCTTAGAGTCTGGTGGTTGGGCTTAAAACAAATGATTATAACCCAAGGTGGGAAGTGTTCTGTTAGAGAAAGGTACAAGGTGCTTGCTACAGGCCTAACTGACTTCCTGTGGATGCTGGTGGGAATATCATATCCAGAGCTGGGACATAGCATGTTTGAAGCCCAGGGAGTATGGTGGGGATTGGTTGGCAGAAGGTATTGGAGAGGTAACTGTATTCCCAGCACATCAAGCACCTGCCCTACTATGCATCAGATGGTCAAAAACATTTGCTGATTAGTGCATTTATGTACAGATTACAAAAGTGTCAGGTAATTGGGAACATTGCCTAAAATGTTTCTGAGATCTTTCTGTAGACAGAACCCAAGGTCAGCATAGACTGCCATCATTTTTCCAGGAACTCCACGGACCATGGACAGGTTCTCAGCATGTACAGCTATATTGGTTTAATTGAACCAATTCTCTTATTTTCATACCCCAAAATACAATTAGCTTCGATAGAGTGTGTCCCTACCCATTTCAGCAGACGCTGAGATACTCAATGTTTTCTTTCAAAAATTTTTAAGTTTAAAACTCCATGCGTAATTGAGTGAGGAGTTAACCAATGCATAAAGGCACACTGCATGTTTAGTTATGGTGACCATGTTACACATTGAGCATACATTTAAGGAGTGACTTCCATATCAGCTTTTTATGCTCTGACAGCACATTAAATCAATATTATCCTGGTGACATGTTTGAAAGGTGAGAATGAATCCAAAGAAAAATGTTTCCAAGAAAATGTTTGAGGGAATTTATCTGACCACAAATAGATTATAACTTCCTTAAATAATTCCCTTATTTCTTTGTGTCCTTAAATAATAACCCTATTTCTTCCATGCATTTATGTTGGATGTTTGATTTTGACTTGCAGTGTTTATAAAACAGTAAGCATCACTGATGAAACAAGATTTATTGGAAAGACTGTAGAAGCAGGAAGTTAAATTTTTCCTAGTTAAGTTTTGACTACATTTACTCTTTTCAGCAAACCAAATCGGTGGGGCACTATTGGTTTCTCCATTTTAAGTTAGCACGGAGGTTCAGAGATGCAAAGTAATTTGACCAATTTGGTAAGAAGCAGAACCAAAACTCAAACTTAAGATCTGTCCAATTCTAAAGCATAGTATTAACTAGAATTGGATCTTAGGCAGGTGAGCTTGGAAGACTCTGGGCTCCCAGAATTGGAGAAAATTGGGAAACATTTTGTAGATATGAAATGTCCAGAAAAATAAATGCAACAGAGTTTAAAAACACATTTCCAACAAGGCATTGTAAATATATATTCATGTAAGCTACATTGACACTTAGTAATTAATGTGTCATCTAGCTGAAAAAAAAAGTCATTTCCAAATATTTTGTGTCTTTTAACAAATACAATAAAGGTCCTATTTTGAACATTAAATAGTTCACATTTCTTTTCTTTTTTTTTTTTTTTACCGGGAGGTCCCGGGGATCGAACCCGGGTCCCTCCATATGGGAGACGGACGCCCAACCAGTTGAGCCACATCCGACCCAATAGTTCACATTTCTAAATCCAGTTTCTCTGAGGCCCTGCTAAATAAATTGTTGACCAAATATTTGTAGTTTAGGGGTCTGAAGCATGTAAAACCATCAACCTTCCAGACTGAGTGCCTGCCTACTTATGTCTGGCCCAGTTCTTATCTGCCATGTTCCACGGGCCTTCTTTCCTCTCAGGGCCTTGAGCCCACATGCTGTTGTGTATTTTTCTTCTTTTAACTTTCTTATTGAATTTAATTGTAGGCAAATTCTCACTTCTGTCTTCTACCTCTTGTCTATTTGCCATAGGAATATCTTTTTTCATTCCATTTTAAGCAAAAACACAGCTCTTATTATTAATAAGCATAAAATTAGAGCTGGTGATTGATAGTCATGTCAAACAAAACAATCCAGTGCCAACTTCTTATAAGTCCTTGTGTGGCAGACCATGTAGACACCAAGACACTAAAAAATAGAATTATAGGGTAATTGTGGCATGGGAGGTATTAATTCCCTTACATAGCGGTAGGTAGGCCGTGTAGGCTGCATGGCCCATTGCAGCCTAGTGAAACAGAAATAAGGGAAAGAGTCAGTGGTTCCTTTGCCCCTTTAACCTGGTGCACCCATCATCCCATTCACCCCATGTGTGCTGCATGGACCACCTAACTTGACGGTTGCTGTCATGAGGAACCGGCAGACTTTGGGGAACTAGCTCTTCATTCATTTGTATCCTTATGGTAGAAGTCTTTTTGTACTGCTTTTTGGCCCATTTAGCAGAGGTGGTCAGAGTTGTCATTTTTTTAGTAGACTTCAAACCTGTATCAGCTCTTTGTGCTTGGTTTGGCTATGAAATCTTGCATTAGATTCTATCTATCTATATATCTATTTCTCCCCCTCCTCCCTCGTTATTTTGCGCTCGCTGTCTGCTTTCTGTCCATTCGCTGTGTGTTCTTCTGTGTCTGCTTGTCTTCTCTTTAGGTGGCACCGGGAACCGATCCTGAGGCCTTCCGGAGTGGAGAGAGGTGCTGAATCTCTTGTGCCACCTCAGCTCCCTGGTCTGCCATGTCTCCTATTGTCTCTCTTCTTGTTGCATAATCTTGCTGTGCCAGCTCTCCACTTGGGCCAGCTCGCTGCGTAGGCTAGCTTGCTTTTCACCAGGAGGCCCCAGGAATGGAACTCTGGGCCTCCCATATGGTAGACGGGAGCCCAATCACTTGAGCCACATCCGCTTTCCTCACGTTAGATTCTTGACAAAAGTCTCTACTTACCTTTCATCTCTAATTAAACTGCTTACCTCAAGTCCCATGCAGGTAAGGATCTATTACATTATTCTTTTTCAATTACTAGTTCAAAATGATTTTGTCCCATTGCAAATGTTACACAAATTTCAAATAGATTTGAAAGAATTAAAGATTAAAAGGCTTTTTAAGTTTAGTTTCAAAAACCACCATTTATTGAAGGGACCATCTGGAAATGCAGTTATAACCGAAGCCATCTGTAAACTAGATAGCCTAAAAATTAAAATATAGGGCAAGGATGGAATAACATGGTTAATGAATCTGATATTAGGCTTTTTCACCAAAATCAATTTCATAAAGGATGCTGATTGTATTATAGGTTTAAAGATGGACTCCTCTGAGTGGCCAGTGATGATGGTATGCAGTGCAGGAACTTGGAGGTTAGATTATACCTATTTACGAGTGGCTATCCTGTGGTAGACTGGGCATAGTGTTTTCACATATCCTCTAGGGCCACAATAATGCCATGGTTTGGGTGCCACTATCTTCCTTTTACAGGTGAGACACACCTGTATATGAATTTGCTGTAAGTCAAACAGATAGTAGACATTGGGGGCAATATGCTTATTAGCTATTACTGCTTTAAAAATAAGTTTTAAAGTTAACTATAAAGTTAATACATGCTTATTGTAGAAAACTGAAAGAATACAGTTGAAGAGAATATAAAATTTCTTGATAAAATCAAGTAGAAATAACCACTGCTAATATTTTATTGTATTTATCTTTCTGTATACAAATGCATAAGTGTATACCTTTTTACTTATAAAATTAGATCGTAGTGTTTTATAAGTTGCTTAGTTCACTTAGTAATATATCACAGACACTTTTGAATATTCTTTTGTAATGTTATTTTATTGGGTGCAACAGAATTCCTTTTATAAGGCATAATTTTTTTTTTTGAGGTACTTGGGCCAGGGTTTGAACCCAGGACCTTGTATGTGGGAAGCCGGCACTCAATCACTGAGCCACATTGGCTTCCCTGAGCTGACTTACTTGTTTGTTTTGCTTGTTGTTTGTTTGTTTTTTTTGGGGGGAGGAGGTACTGGGGACTGAACCCGGAACCTCTCATGTGGGAGGCAGAAGCTCTACCGCTTGAACCACATAAGCTCCCCAGATGGCATTAATTATTTAATGAATTTCCTAACACTGAAATCTTGTTGAAGTATTTGTCATAAATGTAATGCACATTCTTTGAGCTGTATCTTTATATACATTCACATATATTTCTATACTTTAAGTTCTTAGAAGTGTATTTGCTGGGCCAAAGGCTAAAAACATTTCAAATGGTTCTGTTATATGTTGCCAAATCAACTCCAGAGTTGTTGTTATTCTTAAACTGATTCACACTCCCACCAGCAACATGCAAAAAGTTTCTCCTATGCTCTCGTGAAAATACCATTAAAAAAGAAATTCTCAACCAATATACTGCTTTCTTGCAGTTGCAATTATATTTCTTTGATTCTAGTGAGATAAAATATTTTTTCATTTTATTGTCTATTTAAATTTCTTCTTTTTCCTAAGTATTAAATATTATTAAAATAAGCAAAGAATAAAGACAAAATTTTGTGATATGTTATTCTTATATGCCTTCTGAAGGAAAAAAAAACCATGGTCTTCGATGATAACAAATTACTTATGGAATGAAAAACAAATTAACTGGATGAGACACCTGGACCCATCAGAAATATTTCCATGATGCTTGTCAACATTAATTATTTAATGAATTAATTCATGTATTTCTGGGTCTTCTTCACTTTAGTGCTACTAAAATGAGTCTCTAATGTATTTTAGGCCACTTTACTATGAGCAAGACATATGAAGAGCAAGCAGGGTAATACCTCTTAAATCATATGGTATTAGTTCTGTAAGGCAAGTCTCTCCCCTGAAATTTTGACTGTTGTATCCAACTGCCCATTGGAGAGCTCCACCTGAATTGTCTACAGTATTTCAAACCCAGCATGTCCTAGCATGTCTGATTCTAATCTCTACCTCCCTAAATCCACTTTTCTCTCTCTAGTCTCCACCTCAGTTTGTAGCACAAAATCCACCCAGAGTATCAATCCCCAAGACTTAAATTTTCCTTCCAAATACTCTTGCTATTGACCTCTATTTTCTCTAATACTTCCCTAATTGTGGCTTTTAATAATCTTATTCATTCAATAAATATTTTTTGAGCATTAACTATGTGCCAGTTCCTCTGCTAAATTGGGAGAGGGCAGGAATTAGAGGTAAACAAAGTCTTGCCTTTTGGGGAAAGGCTTGGGGAGGAGGGCAGGTGAAACAGACAATTAGAAAAAAAAATAAGGAATTTGAGATTGAAGTGACTGCACTGAGGACAATTTTACATAGCCCAAAGAGAGAACATAGAACCTAAGACTTGAAGAGATGGAGTCTGGGAAGAGCATTCTAGACAAGGGACATGGCAGGATTAGGAGGCAGAAGACAGCTAGATATACTCATGGAACAGAAGAAGAGAGCAGGTGGCGTAAGTGAGATGATGTTTGCAGGCCATGGAAAGAAGTCTGAATTTTATAATTTTAAGTGCAACGTGAAACTTTTGAAAAGTTTTAAATAGAGAAATACCAAATGTGATTTAGGTTTTTCAAAAAGAGCATATGGCTACTGTATGAAAATGGACTATGGTGAGAGCAAAGGTGGACGCAGGGAGATCAGTTTAAATGACTATTTCAGCAGTTCACTTGAGACACTTTGGTGATTTGGATGAGGGTGGTGGCAAGGGAGATGAAAAGAATTGGATACATTCAAGGTTCCACTCATCCCCAGAATACACACTTAAATGACCTGCTAAGGTTCTTCATTTTCTCTGTCAAAATATACCCATTGACCCCCCTGACACCCTGAGGCTGTGGCTAGATGGCTCCTTTTTAGAACACCTACATATTTGTTTCCTGAAGTGGGTTGTATGATTACTAAGAGTCAGTTTTGTTTGTTTCCAAATTCCAAATTAAAATTTAAACAAGTTTATTAATATTACATGAAACAATGAAATAAGTGCAAAATACCATTTCTAAGAAAACTAGGTCAAATGATTCGGAAAGACTTGCTAATAGTATAGGCAAGATAGCAATACAAGATTAAAAAAAAAAAAAAACAGTAAAACTGAGCTTTCTGTCACAGATTCCTTCACACGTCTCAAGTCCTCACTCTAAAGAAACCAAAGTTGGCAATCAGAAAATACATTAGGGATATGGATTACCAAGAAAGAAAACCAGAAATTCACATTAATGAAACCATACTTAAAGAAAGGCCTGGCATCTCTATGAGAATATTGGCAAGTGAATGTATACTTTATGCATTTTAAGCTAAGGAAAAATGTTTAAGGTTTGTATTGTGGTTTGTGTGTCCCTCTTTGACGTATCACATTAGGTAAGTAGGTTTCTACTGCAGTTTGGAGGTAGAATTGATGGACTGGATAAGGGGAAAAAAATTAGAGATAAGAATGATACTGGTCACTTCCTTTTCTAGGGTGGATTTGACCCTTCTGCTCCGCCCGCCTAATGTGGCAAACTACTACTACTTCTTGCCAAACTCTGTCCCCCTTTTCTGGCCTTTACATCCTCCAAATTCACCACGGATACCACTATTACCACATTTACCACAATGCTGCAAAATCATATGCATAGTTTGCTGAAAGGAGTCTCAGAAGATAAGGTACCTTTAATATGTCCAACAGATGTTTCTCTCCCTTTTAGCTTTTTTTTTTTTTTTTGCTAACAAAATATAAAATATTATTCCAGATAGATGGCCCATCTTCACACAGATCAGCCAGATAAAAAGCCTTATCACTCTGAACTCGTTGAAGAGATCGTGTCTGCTTCTTAATTTTTATAACCCAGTACTGATATATATATAGTAGATGCTTAATAAATGTTTGTTGAATGAACAAATGAAAAAATATGCTATCTACTTTAAAGTTTTGAACTGAGAAATAGCTTTGCAAATATTTTAATTATGTTACACACATACTATATGTAAAACAATAGATTATTTGTTTTCTCTTTTATATTTAGTGTGTCAAAATGAGCATCAAAAGTTAAGGGACCTCTGACATGTCTAATAGATGTTTCTCTTCCCATTAGCTTTCAAGAAAATTTTTTTTCTCCTTCAACTTTTTCTTTGCTAACAAAATCAACAATATTTGAAAAGCCTTTTTGTAAGCTTATAATCTACAATCCAAATTTAAGAAAAAATTTAGCTTGGTGTATTAATTAGAAATGTTTTTGGTTACAATTAACAAAAACCCACAGATTATATGGCTTAACAAGTGGCCAGAGTTTCCGTTATTCTCTGATCCTTCCCTTATACATGTCATATCTCATGTTCGCAAGACAGTTGCTCTAGTATCTATGGATATCAAGTCTCAGAACAAAACAAGAGGAACAGAGATGGGCTGTATCAGCAGAATGCTTGTCTTCTTTCAGGAAAAGCAAAAGATTTCCTAGAAGCTACCAGCAGACTTCCACTTCACTGGCTGTAACTGTGTCACAGCCCAAACCTAGCTTCAAGTGGAGTGAGAAAACAAGTAGTTAGCACTTTCAACTCCCATCTTGAAGGAGAAAATCAAAAGAGGACTGCAAATTTCTGTTGGGTTAGCCAATGAACAGTCTCTATACAAGAGAACTGGAAGCCTGGACAGGCCAAACAGCTAATTCTAGAGAAAGAGTCCTCCAGAGTGATAAGCTCAATTATCCTATCTCACACTAAGCAAAGGACTTTAGACATCATTTGACTAACTCTAATACCTCTTTGATTATAATTTGCTAGATTGGACACATTATATTAGGGTATTTATGGTCTATACTTACTCTCAACAGCATCTATTACAATAAAGCACTACCTTTTGTTTATTGTGTATACATTGATAGCACTGGTTTTTCTTTTTGTGGTTGTTTGATTTTTGTGGTGCTAAAGACAGTGATCTAATTTACTGTGAATGAGAAACATATATAAGTGGCAAGTGGGGTCTGTTCTAATTTGATCCTGGCTTTATCAACACTGCTTTAGACAAAAAAACTACCCAGAGCTTACCACTAACTAGCCTTTCTAAGTTTGCATTCCATATTTACTGATCTTGCTTAAGACATTTTTTAAAAGGGAAGAGTAATTTAACTTTCTGTAATTACTGGCCTCACTTAATGGTGGCCGTAATTGTGTTAGAGGCAACTACAAGGCTGTAACAAATTCTTACTTAAATGTAATCTAAAAGGCTATTCAGGTCTGAGACTACCAGAACAAATATAACTACGTTTTAACAGGATAAATTAAATAGAGAAGAAAATTAGGATTAAGAGAAAATAAAGATAGAAAAAATAAAGTCATGATTACTACACACAAGCATAGTCCATAGGTTCAGTACAGTAGCTGAAGGTGAACTATAATTGGGTTAGAGCTGCACAAAAGACAAAACAGAGGAGAACTAACAGAGTAATTGAGTCTTTAGGATAAAAACAAAATCAATTGTTTAGGAGAAGTGCAGAATTTATGGGTACTGAGACCTAAAAGAATTTTCTCTCATGGGTCCTTATAAAAGGTATACTATGTGATACAGTAACCAACAGCCTTAAAAACTCATGTATTGAAAACATAAGTTTTGGTGATTTTTTTTGCTAAAAGAAGCCAATACCATAGACGCATAACAGCAAAGTGCAATGCAGCAAAGGCAATTCTATGAAGAGCCAAAATGTGGATTAAATATGTAGCTCTCTGAAGATCTCCCAGAGGATAAAATTTAGATTCCTTTTTCTACTAGTTGGGAATACAAAATGGTTTTTAACAATCTAAAAACTCCTCTAACACTATAAATAATAAAATCCATTTCAAAACTACAGACATAAATTATTTTTAGATTTAGGCCACTTGTTCCCTTTTATTATCACCAACAGTTTACCTAGACTACATAGATAATTTCTCTGAGGAATACAATTTCCTAAATGTGCTTTTAAAAGGCTCATCTCAGTGTAGTAGATAGATAAAATACATTTTGAATACATTAAGTACATTAAGATATATATTTGAAATAAATAATAAAAGACATTTTAAAATACCAAGTTTCATGGTTGTACTACCTATATCTGAACTTAGTTAAAAGATCATCACAACAGTTTTTCTGTTCCAGTTACGCTCATTTTTAAATTAATATTGGTTACATTTGAAGTGTACTGTACCTATTCACATAGACTTAAAATGGTCAGTAATATAAAATATAATCTTAAAAAGAATATCACAGACTCATTCCATATCTGTGAATTGCAGCTCTTAAATAATTCAATTTACAATAATAGAAGAAGATAGCGAAAGGAACCTTGACTTTGGAGCAGGAGGGAGTGGAATTCAACATGTGAACGACATAGTTTCTGTTGTACTGAAAAAAATAATTTATTATATGAATATAATACTGGGAATAAAATGCATTATGAAAGTAAAAAAAGTAAATTCTAAATATAAATAATAGTGCTTTACATAATTAGCATCCCCATCCCAACTTCAAATACAGTCTTCTAAAACGTCAGGTGTGTGGTTCACTCTAAAGCAAACATGTAGCACTAAAATATCTGGAATTTTGCAAACATTTTGTTTTACTAAACTGTAAGTGATATTAATCAATTTAAGTGATTGTTCTTTTTAAACTCTCCATAAGATCTAGAATATTATTTTAAAAATGAACAAGTAGACCAGTTTACTATATTTCTGTCTCCAAGTATAAACACATTTCTAACATACTTTGTGGAAAATGTTCTGAAACAGGGCATACCTGTATATTTTGACAAAGACTTCAAAAAATTTTTGGTACTTTGGTAAAAAAAACAGTCTCCATTTTAGATCAAAGATTAACAACAGCAATTGGGCTTGTTGATCCATGTCAGTCAAAACTTAAAACAACCACATCTTAATACGTACATCAAGATACCGATAAAGTTTTAGATAGTAGAGGAAAAAAACTGGAGATTGTTACTCAATTTCCCCAGTAAGTTTCCTTCAGTTTTTAGAAAGAATATGCAGTTTAATATACCAAATGAAATTTCAAAATGCTAGCATGATTATAATGCATATTAACAGCAATATGTAAAACAGTAGAAACAGAAAATAAATGAGTAATCTCATACTATGGAAATGAAACAAGGCACTTTCAGTATCTAAATGCAAAGGTGAAATATACACAAATATTTGACTCTAGGAGACTTTCGTAAAAATTTGAAATATTAAAGGCACCACATAATTCTTTCTCCTCATTCCACTTACTAAAAAAAATTCACCACCGAAACTTGGCACAAAAGAGTTTAATTTCCATAAAGTGCATCACTTGGCTAAATATATTAAAAAGAAAATCAGCCACATTACATTATAGCAACACCTTCACATATATAGATATAAAAATGTAATGCCAGAAGAATCAACCTAATTAGGAACTTTGTAGTATATATGGCTTTTTATTTTTTCTTTTTTGTATAATTCTTTATTTGCTCAGAATCTTTGTACAATTTCAAAAGAGTATGCCTTGATTAGCAAAAAGAGGTAGTATTCTGAGAAAGGCAAATTCACTGATTCTATAAGTAAAGATTTGAGATAAATATTATATGGAAAATAAACAAGCAAAACATATTATAATAAGTTATGACACTTATTATAATACCTTGATATTAATGAATTAGCTTTTAAAATCAAGGCTATTTATCTTGTTAGCACTGATTGCAGCTCTTTTGAATAGTTTTCCTTTGGTATTAGAAAGTCATCCTCTTTTAAATAGCATTAACATTCCAAAGGAGCAATTTTTATTTAGAGATGGTAAAAATGTCAACATTTAAAATTCATCTCATCTTTATCTTTACTATGGTTGGCCATTAATTGAAACCATTAATGAAAATATATTATGTGAGAAATACAAGCATATATCACCCAGATAGCAACATGCAATCAATTTCCATTTGACTAATATTATTAAAAAATTCATGTTTATATATATATATACACACACATATACATA
This sequence comes from Tolypeutes matacus, assembly GCA_026826555.1. Taxonomy (NCBI): domain Eukaryota; kingdom Metazoa; phylum Chordata; class Mammalia; order Cingulata; family Chlamyphoridae; genus Tolypeutes; species Tolypeutes matacus. The sequence goes on from JAKSZT010054487.1 coordinate 29,916,312, forward strand.
CATACACATACACATTAGTTTGGAGCAATATATTGGCAAAACACCATAATAATTTATGTACAGTACTGAAGAATGTATGTCTTGGTAACAGAATTAGAACTAGATTTTTTTTTTAGTGCATTAAAAACAAAGGCTGGAAAAAAAGACAAAAGCTGCTGTGAATATATTTCCTATTCCAATAACTTAAAATTTTTTCTTTATGTAAACTTTATACATGTGCATTCCTTTTTCTGTAAATGCTTCAGTCTTTTTTTTAAAGTAAGATTTGCCACTCTATTATAAATTTGCTGAAATGCCAAAATAGAAGAAAATGCTTGCATTGTATTAGTCTTCTTCAGCATTATATGCCACTTCTGCTACTTCTATATCCGATACAGAATTTTCAGGTTCACTAAAACTTATGCATAGCATATTATCAACTCTGCCAAAAAAAAAGAGAGAACACGTCTAATGAAGGGATTGGATGCATGCTATTTCACTTCACTACTACCATTAACAAATCTTTTACCTTACGTAAATAACCTAAATATTTAAATATTCCATCAGAAATTTAATATTTTTAACTTTTCATTGCCAGATAACACCTTTAGATGTATGTATTTTTAATTTTTTCATCTCTCCAAACTACCATTTACTTGTAAAAATCTAGTTTGTAATTACCTTTATTCTAAAATTTGTTCTTATAAGCACTACCACTAAAGTATTAATAATTACCCTGGATTTATATGCAATAAAAATTCTATGTGCTTTCAAATACACTGTCTTTTCATTATTCCTATTAGGCAGGCAGGATGGTTGTTATTAAAGTGTCACCTTTTTGAAAGGACAAAAGGGGATGCTAAGGGAGATTAAAGTAATTTGCCAAGATTTAAAAAATTAATGAAAGAGTAAGTTAGAGCCCAGTTAATTCAGACATAGCTTCAAAATAAATAATAGGAAAATGATGGGTTACAATCTGGAAGCCAAAGACTAATTTCTAGGGAGAGCCTAGAATATCTATAGTTCTCTCTTTGCTCAGTAGATTCGTGATAAAATAAAACTGAGTTCATAAAAAATATTCTGTAAATTAGAGCCATTTCATTCCGATTATTCCAATGATTAGCCTATAATAAAATGACTTGTTATATACCTAGATTTGTCATCCAAGATAACTTGATCAGCCTTAGGTGCAGAGGACTTCACCTTTAGGATCTGTCCACCTTCTGTTCCTGATGCATTCAGTGATTCTTCAGATTCTAAAGATAATGTTCTAAAAGTAAATTCAGCAATAGGTTATTTTCCATCAATAAAACATGAATATGTTTACTGCTATAAGTATATGTGGTTTACTAGTCTTCAGCTGCTATATTTAATGGAATCACATGGTTAATAAATTGCTGAATTAGGTATCAGCAGAGAAATTAGCAATTATGGCTAATTCAAAATGATTCTATCATGAATTCAATATATGCTGATGAAATGACAAGCAGGAGCTTCTACATGTGAACAGTTGGCATAAATGCCCAGAAACAAAGATAACACTTAATTTTTTGTTTGCTATTTTTAGGAGTTACCAAGGATTAAACCCAGGACCTCATACATGGGAAATAGGTACTTAACCACTGAGCTACATCCACTCCCCAATGAGAGCTGGTTTTTTGTTTGTTTGTTTTTAGAAGGTACTGGTGATTGAACCCAGGACCTTGAATGTGGGAAGCAGGTGTTCAACCATTTGAGCTATATCCACTCCCCCATAACATTTAAATAGGTTAAAAAATGAATAATGTCTATCTTGTTGAATAGCTAGAGGTTTATTTTCCTGATGTTTCCTATCCTTCAAATGGTCAGCCTCTTAAATAAATGATCAAAAGACAGTTTCCTCAATCTATAAGGAAGGGTCTACAACTTTTGTAATCAGAAATTTCCTAAATTATATTAAAATACAGAGTATATTTAGCTCAGATATTAAAAGTTGAATTAGATTAAAAATGCAAGTATCACAACACACCTGATTCTGTTCTCTATAGTGTCTATATGAAGTTGTTTCTCACTGAGCAGTTTCTTCAGTGATTCCACTTCTTTTTGTTTTTCAAGTAGTTCTTTCTGTAAATGGTAGTTTGTTTCTTCTAAAGTTTCACAGAAAGCCTAAAACAAAACAAAACAAAACCCAAAACTCAAACACATGCAGTAAAAGGATAAGAATAATTACTTATGCAGTATCTTTCTCAAGAGCAATATTAAGAGTCAAGGAAAATGGATAATCAAAACAGTATGTATACAACTTAAATGATTTGCTTTCTATCCTCATCTTTTTTTAAGGTCTCTGCTATTTTGGTTCTCTTTCCTCAGTCCCACCCACCTGGAGGACTTATAACTACAAGTCCTTTTTCTTGAGAAAAATAACTATCAAGATAAAACTCTAGAATGAGCTCAATCATATTTCAGGAATGAGGGCAGGATGAAAAAAAATCTCAGACATTAAGAACTTAAATAGCACCAAAAGACTGTTACTGAGAAAAATGTTAGATTATGAACTTCAAAAATGAAGTTAATAGAAACCCAAAGGAAAGAATGAGACGAAAGAAAGAACGGTGAGGAAAGAAAGTGTCAAACATGTAGGTAAATCAAAATATGCATAAAACACAAAAATGGCTAACGTTGGGGAGGGCTGAAATAGTTGAAATACTGGTTCTGCAGTATTAAACTGAATAACATATGACCATTAAAAAAATACAGTGAATATATATAACTTAGATACCAGGAGCAGTGAAAAAGAAAACTTATTAAATCTATGAAAGGGAGGAAAGGAGAACAAAGAATTAAAACAGCAGGGTGTTTATAAGTGAAAAATAAAATGGTAGAAAAAATATATTGGTATTACTATAAATATCAGAATAAATTCATCAATTAACGATTTTCAGATTGGATTAAAAAACAAAAATCTACCTCTATGATGTTTATAAGAAACACACTTAAAATAAAAAGGTAGAAAAATACTTATAAGCCAACAGGCAAATCTGTTCTTACCTTCTTCCACAAAAAAATGTGTAGTTTTATTAACATAAGACTGAATGGATTTCAAGGTAAAAAAACATTATTAGGCACAAAAGGAATCACTATCTACTAATACAAGTAATAATTCACCAAGAATATTTCAACTATATAATTACAAAAGGAATTTAACAACTCCACATCCAAAATGAGTGACTTCAATATATTTCTCATGGTAATTAATGAATTGAGCAGAAAAAAATCAGTGAAGATTTAAAAGATTTTAACAATACAATAAAATTAACCTGACAGACATATATTGAACCCTGAGCATAAAAATACACATCTTTTCAAAGTTTAGAATATTTATCATATATCTGCAGATTGTAAAGATCACAAAGCACTCAAGAACAATAACAAAGAATCAGTGTCATAGAGAACATATTCTGACAAAATGCAAATAGATGGAAGTCAAATATAAAGAAAAAAATTAAAAATATGCTTGAACAGTATAAAATATGAATGATAATGAATATACTTATTAAAATAACAGAATAAACCCATGTAGAGAGAAGATATTAATAGAGCTAGAAGAACTTAGTGAATCAAGAGAATCAAGAGAGAAAAACATGGTTCTTTGAAAAGCCTATTAAAGTAAGCCTAATCCAAGAAAAACAAGCAGTTACAAACAATAATGAGATTGAAAGCGGATATATAATTAAAAGCACATTAAGAGATTAAAAAATTATGTCAAAATATTTTAAACCTACGCAATATGGTGAATATCCTGGAAAAATGAAAATTAACAAAATTGACCATCAAAGAGACTGAATAAAGTATAACCATTCAAGAAATGGAATAAATTGTTAAAAATCAATGGTTGGGGAGCCAGTGTAGCTCAGTGGTTGAGTGCCAGCCTCTCACATGAGGTCCTGGGTTCAACCCCTGGCCCTGGTACCTCAAAAAACAAACAAATAAACAAACAAAAAAACAACAACAAAAAATCAAGGGTTGATAAGCACATGAAAAAAATTCTCAAAATCATTAGCCATTAGGGAAATGCAAATAAGAACCATAGAGATGTCATTTCACACCCACAAGGATAGCTATTCCTAAAAATAACAGAAAATAACAAAAGAATGCAGAGAAATTAAAACTTTTGTAAAAAGCTGTTTGGGAATGTAAAATGGTGCAGCCACTGTGGAAAGCAGTTTGGTGGTTCCTCAAAAAGTTAAATATAGAATTGTCATATGACCTGGCAACTCTACTTCTAGGTATATACAAAGAAAGTGAAAACAGGGTTTCAAATAGATACTTGTAAATCTATGTTCATAAGAGCATTATTCACAATAGCCAGAAGGTGGAAACAACCCAAGTGTCCACCAGCAGATGAACAAAATATGGTACGTACACACAATGGAATATTATTCAGCTGTTACGAAGAATGCAGTTCTGAGACCTGTTGCCACATAGACGAAACTTGAAAATATTATTCTGAGTTAAATAAGCAAGGTACCTAAAGACAAACGTTGTATGACTTCACTTACGTGAAATATCTACAAAGAGCAAATTCATAGAGACAGAAAGTAGATTAGTGGTTACCAGGTGGATAGGGGGATGGGAGAGAAAGAGTGGTTGCTTAGTGGTAGAGTGTTTGTAAACATTGGAAAATTTGAAAATAATATTAAACATCTATTCCAAAACTAATTAACTGAACCAAATATCACTTAGATTAATTCAGAGGTGAGTTCTACCAAACAATGAAGGAATAAACAATATAATCTTATTCAAATAGTTGTGGAGAACAGAAAAAGACTATTCCTGAATTTATCTTATGAGCTGTATAATCTTGACACAAAATCCAATAGGAAGGAAAATCATAGGTACAAAAATTCTAAATAAAATCATTACCCTCCAAACCCAACATTTTAAAAAAAGACTATACTGAATTTACCCCATAAATGATTGTTTTATCATTTGAGAGTCTATGAATATAATTTATCACACTAATAGATTAAAAAAGAAAACCTTATGATCACCTTTACAGACACAAACTTAAGCATCATGAACCCATTCTCTCTCTCTCTCTCACACACACACACACACACACACATACACACACCACAACCACTTAGCTAACTAGAGATAGAAGGTAACTTCTATTTATCCTAAAAAGAAAAGCAGACAACAAACAGAAATAAATCACAACTACCAGCAGCCTACAGAAAATGCCATATCCAATAGTGAACTACAGAATCACTGCCTACTGTAACTGCTTCTATTTAATTCCATGCTGGAGATGTAGGTCAGCACAATAATATAGGAAAATGAAATGAAAAGTACTGAGGATTAGAAAAGAAGAAATGTAACTGTCAGTACTGTAGGGGATAAGATTACCTATATAGAAAATTTGAAAGGATCTATAAACTAATGAGAGATTCTAGCAAGAAAGTGACATACAAAATAAATTTACAAAAGTCAAGAATACAACAGCAATAATTAGAATATAATAAAACACCAAGTAAGGTTAAGGGCAAAAATTAAAACCTTTTTTGAATGACCTTTTAAAAAGACAAGTAAACATATAGCTATTGATAGGAATATTCAACACTGTAAAGACAAAACTCATAAAAAAATAAATAAAGGTATTATAATTCTAAATAAAATGCTAACAGGATTTTTCATGGAATTGACAAACTGATTCTAAAATTCATATGGAAGAGTGACTGGCCAATGAAATTTTGAAGAAGAACAAGCAAAGCAATCCTTGCTCTGCCAGATACTGATTATTTATAAAATTGCAGTAATTAACACTGTATGATACGGGCAGAGAGATTTAAAAATAGACTACTGAAACATAACTGAATGACCACAAACAAACCCATTAATAACGAACACAATATATGATGAAGGAAGAATTCCAAATCATTGAATATTGAAATATGAACTTTTCAATAAATGATGTTGGGTATTGGTCATCCACACAGAAAGAACTAGATCACTTAAAGAACCTGAATATGAAAAGCAAAAGTTTAAAACTTTCAGAGGAAATTTTGGACAGTAACTTTAGCATATAAAGATACGAGCAGGACCTAGAAGAAAAGTCCCAAACAGCTATTAAAAATATGTACAATGCCAAAACCTGCTGGCAAATTATGCCAAAACAATAAGATACTATTTTGCACTCTTCAAACTGACAACATTAAGAGGTTGGCACTACTAAATGTTGGTGATGGAAGGAAAACACTGTTCATCAGAGTGTAAACTGATAACATTTTTGGGGAGTAATTTGAAAATATGTAGCGAAGTTGAAGAGAATACTCTACAACCAAACAATTCCATCTCTAGGAATATATCTTATATAAATCTTTGTGTTTCCTTAAAGATTAAAAAACTATCCAGTAATGGGATGCTACCTTAGGAAAGGCATATACATAGGAGTGTGTATAGGACTGTGTCTTTATAATAGTCATTGGAAGAATTATCTTGGTAGATTTATCTATTTAGTCCTACAAATGAGACTGTAAAAATGGTCTGTATTCCTATCACCCCTTCTCCTCCCCCAAAACACCTGTATTATAAAGTTAATCATAAGATTAATTAAAGGAGACTTTGTGATGTATAGTTTTCTTCCGTCATAGGGATCATACTGCTTCATCAATATTAGAAAATCAGCCACCAAATGATCCAAAAAAAGTCACAGTTTCATGACTTACCACTATTCAAACTGCATTTTTCAGCTGCTTTTCTGGGTTTTCCAAGCCTAGCAGCGAGAAAATTAAATTTGGCCAATAAATTCCAGAGACCAGAAAAATCTTAACTTGTTGAATTACTGAAGATTAAAATTTAAGTGGAGAATAAATGGTTTAAAGACTTCAGCTTTAATTATTTGTACTCAAAATCATTTCTAATTACAAGGTATTCATTAATGCAAGTATAGAGTAAATCTCATTTCTTCCAATTAGTTAATTCCATACACATAATAGATCTGAATGTCCCCAAAAGAAAGTAGATTAAATTTATGTCCCTAGTCTTAATCCCTCCTTTTAGTATAGGTACATGATGAAATAGAGATAACTGTTTTCAAAAGGGGACTGGGAAAAGCAGGTAAGAGTCAGGATTTACTGAATCAAAGCTTTCATTATTCCTTGAAAAATTTAATTTTATATTCCAAGAGATATGGAATAAAATGTCATTTTGTATTTTTCTTAAAATGAGAGGCTGCTTAAGGAAATCTGCAGATTAAAAAGATATATTTCTTGTAAGGTTAGCATAAAATTTCTTCACAAATTTATTGTCCAAATATGTATTTAATTTCAAGTATAGTTCTAGGAAAATACATTTGTTTTAGAGAAAGGTTCTAGGAAATGCATTCCACATTACTTTGTTGAGTGTTGAATGTAGAAACTGCTCTGGTGATTTACTTAAATCAATGATTCTCAACCAGGGGTGATTTTGCCCCTCAGGGGTCACTTGGCAATGTCTAAAGATATTTTTGATTGCTGTGACTATGAGGAGCTACTGGTATCTTGCAGGCAGATGCAGCAAGATAAACATTTTGAATGCACACAACAATCCCCTATCCTAAAACAAAGAACTATCCTTTTCAAAATGCCAATAGTGAAAAAGCTGAAAAACCCTGACTCAAATCTTCCACTTTCCCCCATCCATTTACATAACCAGACACACACGAAAGTATAGTTTGAACAAAAAAACACTGAAAAGATAACAATGTTTTTTGTAAAAGGGTAAATTAAAAAAAATTTTCAATGAACTAAAATTGTCTTTCTTCCCTGTCTCTGTCCCGCTTTTTGGGTCTTTTTCAACGCTTTCCATGGTTGGTCATCAGACTGCCCTCAGCAGCCAAAATGGTGAAGCAGATGGACAGCAGGGAAGATTTTCAGGCAGCCTTGAACAATGCTGGAGATAAACTTGTAGTAGTTGATTTCTCATCCACATGGTGTGGGCCTTGTAAAATGATAAAGCCTTTCTTTCACTCCATTTCTGAAAAGTATAAAAAGGTGTTGTTCCTTGAGGTAAAAGTGGATGACTGTCAGGATGTGAAGTCAAATGCATGCCAACCTTTCAGTTTTATAAAAAGGGACAAAAGGTGGGTGAATTTTCTGGGGCTAATAAGGAAAAGCTTGAAGCCACCATTAATGAATTAAGCTAATCATAACTAGCTCTCAGCTGTTTAAAACTTAAACTGTAATTTTTTTTTTTTACAAAAAAGAAAGATCATATATGAAGACTATATACCCAACTGCCATCTGATTATAAATGACAATAAAATATTAATTTTACCTTTAAAAGAAAAAGCAAAACTGTCTTTCTGACAACTATGAATACTATATTTAAAAAAAATAAAAATAATCGTGGAAAAATAAAAAATAAGAAACAAATAATCATGGAATCCTTCAATTAGTGTGAAAAGCAATCATCTTTTTCAACTCAAAATCCATTTAAAATAGAACTCCAACTTTCCAAAGAAATTCTAGAACAAGGTGACAAATGGCAGCCAGGAGGCTGAATGAAACCCCAAAATATATTTTGTTTGGCCAGTTTTTAAAAATTTTCAACTGAATTTTATACCTTTAGATAGGACATGTACTATCTACTGTGTCACTAAGGTTATCTTCTTTACCCACAAATGAATTTCAGTTTTTGATCCTTGTTCTATTTCATTCTAATGATATAAATTTTTTGCAAGTGTCTATTATATTTATTAAATAAAGATTCCAAAATATCTAAGTTCAAGTTAGAGAAAACACCTATCTCTGACTAAAGCTGAATTTTGTAAGATCGCTACCAACAGTACATAACAGGAGAACATTTATCAGATTCACTTAAGAGAAGAGGTTTATGTAAAACAGATGTGACAATCTTAAACATTTGGCTTTATATGGAGATGGCTCTATTTAGTCTAAGTAGTAGAGCAAGATGGGCAAACCCATATGTAGGACATGTTTCCTATCTGATCATAGTTCAACCAGTTCAGAGCAGGCCAAGGAAACCAGCAACTTTGCTGCTACTGTTAGAGGAGCTCAATGATTTGGAGTGTTGTCAGTTAAAGTGTTAATCTTAATGGCAAGCAAAGAGGGAAGGACAGTGGTTATACTAGCTTGGGGATTACAGTCCTGTTTGGGGCAAACAAGGGACTTCCTGATATTTAACAGGGAGTTTCCGGAAATGAAATAGCCAGGGTTGATAAGTTTTCCAGTAAAGTTTATCAGTAAATAGCCAGAGTTGATAAGCTCTTGCTATGGCAAAGACCAGAGTGGACCCAAGTTACCCAAGTTGACAGAGCCTACATTCATGTGTACAGGAGATGTGAGAGGACCCAGCAGAAACTAAAAGCTGGGGCAGACTTAAAAATAGCTTTAACTTTATATGTATTCCCCAGTCCATACACAGATCTATGAAGATCCTAGCAGAGAGTGAAAACCTTGCTAGTTGAGCCATTTAAGCATAATCTCTGACCAATTTTGCTGGCTGAACAATGCTATGCAAAATCAGGGATAACTTCAAGAAAGTCAGTTTTAAAAAGATCAAGATAAAAATAACTAAACAGAGATATCAGTGACTTCACATTGCAGGAAGACAGACATCACAGATTTAGTTCAGGCAAGTTACTAGAGAAATAGATAAAATAACAAAAACAATCACTCAGAAGGGAGAAATCAGAATCTAGAGTTGTTACAATATAGTATCTAAAATGTACAGTATTCAACAACAAATTATGATACATGAAAAGAAACATGTGTAAGCATAAACAGTAAAAAAAAAAAAAAGCAGCCAATAGAAACCATCTAAGTATAACTAGGTATTGACTTTAGCAGACAATGATTTCAAAACAGCTATTATTTTATGCTAAATGAACTAAAAATATATTTAATGAATAAAAGAATGATGACTATGACTCAACAAATAAGGAATTTCAAAATAAAGAGATAGAAATTACAAATAGAAGCAAAGGGAAATTTTATAGTTAAAAATAACTGAAATGAAAATTTTGCTAAAAGGCTCAACAGCAGAATAGTGATGACAGAAAAATGAATCAGTGAACTTGAAGGTAGAGCCATAGAAATGATCCAGTCTTAAGAACAGAGGAAAAAACAATTGAGGAAAAATGAACAGCACAGAGACATGTAGGACAACATCAAGCATATAAACATATGTGTAACGGGAGTCTTAAAAGGAAAAGGGAGAGAGAAAAAGACTGAAAAAATATTTGAAGGAATAATGGCCGACAATTTCCCAAATCTGATGTAGAACTTTATCAGTCTGAGAAGCTCAAGGAAGCACAAATATGATAAACACAAGGAGATCCAAACCTTGATACATCATAATCACAATGTTGAGAGTCAAAGAAAGAGAAAATCTTGAAAGCAGCAAATGTAAAATAACTTAATATGATTTAAGGCTGACTTTCCATCAGAACCAATGGAGGTTGGAAGGAAGTGGAATGACACAAACAAAGTGTCAGAAAAGCAAACAAAAAAACCTATCAACCAAAAATTGCATATCCAGCAAAACTATCTTTCAAAAATGAAGGCAAAAAGAAAAAAAAAGAAAAAAAAAAAGAAGGCAAAATAAAGACAATATCAGATAAACAAAGACCTGCCTTACAAGAAATACTAAAAGAAGTCCTCCAGGATAAAAGAAACTCATATCAGATGATAACAGCACCCACAGGAAGAACAGACGAGGGCCGGAGACAGTAAATATGCAGATAAATATAAAAGGGCCTATAAAATAATTTTTCTTGTCTATTTTAAGTTCTCCCAAAGATAAAATATTGTATAAAAATAATTATACTATATTGTTGAGTTTACAATATATACAGATGTAAAATATATGATAACACAAAGAAGAGGAAAGAAAAGGAGATATATTGGAGCCAAGTATATTTTACTGGAATTAAATTTTTACGGGGATTAAATTATTCAGAAGTAGATTATGATAAGTATATGAACTTATCAGTTACATACTATAATATGTAAACAGCCATGAATAAAATAATTAAAAACAGAAGCAAAAAAATTCAAAGGAATCAAAATGCATGCTAAAAAATATTTACTAACCACAAAAGTAAAGGAGAAACAGAAGACCAAAAAAGAAGATAGATAAAAAACCAAATTATAAAATGGCAGATGTAAAAGGCAGAGATGCCAGACTGTATAAAAGACCAAGACTCTACTACATACAAGAGAGTCACCTTAGATTGAAAGATACAAACAGGATGAAAGTAAAAGAATGATAAAAGATATACTATGCAAACAGTAACCATAGGAAAGCTCAAGTGGCTATATCAATATCTCACAAAATAGACTTTAAGACAGGTATACAACTACTAGAAAGAAAGAGGGACATTTCATAATGGTAAAGTTTCAATACACTGTACCTTTGGAAAATATATCAATTATTGCCCTAAATTATGATGAAAGAGATAATTCAACAATTATGCCAGATATTTCAACACACTTCTCAAAATAATTGATGAACATGTAGAGAGAAAATCAGCAAGGATATAGACGGACACTTTTATATCAGTAAGGATACTATCAACCAACTTGACCTAACTGATATTTATAGAACACCCCATGTAATGACTGCAGAATGCACATTCTTTTCAAGTATATATGTACCATTTTCCAGTATAGAACATATGCTGTGTGACAAAAGAACTCATCAGATTTTAATATACTGAAATCATACAAAATATATTTGCCAACCAATGGAATTAAACTACAGACCCATAAGAAGAGAAATCTCTCAAAAAATTCTGAATTTAAAAAATACAGTATCAAATATCCTATAGGCCAAAGAAGAAGTCACAAGGAAAACAGAAAAAATACCTATGTTAAACTGAGTGAAAATGAAAACACATGTCCAAATCTATCAGATACAACTAAAGCAGTGGTTAGAGGAAAACCTATAGCTGTAAACACTTATACTGGACAAGAAGAAAAGTCTCAAAAATTTTTTTTTTTTTTTTTTAAAGATTTTATTTATTTATTCATTTATCCCCCCCTTGCTGCTTGTGCTCGCTGGGTCAGCCAACCACGCCATGCGGGCGGGCTTGCCTTCACCAGGAGGCCCTGGGAACCGAACCCGGGGCCTCCCATATGGTAAACGGGAGCCCTACTGATTGAGCCACAGCTGCTTCCCAAAGTCTCAAATTGAGAACCTAAAGTTCAGTATTAAAAAACCAGAAAAAAAGGAGCAAATTAAACCCCAAACAGAAGGAAGAAAATAATGGAGATAAAAACAGAAATCAGTGAAACAGAAAAAACAGAAAAGAGAGAAAATCAATAAAACCAAAAGTTGGTCCTTTGAACAAAATAAACAAAATTGACAAATCCATAGCTAGGAAAATAAGCAAGACAAAATTTACTAAAACCAGAAATGACAAAGGGGACATACATCACAACCAATCAAACAGAAAGTAATAAAATTTTAATGGAATATCATGAACAACCTTCTGCCAAACAACTAGAAAACAGATAAAATGGACAAATTCCTAGAGATACAAATGACCAAAATTTATTTAAGAACAAAGAGAAAATTTCAACTGACCTTTAAACAAGCAAAAAATTTGAAAGACTTTGACAAAGAAAAACCCATGCCAGAAGGCTTCATTGGTGAATTATATAAAATATTTAAAGATGAAATAATACCATTACTTCACAAACTATTTCAGAAAATAGAGAAGGGAACAGTTCTCAATTCATTCTATGAGGACAATGTTACCTTGATATCAAAGCTAGACAAAGATGTTATAAGAAAGAAAGCTACAGAAAAATATCCTTCATGAAAATAGACATAAAAACCCTCAAGAAAATAGCAAAACAAATTCAGCAACATATAAAAAGGATTATACACCATGACCAAGTGGAGTTAGCCCAGGAATACAAGGTTGGTTTAACATCAAAAATATAATATAAACATACCATATTATTAGAATAAAGGATTAAAACCATATGATCTGGGGGTCGGATGTGGCTCAACTGGTTGGGCGTCCGTCTCCCATATGGAGGGACCCGGGTTCGATCCCCGGGACCTCCCGGTAAAAACAAAAAACAAAAAACAAACAAACAAAAAAAAAACAAAAAAAAACCACCATATGATCTTCTCAGCAGATGTAGAAAAAAGCATTTGATAAAATCTTATCACTCATTCATGATAAAAACACAATGAACTAGGATTAGAAGGAAAATTCCTTAGCTTGATACAGGGCATCTAAGATAACCAGACAGCTAACATATTTATGATGAAAGACTAAATGTTTTCCTCCTAAGACTGGGAAGAAAGCAAGGATGTTTGCTCTTCTCACTTTTATTCAGTACTGTACTGGAGGTTCTAGATATCCAATAAGGTAATTAAAAAAGAAATGAATGGCACCCAGATGAAAAAGGAAGAAGTTAAACTGTCTTTATTTCCAGATGGCATTATGTTATATATAGAAAATCCTAAGGAAGCCACAAAAAATTCTACTAGAATTAATAAACAAATTTAGTATAGTGGGGTCACGGGATACAATATTAATATTTTTAAAAACTACAGTATTACTATATACTGACAATGAACAATTTGAAAATGAAATAAAAAATACCAATTTTATTCACAATGCAATTTTTGACAAAATACTTAAGGAATACATTTAGTAAAAGTAGGGCAAGAGTTATATATTTAAACTTTCAAACACTATTGAGAAAAATTAAAGAAGATCTAAAGACATTTCATGTTCATGTACTGCAAGACTCGGTAATGTTGAGATAGCAAGTCTCTCAATCTATATAGATTCAGTACAAAAATCTCAGCAGGCTTTGCTGTAGAGATAATAAAGCAATGCTAAAATTTTTATAGACCTCCAAAGGATCTAATTTAGCGATAACTTTTAAAAAAAGGTCAAAGTTGGAGTTCCTGTATCTTCCAATTTCAACTTCCTGTAAAGCTACAATTAACAAGCCAATAGTATTAGCAAAAGGATAGGCAAAATAGATCAATGAAACAGAACTAAAGAGTCTAGAAATAACCCTTATATTTATGGTCATGTGATTTTTGACAAACATGTCAACATAATTAAACAAATGATACTGAAACAATTAGATATCTATAGGAACTTCAGACCCTTACCTTGCACCTTATAAAAAAAAAAAAGTTCAAAATGGATCAGAGACCTAAAAGTAAGAGCTGAAACTCTAAAACTTCTAGAAAAAAAGGTAGGAGAAAATCTTTGTGACTTTGGGTTAGGAAAAGAGTGAATATGATACAACACAAAAAGCATGATCCATTTTTTTTTTTTTTTTAAAGATAATATGGATTTGATTAAAATTTAAAACTTTTACATTTCATAAGATACCATTAAGAAAATGAAAAGGTAAACACAGACTAGGAGAAAATATTTGCAAAGCATATATCTGATAAAGGACTTGTATCCAGAATAAAGAACTTGCACAACTCAGTAAGATAAACAATAAAAAACTGGACAAAAGAATAGACATTTCATCAGAGAAGATATATGAATGGCTAATAAGCATATAAAAAAGTGATTAACAGCAATAGTCATTAGGGAAATGCAAATTAAACTACAATGAAATACTACTACACAGCCAAGAGAATGGCTATAATTGAAAAGACAGATAATACCAAATGCTGACGAGGATGTGGAGAAAACAAAACTCTCAAAACACCGCTGCTGGCAATGTAAAATGGTGGTATAGCCACTTTATAAAAATGTTTGTCAGTTTCTTAAAAAAAGTTAAAACATAAATGTTCCACATGACTAAACAATTTCACTCCTAAAGATTGACCCAAAAGAAATGAAAATACATGACAGCCATATAAAGCCTTCTACAAATTGTTCATAGCAGCATTATTCATAATAGCAGAAAACTAGAAACAATCCAAATGCCCATCAATTGGTGACTGGATTAACAAAATGTGGTATATCGATACAATGTAAAACCATTCAGTAATAAAAATGAATGCAAATACTGACAGAAGCTATAACACAGATGAACCTCAAAAACATTAAGCTAAGTAAAAGAAGCCAGGTGCAAATTGTGCACATACACATATATTATTTTTTTGTATGATTCTATTTATATGAATTATCCAGAAAAAGTAAAGCTGTAGAGACTGAATATCAGTGGCTGTTAGAGTTGGGTGTGCAGACTGATTACAAATAGGCTTACAGAAATTTTTGGGGGGTGATGAAAATATTCTAAACTTCGTTATGATGACAGCATATAAATTTACTCAAAATTATTAAACTGTACATTTATAATGAGTGAATTTTATGGATGAAAATTTTACCTCAATAATGTTGTTTAACAAGTGCTATTGGCATTCACTCTAATACAAAGAACTGACTCAGTTTAACTGAAAAACATTACAAACCTACCAATTAAATGTTCCATTTAAACACCATTAAACAGTTGAGAAAAAAACTAGCATAAAATCCTAGCTAATCTATTATTACCAAATCTATTTTGTGAATCTAGCCTATTGCTTCCAAGAAATAGGCCACTTGAACACGTCAATTAATGTAATTTGAGTAGCATTGAATTGGAGCTGAATTATCTCTGAAGATATGATTTAAATTTAATTCTAACTGTAAGTTCTTTACTTTGACACTTAGATGGAATAAAACTCAGCACACAAAATATACTTTTAAATGTAGTGAAATCATTTTCTTTTCTTTCTTTTTTTTAATGTAATAGTATAAATAGAGAAAATGTAGAATTTATGTTCAGAGCTTCATCAACTGTATGATATGTATTAATTTTCATTTTTCAACTTAACTAGCTCCATGTATTTCAATGAAAGAAACCTTTGACTTAACCATTAAGAGCTTTTTGTGCAAAACTGCCATAGTCTGAAGTTATAATATTTTGCTATGTGCAATTCCATTCAAGAAACAATGCAGTTATTGTACTGTATTATTTGTTCCTCTTTTCCTGTGATATATAATACAGCACTTACCCTGCTTTCTTCTAGACTATCAAATGGACCTGGGGGATCATCCAGACAAAGAAATTCTCTCACTGCAAGGCTTTTCAAAGGGAAAAAAAAAAAAAAAAAAAAAAAGAGCTAGAGTAAAATAAGTTTACAAAAGATAGCAAAAAGCAAAAGTCACTTTGAAGCTACATAGTGTTTTAAAGCCAGTTTGTTCTGCTGATATACAAAGATTTTAAGCTATTTTCTAAGATCTTATGAATATAAGTAGAATTTGGGAATTTGTTACACAAAAATATGGAATAAGATATAATTCAGAATAATTGTACAAGAGTCCAGTTTAAATAGCGAATAGCCTCTTTACTTATTTTTAAGAAAATTACTTAATGAAATATTAATCTGAACTAGATGAACAAAGTCACAATCCTGTCATGAATAAATATAATTTCTAACTTCTACTTCAATGGTTTCTCTTTCAGTGTATGCTTCTAAAATACCTGAAAAGCATTTACTAGGAAGCAGAGTTAAAGATTTTCATTGCAATTTTATTTATATTGGTTTACTTAAATATTTTCCCCAGATAGTTTAAGAGGAAAAAACCCTGATTATCCCATTTATGAACTGCCATACATTTACAAAATAATAGAATGAATTAATATGGTATTATGTATGTACTTCACAATGATCAGAAATGAATTAATAGGATAGATAACCAAACCTCTTTGTAACCTTCCTGTAATATCCTTCTTTCTAAAAAGCAATTTTGGATTAAGAAACAACTCTATATTCATTTAAAAATATAAATGTTGAGTCTTAATTTCTTTTTTAATTGTAAAAGAGTAAGAAAATGATTTCTTGATGTCTAACATAAAGAAGAGGTAAATCTATGCTGAAAAGGGTATGGGGCTTTTGGGTTCAAACAAAGCCAGGGAAGTTGATGATGACAGGGGATGGTCACAAAGAGATAAATATGATTTTTAGTGGAAAGTTTCCTTAAGAAAAACCAGTAAGAATTGATATAGAAAAGTGGTGTTAAGAAAATAGTCCATAAGATCCCAAAGACAAAGAAAGAAGAAAGATGGAGGTAGTGGTACAGTATCTAGAGAAGCACATTTTTAGATTATGAAATCTTGGCAATAAAGGCTAAAAATTTTTACAAAAATTTGTTTTGGTTCAATAAATATCTATTGAACGTATGCCCTCGTTCTGCTCAGTGATTTTTTTACATATTATCAGTGTATGATTTATAAACAAATCGAGTGAATTAAAAAATACATAATATCAAATTCTATATTATTAAATGGTATGTGGATTAAATCTAAGTCAATTAAAAAACAATTGTACTCTCTTTTTTTTAACTTGTTCATTGTTAGGTGCAACATAGGCCCATAATCTGTCAACCTTTTATACTTTTGCTTCCATTTGACTTCGACAATGAATATATAAGAAGAACATCAGGATAGGAGAGAAAGCTATCTAAGAGAAAATCTAACAATCTGAAATTAAGGTAAAAGATTCTTTATGTTTCTTTTCCTTATATTTATCTAGAGTATGTCTTAGTGTATTTGGAAAAATCCTTTTAAAATTGGATCAGCTGACTTAATTTGCCTGAAGATTAGGAGACCACTGATGGTTTCCTTTAGCATTGTTTTTTGTTATCACAGCAACTTTGTTCTATGAATATCAACTCTTCCTTTGATTCTCCTGAAAAAGTTTTCTTTAAGAGTTTTAATGTATTTTTAAATTATACTCTATTTACTATAAAAATATATCAAGTTATATAATAATCTCACTATTTCTAACTTCATAAACTCCAAAAACTATTTCATCCAGTAATCCTTTGCCTTCTACTATTACTTTTTCCTTCTTTTTTAATTTCATAGATATGTTTACTTTTTACAATTTTTTTAAAGGGCCAGTGATTTAATAGCAAAATGTGCTCTCTTTCAAAATCCATATTTTAAAGGGAAAAAAACCATTAAGACTAATGCTTACAATTCATTAAAAGGTCAATAAAGAACTAAGTTAAAAAAATGTACTAAAACACTAGACACCGATTCTGTCAAAACCAAATTAAGCACACATAAAAAAATCACTGCATAAATACACCAAGGGACTGAAGCTAAAAATCTTAAATCAGTTAATATTTCTCTTCAGTATTCTCTACTGGTCAAAAGTAAATAACAAAACATGGACATTAAGTACAACCACAAGGCTAAGGACTCAGGGATCAAAGCACATGAGTGAAGCTCACAGTGTAAGTGACTAGGACGGGTGGGTGTGAAGCTGAAGGACTCTAATCCTTAGTGTCCTGTGGGTGTGATGGTCTGGCAGTGGGGTTCTGGTTTAGACTTTTATTTTTCACCTAGATCAGGAGTTCTTAACCAGGGGTCCACAGATCCCCAAGAGGTCCATGGAAAGATTTCAGGGGGTCTGTGAACTTGAATAGAAAAAAATCAACTTATTATCTTTATTTTTTCTGACCTCTAACTGAAATCTAGGATTTCCTTCACTATGCAATAAATAAATTACAGTAGTATTCATTTCACCTGACTGGCAAAGGGGTCTGTGGACCAAAAAAGGTTAAGAACCCCTAACCTAGATGCTTTTAGCCCACTGGTGTCTCTGCTTTCAATTTTGTCACTTTTAATCCAGAATATTTAAAAAACAAGTGTTTTTTTTTTTTTTTTTTAAATGTCAAACCCAGCTTAATAAAAGCCCATCCTATGGTTCCAGCATCAAGCACCTGTCTTCATTTAAGTTTCAACTTCCTTTTATTTCACTCTCCAGCAATAGTCTATCCTCATGCCTGCCATGGCATCTCATGCCTCCATGCCTTTGCTCATGCTTTCTGCTATACACCTCTACCTGGCTACTTCTTACTCAGCCTTTAGGACTTAGCTCAGCTATTATTTCTTCATAGAAGTTTTCTCTGACTAAACCCTCTTTCTCTGTCTGTCACTAGGTTCACTGTGTTTCTAGGTATTACCCTACCAACTTGTAGCCATCCCTTTCATGGGACTTATTACACTGTATTATTAGTATTGTCTGCCTACTAAGTAGTCTGTTCCACATAAAGGTAGATGACAAATTCCTGGACTATGTAGACCATATCCAAATCAACACAGAATAATGGTATAAAAATTCAGGAAATAGTGAATTACTTCTTAAAAGCCATGCAGTTAGAAAATAAATTTAATGAAGCTCTTAAGAGCATCAGAACACATTTCTATCCACTGCTGTACGTAAATACTATCGTACAATTCTCAAATTTGAGATGGATTTTAGTTTTCAATAGATACTATCACTTTCATGACGTAAGGCTAAAAGACTTACTATCTCTTTGCTTGTGGCTTCCTTTTCTTGATATTGGCTGAGAATATTCCATCTCAGTACTCTTGCATAGTTACAATGAGATGTGACAAGAGTAAAAACTGGCAGTAGCGTTCATGTATTACCATGGAAGTCAGGAACTAACAGTGCATTGTCCTGTAGTCTCAAATGGCTCACAACAGCAACAAGACCAAAAGTCTTCAGGGTTAAAAAAGGTTAGAATCTGGCTGTTTCTTATGCCATGACATTCAGATTCATAAAGAAGCACAACAAAAAGAACAGATTATGAGAAACTTAGAGTGAAAGGGGATTTTTAGGGAATACCTAACCCAATTACTTCCTTTTCCAAATGAAAACAAGGGTAAAATCAATTAAGCAATTTGCCTAAAATTATTTTGCTGCTAAGCCCACAAAATTGAGTTTTGCATATGGTCTTGGAGATATTAGGTAAGTATTTACATGTATCTGAATACAAAAGATTTGACTTTACTGCATGTTTTATGATTTTTGTAAATGAATTTCTACCAAACTAACATTTTGTGACCAAAATCATCCAACCAACCTTAGTAATAATGTGTTGATTCTTATGAGATTGTATTCATTATATGAGCTACTGCCTATATAACCGAATTCTCCTTCATTTTATAAAACACTAATACTTATCCAAATTCTCTTGATAATATCCTTATGTAGCAGTTTGATATAGTTATGAATTCCAAAAATAGATATTGGATTATGCTTGTAAACTAGTCTGTTCATCTGGGCATGATTAAATTATGATTAGGATGTTGAGCCCCACCCCTTGGTGTGTGGGGTCTCAAAAGATAAAAGACATGGCAAAGGACAGAGTTGGAGTTTTTTGAGTTTTTTGAGTTGGAGTTCTGATGTAGGAGTCTTGAGCTGGAGCCCCAGGAAGTTAGCATACAGAGGAGCTTGGTCGTGAGGAAGGAGAGAAGGCCCCGGGAAAAGAGAGGAGCCATTTGCCTGATAGTCAACAGCTGACCTTGTGGAGAAAAGCAAAGCCTGAGTCCCGAGAGAGACAAGCCCCGGGAAGGGAGGAACCCAGGAAGCCTGAATCCCGGCAGACATCGGCAGCTGTCTTGTTCCAACACATGGCCATAGACTTTGATGAGGGAAGCAACTTATGCTTTATGGCCTGGTAACTGTAAGCTTCTACCCCAAATAAATACCCTTCTTAGAAACCAACAGATTTCTGGTATTTTGCATCAGCACCCCTTTGGCTGACTAATACACCTTATAAATAACATTTTACAGACATTAAACAAGAAAGGTTTCTGCGAGAAGACAGGTCAAGTTGAAGAGTATAAAAAATAATTATTGCTAAATATTTTTGTTCAAGAATTACAGATTGTTGAATTTTACAAGTGGGAAAGACCTAAGAAGTCACAGCTTAAAATGGCATAACTCTTTCTTATTTGAGAAATAGTGTCTTCCTCGAACTTTTCACTATTGTACCTAGTTCTACACTTTAACCTTGTTTTCAAAATGAGGTCCCTAGATGAGCAGGAGTCAGCATTACCTAGAAACCTGTTAGAAATGCAGAATCTTTATCCCAGACCTACTGAATCAGGATGTGCAGTTTAACAAGATTTCCAGGTGATTCATGTGAACACTAGAGATTGAGAAGCACTGCACTAAAAATAAATATGATTATTTTAATCCTTCTCATCTTAATCTTTCAAAGAGGTGAAGATGGCTATCATATCTTTCAAGTTCTTTTTCTTTTTAACAGGTAGTCTCAGTTCATTCAGTTGTTCCCTCATATGTTTGGATACTTTTTAAAAAAATTTATACTATGAATTGCTGTTAATTCAGATTCATCTTGAACATTTTTTTTTTTTTTTTTAAAGATATAGAATTTAAGACACTGAGTTTTGACAATGAAGCCTTTACAGATGGTGGGAATATGGGAAAAACATGTACTTTAAATCCCTGTATTTTAAAAAATTAAAAAGGAGGAAAAATTTAGTATCATGAGATATGTACAGTATTTCTGAAAACAAAGAACAGTAAATATTTGCTGTACTAATTAATGATGTAACAATTTCAAAGTAGCACAAGGCAGCATAAAATAATAAAAAGCTATATTTTAACTAACCAAGTTGCATGTAGATTCTTGTTTCTGCATTTTAATTGATAATACCGTCTCATCTGGAAAGTCCTTCTTCACCTTCTTTTTGCCAGTCCAAATCTTACTAATTCTTTAAAATCCAGCTTAAATGTCAGTCTCTAGGAAGCCTCTTCTAATTCTCCCAACCAACACTTCTCACTCTCTTCCTCCTCTAAGAGAGATCTAACTCTCTATCCATTATAGTTGTTTTCTACATGAAAACAAGATCAGCATCTAATTCATCTTTGTATAGTTATAACACCTAATATGTAGTAGGCCTAAATACATATTTATGGAACAAACATTACCTCTAATAAATCCTTTTATCATGGAAATATTAACCTTTTTATCTGCTTTCCTATTTTATATTTTTCAAATGCATCTGAAAATATTCTCTTAAAATATTCAAATCAACTATCCTTAATATCAATTTAGATCTTATTTTTCTTCTGCTTTGTTCCAGTTAGAGAAATTATAAAATTAAGAACTGCCAGCTGTGTAATGGCAAGCTTTTAGTCAACATGAAGGTAAAGAAATAATTGTGCTGTAAGGTGCTAAAGATATCAAAAAGGAAAGTGAAAGAACCGTATAAAGGATTAATATCAAATAATTATTGGGCCATATAAAGATAGTAACCATTTTCAGGTGCTATTCTAACTGTAACAAGATACTAACAGGCATACCAAGAGGTAATGTACAACTAATTGATATTTTAAGAAGTGATTCTTAAATGTAGTTTTATGTTTTCATAAAGAGGTGTCAGGGATTTTTTTTCTTTTTCTCCTTAGGAAGGATTTCTTGTTTTCTTTTTGATTGTAAAAAAAATAAAAGAAACTATTTTTCACTTTTCTCCTATAGTTCTAGACACAAGTAAGGTTTTGTCTGGTGAAGTGCATTATGAACCAACTACTATTTTAATTTAGACTGTGGAGCTATTTAAAATCCTTGCTGTGTTGCACAAGAGTAATAGTAACATTAATAGTAGATCACTGAAGTAATTTGGCTCTGGAAACAGAATCGGCATTTATTTTGCAGAAAGAACAGTACTGAGGTATTGGGTGTTATTTCTGGGGTATAATCCCAGCTAAATGTAGGGAATTACTATTCCTGTTTTAATGAATTAACCTTCAATTAATAGTTGTTTGGCAACCTCAGACTTCTACTTATCTTCTAATTATTTGTTTCTGACTCATATCTATCTTCCTACCCAGAATTTTAATCTGGTCTACAAGGCTCATGAATCCTACTTCCTATTTCCAATGTTGCCTAATCATTGCAAACAGCAATAACCTTCCCCTTCTCAGTTCCTGCTACTTTATAATCTGTATCATATCATGTTGCATTTTATAAACTTCATTGTATTGTTTAAAATGGAAGCTTAATTTCTCCAAATGAATTCTAAGATCAATGAGTATACTCTCAGTTTCTTTTAAACTCTTCTTAGCATGATACAGGGCAAATGCTTAAGATACAGATGATAAACTTTTCCTCCCCACCTGCCCCCCAATTTTTAAACAATTAAGAAATATCTTGCAGTATGAAATAAAAAATGCTACCTATCAACCATTAAAAAGGCATAATAAACAAGGCATAAGTACCTTATTTTGAGTTCAGTTTAAGTTATCTAACTGCATTCCCTAAATATCTGATGATAAAAATAGAAAGGCAAATATATGTGAGGTACACTAGATGCTTTCATACAAAACTTCCTAGGAATGTCACATGAAATCTTACCCCAACTTACCTGACCATGGAACCTATCTTGCCCTGAAACATGTATTTATGAGTGGCACAACACCAATGCCACAGTTCTGAGGTATATAGTTGTAGAAATGACAGGATCTTGAATGTCCCTAGCAACTGCCTAGCTTATTACCGAAATTTAAAGAAAAGCTGCACCAGAATATTTCAATTAAGATAAATGATTTAAAAAGTCACAAAATCACAAAATGAGCTTATTAACTTGGTTCACATTATCTCAAATTAAAATAGTATACAGTTTAAAAATAGCATATAATCAATTGTAGAATAAATTTGATTTTAATTCTTTACATTTTCAACATAGAGATGTATAGGTTACAGAAAAAGAAACAAAAGTAAGAGGATAGGATGTGCTGACTGCTTAGCTGTAAAAGCTGTATTTTCATAGTATGGTATAAAATGTTTTTTCTTCAAAGGCTTTTTCTATTATTTTAGTGTTTGTTGGATTTTATTCCTGCGTTGTGTATCTGAATTAACATAAATCTTTTCTTTTTTATTTAAGAGCTCATTAAAAAAAACAAAAAACAAAAAAAAAAACCACAGAAAAGTAGGGAGCATCCATGTTCCCATCACCTAGAACACACAATAGCTAAGTTTTGACATATTTGCTTCAATCTTTTTTCTAAATAAACAGCATAACAGTGGATCAATGGTTCAGTCAGTCAATTAATAAGCACTAATTGAGCACCTACTCTGTATTAGGCATTGGACATTGAATGGTAAGTAAAACAGACACATGACTTGTGTTATGTACCTTGAAAGTATGGTGTGGGAAACACAATCAAATAATCACAGAAATAATTACAAATTGAAATGCTATGAAAGAAACGTATGGACCAGTCTTTTTCAACTGGGATTCCAGGGCAGAATTAAACCTTACTTAAAATGATTTAGTGAGTACTTTCTCAATCTCTTAAGACTGGCACAAAGCCAATATCATCCTAAAAGTATGGGAGAGAAGTTAAGTCATTACATACAATGGATGTCTTGAGGGATTCTTAAGGAATTCTCAGACCCTTATATGGAGGGTTGGAAAAGACACTGTGAGAAAGAACTGACCTAGTTTTCAGTGGTGGTGGTAGTGGTGGGTGAGGAAAGCCAGCTACTAAGGAACTAAAGTTTGTGTTGAAATCTGAAGGATGTACAGGAGTTACCTAGGTCAGGGCTGGGTGGGGTAGTAGTGTGAAAAACTGCCTTTCCAGGCAGGGCGAATAGCCTAATTGAAGGCCCTAAAAAACAAGGAGATTTTGAGGACCAATATAGCTGACATATAGAGAATAAGGGTGGCAGAGGGGAGGGGAGAGGAAAAACTCTGGAGAGCAAGGTTTAAGGTTTGAGGTGACTTTGTGATATCCAAAGGAGATGTCAAGGAGGTAGTTGTATTTATGAATCTGGAGTTGAGAGAGGGGGTCTGGCTTGCAGTTCTTTTATGAGAGGAATTGTTGGTAAACTAAGGAGGTATGGGCAGGGATCTCAAAAACCCATCAAACTTAGGCAGCACACATTAAGAAGAAGATATGTATGCACAGTATATGTGTGTTATGTATAACACAAGGTGATACATATAAAAGAAAGAGGGACAAAAAGAGTTTGTCACAGGAGGGGTTATCAACTGCTTCCCATCCTTAGATGAAAAACTAGGGATAGTTACAGATGGAGGTATCTATTCAACATGCTATTGCTGCATTGTAAATGCTATTTATTTTCAAAATAGGTCTAATCTATCTGATAATGTAATTTCCAGAATTAGATACCCAACTAATATTAAATCATAAAGCAATTTTCTTGTAAATATATTCAGAAGCAAAGAAACCCATATAGAATTCTTCTCTACCTTTTAAAAATGTTTTTTTTAGCATTTTCACTTTGCCTTCTATATAAATTAACCCAATTTCATAAGTTTCATATTTTGCACTATTTTAGAGAAATATAAAGAATGATTATCCTCAAAATTATATAGTATCATATTAACCAAAAGCCTATTAATATGTGAGCTCATTTTGTTTAAATAATTGTTAAAATACTGAATACTAAAATCAAGGTTACTGTTGGGTGGTTTGAGTAAACCAAATAAAGTCCTTACAGAAAATAAGCAAGAAAATCCCATGTAACACCTTACCAGAGGACAAATAAATATACTCCTACTCTATATTTTGTACTTGAATAACTATGTTCTTAGATTATTCTTTAGTTTAAGCCAGTTGTTTGAATGTTTTCATAATTTATTTCAATTTGTTACATACCAGTTAGCAATGTCCTTGTGGGCTACTAAATTTTGAAGAAACGCCTGTAATCCTAATTGTCTTTCTTCTAAGAAGTCAGCATTGTAATTATCTTTAAACCAGCGTTTTGGTGGAAGTGCTAATCGAAACCCCGGAAACATCTCCTTTAACTGAAAAAGAACAAAAAAGAAAATATGTTCAACTCAATTATATCAATTCTACAAAATCTAGTCTGTTGACCATGTTGAAATTATTCATGAAACCAGCTTAAAACAAAGAAGTAAATTCATTAAGCCTTGTACATATTCACTGTTTTATTTCTTGATTTCTACCACTTGTGTATAGATGGAGTTGTATTTTCTCCACATCCTTGCCAACACTTGATATTATCAGTCTTTTTTTTTTTTTTTTTAATTTTTTTTTATTGTGGGTAAAAATCAAAATTCTCACAATACATACAAACATTTGCAAAATGATATATAAATATATATGCATATACGTGTATTTGCTTACAAAAATGTTATTTATATATATATACATATATTTTAAGAAGTGGGTGTGTAGTAGTATTTCGTTATGGATTTAATTTGCATTTTTCTGTTGACAAATGCTATTGCACATCTTTTCATGTGCTTATTTGCATATGTGTATCTTCTTTAGTGAATTATCTATTTGAATTTTATGATCTCCCATTCCAACCCTCTTTAAAATTGGCTTGTCTTCGTATTATTAATTGTAGGCATTCTTTATATATTCTGAATATAAGTCCTTTATCATATATATGTATCATAAATATTTTCTCCCAGACTGTGGCCTGACTTTCACTTTTTTCTACTTTCATTTTCTAAACAAAGTCTTAAGAGAGTAGATGTATTTATTTATCCCCACCCCCCCGAGATGGTTCCCTTGTCTGTCTGCTCGTTGTTTACACTCATTGTCTGCTTGTTGTGTCTGCTTGTCGCCTGCTTGTCTTCTTTAGGAAGCACGGGAAACTGAACCGGGACCTTCCATGTGGGAGCTGGGTGCCCAACCGCTTGAGCCACATCCACTCCCTGCTTGTTGTGTCTGCTTGTTGCGTCAGCTCATCTTCTTTAGGAGGCACCAGGAACCGAACGTGGGACCCCCCATGTGGGAGGCAGGCGGCAAAACTGCTCCTATTTAATGTTACTAATTTATCATTTTTTTTCTGCCATGGTCTGTGCTTTTTTCAGATACTATGCAATCTTTGCTTGACCCAATGTTGCAAAAATTTCTATATTTTCTTTGAAAAGTTTTATAGTTTCAGCATATTTTGGTTTATGATTCATTTTGCATATTCAGCTTTAATTTTACTTTCTTAGGGAAGCCTTTTCCAGCCTTCTAGGTTTGGTTAAGTCTCACTTTATACATTCTTGTGCCAACTTGGCCAGGTTATGGTGTCCAGTTGTTTGGTCAAACATTGACTTGATTTTTACTGGGAAGATATTTCCTGGATTTAAATCATCAGTAAATTGATGGCATCTATGGCTGGTTTCATCTACAATAAACTGAGGAGATTGTTTTCAACAATGAGAGATGTCTCACCCAATCAGGTGAACAACTTAAAAGGAGAAGCAATGATTTCAGTAGTCAGAAGGGAGAATTTCCATCTCTACTTTAGCCAGTCAACTTCTCTCTGGGAATTCATCAAAAGCCTTCATCAGAGTTCCCAGCTTGCAGCCTGAACTAGGGAATTTGGACTTGCCCCTCTCTACAGTTATATAAGCCAACTCCTATGAAAAAAACCCTCAATATTTACATAATATACACATACATACATATGTACATACATATATATACATATACATACATACATATATATATACATATCCTGTCAGTTCTGTTTCTCTAGAGAACCTTGACTAATATAGATTTTGGTATGAGATGTGGAGGCAAGGGTATTGATTCCCACATCACCATTTAACTCTCCTATATTTGGCCTACACAGAAAACAGGTGGATCTTGGAGGATGACACTGGATTATCGTAAACGTAACCTGGTGGTGACTCCAATTGCAGCTGCTGTTCCAGATGTGGTATCGCTCCTTGAGCAAATTGGCATAGTTGGTATGCAGCTATTGATCTGGCGGATGTTTTTTTCCTCAATTGCTGTTAAGAAAGAGCACCAAAAACAGTTTGCTTTCAGGTGGCAAGGCCAGCAATACACCTTCACTGTCCTACTTCAGGGGCATATCAACGTTCCAGCCCTGTGTTATAACTAGTCTGCAGTGACCTTGATCATCTCTCCCTCCCACAAGATATCACACTGGTCCATTGATTTGATGATGTCATGTTGATTGGACCTAGTGAGCAAAAAGTAGCAACTACTCTAAACTTATTGCTAAGGCATATGTGTGGCAGAGAATGGGAGATCATTCCAACAAAAATACAGGGTCTTTCCACCTCTGAAATTTCTAGGTGTCCAGTGGTGTGGGGAATGTTGAGATATCAGTATTAAGGTGAAGGAAAAACGACTGTATCTGGCCCCACCTACAACCAAAAAAGATGCACAATGCCAAGTTGGCCTCTTTGGAGTTTGGAGACAGCATTTTCCTCTTTGGGTGTTCTGCACGGTCCATTTACCAATTGACCTGAAAAGCTGCTAGTTTTGAGTAGGGACCAGAATAAGAGGAGGCTCTGTGACAGGTCCAGGCTGCTGTGCAAGATTTCTGCCACTTGAGCCCAATGATCCAGCA
Source organism: Tolypeutes matacus (assembly GCA_026826555.1). NCBI lineage: Eukaryota > Metazoa > Chordata > Mammalia > Cingulata > Chlamyphoridae > Tolypeutes > Tolypeutes matacus. The sequence goes on from JAKSZT010054487.1 coordinate 29,944,405, forward strand.
GATCCAATGAAGCTGGAAGTGTCAGTAGCAAACAGATGCTATCTGAAGCCTTTGGCAGGTTCCTATAGGAAAATCACAATGCAGATCCTTAGGATATTGGAGCAAAGTCATGCCATTCTGTACTGTTAATTACTCTCCTTCTGGGAAACAGCTTTTGACCTGCTAATGGGCCCTAGAAGGGACCCAATGCTTAACCATGGGCCACCAAGTTACCAAGAGACCTGAGTTGCCTATCATGAGCTGGGTTTGTCTGACTCGCCAAGTCATAAAGGTGGGCATGCACAGCAGCACTCCATCATGAAATGAACATGGTATATACAAGATAGGGCTCCAGTGGGTCCTGAGGGCACAAGCAAATTACTTGAGGAAGAGGCCCAAATGCCATGGCCTCTATTCTTGCCACAGTACCTTCTCTTTCCCAGTCCACTGTTATGGCTTCTTGGGGAGTTCCTTAGTATCAACTGACTGAGGAAATGAAAACTCTGGCCTGGTTTACAGACGGTATGCACGATATTCAAGTACCAACTAGAAGTGGACTGTTGCAGCATATAGCTCCTTTTGGAACATCCTTAAAGATCAGTGGTGAAGGGAAATTCTTGCCATTGGTGGAACTCCGAGCAGTGCATCTGGTTGTTCATTTTGCTTGGAAGCACAAATGGCTGGAGATGCATTTATATATTGATTCATGGACTCTTGCCAATGGTTTGGCTGAATGGTCAGGGACTTGGAACGAATATGATTTGAAAATTGCTGACAAAGAAACCTATGGAGAGGTATGTCAAGAGAGCTTTCTGAGTGGGCAAAAAATATTAAGATACTTGTGTTCCACGTGAATACTCACCAGAGGATGACTTCAGCAGAGTAGGATTTTAATAATCAATTGGATAAGATGACCCATTCTGTGGATACCAGTTGGCCTCTTTCTCCAGCCACTCCTGTCATTGCCAATGGCTCATGAAGAAAGTGACCATGGTGGTAGGGCTGGAGGTTATCTGTGGGCTCAGCAACGTGGATTTCTACTCAGTAAAGCTGACTTGTCTACAGCCACTGCTCAGTGCATAATCTGCTAGCAGCAGAGCCCAACACTCAGTCCCCGATATGGCACCACTCCCCGAGCCGATCAGCCTACTACCACCATGGCAGCAGCAAGGTTTTGTTCTAATTGGAACAGACACATATTCCAGATAGGGGTTTGCTTTCCCTGTATGCAATACTTCTGCCAAAACTACCAACTGTGGGCTTACAGAATGCCTTATCTATAGTCATGGTATTCCACAAGCATTGCTTCTGATCAAGGATCCCAGCTCACTACAAATGAAGTGCAGGTATGGGCATACACTCATGGAAATCACTGATTTTACCTTGTTCCCCATCATACTGAAGCAGCTGATTGATAAAGAGTGGTAGAATTTCTTTTAAAAACTCAATTACAGTGCCAACAAGGTGGCAGTACCTTGCAGGGCTGAGCCATGTTCTCCAGGAAGCTATATATGCTTTAAATCAGCATCTACTCTATGATGCTGTTTCTCTCTTATCCAGCGTTCATGGGTTTCAGAATCAAGGGGTAGAAATTATACCTAGTGATCCACTAGAAAAATTTTTGCTTCCTGTCCTTGCAACCTTAAGCTCTGCTGCTTCAAAAGTCTTAGTTCCAAAAGGAGGAGTGCTTCCAACAGTAGACACAAAAACAATTCCATTGAACTGAATGGAATTCAGACTGCCACATGGCCACTTGGGCTCCTTGTGCCTCTGAATCAACTGGCAAAGAAGGGAATTACTCTAATGGCTGGGGTGATTGAGCCTGACTATCAGGATAAATAGGACTGAAACTACACAATGGAGGTAAAGAAGAGTTTGCCTGGAATACAGAAGATCCTCTAGGGCAGGGGCTTTTAACATTTTTTGTTCCACGGGCCCCTTTGCCAGTAAGGTGAAAACCATGGACCCCTTATTAAGTCCACAATATACTGTGTTTATTTAATAAATACATCACACCCGCACCAACATGTCCCCACAAGAATAAAGTGTTTCTGAATTTCAATTCAAGCTCACAGACCCCTTGTTTAGAACCCCTGCCCTGTGATTAAAGTCATTGGAAAAATGAAATAATTCGATCCAGGCAGGACTACCAATGGGCCAGAAACCTGAGTAATGAAGGTTTGGGTCACCCCACCAGGCAAAGAACCATGGCCAGCTGAAGTCCTTGCTGAGAGTGAAGGGAATATGGTATGATAAGTAGAAGACGTTAGTTATAAATACGACATACAATCATATGATCAGTTAAAGAAATGAGGACTGTAACAGTTATGAATATTTCTTCCTTGTTTTGAGTATGTTTGTATATATACATAAAGCAAGTAACTTTGTTTTTTTTTTGTCTTATTTCCCTATCATGACATAATTTGTATTAACTTCATGTTACAGTATTTATATTATGAGGTATCAAGTTTAAGAGTGAGTATTAACCAAGGACTTGCACCCTATTCTGGAGAAAGTTAGTGCATTTCTGGTTGTATGCAGGATAGTTGAATAATGTTAGGCAAAAATATGACTTAATACTTTTATTTAGAGATTAGGTATGATTTAAGGAGATGTGTATGAATGCCAAGTTGACAAGGAGTAGACTGTGATGGCTAAGTTAATGTGTCTACTTGGCCAGGTTACGGTGTCCAATTATTTGGTTAGCAAGCACTGGCCTGTTTGTTACTAGGAGGACATTTCCAGATTTAAGTCATCAGTAAGTTGCTTGCTTCTATGGCTGATTATATCTACAATCAACTGAGAAAACTGTCTTCAACAATGAGAGAAGTCTCATCCAATCAGGTGAAGGCCTTAAAATGAGAAGTGAAGATTTCAGCAGTCAGAAGGGAGAATTTACATCTCTACTTCAGTCAGCCAGCTTCTCTTGGAGAATTCATTGCAAACCTTCATCAGAGTTCCCATCCTGCAGACTGGCCTATGGAATTCATCCCCATAGTTGCACGAGCCTATTCCTGTATAATACTTTCATAATATTTACATATGTACATAATATTCTCTATTTCCCTAGAGAACCCTGACTAATATAATTCTGTTCAAGTTACTATGGCTGGTATAACAAATTACCACCAAATTCAGTGATGCAAAACAACCTTTTATTAACTTCATGCAGTGAGGATAGCTCTTCTCTCTTCCATATTAAACTGACACTTAAGATGGAAGACTCAAATGCTGGGAGCTAGAATCATCTGAAGGTTCATTCACTCACATGTCGGGTAGTTGATGCTGGCTGCTGACTGAGACCTTATCTGGGACCATCAGCCACAAGCCTGCACATGGCCTCTCTGTGTGTCCCGGGCTTCCTCACAGCATGCGGAATGGACTCAAAGGGGAGCTCCCTGAGAGAGAAAGCTATGAGGAAGCTGCATACTTTTCATGATCTAGTTTTGAAAATCACATGTCCTCTATTGGGCTGCATAGTCACACGCCCGGGTTCAAGGGGAGGGGAAATAGCCTTCACATCTTGATGGGGAATGGCAAGATTCTAGAAGAGCATGTGGGACTGAAATATTCTGGGGTCATTTTTGGAAAAGACAATCTGACTCACATTCTCAAACCATTCATATATTTTCTTAATGATATTTATAAAAATGTAAATAACATTTAATTTTGGATTCACCTATTAGGCCAGTGGTTCTAAACCTTTGCCATACATTGGAATCACTCAGGGAGCTTTAATAAATATTAATGCTTGTGCCCTACTTTAGACAAATTTGGATTTAATTAGGGTGTGGCCTAGGCATTAGGATTTTTTAAAGCTTTCCAAAGGAGTCTGTAGCAGTTTGGCAGTTTGATATAGTTATGAATTCCAAAAATAGATATTGGATTATGCTTGTAAACAGGTCTGTTCATCTGGGCATGATTAAGTTATGATTAGGGCATTGAATGGGCCACATCAGAAGGGTGTTGAGCCCTGCCCCTTGGCGGGTGGGGAATCAAAAATAAATGACATGGCAAAGGACAGCGTTGGAGTTTTTGAAGTTGGAGTTCTGATGCTGAGTGTTAATGCTGGAGTCCAGGGGAGTAAGCACACAGAGGACCTTGGTTGTCAGGAAGGAGAGAAGGCCCCGGGAAAAGAGGTCAGCCATTTGCCTGATAGTCTATAGGTGACCTTGTGGAGAGAAGCAAGCTTGAGCCCGGAGAGAAGCCAGCCCCGGGAAGAGAAGAACCCAAGAAGCCTGAACCCTGGCAAACATCAGCAGGTGTCTTGCTCCAACACGTGGCCATAGACTTTGGTGAGGGAAGTAACTTATGCTTTATGACTGGTAACTGTAAGCTTCTACCCCAAATAAATACCCTTTATAAAAACCAACCGATTTCTGGTATTTTGCATCAGCACCCCTTTGGCTGACTAATACAGAGTCCAATGTACAGCTACGATCAAAAGTCATTTTACTAGACTATAATGATGATGCCTTGTTCACAGCTGCATCCCCAAACTCTAGCATAGTGCCTGCTCTATAACAAGCAATCAACAATATATGTTCAATGAATGAATGTATGAAAGGAAACTATGTACATTCACATTTCTACACTTAAATATAAAACCAAATGTCACAAGGTATGAAAAAGATTAGCAAAGGGTAAATTGCTAAGTGAAATTTTGACATATAAAATTCCATTTATTTCTCTAAATATGTGAAGAAAAAATAAACAAGAGCTAGAAAGTAACTTGGACAACACATTTGATTTCCAAATGAAACTAGATATTTTTGGCCTTGGATTTTGTTACTTAATGTGTCCTGAATGAAAATAAAACAATAAAAATCATGAGGAAAAAATAAAAGGGCTTTTTATTAATTTATGCTAACATTTTAAATGCCATATAATCCAAATGTATGGTTACATTTTTCCCCTTAAAATCTTATTTTCAGAAAAGAGGGAGATGTCTTACAATTGAGTCCTCACAGGGGCCTTATATTATGGTATGCTTACTCAATTACTTTATTTTGAACAACAAACTACATTTTGGGGAATATACAAGCCTTCAAAAGAGTATTGCACATGTTTTCAGGGATAAAATGAAGAACTGAGTACACTCATTAATTCTGTTTCTTTGCAAAGCCTCACTAAAACTAGAGTGGAGAACAAAAAAACAAAAAATATTTTGGAAACTAAAATGTAGAGAGAAGAGTGGTAACTGACTTAGTAGAGTCAAGAAAAGCTGAAATGTAGGAAAATCTATATCAACTAAGTCTATACTACAAAGTCCTCAGATTACTTAGGAACTAGCAGCACCAGCCAGGAGATTGGAAGGCACTTCTCTGAAAAGTTTGATCAATCCAAGAGGAACATCTAAAGATTAGGAAGATCTCCAAAAACACCGAAATCACCTAATCCCCTACAGTGAAGCTTAAAGTCAACAAAAGCCTCACCCATGCAGTCAGATTCCAATAGGCTTTCAGTACCCAAATTTTAATCAGGATCAGACAACCAAGAATTACTACACACAGGCAGCTCTCTAATATGAAAGATAAAGACAAATAGAAAAAAATATAACTCAGAAAAAACATACTACACAAGAAAAAGAAAACATGGAAAGAAAAAAAAAAAAAAAAAAAAAAAAACCCAAAAGAAAGAAAAACTCATGAAAAACCTGACCAAGATATTACATTCAAGAAATAAAATAGGAGTCCGGGGGAGTCCCGGGGCTCGGCAGGCTGCGGGATCGCAGGGCCCCGGGCCCCGGATCCTGGCCTCACCTGCCCTGGTGGCCGGCGGGACTATCGAGGCTGCCCTGCGGAGCCCCTCCCCACACCCGTTCTGTTTCCGAGTCCCCGAAGTTTTCCTCTAACCAGGAGGTACCAGCGATCGAACGCAGGATCTCGTACATGGGAAGCAGGTGCTTAACCACTTGAGCTACATCCACTCCCAAGCAAATACTTTTGAAAGCCATCCATGTGCAAGGAATATATAGCAGTGGCACAAACCAATACAGATTCTGAGATTGAGACTGAGAAGGAACTATACATTCGAAACCAGAAAACCTTAGAATTGATATCAAGAGGATTCTCCAGGGGTGATCACCAGGTACCCAAGTTGCAGAAGGTTTGGGGCTCTAACAGTAAACTGGAAGGGCATCTGGGAAATTCTGTTGGGCAGAGTTTGAAGAGACCCCCCCGCCACCCCCAAAATGAAAAAGTAGCTGTCATGTGTAGGAAAAGATCTCCAGGACAAAGAATCCAGGAGTGAGGTACATTTGATAGAAATTTGAATATAAACCAAACTGTTGCTAGACCTCAAAGAAATAAAATAGAGGAGAGAGTCTTCAAATATGATACATGCAGCAAAATCTTCAAATATAATTCAATAATTCAGACTTAAGTAGACATCAGAGAAGTCATACATGGGAAAAACCTTGTGAGGTTCACGGTGGAAATAAACTGTTCAAATGTAATGAAGGTGGGAAAGACTTTTGGGCTCAATTCCCACCTCCTTCTCTATCAAAGAATTCATACTGGAGGAAAACCTTCTGGGTTTTCCCCATCATATAATTCACACAAGAGAGAAATCTTAAAAATGTAATAAATGTAGAAAAACATTCAGCCAGAGCCCTCAGTTATCATAACATCAGAGAATTCCTACTGGAGAGAGACCCCATGAGTGTACTCAAGGTGAGAAGACCTTCAGTCGAAGTTAAAGCCTTACGCACCATCAGAGAATTCACACGGGCGAGAAACCCCATAAATGCAATCAGTGTGGCAAGACCTTCGGTCAAAGCTCAGCCTCTTTCTTCATCATAGGAGCCATACTGGAGAGGAGCCCTGTGTGTCTAATGAATGCAGCAGAGCCTTCCGCTGTAAAGCTCACCTTACTGAGCACCTAAGGACTCACACTGGAGAAAAACTCTGTTTGTGAGGAGTGCAGCAAAGCCTTTAGTTGGAGTTCAACTCTCGTTCAGCATCAAAGGGTTCACACTGGAGAGAAGCCCTATCAGTGCATTGAGTGTGGGAGTCTTCAGTCAGAGCTGCCCATGCCAGAGAGTTCACGCTGGTGAGAAACCCTGTGAACGCGGGGACTGTGGGAAAGCCTCCAGCCCGAGGGAAGCCCACGACGGTGGAAAGGCTTTCGGCTGGGGCTCAGCACTTACGCAGCCTCAGGCGACACAGACCAGCGCAAACCTTACCCTTGTTCATTGTTCTGTGTGTGGGAAAGCCTCCAGCCGTAGCTCACAACTCATGCTAATCAGCAAGCCCCACTGTAGAGAAGCCCCCTTTAAACGATGACTCTGAAAGATACTTTATTCGTTATCAAAAAGATTTTCCAAGAAAGACATTTTAATGGGATACATGTGGGGAAGGACTCAGCCATGGCTCTTATTATATAGATAACTGATGACATGATGACAGGTAAGTAAGAAAATCTCTATATTACTAGAAGAGCGAAACAAGCAGCCTGGATGACTAATTTTAAATTTGAAAGTATGAGAGAATTCATTCTGGAAAATAAGGTTATCGTGTTCAGAAGGTGACCAGCGTGACAGCATATTTAGATGCTGAATGAGAATTGAGCTTCTCCAGTACTGCCTGATATACTTCCAGGCTCACCTTTTCTCTTCTAGCTAGGCCCAGGCCTGCTGCTGTGGTTATCTGGCTGCATCCTACACATGACAGTCATTACTGCTTCCAGGTGTGATGCAGGGTCTGTACCTTCAAGGTGGTCTTTCCCATCTCCCTCACCAACCCAGAGAGTGTCTGCAGGTAGGAATCCCTCTCTTGGAGCCCCACTGTTGTAAAGTTCTCTGTTTATGTCTATGGGGCTCTACAGTTCAGCAGAGGAGGTCCAGGGAACAAGGCAGGGAGATATCAAGTACCTCTACTTATGAAAATTGTAATTGCCCATAAGGTTTATTTAAAGCCAGGTTTATTGAGTATAATTTATATATGATAAAATTTTCTCTTTTTAGTGTTAAGTATTGAAGTTTTTTTCCCTCTCTTTTCTTTATTTAGTACTGAGTTTTGACAAACACATAAGTCATGTAGCCATCACCACAATCAAGATGTAGAATATTTCCATATCACCCCAAAATTTCCTATAGTCCCCCTGTACTCAGCCCCGCCGAAGCCCTTAGAAATCACTGGTTTGTTTTCTGTCCATTCTGTTTACCATTTCCAGAATGTCACATAAATGGAATCATATAGTGTGTAACCTTTTGAATCTGGCTTTTTTCACTTAATGTAATGCATTGGAGATTCACTATGTTGCTGCATTTATTGATAGTCCATTCTTTTTCATTGCTGAGTAGTATTCCATTGTGTGGATGGACCAGGTTTATCCATTTACCCACTGAAAGACATTTAGATTGTTTCCATTTTAGGGCAACTATGAATAAAGCTGCTATAAACACTTAAAAAAAAAAAAAAAAAAAGAAATAAAATAGAATGGAATAACAACAAAAAAAAAGGGGCATTCAGAGAATAAAAAAGATGCTCTTAGAAAGAGATGAAAAAATCTCCACCAAAATAACAAAAAAGATAAAGAGAATATAAAAGGGGAGCAAAGAAAATTAGACCAGTCCCAAAGGTCTATTTTATAAGAAAAAGAAGCTACAGAAAGACAGAACAAGAGAACATAGGAGGAAAGATATCATTAATAAAGTAATTTTAAAATGTTTTCTGAACTGAAGGACACAAGTTGTCAGATTAAATGAACCAATAAGTGTCCAACAGAAAAGAAAACAAACCTACAACAAGGCATTATGAAATTTCAGAACACCAGGGATACAGAGAAGATTCTACAGACTTCCATGGAAGGGAAAAATAGGTCACATACAAATGATCAGGAATCAGAATGGCTTTGGACTTCTCAACAGAAACACTAAAAGTAAGATACAATGGATTAACACCTTCAAAATTCTGAAGAAAAACTATTTCCAACCTAGATTTCTGTATCTAGGCCAAATTTCAATCAAGTATGGATATAGATGAAGATATTTTTAGACACCCACAATCTGAAAAACTATCTGACATGTAATCTTCCTCAAGAAGTACTGAAGAATGTGTTATACTAAAAGTAAAGACTAAGTCAAGAAAGAGGAAGACGTGGGATTTAGGAAACAGAAGCTCCAACAAAGGAGTAAAATGAAAAAAAAAAGAAAAAAAAAAAAAAAAAAGAAAGGAAAAAAAATCCCCAGAATGATGAAAGACAATCTATGATGCCCATCTGTGATAAAAGGCAGCTATGAACTACCTACTGAAGGCTGTTCTGGACAGAGAAGTGTGATTTAAGAGACAACATGTTGAGGTCTACCACTGAAAATTCTTAATGTGAGGAATGAACGCCTGGTTGAGTGGCCCAGATTTTCATAGGAACTTGGCTTGTCTGGACAATAATTGATAACATTCCTGCTTTCTCTATGCTCTGCTGCCTGAAACTAGTTGAGAACTTTATTTCACCTCACAAAAATGTTTTGCTTTGATCTACTTCTGTGATCTATAAGTAGGAGAGTGTTAGCTTTGAAGTAGAATATACATAGTAACCTACTATTCATGGCTGTATTTCTCCCAACTTGTGCATCATTGTATCATTGAGAATTCATGTATTCAAGCTGACCCCCAATTTTTTTGCTTGTATCTTTTCATTGTGAAATGAGGGAAAATGCCTGGTAATTGGACATAGTTTATTAACTAAGAATAAGCTAACTTTGGAAGTTTTAAGTATTTCAAGGATAGAGAAGGAAGATGGCAGAAGGGAGAGAAAAGGCCCAGTAAAAAAGTTTTCTCTACTAAAACACCTGTCTAAATTAGGGAGTCATTTCTGGATGTTCTAAGGTCATTTTACTTGCTTCTCAGGAGCAACATAAACACTGGCTTCTTTTAGAAAAAAGGTTTTCTCTTGGCTTTCAAGTACTAACCACCCCCCTTCTCCCCCGTCTGATTTTCCTTTTGCTCTCTGGATAGCTCTTTCTCTATTGTATTCTAAATGTAATTCATTTACTCAATCCTTTATTACTGGAAATTTAGGTTGGCTCCCATTTTTAACTATTAAAAACAAGTTAAAAAAAAGGGAGCCGATGTGGCTCAGTGACTGAGTGCCAGCTTCCCATATACAAGGTCCCAGTTCAATCCCCAGCCCCCAGTACCTCAAAAAGCAAAACAAACAAACAAACAAACAAAAAAAAAACAAGTACAAAAAACAAGTAAAATACAAACAGTATAACAATAAATAAAAACCATGATAAGTACCCCTACAGCTAAAAGTTGCCCATATTCATCGCTGCTTATATAGCATGGACCCAGAAACATTAGGGAGTAAAAATTATGCAAAACTTTAGGGTCTCTTCTTGGAAGCTTTAAAATTCTAACATAAATGCTTGTCAACTTGTTAGATGAAAAGTTGTTTCTTAATTTTCTTTTCTTGGAGTACTTATAATATTTAATGTTTTTAAAATTTTTCATTTATATTTTTATGTGAATCACCCTGTTCATATAATTTGCTATATTTTTTACTTTTGTGTTCTTTTTGTTATTTATTTTTAAAAGCTCTTTATATATTGAGATTATTAATGTTTCTGTTTACTTCATATATACAATAGGCAAAATTACAGATGGCCCATGACTTTTGCCCCTGATGTTGCTTCTGTGATTTTGCTAGGTTTCACAGCAGAAGGGATTTTGCAGATATAATTAAAGTTGCTAATCACTTGACTTAAAATAGGGAGATTATTCAGGTGAGCCTAATCTTATCACAGGAACCCTTTAAAAACAGAGTTTCCCCTGGCTGATGGCAGAAGAGGAAGTCAGAGAGATTCAATGCACAAGAGAAATCTGATGTGCTTGTGGCTGGCTTTGAAAATGAAGGGGCCAAGTGCAAGGACTTGGAGACCTTGGTTCAAGGTCCACACAACTGCAAGGAACTAAATTCTGTCAACAACCTGAATGAACTTGGAAGCTAATTCTTCCCCAGAGCCTCTGGAGAAGTGCCCAGCCTAGATGACAGTTTGATTTTGACTTTATGAAACCCTAGCAGCAAAACCAGCTGAGCCCACCTTACCTATGAGACAATGAATGAGTATGGTTTTAAGCCACTAAGTTTCTACCAATCTGTTATGCAGCAATGGAAAACTAACACTATTTAAAAATATTTTGTGGTCATTTTCTTGTAATCATTTATTTTGATCACATCTTTTCCAAATCCACACAATTATGTAAATAATCACTTATATTTTCTTTTTGCACTTTTATACTAAAAATAATTTTTTTCATAAAAATGAAGATATGTGTAGAAATGGAACTATAAGTTCTTAAAGTGAAATAAAAACATTTAATTTTCTTATGAGCTAGCAAATTTGATTGGACTCATATATTAATAAGGAAAAAAATCCCACAAGTTTAACAGAGGAAGTGTAAGGAACAGAAAAATTGAAAAGCCAGTTTTAGATTTATTAAAGTACTTACTTTGTCATTAAGCCTAGAGAAGTCAGTATATCTTCTGAAAACTACCCAGGTTTCTTCTGGGGTTTTCTTTACTAATATTTTATATACCTGTACAGAGAGAAGAAAGAGGAAAAAAATAAATATATGTGTGTGTATATATATACAGAAACATAAGGATATTTTAAACTTCAAATTAAATATTTTTAAATCCATTACTTGATAACACAGACTATAACAATATCTTTTCTTTTAAACTTATATATGCAAGGGTTAAAGTTGGGATGCTTTTACGTAATTCTTTCACTATTAGGGATGCTTTCAATAGTCAAATTCTAAAATTTGACACCAACATCTATGAATATTATTTAGTCTTTAAGACACAATCAAAAATGGATATTATGAAAGTTATGATATAAAAATGTCAGAAATCATTTATGCACAGTAGGCATCAAAAGCAAGAACTTTTTAAGAAACATGAACATAACAAATTTGTGACAAAATGCTTTTTCTATGCACACTAATAATGTACTCATTAGCTTCCAAAATGTTTTGTCAACAAATTCTAAAATTGATAAAAGAATCAATCATGCTTGTAAAACTGTGAAAAATAGCTGTTTTTGTCTTACATAAACAATATAATGTTTACTTTTTATTTATTTATTTATTTTTTAAAAAGATTTTATTTCTTTATTCATTTATCCCCACCTTGCTGCTTGCGCTTGCTGGGTCAGCCAACCACGCCGTGCGGGCGGGCTTGCCTTCACCAGGAGGCCCCGGGAACCGAACCCTGGTCCTCCCATATGGCAAACGGGAGCCCCACTGATTGAGCCACAGCCGCCTCCCAACAATATAATGTTTAAACCCAATAAATACCAAGCAAAGTTTTCAAATAAGTTTAATGTTATGATTTCAAGGCTGAAATACAAAGTAAAATAATATCCATGTTAGATAAGATCTTACATTTCTGTAATTATGTATAATTATCTAGGCTACTGAATAGAAAACTGGTTGAAGCAAGTCAATATATTTTAAAGAGCATATAATATGAAAAACTAAGTTCTATTTTTTATAATTTTTAGAATTTATTATGAGGAAGTCCTATTAATGACAGACTTTCAGAGAACTATGTCCTATTAGGTTTTGGTGCAGTGTTTTGGTTTAAGCTAAATATATGGTACATATGAGGTACTTAATAAATATCTGATGAATAAATGAAACTCTTCAAAAGAGTAACTTCTTAAATTCTGCTGTGCAATTATTTTCAATTGTAGTTCTAAAGCTCTGCTGCACAATATGGTAGCTACTAACCATATGGAACTACTGAATAATCAAATATGGCTAGTCTAAATTGAGATGTGTTGAGTATAAAATACACACTGAATTTTGAAGATTTAGTATGAAAAAAGGTTAAAATATCTCATTATATTGTTTTATATTGATGGCATTGAAATAAGAATTTTTGGATAGATTAGTTTATATAAAATATATTATTAAAAACAATTTCACCTGCTTATTTTTACTTTTTTAAAACTTGGCTACAAGGGGAGTGGATGTGGCTCGAGCAGTTGCGCGCCTGCTTTCCACATGGGTGGTCCCGGGTTTGGTTCCCGGTGCCTCCTGAAAAAACAAATAACAAGCAAAACAAATGAAAAAACCAACTCTGGGAAGCTGATGTGGCTCAGTGGTTGAACACTGGCTTCCCACATATGAGGTCCTGGGTTTAATCCTCAGCCCCTGGTACCTAAAAAACAAACAAAAACCAAAACATGGCTACTAAAAATTAAAAATTAAAAATGTGACTCACACTTGTGGCTGGCATTACATTTCTATTGGGCTGTGCAGCTCTAGAGACAATTTTTCATTTAGGGGCTGTAGATCATCCTTTACCATTTACTTTTTCTCCCTTACAGACTTCTCTTTCAGTTTTTAAGTTTTTAATAAGTAAGAGGTAAGGATAAATCTTTAAACTTTGAAGTAAAAAAACAAGTAAGTTATCTTTGTAATAGGCAAAGGTAGGCACAAAATTATGTGGATACGCTTTAAAGTCTGTGTAAAGTCCTGATTTCAGATGGTTGCAATGGGAATACAAAGGAAATTTTCTCTGAGTTATTAATTCAAACAAAGGGAATAAATTGACTTCAAAACTTTACGAATAACTTACACATGATAAACGTCAATTTCATGTGATAATTAGGCTTATCTACAAATAATCCATATCTATTTTATTTCCTATGTTAGAAAACAAAGCCTCCCTTCTCACCCAAGTACTCTCCACCATGGTCCCTACAAAGTGCAAATCTGCCTGCTTTATCTTTTGTAGAAAGCTCTTCTTCTACCATTCTACTTGTTTAAGTACTTCTCTTTCAGTGAAAACTTTATGGAAAGTATCGATTATTCCCTCCTCTTTGTTCCAAGAGCAGTTATTGTTTCTATTCTTTATTTGAAACTTAGTGTGATGGTTAAGTTCATATGTCAACTTGGCCAGGTGATGGTGTCCAGTTGTTTGGTCAAGAAAGCACTGCCTTGATTGTTACTGGGAGGATATTTCGTGGATTTAAATCAACAGTAAGTAGATTGTATCTATGGCTGATTACATCTACAATCAACTGAGGAGATTGCCTTCAACAATGAGAGATGTCTCATTCAATCAGTGGAAGGCTTTAAAAGGAAAAGCGATGATTTCAGCAGTCAAAAGAGAGAATTTCCATCTCTATTTTAGCCAGCCAGCTTCTTCTGAGGAATTCACTGAAAACCTTCATCTGATTTCCCAACTTGCACTCTACCCTACAGAGTTCGTATTTGTGTATCCCCACTGTAGCTTGAGACAATTCTTATAAAAATCTCATAATATTTACAGGTATTTCCTGTTGGTTCTACTTCCCTAGAGACTAATAGACTTAGTTTACACTATCTTGCACTAGCTTTTTATGTAGTACTTTAAGATTTTTATGTAACTCATAACATACACAGAAGCATACACTGATTCATAACATACATATAGAAAAGTATACAAATCATAAATAAAAAACACGATGATTTTCAAAGTGAACACACCCATGTAATTAGCATCCAGAGCAAGAAACAAAACTTTACCTATAGCAAAAGTATACCTCATGCCTCATTCCCAACTCTATTAACTACTCCACTAGTCACTTTTTATTTTTAAAGATTTTATTTATTTATTTCTCCCCCCTCCTTCATTGTTTTGCACTTGCTGTATCTGTTTGTCTTCCTTGTTTCTTTGGTAGGCACCAGGAACTGAACCCGGGACCTCTCATGTAGGAGGGAGGCGCCTAATCACTTGAGCCATCTCTGCTCCTTGATTTGTTGTGTCTCTCATTATGTTTCCCTCCATGTGTCTCTTGTTGCGTCATTTGGTTGCATCAGCTTGCTGGACCTACCCATTGTGTCAGTCTTGCTCATCTTCTTTTAGGAGGCACCGGGAACCTCTGATCCTTGCTTTTGTTGTGCCTCTCGTTATGTTTTTCTTCTTGTGTCTCTTGTTGTGTCATCTTGTTGCATCATCTTGTTGTGCCAGATTGCTGCCTTCTTTAGGAGGCACTGGGAACGGAATCACAGACCTCCCATGTGGTAGGCAGGAGCTCAATCGCTTGAGCCACATCCATTTCCCCACTTTTTGTTTTTAAACACCCCGTTCAAAGACTTGATACTCTTATGTATTATCTCACATCTCCACAGTCAGTCCTAAAACTTTCTTTAGTTAAAAGCTCAATTCAAAGGAACATATCTAGGAAAAATTATTTTATAAGTGTAAGACTCTCAGGCTTGTATCCTCAGCCCAAATCTCTTTCCTTTACTCCAGACTTACACACACACATATACACTACATGTGGGCACACACACTCTCACAAACACATGTAGTGTATTCATTATACACATACCTAACATCTCTATTTTGATGTTTACAAGACATTTCAATCTTAGCATGCCCTTAAACAAATCCTGATTTTCCCCTCCAAACCTGCCATCTAATTAAATAGCAACCTTATTTTTCTCATGAACTTTCACTTCATCTTTTCCTCTATACTCTTTTTTTTTTTTTTTTAAGATTTTATTTATTCATTTATCCCCCCCTTGCTGCTGGGTCAGCTAACCACGCCGTGCAGGCGGGCCTGCCCTTACCAGGAGGCCCCGGGAACCGAACCCGGGGCCTCCCATATGGTAAACGGAAGCCCCACTGATTGAGCCACAGCCGCTTCCCATCTTCTATATTCGTGAAAACTTTTTATACTACTGCCTTAAATTTATCTACAAACTTGCATTTTCACACATATCACCTCAATTAATTTTCATTCTTTCATAAAAAAGATAGATCAATGGAAGGAAATGAGCCACCAATTTACTATTTCCAAAATTGCTCTCCAAAAGACAGTTCCATGCAGATTTCCCATCCCATCATTGTTCTATGATAACTTAACTCTAAAGACTAAGTTTCTTTGTAAACAGTTATCTCAACAGTTTTTTTCTTGGAGTTTCTCCCATTCTGTTGCAAATTTACAGCATGAAATGCTGAAGTAAACAAAAACCTTACAGCAGGAAAATACAAGAGAGGAACAAACTATCTGGACTAATATTTAGAAAGGTTAAGTATATACAATCATACACAGGTAAACATACATAAACACACAAGGTAAACATACATAAACAAATAATGTACAAATAGAAAATTTAAAAAGGGGACCCTTTAAAGAATAGCAAATAACATCCATATCTGGAAATAAATCTAATTGAAAGATATAAAATCTTTCTACTGAAAACTATAAAACATTATTAAAAGAAATTAAAGAAAACTTACATAAATGGATTAGAATCATAAATTAGAAAACTCAATATTGTAGGGATCTCAGTACTCCCCAGATTAATCTATAGATTCAACACAATTTCAAAGCAAAGGGCCAATATATATATATCAAAATAAATGAAGAGGAGCAGGTGTAGCTCAGTGGTTGAATGCCTGCTTTGCATATATGTCAGGTCCTCTGAGGAAAAAAAAAAAAAAAGGACCAACAATAGCCAAATCAATCTTGAAGAATAAAAACAAAGCTAGAGTACTCATACTATCAGATATCAAGACCTATCCTAAAGGTATAGTAATTAAGAAAGTGTGGAATTGGTAAAGGATGGAAAAATGGAACACAGAAACAGATGCAGACATTTATAGTCTCCTAATTTGACACAGGCAACAGTACATATCCAGAGGAGAAAGAGTGGTCATTTCAATAAAAGTCTAATTAATTGATCTCATATGGAAAAAAAAAATGTCTCCTGACCCTTACCTCACACCATGGACAAAAATCAACTCTGCCAAATAAAATGTAAAAAATAAACACACAAAAGCAGCAACAACAACAAAACTGATGGGGAAAAAAAAAATTCTGGATGGCTTATAGATATAACTGAGAAAGGTCAAACAACAAAGCTTTTAGAAGAATACATCAGACAGCAACATCTTTTTGACCTTGGAGTAGGCAAAGATTTCAAAAAGTGCTAGCCATGAAGGAAATAATAAATTGGATATTAAAATTAAGAACTTTTGCTTAGCAAATGCATCATTAAGAAAGTGAAAAGACAAACCACAGCACCAGAGAAGATATTTACAATGCACCTATTTGAAAAAGGACTTACATCCAGAATGCATAGAAACTATAAATCAAAACGGAAAAGGTTTCCCAAAATAAAGCTGAACAAAAGTCTTAAATGGGCATTTCACAAGAGAGAATATCCAAATGGCCAATCAACCAACTAATCAACAAGAAACCCCAGGCATTCGATTTACTCATTAGGGAAATACAAATTAATATCCTATGTGCTATCACTCTATATCCACTAGAATAACTGAAAATGACAAAGATGGAAAATATTAAGTGTTGGGGAAGGTGTGGAGCAGCCAGAAGTCTCATATATTGCTTACAGGAGTATAAATTGGTATAACCACTCTGGAAAATTGTTCAGTAGTATTTTCTAAAGTTGTTGAATACCCTACCATTCAGCAATTCCACTCCTAGTTGGATATCAAACAGAAATGTGTACATGTATTCCCTAAATGACAAGTTCTAAAATGCTCACAGCAGTAGTATTTATAAGAGCCCCAGAATGGAAATTATCCGAATGCCCTTCAATAGTTGAGTGGATTAATAAACTGTGGTATATTCACATAAAGGAATACTATCAGCAATGAAAATGCAACATCAAGCACAAATCTTACAAATATAATGCTGAACAAAGAGATCAGACCCCAAAGAGTACATATTCAATTCCACTTATATGAAGTAAAAAAATAGGCAAAACTAATCTATGCTTTCAGGAAGCTGTTTACCCTTGGGAGAGGATGAGTGGGCATTGACTGGCAGAGAGCATGGAGGACTTTTAGGATGCTAGTAATGGTCTGTTTCTTGAGCTATGTGCTAGTTACATAGGTGTGTTCTGTTGATGTAAATTCTTTTTTTTTTTTTTTAAAGGTTTTATTTATTTATTCATCCATCCCCTCCTTGCTGCTTGTGCTCACTGGGTCAGCTAACCACGCTGTGCGGGCGGGCCTGCCTTCACCAGGAGGCCCCGGGAAACGAACCCGGGGCCTCCCATATGGTAAACGGGAGCCCTACTGATTGAGCCACAGCCGCTTCCCTGTTGATGTAAATTCTATAAGATAAAAAGGTTGTGGCAGTATGTCAGAATTTAGTGGTATAAATCCATCTAAATCTAATGTTTAAGAAATTATAAGTGCAGACTAACATTATCCAATTTAACACAGGTTTAAAACATAGGTTAGCCAATACTTCATTTTTTACTGTGAAGTCAATACTTACAGTAAATTTGGCTCTTTCCTCCATCACTTCATAACCCAGTATAGTAGGTGTAGATGGTCTATCTTCCCAATTCACTGTTTCTGGATTTTGTTCTTCACTTTCTCTTGGTCTAGCTGAATACTCAATGGAAGTATCTGCACCTGTAATTTTAGTCCTAACGAGAGGACTACTACAGATACATGAAGTACTGTCCATTTGATCAGGCACACTTGTTTGTTTATAATTACCCATATTTGAATCTTCCAACTGGCCTTTGGAAGAGTTTGAGCTAGTTGAGATACTCCCAAAAGAAGAACTCCTTTGGTTTCTGTTGGTTATAAAATTGGAAGCAGAGCTTCCTATGGGCATAGGAACTGGGACATAAGGAGTTGCCATCTTCTTTTGGCCTTTCCAACAGACCTACACTCTGCTAAGTCCAACTGCTTAGAGAACAACTAATATGCAATCCATATTTTCTTCTTAGGAATATCTAAAAGAGAAAAGGAACATATTGAATAGTCTTCAATCTGAAGCATGACCCAAAAGAAAACAAAATGTTCAAATCCATTTCTTTTTAATTTTGTGACACTATTATTTCTTGGAAAGGAGACACACCCCAACCCCATTCCTTGAATTCCAAAATATCACCTCTAAGGTCACCCATCTCCAAAGTAAAGAGAGCAACAGAACTATTACACACCTTTTTCTTGATCCTCAAGTTATATGTTATCCTTTTTATCCACTTCATTACCTTGTGAAGGATTTCTGTAATGTTCATTTAACCTGAAATTATCTATATAAAAGTGTTGGGAGGGAAAGTGGTAAAAAACCTTCCTGAAGCTTTATTTCCTGCTTATGGGCCGGACGGTTCTATACAGCACAGAAAAGGAGAGGAATGAAAAGAAGGGAGGGAGGAAATTTATTCACCTTACCTTTTGATTTAATTAGTGAAACTTTAAGAATTACACAGAATAATATTACTGAATCAGCAGTTCAGATGCTAATGGTAAATATCAACTGCTCTTTAAGTAACATTTTATAGAACGCAGGATCAAATGTATTTGAAAAGTAAACTTAATGAAATTAAATGTAATCAAATAAAACTATATATCCAATAAGATTAAATCATTCGAAGTTTGTGTTCTTCATAATTTCCAGATCATCACTAATGCTGCTTTGCCATAAACCGAGGGTATTTATATCTTTAAACTTTTACTCAATAACCCTTCTTGTCAAAAGAACTAGTATATCTTGTATTAGAAGAATTTCATAATACAAAGAAAAGTTTTACCATCAGGTTGCTAAATAATAAATTAAGAAATCGTAATAACTACAGATCAAACAAATGACAGGACTACACATAACAAATAGGTCTGTCTACTCAATTCTATTTATACGACTCTTCTGGTGGGAAAAGTAGGAAACTAATGAGCCGCCTGGATTTGGAAAGATGCTGAAATAAGCGTTTTAACCCAGCACGTGGCTCTAGGCAACCTTCCCCGTCATCAAAGATTCAAGAAACTCGAGCTGCTGATTCACTGCTGCTCGGTTCCGCCTGAAGGCCTCTCCAAAAAATGTAAATACAAGTCTGACACCTCAAGCTTCTCAAGGCCTCGGGGGTTGCCCTACCTTTTGCCATTCAAACACCTGAGGCCTCCGGGCTCATGGGGGGACCCGCATTGATGCAAATACCCATGCCGGTATTTGGACCCATGCGTTAATTAAACGTATTGTACCTATTAGGTGCGTCTTCAGTTTTGTCCTGGCTTGGAGATGCTCCAAAGACCATCATCTTAGTCCCACCCACTCTGAAAAACCTTGGTTAGGTGAGGTAGCACAATCTTAAGCAGGAGAAGTGGGCAGCTAGAAGAAGATGGAGAAAACCTGGCGTAGCTCTACGCTAGGCGCCTCTAGCCGGGGTCTGTGCAGGAAACCGGTCTTGGGGTCTGTGGCCAGCGGGACCCGCCGCTCCCAGGGGCCCCCGAGACCTTCCCGCCTCCGCGGCCCGGTGAGCTGCCAGCGCCTCCCAAAGCTCCGCTGACTGGGCGAGGGTCTGGGGGGTGGAGTGGGGACGCCCAAGGCGCTGCACCTCCTCCCATCTGGAGTCCCTGCCGCCGGCCACCTACACGGGGCGCAGGTGTCGTCCGCTGAGCACCCAGGGCAGCGGCCGCACCCCTGTCCCTACCTCAGCCCACTTCGCAATCCCGTCCCAGCGCGCTTCCCGGTGACGGTTTAAGCCAGATCTTTCTTAATCACAGTAGTTGGTCTCCACTTACAACTTCGAAAGGGCTCACGTAACCCTCCGCACAGAAAACAGCAGCTCCATCCGGGCCGCGGAGCCCAAGACCCCAGCGAGGAGGAGGGAGGAGCGGAGCCTGGGGCACCTCTCCCGGTAGTGACATCACGCCAAGGGCGTCCGCCCGGTGAGTTGTCGGGTCAGGGCTTTCTGGCAGCCTAGTTGGACCTAATTTTGTGTCAACTATTCAACCTTTTCTATCCTTGCTTTATTTTTCGACGTAAACGTTTGAGAAATATAGGCTAAAATATTTCGTTTGCCTAACAGATGATCAGAAGACTACAGTTCCCGTGAGGGTACACGGCAAACATTGGCCTGGGCTTCTGCGTTGCATCATGGGACTTGTAGTCCTCACTGGCTTGGGCTGTTTCTAATGGATATAGATCGCTTTCCAGGATTACCATCACTTTAAGGGATGGCAGTCGATTAAAAGACTGGGAAGATAGAACACTACACTATAGCGGATTCGTCCAACGTTATTTAGAAGCGTGCATTGGTAGAGAAACCCTGAAATCTTTAGTGTTTTTCTGACTATCTGTAAAGCAATTTTATCCCAAATGATGCATTGTTAGGCTTGCTAGACCTGCGTCTCTGTAGACCAGGCAGGTTATCAGAGAAGGGAACTTCCCCCACACCCCCCCTCCCTTTTGATAATGAAATAACAAGATTACACTAGTCTAGAGGCCTGTTAATCATTAGAATCGAACAATTTGATTTAAACATCATTCCATGATTTTCTGGGCTTTTGGAGTAGTCTCTAAGACAAAAAATGATAGTAGTAATTTTAATAATGAGCATAGGAAGATAATATGGTTCGTGGCACAATGATGACTCTGTGGTTTTACTTGAGAAATATTGTCCTTCCAGTGAGAATGAGACATGAAAATAGAATTCTGTAGAAACAGTAGACAAAAACATAGGTAATTACCAGGATAGATTTGCATCCACTGGCCTTGAGATGGCAATTCAACCCATGAATTCTGTCAGTGAATAAGAGAAAAGCAGACAAAAAATGAGTCTTGTAATATTTCTCTCACTTCAGAGACAGGAATGCAGATGATAGCAAGAGACATGTGATGAGAAAACTCTGATAGACTAATATCTAGGGAGCCAAGAAAAATTAGACTTTCAAGAAGTAAGAATGGACAGATAGGACAGTTTAGAAGAGGATTAAGATCTAGAACAGTCATTGAAATTGTCTAAGAAGAACTTCTTTCTCCAATTATTGAAAGGAACATAACTAATATACATACTACATGTTTCTTTAAACTTAAAGAATATCTGGTACTGATAAATGGCTAGATTTTACTTTCAGGAAAATGAACTGAAAATTTTTGGGAATCAAGAAAGAATATCCTGTGGTTGGTTAGAGTAAAGTTACATTATCACCAATGATTTATGATGGCTAGTCCTTATTTATCGAATATTTTAGTTAAGATTTTGGATACCTCTATACAGTGCCCACAATCAAATTAAAGGGTATACATTTTAACTTATAGAGCAAAAGAAAACCACTTTTTCTGCACCTTTCATTATCTTAATGTTATATGTATATGTATGTATGTAGCCGCAGAAGGGCATTTTGAGCCCACTCATAACACAATTTTATACAATGATATATGGATATTGATAACTGGGAGAAAAACAGCAGAAAAAAAGCATGTGGGGCAGGCAGGCATCACTTGAGGTGGCTTTCTAGATCCCATCATTTCCACCTTCTCTGGAATTGGTCCCTCTTGTAAAACAAGGCTAGGGTCCCTGGTAGCCATGTTGTAATATGAGATTGTTTCTTTTCATAGTTGATTGTGCCTGGGGAGGACATTTGTCCTAAGTTGTGTGCAATAGATGCTCCCTGTCAGGAATTTAAAATTTAGAAAAGAGAGATGCAGTTTGGAAGTCATAGGTGCTAAAGCCAGACTAATGGAAGTTCTGTGGTGAGAGGGTCTACGAAGTTCCTGGAATTGATCTGGTCTCTCCCATTCTGGACTCTTTTCCTTGGACTCTGTAAGTTAACCTAGTGTCCTTTCAATAAATTAGCTTTTTACTTCAGGCTAGCCAGATGTGGCTTTTTTGCTTATAACCAAATGAACAATGGATAGAGCAGGATAAAGTGAGGCACACTGAAAATTAATAGTAGAAGCTAATAAAATGTTTTTCCAGTTGTGAATAGCTGTCAACTATTCATACTCTAAGCTCTTAAAGTATGTATTTCATAATGTGTTGTCTGTTTATAACAAAGAATTAAGTACTCAATAATTTATAAAAACTAGATAAATAACTTTTTCAGTGATTCTTTTGGTATAATTCCATCAATTCTCTAATTTGTGTATATTGTTCTACATAGGAAGTGTTTCCTTAATCTTAATATTTATGATCTGTACTCCATCAGCCTTCTCTTTTCTCACTGCCATGAAATTACAAGAGTCCAGAGAAAGAATTGCAAGTAATCTATTCTTAGAGTTATGGTAGGCAACCAAAATAGAAGCAGAACAACATGACAGCAGACTTTATTGCAATGGACCTGTGACCTATGCAATTTCCTATACCAAGGGTAAGAATTATATGGCATTTATAATGGCACAGAGAAGACACTCTTTAACAGCGCTACCTCTGATGATTTTCTGCTCATCATGTTACATAAGAAAAGTTTTGAAAGGGTTCCTTTAACACTAAGTATGGAAATCCTACTGGAATTATAATGAAGAGCTCAAATTCCTCTCAAAAATCACAGGGTCATAATCTTAGAACTCAAAGGGACTGTAATAATCATGAAGATAATGCCCCCATTTTATAGATAGGAATACTGAGGAAAACAAGAGATTGAAGTTCTGCTTGAAATGACAGAACCAATTAATCCCTGACTCCCAAACTAGTAAGCTTCTCACCACACAAAATGAGAGACTCTTCCAAAAGGAAGCCTTTCCTGAACAGTCTATCCTATCTGTCTTTCAGTCTTCCAATAATATCTTACCTCTTGTATATTCTCAATAAACATTTGATATCTGGGAAGTCTTTGGGGATTATATGCAGAAGGAAGGTCTTGCACTAGGCATTTAAGGACTGGGAGATATTGGATAAGTGAAGGATGGAGGTGGAGCACACCAGGCAAAGCCAAAGACTTGAGGGGAGACATATCAGGGTGTGGTGTGTTGCAGGACAGTGGGGAGACCAATCTGATTGGACTGAATGGTGCATATTAGGGTATAAGTTGGAAAAAGAAAGATGAGCTCCTACTTGTATCTCAAGTCCATCTCAGATATAATCTGATCAGTAATATGGCAAACACCATATTATAATGTGAATTTTTATTTATGTGTGCAGCGTAAGGGCCATGATCAAGTATTAGATCTAGGTGCTGACAATTCCTTGTATGGTGCCTAAATAAGGCAGATACCTCAAGTATAGTCCTCATAATGCTATTTTTGACTTTTGGCCCACTTGTTTACATTTCCCACCAGATCCTTGTAGAAATTTGTATTTATAGCCCCTAGTTTAGAGAACAAAATCCAAAACTTTGGGTAGGTAGAAACTAACTTTTACTTGCTTTTAAAGTCTTATTTACTCCAGATTAATTAGTCAGTTAATCAACTAGTCAACTATTTATTGAGTACCTATCAATTGCAATGAACCTCAAAGTCCAGCCATATCAATTATTTCCAATTCTAAGCTCTCCATTTTTTCTCTTGGTAGCATTTATTGTTGCCTTTGCCTGAAACTCTCCCACTCTCCCCATTCTGTTTTGGAGCCTCACCTCTAGGCCACCTTTTCTCTTAAAGCTTGTCTGACTTCCCCTACACTGTGCTCTCACAGCAACCCTTGCAAGCTTCTATTATGGCCTTACTCCCATTGATGGTGGTTGTTTCTGTATGTCTACCTCCCTGACTAGAACATGTGCTCCTGGGTGCATAGACAGTGACTTTTTCTTCTTCTCTTCTGGCTGGCAAAACATGTGGCACATAGTAGGGCTAAACTGAATGAATAAATGAATTGAAAATGAACAAATAAAATTTTCTTTTTGGATTAGCTTCGTGGTTTAATATAAATAAATAAATAAATAAATAAATAAATACACATTCTCAGAGGAATTTTGTTTACAAGAAACAATAAATAAAAACTCATTCTGTAAAACAAATAAAAGTGACACATTTCTGTTACAAAAGAAGAGATTCCTCCAATTGCTCAGAAGAGTTTGTAAACCATTGGATTAGCTAGATGATTTTTAAGATCCACTTCAGATGGAACATTTTATGAGCCTAAGTCAAGTACACAAAATCTCAAGTAGATAACTGAACAAGTAACACAACCTGTTTAGCAGCACTAAGATCCATAAAAGGCATTAGGCAGAGTAAAACCAAAATAAAAACAAAACAAAGAAAAACCTCCTGAAATTAAGCAGGCCAATGAATCAGTCATCATTTTACATAAGTCCTTGTTTTGTTTCTTTTTTTAGGAGGTACCGGGAATTGAACCCAGGACCTCGTACATGGGAAGGAGGCGCTCAACCACTGAGCTACATCCACTCCTCAGTCCTTGTTTTATTTAATTCTGATATAAATTCAACTGTTAAGTGTTTGTGTGAAGAAGGAAATCCATTCTCTGAGGTCCCATTCATTGCCCGGTGTCAACATTCCAGTTTGTAAGAGACCCTTCCAAAAAAGAGAAATGTTCCCAGGAGAAAACAGAGCCTTGTTTTCCTGCTAATCTTCTAGGAGAGCTTGATATCTATTCAGGAAGGTCTTGAATTGCCTGGGTTATCTCTGGCACTTTGGTTTGGATTCCTTCTGACTTTTTGGTTGACTGCTATGTCATTAAGAGAGTCATCTTTCAACCAGAAAGAGAAGAATTATTTCCTTAAGATTTATCTATGTCCCTAAGGACCCTAGTATCTTGCAATTTCTTTTTAAGAGTTTTAGTTTATCTGCAGTCTTTACAATAATGATTAACTTGATACTGGTATCCTTAAAAGTAATTCAGATGTAATTTCTGTTCGTTTTCCATTTCAGGACAATTATAAATCTTCATTTGCAGTAGAGGTTCTATTTTTCTAGAAACTTCAGTTTCCATTAATATATTTAATATCGAAAACATTCAACCCAGGAAGTCAAATGTCCTGATTCCATAAATATTCCTCATGGGACCCTCTCTACTTTAAACACCAGTGATTATGTTGCAAAGTATGGTAGATTGAGCTATCCCAGAAATAAACATGTTCTTAACTTTATTCAGCATTTCTGTAGGTTTGAACCCATTGTAAATAGGACCTTTCAAAGGTGTTATTTTTAGTTAAGGTGTGGTCCAACCAAATGACGTTGGGCATTAATAGGGGTTTCAGGAGTCCTTAAAAGCAGAAGAAATTCAGACAGAGGGGAAAAAAACAAAACCATGTGTATTAGTCAGGCAAAGGGGTGCTGATGCAAAATACCACAAATCTGTTGGCTTTTAGAAAAGGGTATTTATTTGGGGTAGAAGCTTACAGTCATAAGACCATAAAGCATAAGTTATTTCCCTCACCAAAGTCTGTTGCCAAGTGTTGGAGCAAGATGGCTGCCAGTCTCTGTGAGAGTTCAGCCTTCCTCTTCCTCTTAAGGTTCCAAGGCCCCAGCTCCTTCCTTTCTCAGCTGTAACTTAGCATAAGACTTGTCTCTCTCCCCAGGGCTCAGCTGCTTTGCTTTCTTCACAAGGCCAGCTGTAAACCATCAGGCGAATGACTCCTCTCTCTTTCCAGGGCCTCTGCTGTGTCTAATGGAACCTTCTGTCTTTCCTCATGTATCTGTGTCTCTGTGTATTTACTTCCCAGGGCTTCAGTATCAAAAACTCCAACTCTTTCCTCTGCCCTGTTGTTTTCACTGTGAGTCCACACCCACCAAGGCCTAATGACGTGGCCCAATCAAAGCTCTAATCATAATTTAATCAAGTGAAAGCGAAACCTCTGAAGTTAATACAATCTAATATGCTCAGAGGAACAGACCAGTTTACAAACATAATCTAATATCTATTTTGGGAATTCCTAAACAATATCAAACTGCTACACCATGGGGAGGAGCCAGAAGCCAGAAGTCAACGGAACCTGGAAGAGAAGGATAGGGCATTGCAGTGTGATGAGAAGTTGAGACACAAGCCAAGGAACCCCAGGATTGCCAGCATCCAGCACCAAAATGTTACAGACTTTGGGGAGAAAACACCACCTTGCTGACACATCAATTTTGGTTTTCTGTAGCCTCAAAACCATGAGCCAACAAATTCCTGCTGTTTAAACCAACCCATTCTATGGTATTTGCCATAGCAGTCTGTAATTCAAGACACAAAGGGAGAAGTGGATGTGGCTCAAGCGATTAAGCTCCTGTCTACCATATGGGAGGTCCCGGGTTCGTTTCCAGGGGCCTCCTGGTGGAAACGATCAGGTCTGGGTGGAGAGCTGGCCCTGGTGGAGAGCTGGCCTGCATGGAGAACTGGCACAACAAAAAGAGGCAAAGAGGAGAGATAAAGAGAGACACAACAAACCAGGGAGTTGAGGTGGCCCAAGGGATTGAATGCCTCTCTCCCACATCGGAGGTCCCGGGATTGGTTCTTGGTGCCTCCTAAAGAGAAGAGAAGACGAGAAGAAGAGAAGACAAGCAGACATAGAGAGTGCACAGCAAATCGACACAGAGAGCAAGACAGCGAACGCAAAACAACAAGGGCGGGGGGAATAAATAAAATAAATCTTTTTAAAAAAGACACAAAGGTATGTTTGCTTCTTTAGTCAATTCATTATTTTGAATCATGTGACTGTTTTTTATAGTTAATTATTTTTAAAGGTTTATTTTATTTATTATTTATTCCCTGCCCTTTTGTTGTTTTTTGCACTTGCTGCCTGCTATCTGTGTCCATTTGCTGTGTGCCCTCTGTGTCTGCTTCTCTTCTCTTCTCGTCTTCTCTTTAGAGGCACTGGGGAACCGATCCTGGGACCTCCAATGTGGGAGAGAGGCACTCAATCGCTTGGGCCGCCTCAGCTCCTTGGTTTGTTGTGTCTCTCATCATCTCTCCTCTTTGTCTCTTTTTGTTGCACCAGCTCTCCACATGGGGCAGCACACCGCGCGGGCCAGCTTACCTTCACCAGGAGGCCCCGGGAATTGAACCCGGGACTTCCCATGTGGTAGACAGGAGCCCAATTCCTTGAGTCACATCTGCTTCCCTATAGTGTATTTATTGATTTGAGATATAATTAATATACCATAAAACGCACAGTTTAAAATGCACAAATCAGTGGTTCTCAGTTTATTCATAAAGTTGTGCACCCATCTCTACTATCGATTTTCATTACTCCACAAAGACACTTGTATCCATTAGTAGGCATTCCCAAACCATACCCCCAACCCACTGCACACCTCCCATTTGCCTTCTAGCTTCTGTCAACCACTAATCTGCTTTCTGTTCCTTTGTGTTTTTCTCTTCTGTATAGTTCATATAAATGCAATCATATGATATGTGGCATTTTGTGTCTGACATCTTTCATTTAACATGTTTTCAGTGTTCATGATGTTGAAGCATGTATCAGTGTTTCATTCTTTTCATGGTCCAGTAATATGGCATTGTGGAGGTACACCCATTTTTGTTTGCTATTCATCCATTTATGAGCAATTGCATTGCTTCCATCCCATGGCTATTATGATAATGCTGCTATGAACACTCATGTACAAGTTTTTGGGTGAACATATGTTTTCAGTTCCTTTGGGTATATACTTAGGAGTGGAATTGCTGGGTCATTCAGTAACTCTATGATGAACATTTTGAGGAACTTCCAAACTTTTTCCAAAGCAGCTGTACCATATTACATTCCCACCAGCAATTCGTGAGGGTTTTAATTTCTTTCCATCCTCACCAATGTTGAGAGTGGTTATTATCTGTCTTTTTGATTATATGGTATTTTGTTGTGGTTTTGATTTGCATTTCCCCAATGACTATTGATGTTGAATATCTTTTCATGTGCTTTTTGGTCATTTGTATATTTCTTTGGAGAAATGTCTATTCAAATCCTTTGTCCATTTTTAAATTGGATTATTTGTCTTTTAATTATTGAGTTGTGAGAGTTCTTTGTATATTCTAGATACAAATCTATTAGATAAATGGTTTGCAAATATTTCCTCATATTCTGTGTTTGTCTTTTTGCTTATTTGATGGTATCATGCTCAGCACAAAATTTTTAATTTTGAGATAGTTGAATTTATCAATTTATTTCTTTTCTCTTTTTACATGTATTTTAGGCATACTTTCTAAATAATCATTGCCTACTATAATAATTACCTATTGTAAGGTCTTAAAGATTTATGGTTTTCTTCTAAAACTTTTATAGTTCTAGTTCCCACTTTTAGGCAGTGGTCTATTTTGAGTTAATTTTTATACATACTGTGATGTAGAAGTCCCATTTCATTCTTTTGAATATGATATCCACTTGTCTGTGCACCATTCATTGAAAAGGATATTCTTTCCCCATTGAAAAATCAATTGACTATAAATATCAGGGTTTATTTCTGGACATCTCATTCCTCTACTTTACTTCTAAGGTTTTTAGTCAGCTACTTATTTGCTGACTAACTGTATATTAACTGTATCACCACCTCAGTCAGCTGTGTTGTTTAGCGGTTGATTATTTTCAATAAATACTTCTGGGAAGAGGTTGCTACAAGCAAGCTCTGAGTCAGGTTAGATTAGATCTCCAGTGGGGGTTTCCAGGAAATTGCCAGACAAATCAAGTAATGACAATTCTCTGGAAAAGGGGCTTTTAAAAGGCAACAACAAACTCATTTTGCCCCCTCCAGGGGCTCCTAGGTTGCTGTTTTTCACTGTGATTGGTAGGCTATTGGCTTTGAAGGCAACCATGGAGCTGTGGAAAGGGTGATGAGAATTCAACAAGTTAAAACACTTCAAAGCTTGCTCTTATTACTGAGATTCAGCTATTTATCTTGAGTACATGCTCATAGCATTTTGCAAGCCATTTGTTAATATGTAGATTTCTGAAAATGTTGATTTTGACAACTTTTGCCTATATTCTCATTTTATTTAAGGAAGAGTGGATTCTCTGAGTGCTTTATTCCACCATTCATGCTGAAATCACTCTATAGTATATTCATTTTCAGAATCTTTTAAAAAATACTTTCTCATGTGTTTCAGGGAGTCTATGAGCGCCTTAATATTTTGCATCTCATAAACATATTCACTTTTCGGGGGAGGGTGCGGGGGAAGTCTTCATGATCCAGCAAAGGCTAAAAAGTACCTTTTAAAAGTAAACTATTAGACTTACTTTCAAAGTTTTGATACAATTTTCTGATTTATACTTTTTAAAAGACATTTAATATTAGCAAAGTTATAGATACTGTCAAGTATGTAGTTTAAATCCTGATGTCACAATTTGCTACTTATGTTCTAGCTTGGGCAAGTCACACCAGTTTCTTAAGTCTTAGTTTTTTCATCTCTAATATGGGACAATAATAGTCCTTTCTTATAGGGTTTTTATGAAAAATAAAAACAATCATACTTGTTAAGTGTTTAGTACAGTGCCTGGCAAAACGAAAATTATTATTATTATGTTTTGAGTCAACTGGGCAGCTCATCTACTTTAAGATGATGTAGCCAATATTAATAATGACATATAAGTATTTATTGAATGAATGAATAGCAGTTACTATGAGTAAGGAACTACTGACTTCATGTGCATTAATTTATTTATCCTCACAATAGTTCCATGAGGCAGGTACTATTATACTGGATATTTTATAGAATCAGTCTCTGAGAGGTGATTAGCTTGTCCATTTTTTTTTTTTTTAAATTAGGAAGCTTATTCTTTGAAAGGTTATCTCACTCAGCAAGGTTCGGACTCAACCACAATTCTGTCTGTCTCCAAAGTCCACGCTCAGACCCTCATTCCTTCATATATTCTCTATCACTGTAGGGAGTGGAGCCTAGACCTTCAAAGAGGCACACTTTGGCAAGACCTTGGTAGAAAGCAAGGAACTCCTGGGTTCTCCACCTCATTTAACACCAAAGTATCTAGCCCAAATGATTTCATTTCTTTTTTATCTGTGACTATTACCAAACTGTAGCATAATTTTACATATCCTATCTTTGGCTCCTAAAAGATACCTGTGTGGTTGTTCCGAACCACTTGTTGGCGGAAGGGGAACGCTGAGCGGCAACCAGCGTTCGGGGGCCCAGACGGCGTGGAGGGCGCACGGAGGAAAGACCACCGCGGAGACGAGGTAAGTACGCAGGTCTAATTTATTACAGGAAGGTTTGTTGTTTATATAGGTTCTGATAAGGGAAGTGAGTTAAGGACATGATTGGAGGAAGAGGGGTGACGTACATAGTAACTGGCAAAAAAGAAGATTTTTAGAAAAGGTTATGATTGGACATTGAGGATTGACTGAAAGAAGTCTTTTCAGGTTCATGCCGGGAGTCACGTAGCACTTGGCAGCCATTTTAGCCGCTTGGGGGCACCATTTTAGGTGTCCCTACCACATACCTGTCTTAAAAAACTGATGTTATTCTGTGCCATGTCCTGCCCCCAGCTTTTCCATTGTTATATTGCTTTGCTCTCTGGTATTGGTTCTGTTGTCTCACTTTTCCACCTTCCTTGTTGAAAGACTGGAAGAACCAGAAGGACTGGGATGGACTTGGCTAAGTGAAGCTTGTATGTGTCTAGAGGGAGGGGAGCAGGGTAGATGGGGAGGGAGGTATCCCAGTTGAGAGTCCAGAAAATTATATAGAAATTGTTTAATAATGAGAGACAAAATTGTTTGATTGAAATAAAGTCTTACAGAATAAAACTTGAATTTTTATATGGTTTTATCAAACGGCCTCAACTTTGTGAGAAACCAGCTTTTAATATTCATTGAACAAATTTTTAATGAGTGCCTGCCATTTGTGTCAGCTATTGATCTAAGTCAGTGGGAATTTATTAGTAACAATATACACAAGGTCCCTATTATGGAGTTCACAATCTGGTGAATGTTTGTGTAGAGACAGACAATAAACATGGGAAGAAATGTTAAAAAATTTTAGCTAGTTTTATATTCCTTAAAGACAATAAACAAGTAATATGATAAGAGTGGCTGGGTGGAGGCAGAGTGGAATAATTCTGGACTGAAGCATCAAATAGTCCCTATCTGCAAATATGTCCTGATGCTGAGAGTTGAATGTCTTTGAAGGAAACAAACTTGCAAAAATCTGGTGGCAGAGCATTCCAGAAAAACTGCCTCACATGTTCCATAGGAGGGAAAAAAAACTAATTAGCAGGAAGTGTTCCCTTTTCTTTCCCCTAACAGCTTCAATTCTAGTAAATAAGAAGCCAGAAGTTTCTCTAATCACATATGTGATCCATATGTCCCTGAAACATTGGATTTTAACATTAACACCCAAATCTTGCTGGTTTCAAGCACCCACTTCCTTGTTAAAGGATTCTATTCTCTTGTAAATTTCTCCTTTCCTAAGTATCCTTAGAGTCTCCAGGAGGGTATTTTCAATACTCCAGGGAATCCCTTCTGGATTTTTCTCCCAGTGACTGTTTTTGGATAAGCTGCTGTCACTGCCTTTGCCTTTGGCTGAGTCACTGATGGCCTTGACAGCTCTAAACTAGCCTTTGCTATAACAGAGATTAGATGTCCAGCGTCTCTTGAGTCAAACTCTGACGCCACTGATGCAAGCTGGAGATCTTCCAGTAATGCTACTCTGTGTCTGCTCATCCAGAGACCCACAGTGCAGCAGTCTGCTGCCAGTTGAAATGAAGAAACTTCTCTCCCTCCCTTTTCCTTGAATACTGAAGTGTTACAGAGTTCCGTGACCCTGCCCTTTCTATTTTGTTCACGTCGTCTGTCCTCTTTTCTCCAGGGAGCACCATATTCATTGGGTGGCTGAGTTGGCAAAAACTCCTGTATTAGTTCTGTAGTAGAATTTCTTTGCTGCCAACTATCTGAACCTCTTTCTGTGTCTAGGAAGTTCCTGCCCTATGAATATTGTCCACTTCCCACAATAAAATCCTAAATTGCTATATACCTGCTTTAGCAGTCTCCCTTGCAGCTAGGGTATAGATACATGCCCTGGACTTCGCTAACCAGATGAACCCTTTTCCCATGCCTTCCATGTTGATAGTTCAAGGTACAGGGCCCAATGCCCAGTGGCAGCTGCGTCCTCACTTGACTAGTTTTGTGGTTCAGCATTGTTCCTAGCTGTATTGTTCTCATGCCTCTCAGAGATTCTGTGAGCTAATCACTATCTTTTTAATATCTTCCTGCTTGAAATGGACAGTTGCTTTTGACTGCTTGCCATATAGGCACATGAAGAGATGGGCCAGGAGAAAGGCCAAGAGAATGGAAGGATTTATATATCCTGTGCTTGGGGGGAAGTGACCTTTTCTCTTCAATTGGGTGTGAACAAGAAAGTGCAGAGGCCTGATTGCCACCAGTAGCTGTCTTGCAACTGCAAGGGTTTCACTTTGGGATGAAGCCAATAATGAGAATGGCAGAGTAAAGAGGGACAGGGTTTTTTTGGTGATATCACTGAGCCTCTGATTTTACTGTGCCTAGAGACCACTCTACTTCTAGACTTGACATTTCATAAGATAATAAATTTCCTTATTGGCAAGCAAGCTTAAGCTTTTTGTTACTACCTTAATAAAAATAATAAATAATAAAAATATAACTAAATAATAATAATAATGCTTAGCATTTAGTGAGACTTACAGTGTTGCAGGTACTTGTCATTCATTCAACAAATATTTATTGGGCATTACATAAATTAACTCATTTAGTCATTGCAAAATCACTAATGTCACACCAACATAGGATTGTGTATGCAGCTGGACATATGTTTGTACACATAGACATAGGCATAGAAATAGATATGCATATGTATATAGATACAGATACAGACACAGACATGGATATAGATATAGATATGTGTATGAGTATGGATGTGACTATAAAGAGATATAGGTATATATATGGCTATGGATAAAAATATAGATTTAAACACAGAATAGAGATATGCAACTAGACAATAAATGAGACTTTTCTGTTATCCTAAAATGGCAGCTAAATTCCATTGCTGAGGACACAAGTTGCTAAGTGCCCTGTATTCTAAGTGCATAGTGCTTAGTGGTTTGGACCAGCAGTCATCTCCAAAATTCCTAACGGGGGCTGCCAATTCAGGGACCTCATCTAATCACTAGCATCATCTAAGTAATATTACAGGAGAGAGAATGATGTGCCCTTTTGGAAAATGCAGTGTGTGTGAAGAGAATCTACTTTCCGTTATAGTAGGTGACAGTTTAACCAACAATTTTGCAGCCTCATTACCAGAATTGCCAATTCCTCAGCTTTGGATATTACCCTGTACCCTACCTTCCTCACTCAGCCTGTTTTGTATTTTAGTAGCAGGTTCTGAATTAGTGGGATGCTTTGAGGGGTGTAAATAATAGAAAATATGGCTCAAACTTGCAGAAACATTAGTAAAAATATTTATTGGTTCACTTACTTGAAAAATCTTGAAGTAGGGCAGATTTCAGGGCTGGGTGATCTGGCATAATGATTCTGTCCTACTTTCTGTGGGGTAGACTAATTAGCCTCAGAGATGTAGGACAGCTGCCAATAGTAATCAAGTGTATGCATTTCCTTGTTTGTTTGTTTGTTTTTCCTAGTGGGAAAACAATTTCTGCCTGAATATTACAAACAGGAGTCCTGAGATTCATCCTGTATGGATTGTTTAAATCAAATACCTAAAAATACACCACCAACTCTGGCTAGGGGAATACAACATGATTACTGGCTTAAGTTAACCAAGGTCTACTGTTGAGGTTGGAGACTTACCCAAAGTACATGGATTGCATGGGGATGGGGTAGATATCTGAATAAGAATCTGTTTGCTGTTAGGAAGAGAGAATGGAGGATGGATGATGGAAACAAACAATAATGTTCTCTCTAGAGTTAGGGACACAGTGAGAAGTGAGTCAATAATGGATATATGTGAATCCTAGATAAGAGGCAGAAGAATTTGGAAGGTTTCTGACCAACAGGTAAAGATGTACAGCTTGTAGAGAAAAGTAGGGATAGCTTAGACAAATTCTTTTTTCAGTGAAGAACAGCTTAACACTTCAGCTGCAGAACCGCCCTCCAAGTGAAGAGATGCCCACTTTGGAACAGAAAAGGAAGGAGCATACTACTTAGGCTTATTTCCCAAAGCTCGTTCAATATTTCTATCTGAATGTCCCTCGAACACTTTAAAGTCATCTTTTCTTCATTATCTCCCTCTCCCCAGATATTCCTTCCCCTCTCTCTTTCAGTTTATGATGATATTACTATCTATCCGATTACCCAAAGTAAAAACCTTGGAAATCGTCCCAGATTCCCCCTCTTCCATTCTGTACACCTTGCTAAAAGCAATTTCTGTCAATTGTTTTCCAAATATCTTTCAAAACTGTTTTCTCTTCCATCCTCAGGGCTAATACTTTCCTTGAGGCATTCATTCATATATACGGTTATTGACTATTAACACTGGCCTCCAGCTTGGACTCCTGACACCAGACTTTTCTCCCAAACATCCATTCTCCACTTTATTACTACAGTGAGGATTCTGAAACACAAACCTACATGGATTATAATTTACGTGCTCAAAATCCTTTATTAATGATGAGCAGTTATGAGACAGAATGCAAACCTCTAGCTGGAATCCAGCACCAAAGGACCTTTATGATCTGGCCCCTGCTTACCACTTTAGCTTTAGCATCCTTAATTTTCTTTTCTCTCTCCTTTTTCCAGACATACTGGATGAATCAATTGTCATAAATTAAATGCAAAATGCCCCAGCTCCATGGTTCATACTGTTCCTTCTCTGAAAAATTCCATGCACCAGTCAAACCACAGCCCAAATTTTAAATCCTCCATTGGTTTTTGTAACTTGCCCAAGCTTATTTAGCATTTCTTCCTCTATGCTCCTTTTTGTCCTTTGTATAGATTTTGTTATGGATTTTTTTCACAGTTTTGAAATTGTTTCCATATTTGTCTCCCATTCATTCAGCCAGCCCACATTTCTTGAGCGCCTTGTGTGTATAAGGCACAATTCCAGTCACTGAGCATATAAAAATAAATATACATACTGACTTCAGTCAGCAGTTAAGTAGAGATGAGCATTTAAATCAGTAAATACGAAAGTGTTTTAGATGCTGGAATGGACCTGAACAGCAGAAAGAAAAGAAGGACATTTTTATTTGGAGATGAGTATTAAATGTCAGGTTCTGTGCTCATCACTTTACATGCATTATCTCATTCCTTCTTTTTCATCAAGAGATATTTATTGAGTATCTGTGGTGTGCAAAACTTTGTACCAGTAGATACAGTGATAGCCAAACAAAATTTGCTTTCATATTCATAAAGCTCACATATAATTGGGAGGAGACAAACCAAACCAGGCCATTATTATTCAGTGCAGTTTGTACCATAATTGGTTAAAATAGAGGGTACTCCCACAGACAAAGGAGGTATGCCAACCTAGGCTGTGGGGCAAGTAGTCAGTGAAGGCTTCCTGGAAGAAATCACATCTAAGTTCAGACTTGAAGGATGAGTATGAGTTAGGCAGGTGAAGGGGACAGAGAAGGAATTTAGAGTGCTCCAGACAGAAGGACAATATTTCCTAAGGTCTGGACTTATGCACTAATATACTTGACTGGTAGAATCAAGTATATGAGGGGGCAAAACGTGAATATATGAATATTTATATTTTTCATACACCCTTGACTTTTAAGGTGTAGGAGTTCATCTTATTGTTTTTTTTGCACGCTTTGATAATGGGCTGATTTTTTTAAAAATAAGGAAAGCAACAGAGAATGAGCTGAATCCACCTTTCCCAGGAAGTTCTAGATACGCTTCTCTTCTGAGGAAATGAGGGAGTCTAGGGGCCTGAACCTGTTGGGTTCTCTGGCTGCCCTAGTTCATTCCAGAGTGGGTTACTTGGCTGTTAGGCTTGAGTGGAAAACTGGAGACCACTTTCAGCCCAGGGGTGGTGCATATAGGATTGGGGAACAGTGGAGGGAGGAGCTACCTGATCATAAGAAAGCCACATTAAGATAGGCGAGATATTTACCCGTTGCTCAGAGTGGGAAACCTTCAAGGGAAGGAGATCTGTATAAAAGGGATGCTTAGGTAGCGTTCTGTGAAATTCCATGTAAAAACCCCTTTGTCACCCCTTTAAGAACTCCATGGTTAAGATCTGCCCTCTCCTTCAAGCTTCCAGAAACAAGGCTCAGGTGTCTTTGGCTGAACACCATGCATGAAGAGACTGGACTCTGTGAGGCCCCTGGGAATTATTTGGATTTCAGAAAGAATTATAAGAAGAGAAATAGAAAAACTTCAAAGAGGGTGTAACACAGGGTAGAGTGGGGAAGACTCAGGATGGAGCAGAGGAGGGAAATGAGGACCAGATCATAAAGGGGCCTTGAAAGCGAAGAAGATCGTAGATGTTAACTGCTGAGAATGGGCACTCAGGGAAAGGAACCAAGGATCAGGTTTGTATTTAAGAAAGATTACTCTATCTCTGGTGACTAGAATAAATATGAGGGAGGAAGACTTGTGGCAGGGAGATGATTTGGGAGGGTATGTAGCAATCCTTGGAGAGCTAGAATTATCAGCTTAATTTTACAACTGCAGAAGCAGGACTTAGAGCAGTGTCTGGCAATAAACGGAAAGGATTGAGACTCTGGACTGTTTGGATACAAAGTCCGTGTTTTTTCTTAGTAGGTCAAACTGTCCCTCTCTACTAGAATATACCACGTCTAGAAGAAAGAAACTGTACCTTTTTATTTATGTGTTTGCAGTGTCTGTTCTGGTTATCTATTAATGCGTGACTAACCATGCTAAAGCTTAGTGACTTAAAACAACAGCAATATTTATTTTGCTCATGAATCTACAATGCAGGCAGGGACAGGACTTGGCAGAGACTGCTCATCTCTGCTTTATTCAGTGACAGCTGTGGTGGTTAGAAGGCTAAGGATTGGAATCATCTGTGGACTCACGCACATGCATGGCAGTTGATGCTAACCCTTGGCTGGAACCTTAGTGTGGGCTCTTGGCCAGAGCACCTCCACATGACTTTTCCTTGTGTCCTGGGCTTCCTCACAATATGGGTTCCAAGGCTAAGCAACCAAAGAAAAAAAGAGAGCCACACTGAAGCTGTATCACTTTTTCTAACTATCATTGGAAGTCACTGTATTCCATTTGTTAGGAGTGACTCATTAAGCCCAGCCCATATTTTTTTTTTTTTTTTTTTTTAAAGATTTTATTTATTCATCCATTTATCCCCCCCTTGCTGCTCGTGCTCGCTGGGTCAGCCAACCACGCCGTGCGGGCGGGCCTGCCTCCACCAGGAGGCCCCGGGAACCGAACCCGGGGCCTCCCATATGGTAAACGGGAGCCCTACTGATTGAGCCACAGCCGCCTCCCAAGCCCATATTTTTTAAAAAGGGAATTAGACTCCACCTTTTGATGGGAGAAGTGTCAAGGAATTTGTGGGCATGTTTTAAATCCACAAAAGTGCCTTATCAAGCACTCTTCTATAACTGTTACTTATATAGAGTTATTTACTCCTATAATCTTTACTTGTATTGATTTATTTAATCCTCACGGCAACTTATATTTTTATGCCTGTTTCATATCTGAGGAAATATAGGCACAATAAATTAAGTATTTTACACAAGATCAAACATTTAGTAAGGGATAGGAGCAATGCTAGAGCCAGACAATCTGTCTCCAGGGCTGATATTTTTAACCACTATGCTGTGTTGTCTACGGCAGTGTCTAGAATATAGGCTGGGTCAATAGTATATTTGTTGAAGAAATGTTTATATTTTGGGCTTTCCCAAAATGCTAGTAAGACCATTCCTTAAGTGAATGATTTCATATGCCACCCTGCATTGGACATTAAATGGGAGATGTTCTCCTAGTAATGTGAAACAAGTAATTGTGGATTTCCACAAAGGTGATGAAAGAACCTATTAGAGTGCCTTCCATTTCAGAGCTGCCCTTGTACCACATTACTCCACAGTTACTCAGGAGTCTAGCTGTCTTCTACGTAGATGTGTTATGATAACAGACTCTCCCCCCCACTCTCTCCACACACTTGTGTGCGCATACACACATACACACACAGAAATCACTGAAATAACATTTAGCTGTATAAGTATACTTAGTTTTTTTTTTCTCATTTCCCCAAACTGTCTTTATCTAAATAGTATTCACTTTAAAAGATCATTAAGAAGAATATATTTTCTATGGAAATTATTTTTATAGAGCTGCTTACCTGACACAGTTAATTCAGAGTCTAGGAAGAGCCACCTTGTGGCAAAATTTAGTATTTCACATTTATATACTTTTAAAGAAAAAATTGTAAGCAGCTCTCGAAGAAATCTGTTGGATAGCAAAATAAAATGTATTGATGTGTACAAAATAAATCACACAATATGGTTTCTGGGGTATATAATGTCAACTTTAATGTTAGCAAATATTATTCGAAGATATTTATTGAGAGTTCAAAAAACCTAGAGTAACACATGCAAAAGATGTTACATCTACTAATAGAGCAAAAAATATCTTAGTATTATTATGAAAATTATTATTTGTCCTCATGACCTCCTGAAAGAGTCTTAAAGATGTCCAAGGGTCTGTGGACCATATTTTGAAAATTGCTGCTATAGAAATTCCATATCAAGTCCTCATCCCTCAGAATTCTATTCGCGATCCCTGACTTTCTATGAACCATCTCAGAAAGCACTGAAGGCATCATAGCTCCTACTATCCAGCATTTGTTTGACAAATGATTTCAAACTCGGTGTTAACAGATAGAAAATATAATTGTCAGTTGTGTACAATTCACATGGTAATTTATATAGATTATACTGCTAACAGAGTTGCTCCCCCACTTCCTCTGTCTCGTATTTAAAAAAAAAAATAAAACCTGGTTGGAATAGCAGTTTTTATCTATGAGCTAAAATCCTAGAACTGCTTTTTAAAGACAGTAAGTGATCGGCTAGAATAGTACACCTATGGGATTGGGCCTTAGAGGGAAATGGAGCAGAACTTGGTTTGACTCTAGAATTTAATATCCGATACCAACGGGGAAAACAATTCACCTCTGTCTAGGATCCCCTACTTCCTATGTAACCCCTGCCAACCACTAATCTGTTCTTCCTTTTTTATAATTTTTCATTTCAAGAATATTATATAAATGGAAACATGCCATGTATAACCTTTTGTGATTGGCTTTTTTCACCTAGCACAATTCTCTGAAGACTCATCCAGGTTTTTGTGTGCATCAATAGTTTGATCCACCCTCCCCACCCCCCACCCCACCCCCCCCTTTTTGAGTATTATTCAACGGTATGGATGCAGGACAGTTTGTTTAACCATCCAAACATTGAAGGAGACTGAGGTTTTTTCCAGTTTTGAGCCATGAGGAATAAAGCGCTGTAAACATTTGTGTACAGGTTTTTGTGTAAACAAAGTCTTCATTTCTCCAGAATAAATGCACAGGAGTGCAATTGCTGAGTCGTAGGCAGATGCATGTTTAGTTTTAAAAGACTTTTCCAGGGTGGCTGTACCATTTTACAGTCCCACCAGCAATGTGTAAGTGATCTAGTTTCTCTGTATCCTTACCAACATTAGTTGTTCTATTTTTTATTTTAGCCATTCTGATATGTGGGTAGTGATGTCTCATTGTGATTTTATTTGCATTTCTCTAATGGCTAAAGATTTTGAACATCTTTTCACGTGCTTATTTGTCATCTGTATATTCTCTTCTGTGAAATGTTTCTTCATATCTTTTGCCCATTTTCTAAGTATATTGTTTGATTTTTATTGTTGAGTTTTGAGAGTTCTTTTGTATTCTAGATACTAGTCCTTTGTCAGCTATAGCTGACATATGGCTTGCAAATGTTTTCTCCCTGTCTGTAACTTGTCTTTTCATTCTCTTAGTAGGGTCTTTTCCACAGCAAAAGTTTAAAGTTCTGATAAAGTTCAATTTATTAATTTTTTCTTTTTATGGATCATGCTTTTGTTGTGAAGTCTAAGAACTCTTTACCCACTCTAGGTCTTGAAGTTTTCTCTTATACTTTTACTAAAATTTTATAATTTTATATTTTACATTTAAGTCTGTGATCCATTTTGAGTTAATTTTGTTTAAGGTGTAAAACTTAGGTTAAGGATAATTTTTTTGCCTGTGGTTCATTTTTTTGTGCCTATGCACTGTGTATTGAAAAGGTTACTTTTCTTCCATGAACTGCTTTTGCACCTTTGTCAAAAATCAGTTGGGTATATTTGTGTGGATCTCTTTCTGGTTTCTCTACTCTGTTCTGTTCATCGATGTGTCTCTCTCTCTGCACTAATATCACACAACCTTGATTACTGTAGCTAAATAATAAAGATTGAAATTGGGTAGACCAATTCCTCCAAATTTATTCTTCTTTTAAAAACTGGGTTAGGTATTCTAGTTCCTTTGCTTTTTCATATAAATTTTAGAATAATCCTGTGTATCCATCTATAAAAAATAGTGCTTGGATTTGGATTGAAATTGCACTAAACATGTAGTCTATTTTTTCTCTGTTGTTCAGACTGGGTAATTTCTATTGTTCTTTCTTATAGCTTACTGATTCTTTTCTTTGCCCCCCCCCCCATTCTTCTGTTGAGCCCATCCACTGAACTTTTTATTTTAGCTATTGTATTTTTCAGTTCTAAAAGTTCCTTTTAGTTCTTCTTTATATCTTCTATTTTCTTTTTCTTTTGCTGAGACTTCTATTTCTTTGCAGAGGCTATCTTTTTATTTCAGGTGTGTTTGTAATTGTTCATGGAAACATTTTTATCTTAACTGATATATAATCTTTCCAGATAATTCTAACATCCTTGTCATCTTGGTGTTGGCATCTATTAATTGTCTTCCTTCATTCTGTTTGAATCATCCTGGTGTCTATATGATGAAAGATTTCAGTGATTTTCTATGGAAATCTGGGCATTTTTGTATTATGTTATGAGACTGTAGATCTTATTTAAAACTTCTGTTTTGGTTACCTATTTTTGTACTGCTCTGGTAGGGGAAGAGGGGGTGATGCTTTATCACTGCCAGGTTGGGTATTCTTCACTCATATTCTGTTGACACCTTAGGAGGGTGCTCTTCACTACTGTTGGGTGGGGGTTAGAGTTCTGGCTCCTCACATGGTCTCCCCTGATATTACAGTTGGGTGACCTCATTACAGATGTGTAATGGTCAATGTCTTGACTCTCCACTAGGTCTCCTCTGGAACCCCTTCCCCCATTGCCTCTTTACTGTCTGCTAGGGGTGGGGTGAAAGTCTCAGCTCCCTCATTGGCCTTCTCCAGCAGAACCCTAATGTCATGATGGGGCACCTCATTACAGCCTTGCCAGTATGGAAGTCTAAGTTCCCCACTCAGCTTTTGCTGGTTTCAGTGGAGGCAGAGGTAATGTTTTCTTTCTGTAGTGATTGACTGGAGTAGAGCAATTATGTAAAATTTTTTGGTCTTCTTAGATTGCTCCTTTTCTGATCCTTTGGCTAGAGAGAGAAGGCTCTTGTTGGGACTTTTTTTTTTTGCCTGAACTCTTTAGCATTTTTGGGTTGCCACCTTCTTCACCTCCATATATGGGATAAATGAGGTAAAAAGAAAACCCAGGGAACTGAGTACTGTGCTGTTTCTTGTGTCTCGAGGTCCCTAGCTTGTCTTCATTTATCTATCTCCACTTTTCAGAGTCTTCTTATTTGTTTTTATATCTAACACCCAGGGGTTTTCATTGTACTTATGGGAGGAATAGGGAAAAGTATCTCTACTCTATCTTGCTGGAGGGAGAAGTCCTTATTTCCTTTTTTTTTTTTTTTACTTTCAATTTACTTTAGAAAAATCACTCTTATTTTCATGTGGAGAACAGATTGGGAAGGGGAAAGAAGTAATGAACTATAAGAAGCTGGGAGATGAGTTAAAAAGTTGTTTCTATCAATCAATTAAGAGAGAATGGGGAAACGGCTGTGGCTCAATTGGTTGGGCTCCCGTTTATCATATGGGAGGCCCCAGGTTCGATTCCCGGGGCCTCCTGGTGAAGGCAAGCCAGCCAGTGCAGTGAGCTGATGGCCTGCGAAGTATGGTGAGCTGGCGCAACAAAGGGAGACAAGCAGACAAAGAAAAATGCACAGCAAATGGACACAGTGACCACAAGCAGCAAGGGGGCGGGCGGGTAATTAAAAAAAAAATCTTTAAAAAAAAAAAAGAGAGAGAGAATGTTAACCTGAAGGTGGGGGCAGTGGAAATGGAGAAAAGTGTATGTATATGTTTACATAAAGATAAATTCTTGGTTATATATTTGTTTATTTAGCATTTTTCATCTGACATATATTGATTGAGCACATACCAGGCATTGAACTAGGCATTGGACAGAGTAGTAAACAACATGGATATTATTCCTGATTTTATGGAGCTTATTGTCTAATTTGGAAAGATATGTAATAAGCAAGTAAACAAGTAAATAAAAACTAAATTATAATTGCAAATTGTGATAATGCTGTGAATGAAATCTTGTTATGATAGAGCATAATATATGGAGATCTACTTAGGGTAGTTACTAAAGGCATTTGAAATTATGATATTTAATTTGAAACCTGAAGGATGTGAAAAGCTGGAATTTAGGCAGAAGGAGTTGGGAGGGAAATTGGATCAGATTAGAGGCTGTAAAAAGCAGTTTGGTTGTGAGAGAAAGGATAGCTAGAGGCTTGGTCTTTGGAGAAGACATGAGAAGCAGGAATACATGGCAACATGTAGTTTATCCTGCTGGCTCTAGGGAGGATGTCACTTAGTTCTTGGGCTATGAATACTGAATATTTTACTTAGCAGTTAGGGGTTATCAGTGCAGCTGCTTCCTCTGGTAGCATGAGCTATGACATTTGATAGGGATGTTTTTCATTCAAGACCATTTGGCCCTGAGGAGTAGCCTGGCTTCCTCAGGCAGCAGTGGTGGAACTTATAAAAAGCTTCCTGATTGTTTTTATTTCCACTAAATCTGTTTTTAACAGTGTCACATTTTCATTGCCTTGTTTAGCAAGTATTTATTAAGTTCATGTGCACAGCAATCTGTGCTCTATATCAGTACCCAGATGGTAATACCATGATTATTTAACTTTGTTCATTGACTGAGGTTAAGTCTAAACAGATACACTTGAAATACTCCATGGCTTGATGTGTGTGTCAGTGAAGAAAAGGATGAAAAGAGAAGATAATGCAAATAACTAGAGGGGA
Organism: Tolypeutes matacus; assembly: GCA_026826555.1. Taxonomy (NCBI): domain Eukaryota; kingdom Metazoa; phylum Chordata; class Mammalia; order Cingulata; family Chlamyphoridae; genus Tolypeutes; species Tolypeutes matacus. The sequence continues at coordinate 29,988,226 of JAKSZT010054487.1, forward strand.
ATAGCAACATAAATTGAAGATGCAATAATTCACAACTTCTTTTATTTAAATTTTGGCTACTTTAGCTAAAACACATTTCTATGGAAGCAAAATATTAAAGCTTTTTTTTTTTTTGAGCAGGGGAAGAAAAAACAACTCATTAAAGAAAGAACTTACATATATCCTCCACCCTTAGCCTTTAAATATTTGCGGGTAGAGACCATGGCGAACAAATTTTTGAATTCCTAGCACCTACAACAGCACCTGGTACCTACAAGGTGCTAAATAAAGTTATGTCGAATGAATGAATGAACAAAAGAATGAAATGCTTAAGCTGATACCTCTGAATACCTACCAGCATGATTTCTGATCACACACATGCTCACTTGAAATGGTGAATTACAGGCGTGATGTATGTGAATACCCTTGTATGCTCTAAGTGACAATAGAAAAAAAATTAGAAAGCAGTCTCATTACAAAGGAGTTTTTGTCCACTTTGTCTGTTCTGGACTATTCCATCCGTTCCCTTCATCTCTATTAATTATGACCTTCAGAGTTAAATTTTATCAGAAGGCTTTTGGGAGGTACCACTTTCAATAATGGATACACTATCTAGAGAGAAGATCAATAAGGAAATAAAAGACTTGAAAGATACTCTAACCAACTAAACCTAACATACATGTATCCAACACTTCTAGCAAAAGAATACACATTCTTCTTGACTACACATGGATTTTTAAATTTTTTTAAAAATTTTTTTAAAGATACTTAGATTACATAAATGTTACATAAAAAATGTAAGGGATTCCCATATGCCCCAATCCCTACCCGTCCCACACTTTCTCACATTAACAATATCCTTTATTAGTGTGGTACATTTATTACAATTGATGAACATATATAGAAACATTGCCACTAATTGTGGGTTATAGTTTATATTATAGTTTAAACTCTCTCCAGCACAATTTTGTAAGTTATGACAAAATATATAATGGCCTGTATCTGTCATTGCATTGTCATTCAGGACAATTCCAATGTCCCCAAAATGCCCCCATATTGCATTATTTTCCACTCTCCCTCCCCTCAGAACCTCCAGTGGCTGCTGCCTCCACATCAATGATAAAAGTTCTTCCACTGGTAGAATAACAATAAGTCTATAGTAGAATAATAGTAAGTCTACCCTAGTGCATCATTCATTCCCCAATCCTGAGGATGCTGGGATGGTGATGCCCATTCTGCCTCTAATTAGAAGGGGCTTAGATCCCATGGGGCAGATGGACGGGACTATCTTGATTGCAGTTGGAGACTCTGTCTTTTCCTTGGGAAGGTCATTGTCCATCATCGTTTCATTGTTAGTTGTCCTGGGTGAGTCCAATGAACTAGAGAGTAGGTGTTGCAACTGTTGAGATTCAGAGCCTGACTGGCATGTGGAAAGCCAGCCTGACTTTCACGTGGAAAGTCTTTTGGGCATAAACCTATCAACTCTAGTACTAACTATAGGTGTAAATATAAGGGGCAGTCGAGCCATGTGTAGGGAAACCACAACTGAGTCCAACTCTTTCACACTGGGGAGCATAAATTCCAAAGTAGGACCGACTGCCAGGGCACCAAACTCCTGAGCTGTCAGCCCTGCCTATAGTGTCTGGATGTCTCCAGAGCCCTCAGGATCTTCTCTATTTGAGGCAATATTTACTTTGGCAGTCAATGAGACCCTGCTGATATGTGTATAAGCGTAACCTCTGGAATGACCTCCCAATTCACTTTGAAGACTCTTAGCCGTATAAACTCATTTATCTTTACCCTTTCCCCCTTTTGGTCAAGGTCTTTTTCCAGTTGCATTGCTAGTTGTTGCTTGGTAGTAATCCCTCAGTGCCAGGGAGGCTCATCCCCAGGAGTCATCACCTACGCTGGGGGGAAGGTAATGCATCCACATACTGAGTTTGGCTTAGAGAGAGGCCACATTTGAGTAACAAGGAGGCTTTCAGGAGGTAACTCTTAGGCAACCTATAATACTAGGCTAACTTTCAATTTCAAAAGAAAAGGTTCATAAGTACAGTCATCAATATCAAGGGCCCGTCAATGGTCCATCCTCCTTCACTAGTCACTGCCCCTGTACTCAGGGGATTCTTGCTGTCCCATTAGAGAATGTGGCAGAACTCCCCAGGATGGGAACTGGATATTCTTAAGGTTATTGTGTGGTTCTCCACCCACCGTGACAATGCCCCATGAACACTTAAAACTCTTTCATATGCCTTATAGGTATGCCCCAGGTGAACCTCCTCCCATGCATCCCCATCACTGAAACCCCACACCAATGATCCTCCCCTGCCACAGTTGTTATCCTTCTGTGATCCAAAACTTTTTCAAAAATGAAGCCAACAAAATAACCAAATAAAATTAATAAGAAAATGAAATAATAATGGTAGTTTTTTTAATGACAAATAAAATTATAAAAAATAAAAAAAATAAATTTTGGCATTATGTCTTTCATTACTTCAAGATCTGTTGTCTTGTATGTACAGTGACATTTTCTTCCATTTATTCCCCCAGTGTCTTATTTTTTTCATTTTATCTTTAAAGAAGCTTTAGGTTACAGAAAAGTCACGTACAGAATATAGGGGACTCCCATATACCCAACATCTTCCCTCTCTTCCTCTTTCCCCTATTAATAATATTTTACATGTGGGTGGTACATTTATTACAATTGATGTACAAATATTGAAACATTGCTACTAACCATGGTCAATGATTTACATTATGGTTTACATTTTGGACCATACACTTTTATACATTTTTATGAAATTTAACATGGCCTGTATCCATCATTGCAAGATCATGTAGAACAATTCCAACGCCCCAAAAATGCCCCATGTTCCATCTATTCCATTTCTCCCTCCTTCACCCCTCAGGACTCATAGCAACCACCAAACTTCATTTCTTGAAGAACAAGACTCATATTTACTTGCAACAACATTGAGGGCTTGACATACTGGTCTGTCCTCCCCTATTAGGCACTGCCTATGTTCTGGAGAGACTCCCACCCCTCAATTTGAGAATATAGCAGGACTCCCCAGGATGGGAATCCAACACCTTCTCGTTCATTGTGTGGGTCTCCACCCACTGGTACAATGTACTATGACCGGAGGAACACTCACATAATCCCTGGAAGCTTATGTCAGGTGCACCCTGTCCCACATGTCCCCCACATCCAACACTCTAAAGCAGTAACCCTCTCCTTCTGTATTTGCCAACAACAACAACAACAACAACAACAACAACAAAACATTCCCAATGTTGTAGTTTGAACCACATACCTGCAAATCCCCAGAGTTCATCTGCTCCCTCCCCAGACCCTCCCCCAGTTCCATGGACAGTGCAACTCCCCCCCTTGCCCCCTCACAGGCCAGCACCACTCAACCCAACAGCATCACTGTACCACTGTCATGCCCCTCTACTGCACATCTACACCCTTCCACCTTATCATAGATTTTGCCCATATGGACATTGGCTCATAACCCTCTACTCCCTTTCTGTCTCCTGTAAACCTGTCTTCCAGACTCTAGCTCTGTGAGTCTGCTCAGTTTGTTTAATTCATATCAGTGGCTTGCTTCACTCAACATAAGGTCTTCAAGGTTCATCCATGTTATCCTATGTGTTAATACTGCATTCCTTCTTACAGCTGAGTAATATTCTATTGTATGTATATACCAGAGTTTGCTTATCCATTCCTCCATTGATGGACATTTGGATTGTTTCCAGCTTTTGGCAATAGTGAATAATGCCGCTATGAGCATTGGTGTGCATATATCTGTTTGTGTCCCTGCTTTCATTTTTTCTGGGTATATACCCGGCAGTGGGATTGCTGGATCATATGGCAGTTCTATAGTTAGCTTCCTGAGAAACCACCAGACTGTCTGTCACAATGGTTGCACCATTCTACATTCCCACCAGCAGTGGATAAATGTTCCCATTCCTCCACATCCTCTCCAACACTTGTAGTCCTCTGTTTTTTTAATAGCTGCTAGCCTAATGAGTGTAAGATGATATCTCATTGTAGTTTTGAGCTGCATTTCCCTAATAGCTAGTGATGTTGAGTATCTTTTCATGTGCTTTTTAGCCATTTGTACTTCTTCTTTGGAGAAGTGTCTATTCAAATCACTTGTCCATTTCAAAAATGGTTTGTTTGTCTTTTCATTTTCAAGGTGTAGGATTTCTTTATATATGCTGTATATTAGGCTCCTATCAGATATATGATTACCAAATATTCTCTCCCATCGAGTAGGCTGCCTTTCCACTTTCTTGACAAACTCCTTTGAGGTATAAAAGTTTTTAATTTTGAGGAGGTTCCATTTATCTATTTTTTTTTAATTGCTTAGGTTTTGGATATCTTGGCTCCTATATTTAGATCTTTGGTCCACCTTGAGTTAGTTTTTGTATAATGTATGAGATGCTGTTCATCTCTCAACCTTTTGAATATGGATATCCTGGTCTCCAAGCACCATTTCTTGAAGGGGCCATTCTCTCCCAGCTGAATGGGCTTGGTGGCCTTGTTGAAAATCAGTTGACTGTATATGCAAGAATCTATATCAGAACTCTCAATTCACTTCCATTGGTCAGTATTTCTATCTTTGCGTCAGTACCATGCAGTTTTGATCACTGTAGCTTTGTAGTATGTTTTAAAGTCAGATAGTGTGATTCCTCTGATTTTGTTTTTCTTTTTCAATATGTCTTTGGCTATTCAGGGCCCCTTGCCCTTCCAAATAAATTTCATAGTTAGCTTTTCCAATTCAGTAAAAAAATGCTGTGGTAATTTTTATTGGGATTGTGTTAAATCTGTAAATCAGTTTGTGTAAGATAGACATCTTAATGATGTTTAGTCTTCCAATCCATGAACAAGGAATATTATTCTATTTATATAAGTCTTTATTGTAAACGGATTTTTTCTTGATTTCCTCCTCAGATTGCTCATTATTGGTGTACAGAAATGCTACTGATTTTTGCACATTTATCTTATAACCTGACACTTAACTGAACTCATTTATAAGCCCTAGAAGCTTTGTTGTAGATTTCTCAGGGCTTTCGAGGTACAGGATCATGTCCTTTGCAAATAGTGAGATTTTTACTTCTTCCTTTCCAATTTGGATGCCTTTTATATCTTTTTCTTGCCTAAGTTCTCGAGCAATTATTGTAACACAATATTAAATAAGTGCAGTGACAGTGGGCATCCTTTTCTTGTTCCAGATCTTAGAGGGAAAGTTTTTAGGATTTTGCCATTGAATATGATGTTAGCTGTGGGTATATATACCCTGTATTATGCTGAGGAAGTTTCTTTCTATTCCTACCTTTTGATATCAGAAAATAGTGCTGTATTTTGTCAAATGCTTTTTCTGCATCTATAGAGATTATCATGTGAGATTTTCTTTCAATCTGTTAATGTGGCGTATTACATTGATGGATTTTCTTATGTTAAACCATTCTTGCATACCAGAGATGAAACCCCCTTGATCATGGTGTATAATTCATTTGATGTGTTGTTCAAGATGATTAGCAAGTATTTTGCTGAGGATTTTTATTACCTAAGTTCATTTTAGTGATTGGTCTGTAGTTTTCTTTTCTCATGGGATCTTTGTTTGGCTCTGATATTAGGGATGGCATCATAGAATGAGCTAGGCAATTTTTCCTCCACTTGTATTTTTTGGAAAAGATTAAGCAGGATGTTAGTTCTTTCCCCAATGTTTGGGAGAATTTACCTGTGAAGCCATCTGGTCCTGGGCTCTTCTTTGGGAGGTTTTTGATGACTAATTCAGTCTTGTTACTTGTGATTGGTCTGTTGAGTTCATCAATTTCTTCTTTTGTCACTGTAGGCTGCTTGTGTGTTTCTAGGAATTTGTCGATTTCCTCTAAATTATCCATCTTGTTGGCATACAATTTTTCAAAGGATCCTCTTATGATACTCTTTATTTCTGTGGGGTCTGTGGTGATATCCCCTTCCTCATTTCTTATTTTATATATTTACATCTTCTCTCTTTTTTTCTTTGTTAGTCTAGCTAAGGGTTTGTCAATTTTATTAATCTTCTCAAGGAACCAGCTTTTGGTTTTGTTAAATTTTTCTAGTGCTTTCTTAATCTCAATTTCATTTAGCTCTTCTCTAATCTTTATTTCCTTCTTTCTACTTGCTTTGAGATTAGTTTGTTGTTCTTTTTCTAATTCCTCCAGGTGTGCTGTTAGATCTTTGATTTTAGCTCTTCTTTTGTAATATAAGCATTTATGGCTATGACTTTCTCTCTCAGTACAGCTTTTGCTGCATCCCTTAGGTTTTGATACGTTATGTTGTCATTTTTATCCACTTCAAGGTAGTTAATGATTTATTTTGCAATTTTCTCCTTGACCCACTGATTGTCTAAAGGTTTGTTGTTTAATTTCCATATCTTTGTACCTAATCTGCTTCTCCGCCCCTTACTGAGTTCCAGCTTCATTCTATTGTGGTCAGAGAAATTATGTTGTATAATTTCAGTCTTTCTGAATTTATTGAGAGTTGTTCTGTGGCCTCCATGTTTTCTATCCTGGAGAATCATCCATTTACACTCTAGAAGAATGTATATGCCACTGTATTTGGGTGTGATTTTCTGTATATGTCTATTAGGCTATTAGGTCCAGCTCCTCCAATGTATTATTCAAGGTCTTTGTTTCTTTATTGATCCTCTGTCTAGATGTTCTGGCCAATGGTGATAATGGTATATTAAATTTCACCACTATAATTGTAGAGGCATCTATTTCTCCACTTAGTTTTTTCAATGTTTGCCTCATGTATTTTGAGGCGCCCTGGTTAGGTGTATAAATGTTTATGATTGTTCTTTCTTCTTGATATATTATCCCTTTTCTCAATATATAGTGTCCTTCTTTCTCTCTTACAATAGTTTTGCATATAAAGTCTATTTTGTCCACTATTAGTATGCCTACTCCCACCCTTTCTTGGTTATTATTTGCATGTAAAATTTTTTTCCAGCCATTCACTTTCAGCTTCCTTGTGTCCTGGGTCTAAGGTGAGTTTCTTGTAGACAGCATATAGATAGGTCATATTTCCTTATACATTCTGCCAATCTGTGTTCTTGTTTGGAGAGTTTAATCCATTAACATTCAATGTTATTACTGTCAAGGCATTACTTATATTAACCATATTTTCTTTAGGTTTATGTATGTCATATGTTGTTTTTATTTCTCTTTTTATCTTTTTAGTTATTCTTACACTGTCTTCCAACTCTCTCTCTCCTGTTTTTTCCTTTCAACCTGCAAACTCCCTTTAGTATTTCTTGAAGGGCAAGTTTCTTATTGACAACCTCTCTTAATTTCTGTTTATCTGTGAATATTTTGAACTCTTCCTCATTTTTGAATGTCAGCTTTGCTGGATACAGAATTCTTGGCTGGAATTTTTTTTTCTTTTAGCACCTTAACTATGTCATACCACTGCCTTCTTGCTTCCATGGTTTCAGAAGAGAAATCAGCTCTTAATCTTTTCAAGCTTCCCTTCTATGTGATGGATCTCTTTTGACTTGCTTCTTTCAGCATTCTCTCTTGTCTTGAGCATTGGACAGCTTGACTAGTATATATCTTTGGGTAGGCCAGTTAGGATTTATTCTGATTGGTGTACACTGTGTTTCCTGGACATGTATGTCCACATTCCTCAATAGAGTTTGGAAATTTTCAGCCATTATTTCCTCCAACACTCCTTCTTCCCCCTTTCCCTTCTCTTCTCCTTTGTGATGCCTACAATGCATATGTTTGCACATTTCATGTTGTCATTCAAGTCCCTAAGTCCATGCTGGATTTTTTCTATCTTTTTATCTATCTGTTCTACTATTTGTCTGATTTCAGGTGTACTGTCATCCTCATCGCTGAATCTTTTCTCTGCCTGTTCAAATCTGCTGTTATGTTCCTCCAGCGTATTGTTGATTTCTTGCATTGTGCCATTCATCACCATCATATTCATTATCTTTTTATGTATGTTTATAATTTCTTCGGTATGTTCTCCCAGGGTCTTATTAATATCCTTAATCTTTTCCTTCACGTCATTAAGTTGATTCATGATATTTGTTTGGACATCTCTGATTAGTTGTTCCATGTTTTGCCTGTCCTCCTGTTTTTAGTTTGTTAGTTAGACTAGGCCATGTCTTCATGTTTCTTAGTATGGCTAGTATTTTTTTGTTGGTGTCTAGGTATCTGTTTATCTTGATGGGTTTATTTGGTTGGTTAGCTTTTCTTTCTACTCTAGGGTTTTATTTTTTTTATTTTTATTTTTTTTTTGTGTGTGTGTGGTAAGGGTTCACTTTGAGACTTCATTCCTCTTATTTTATTTCCTTGCTGTTGTCTATGTTCCCTTGAAAAGAAAAAGGACCAGAGAAGAGGAAAGTGATAAGAAGAAAAAAAGAGTAATAGTAATAATAATAAAAAAAGGAAGAAGAGGAGCCATACAAGACCTAGGAAAATAAATAATTAACACTAGTGAAAAATCATTAGATGTACAGAGGAATAAGAATAAAAAAGTGGAATTGAAAAAATGAAATGAGAAACAAAATAGAGAAAAATATTTAGAATGAATTAAAAAGCTGAATGATGAGAAGAGAGGAAAAGAAAAAAGAAAGAAAGAAAAAAAAACCAACAAAAAAGAAAAAGTTAAAAAAAGAAAGAAAACAGAGGGAAAAGAGTGAGAGAAATAAAAATAACAGCAAAAAAATTGAAGACCAAACAAAAAGAGGGGAAATGAAAGAAAAACAACAGAAAAAAGAAGATAGAAAAATGAAGGAAAGAAAAGGAATAATGTAGGTAGAAAAAATCGCTAAAAGAAACAAAACGGGGTGAGACAAAGAATGAGGAAACACAACAAATGAGAAACAAAACAGCAGCAATAACAACAACAAAAATAGCCAAGGAAAAACAGCCTTCCATCTTAGGCCCCTAAGGAGCTTCTCAGGCTGCAAGTGTTCATCGATCAATCACCCTGCAGCCTGCCCTCTGCAGGTGATGTACCAGGTTTTTGTAAGTAAAATAAGGAAAAGGAAAAAAAAGGAATTCTTAAAAAAAAAAGAGAGATCCAAGAAAGCCTAAAACAAAAAGAATGTCTAAATGTTCCTTGTCATAAGGTATCAGCTGGATGCCTAATAGCCTGTTGGATCACTCTCATGATCACTTCTCTAAGGAGACCCAGGAATTGAACCAGGGACCTCATATATGTAAGGCGGGAATTCCTCCACTGAGCTAAATTGTCTCCTTAGGTTAACTGGGCTTCAGAAAGCTATCTGTCCCCTGTCCCCTGGCATTTTACACTTCTACAGCTTGCTAGAGTCCTGCTGATTAGGCACCTGTCCTGCCTCCTTTCTAATCTATTTCTTCTCTCTCCCTAGGCGAGACAACCTGCCTGAGTAAATCCCCCCTCCCTTCTCCCCATCGGGTCGGTGTCCCTTCCGAGATATCAAAGGGGGCTCAGCTGACCAAACTCACTGCAAAGAAACCACCTTCTGTCAGATCCCCCTTCCTCACAGGGAATGCCCCCTTCCAGTCTGTTGGCAGCAGTGAGCCAGGGGCTTCATGGAGGTTACTTGCCCTGAGGGTGGGGTATATGTACCATTTCTAGCCACTGGGGCAAGCAACTCACAGTTTTCCTTTGGCTTCTTTATCTTTTCAGTACCCTAGGGATGACTCAGTGCACTTTCCCATTTTATATATATCCAAAGAGGATCAGACTCTGCCTATCTACTTTGATAACATTTTCCCAGAAGTTCTTCCCATGGATTATTGAAGTTTATTTTACTTTATTTTTTTAGGAAGTACTGGGATTGAACCTGGAACCTCATAAATGGGAGGCAGATGCCCAACCACTGAGCTACATCTGCACCCTGCACATGGATCATTATCTAGGATAGATCATATGTTAGGTCACAAAACAAGTTTCAATAAATTAAAAATATTGGAATCATATGATATTTCTTCTCAATCTATGTTGGAATGAAGCTAGAAATCAATAACAGAGGGATAATTGGAAAACTCACAAATATATGGAAATTAAGCAACATTATTTGAATAACCAGTGGGTGAAAAAGGAAATAACAGGGAAATTAGGAAATATCTTGAGGCAAATAAAAATGAAAATACAACATACCAAATCTTATGAGATGCAGCAAAGGCAGTGCTGAGAGGGAAAGTTATAGCTCTAAATGCTTACATTACAAAAGAAGAAAGATTTCAAGGCCAGAGACTTGAAACTGGAAGAACTAGAAAAAGAAGAGCAAACTAAACTCAAAGAGAGCAGAAGGACGGAAATAACAAAGATTAGAGCAGATGTAAATGAAATAGAGAATGAAAAGCAAAGAGAGAATATAAAACACAAAAGTTGGTTCTTTGTAAAGATCAATTAAATTAACAAATCTTTTGCTAGCTGACAAAGAGAAAAAGAGAGAGGATACAAATAATGAAAATCAGAAATGAAAAAGGAGACATACTACCAATCTCACTGAAATAAAAAGGATTATAAGAGGATACTAGGGACAATGGTATATCAACAAATTAGGTAACCTAGATGAATTGGACTAATTCCTAGAAACATACAAACTTCATATACTGACTCAAGAAGAAAGAGAAGATCTCACAAACCAATAACTAATGAAGAAATTGCATCAGAAATCAAAAACCTTCCATCAAAGTAAAGCACAGGACCAGATGGCTTTACAGGGGGAATTTTACCACCAATCCTGCTCAAACTCTTCCAAAAAATTAAGAAGAGGGAACACTCCCTAATTATTCTATAAGGTCAATGTCACCCTTATATAAAAACCAGATAAAGACACTACAAGAAAAGAAAAGTACAGACCAATATCTTTTATGAATATAGATGTAGAAATCCGCAACAAAATACTAGCAGCCTGAATTCAATAACACATTAAAGGAATTACACACCATGATTGTTTCAGTTTTCCAAAGGGCTGCTGATGCAAAGCACCAGAAAGTTTTGCTTTTATAAAGGGGTTTTATTTTAGGTAAAAGCTTAACAGTTCCAAGGCCATGAAAAGTCCAAACTGAGGTACCATCAGAGATGCTTTCTCACCAAACTCAGCTACTGTTGATCCTGGAGTGTTGCCATGTGGTGAAGCAAGATGGCTGCCATTTTCTGCCCAGGTTTCAGCCTTCCCCTTTGGGCTCACCCTTTCCTCTTGAGCTGCACCATGGGCCCAGTCTTTTGGAGCTTCATGCTTAAATGATCCTGTAGTTCTTTCTCTCCTGGCCTAGGGCTTGTTTCTTTCCTGGCCTCCTATATCAGTCTGTCTGCTCTCTTCTCAAGCTCACCTGTAACCTATCAGGCAAATGACTTATCTCTCCCAGGGTGCTCAGCTGTTTGAGCCTTTCCTTTCTGTCACATGGCAGGATCAAAAATGGCAGAGCTCTCTCTTTGTGATTGTCTGTCTGTGTGAGTCCATTTATATCAGACCCAGCAAGGGGGCAGGACACTCAACCTGAGTCAAATCAAAGGCCCTATAGCAATCTTGTCAAGTATTCTAACCAAAGGCACCTCCACTGAATTTAATGCAATCAAAGGTATTTCACGCAGAGGAATAGAATAGTTTACAAACATAATCTTTCTCTTTTGGGGACTCATAAAATAGTCTCAAACTGCCACAGTGATCTAGTGGAATTTATCCCAAGTATGCAAGGCTGATTCAACATAAGAAAATCAATCAATGTAATATACCACATTAACAAACTGAAGGAACAAAACCACATGATCATCTCAACTGATGCAGAAAAGGCATTTGACAAAAACCAGCACACCTTCTTCAAGAAAACAGACTACTAGAAGGAAACTTCCTTAACATGATTAAGGGCATATATGACAAAACCAGCTAACATCATACTTAATGGTGAAAAACTGAAAACTTTCTAAATTTAGGGTCAAGGTAAGTTATGTTATTTAACATTGTACTGGAAGTTCTAGCTAGAGCAATTAGACAAGAGAAAGAAGTAAAAGGCATTCAAATTCAAAAGGACAAAGCAAAACTTTTCCTATTTGCAGATGACATGATCCTATGTATAGAAAACTTGTATTTATGTTATAGAATGATTAAAAAAAACAAACAAACTATGGACATGTACTATACAAACAGTGAAACCTAAGTTAAACCATGAACTATAGTTAGTAGTACAACTATAAAAATATGCCTTCATCAGTTTTAACAAATGTACCACACCAATGCAAGCTGTCAATAATAAGGTGGTATTTGGGACTCCTGTATTTTATGCATGATTTTTCTGTAAACCCACAATTTTTCTAATTAAAAAATATATAAATGTTAAATGTGCTTTGTGATTATTATGTAGTGGAGCTTCAATAGACCTCTGGAGAAAACATTAAGCCATTTCATTCTTTGTCTTTCATCTAAGGAATAGGTTGGTTTATTAGGAATAAAGATAAATCATGGTCACAAAATCAGAATTAGTATAGAATTTGATGGTAGGAAGAGCTATTTATTCTATTTATAAATATTTCCTTCCTGCTATTCCTTTTTTTGCTTTTAGTAAAAGGTGCAAGAAGTTTAGCAAATGAGATTTAATAAGATTTTTTTCTTAAAAATTTTTTGTAATCTATTTTACAATATAAAATTTAATATATAGGGGAGCAGGTATAGCTTAGTTGGTTGAGTGCCTGCTTCCCACATACAAGGTCTGAGGTTCAATCCCTGATGCCTCCTTAAAAAAAAAAAATTAAATACATAGAAAATATAGGAAAGTTAAAGCACCTCTTCACCTATTGCTTCTATAAAATTTTCTTTTCCAGATGTAATTGCTCTTAACAGTTTTGTCTCTTTTTTTCTCCCTCTCAGTCAGTCTATTTGTCTGTCTGTCTATCTGTCTCTATATCTATCTATCTATCAATCATCTATTTATAATTTTAACATTACATAAATGTGATTTGCTATATTTAGTGTGTATTTTGCTTTTATTCTTAAAAATATATCTTAGAGATCTTTCTATGTTAGTATATATAGATTTACCACATTCTTTTATATTTCTACCTACAATTCTATGGTTAGACCTACTGTGTTATATTGAAACATTCCCCCATTCGTTGACATAGACTTTTCCTATTTTTTTGTTGCAATTATAAATAATCCTGCAATAAGCATATTTGCTAGTAGCAAGAATTTTTGTAGGATGGATAACTGAAGGGAATTACTGGGTAAAAATTATGCTCAGTTAAAATTTTGATAGCTACTTCCAAATTACTCTCCAAAATGGTGTGTGAATGTACTCTCACCAATATTTTCCACATGTTAATGCTGACTATGGTATGACTGACCTGGGGAATTTGTAGGTTAAAGAATCCCCATGTCAACAAAGGAAGGATTTTTGAATCAGACATCTGGTTTAAAATTCTTACTCTGCCATTTAACTAGTTGTGTGTTCTTAGGTAAATTACTTTTTAAGCCTCTAGTTCTTCATCCATAAAGTATGGACTATTACAGCAAACTTCCCAGATTTTTGAAAAGAATGAATGAGGTAACTATATATATAAAATGCTTGGTAAAATTCTTGGACCCAAGTAAATTATAGTTAAATTATTTTTCTTTCCATTCTTAAAATTTTATTTAAATACATTAGCTTAGTAACAAATGTTTCAAACAATACAAGGTGTTGGCGGTAGGGTGATGTATGGTAGCCCTGTATGATGACATGCATGTTTGTTTTGTAAGTTCACAACTTTTACTATATACTCATTGTTTATGTATGTTCATGTATTAATGATATTCTTCAATAAAATTTTATTGTAAAAATAAATACATTAGCTTTCAGTATAAGACCTCTTTTAACCCTATAGCTCCTTATTACAAAGTCCAATTTGATGACTATATTTTTCTATGAATTCTATTTCTTCTGAAAATATAGTTTAAAATTAAAAAATTTTTATATTTGAAAAAATGTATTTTGACTTTGTTTATTTTTAAAAATTCATACACATTGGTGGTCATTTCTTAAAACTTCCTTTGAATTGCTCTCTTTGTCTGTATAACAACAATTATGTTTCTTGTTATGTTACTTGATATATTTGGGTCTTGCAAAATGTATATTAATAGTACAATATCAAACTAATGCTTGGGCAAAGCTATAGTTTTCCTATATTTTAATTTTATTAGCAGATGTACTGACAATGAAATAAAAAAAAATTGGAGTTATATTTCTAATATAAAATGTTCCGAAGAAAAAGATAAAGGCTAACATTAAAAATTCACAATGTACTGTAATCCTTGATTGTGTTTCCAGAAGTTGCTTGGGCTGAATAAAATTATTTGATTTGTAATGAGTTTTAAAAGAAATGAAGAGAATGAAAGTATTGGAAAATGAAGTATGTCTCTTAATTGAAAAGAGACTGATTGTTTCTTTCCAATCTAAATCAAATTATTATGAAATGGTTCCAGGCAATTGGAAAGAGGAATTATTCTCTGACAATAATGACTTCATTATATAACCTGAAAAATATAAGTTAAAAAAAAAAACTTTTGTTGCTTTTCTGCTGAAATAAATGTAGAAATGAAAAATATTCGTATTGTTGTTTTCTCCAGAATTCATTTTTTTCCTCAAAATAATATACCAGCATTAGAAGACAGGAGCCTGGTTCTTTACTGGAATCATCATCTGGACCACCACAAGCTAACTATGCAAAGGAAGTGAAATAATGTTTTTATAGTGTAAATAAAATATTTATGATTTTAATTGATTTAGTTTCATAAATGTTTCGAGAAATCCCTTTATTTACTATTTGTGATGAATATAATTTAAATATTCTTCAGTATAATCTACATTTTTATATTCTACACATAAACACACATGACATTCCATAATTGTCTTAGGATATTCCAAATGTTGATGCTTATAAAGGAAACATGATGAATTCTCTTTCCTCACTTGCCATCTGGGATAAGGAATACTTCCTAATGTTTCTTTTTTTGCCTAAAAGGAAAACGATCTCCTCAAACCTCCAATAGTCACTAGATTTTTAATAATGTGAAAGAGTACCCAATTTTAGCCTCAAGAACAAATGCTAATTGTGCAAATCCAGATGTTAGAAATAATTGCTAAAGCTTTCAATCATTTTCCCTCTTCCATTTACCAGTACATGGACCATGCAAATCATTATTCAGACATAGCTTTTAAACTATTGAAGACTTGTCTTGATGGTGATTTTTACAAGTTGGAGATGGGGAAATTTAGTAAAACAATGTAGTGATATTTATTGTCTGTCTAGCTCTCCAGTTATCCAGTTAAAATATCTATCTCTCTATTCTATCAATCTATCAATTGCTTACCTTTCTACCTATGGAATATATGCTGTGCGTGTTATTCTTCCTTCTACAGAATGCATACTATCTTCTACTGTATATATGCTGTGTCAGCCACTCCTCTTCCCAAGTTTAGTATAACATTCAATATATTATACTTTTAGAATAGAAGTGTAATCAAGTGCTCATATAATCACAGGGTTAGAAAAGATTTAGCCCAGCTACCCTTGATATCCTTGCCAGGAATAGTCAGTGTGCTTATATCTTCCTGCTGATATGGTTCTGATTCTCAACTCAGTTCACCCTTAGATAGTTGTAATTGTTTGAAGATTTTTTTCTTGTGCTAAACCAAAACTTCTATCCATTGGACCCAGTTCTACTATCAAACAGCAGGACTAATCATTCCTTAAATTCTGATCTCATTTGATGGCATTCCTGTTCCTTTCTCCTTTCATCTTCATCCACATCCCTTCCTGGAGGCTTTTACACTCAGCTTTGTGACTTTGTTTTAGGTACATATCTCTAAGCATGACATGTTTGTAGGTATGTGCCTCTTTACTTCGGTTACTTTCTTTTTCTGTATTCTGTTTTTAATCTTATTCCACACAAGTCTTGGTTGCAACAATTCCTAAATATGTCATACATGTTCATACTGATGTGCAGGGTAGAGGTAACAAATAAGATGAATTTGAAATTATAAATCAGTGTGGTTAAAATAACCTCATAGGATTCATTCTGATTTTCTGTATGTTACTTTCAAAGATAAATCTTCCTAAAATAAGCCTTGTTCAAACCAATTTCTCCAAACCTTTCACAACTCCAACCTGTTTAAAGAATGAAGTACAAATACCATATCCAGGCAGTATGGACTCTCTAACCCCTCTTGCCCATTTTATTACTATTCTCTCATCAAAAACTTTAGCAAAATAAATCTGCTCATTATTCCCCAACATGCCGTGTATTATAGAGGGGCCAGGCTACCTGTGTTCAAACCTTGCTCTGCCACATACCATGCAGCTTGGAAAAATTAAAGTGCTCTGTGCCTCACTAAAAAAGGACTAATAATAAAATCTATCTGATAGGGTTTTTATGAGGAGTAAACATGTTAATAAATATAAAGCACAGAGAATCGTGCATGACACATATTAAGAACCCATTATATATCAGCTAAACAATCACAGCTATGCCTTATTGATTTTATTTTCACTACCATTCATTTTTCCTGCAAAATCATTACTTTTTTCTCTCTTTGTTTGAGCCCTCCTTTCTGTCAAGAATTGTTTTAGACCTAATTGCCTTCATCCTTCAGTGATATCTCCCCTTATAAATCTGTATATCTCTTTCTTGTGTCACCGATGCGGTGCTTAGTTAAGGTTGCTAATGTTGCTAATATTAGCAACATGACTTATTGCTCACCCTGGGAATTTTTTTTGAGAGTAAAAGTGAGAGTGAAAGTGGTAATTATACTGGGACAACAGGCATAAATTGGGACTGACATGGGCAAAGGACTGATGGTTACCCTGTGAATAGTGGAGCCTCAAGTTTTTTCTCAATCTCTTGTTATCAAAACAAAGCAAAATTCATTTCTATACCCTAGTTATTATGGCAAAATTCTCATCAACTACATTGTCAAGAATTAATTCTCAACAAAATGAACCTCAGCTCTTTCTGGCCATTCCCAGAGTACTGCTCTCATCTGCTCAGGCAAAACCCTTCAGTTTCTTTGGTTCAGGGTTTCTCATTTGATCCGAGGGCTGCTGTATTCCTGGCCAGTGTTAAGAGCCAGCTACTCCATGTGGGGCTGCTGTATTACCCTCCCCTCTTCCCTCAATACTCACATCCTTCTCTAGGCTCTGGAGAGGTGGAACTGCTCTCACTTGTATCATTCCTTTCCAAAATGCATGCACCCAGCATTTCTCAATTTTCCAAAGTACAACTGATGCCATGATGACTCTTGCATGGGCTTTACTGAAGCTTCATGAGTAAAAGGAGAAGAGTTTAATTAGAGAATTCCTAACAATTACTACTAACTCCATGCCCACACCTATGGTCACTTATAGGTTTATTCCTTGCCTTGCTTTCAGCTTGTCTCCTCTGACCAGGGAAAACTTAAATGCCACTATTTAAATCACTCCATAATTCTCAGATCTCTTCTTGTAGCAAAAGCTCCTGGTCCAGAAAGAGACAAAGTTTCCTCTATACCCAAGTTCTCCCCTCCCCTCCCCACCTCTGGATTAACCTCTTTTAGAGTGATTGACAAAAGGAAAATCTCCTTCTTTCTGGTGAAACTCCACCCCAATGCTCAAGGATGTGTTTTGGTTCTATGGCCTTGATAAAAGGATCAAAATACTCTGTCTCAATATATTGACCTACATCTCAGATATTTAGTTTTATTTATTATTACTTTGTTACACTAGTCTTTACTACTTTGTTATATTGTTTTTCTTTTCATGAATATGTTCTATCACCTCAACTAGATTGTGTGTTCCTTGAGAGCAGATACATCCATTACCTGACACAGAGATCGTGCCCAAGGAAAGTCTGCAGTTGATGAGTGTGAGATGGTAAAGTAATACAAAACACTTCTAGGGAAGTGGATGTAGCTCAGCAGTTGAGTACCTGCTTCCCAGGTACAAGGTTCCGGGTTCAATCTCTGGTACCTCCTAAAACAAAACAAAACAAAACAAAACAAAGAACACTTCTGGTTTATGAAATACCTATGCTTTGCACAAATATTGTTTCCTCCTTTTTAGACAATAGTTCATGTGTAGTCCAACTTTCCATGAATGTCTGGGTTCTCTTGCAGAGCCTTGTGATCTATCCAATCTGCTCAATGCATTTTCTTTCTGGTACATGCTCCTTCCCTCCTGGCATAAGTTGGTCCTATATTCTTGGCAGCAAGCACAGATCAGCTCAAACCTTTGTGAAATAAGGGTTTCTTTGGGAAGTGAAATCCATAAGAGATATGTGCCACAAAATCACCAACCCTCATCCTGGGCACATCTCAGTGGTTTGTCTTAGGCAGTTTTGCCACCAGCATTATCTTTTTCTGAACATATCTGTCAATAGAACTTTAGTGCCCACTCTGACAACTCTTCAATTGTTTAATGTAGAAATATTTCTCTCAAGTATAAATTTTCCTCTCTTCAGCTCTAATAGTTTTCACATAATAATATATCTTTGTCAACCAAGACTTTCTGTGTGTGTTACATTGGATATCAAACATGACACAAAACAAGGAAGGTCTTACTCTTTTATCAGTGCAATGTTTCTTTCTATCATTCTTGCTGACCTGGTGTCAGCAGCTATTTCATGAGACACCATCATCAGCACTTACAGTTAACCACAGGGATGTATTGGATTTTGACCTTTGTTCTACACACTGAGTGAGGACGAAGGAAAAGAAAAAAACTATGATGTATCATAACATAAAAGTGATGAAAGAGACAGGAAAGGTAGCCCTAAGTGAAAAATTCTATCATTTATTATAATTTTGTAGTTTGAAGGCAATTTTTAAAAAGTACATGCCCACTTTAGCTAAATATATCAAAATCTTGCAAACATAGTAGATCTATTATTTTACAAGTTAAATTACTGCTTTATAATTTTAATGATTTGCATTTTTGATGGGCATTATTGCTTCTTCCTGGTTTATGAAACAAGTAATTAAATCACAACTTAACAATTGGTAGTGGGTCAATGGTATTATTTATCTTATACTTTATGCAGTGCTCAATAAACTCAATGAAATTACATTGGCAAGATAGGAAATTTGGTTTGAGAAACTCTCAAGGATCTTTGAGAGGACCAAAAAAAAAAAAAAAAAAAAAAAAAAAAAAACAAACCAACAAACAAAAAAAACCCACTACCTCTCTTTTCTAAGGAACAGGGCAGGCAGATAGAAGTTTGGACTTCCAAATAGTATCTGTATTTGTGATATAGATAATATTGCAGAATGTGACCTATATCTGTAGTCAAATGTGTTTCTTAGTACTGAATAGGGGAATTAGGCAAATATTCTGCCTAAGTCATAGCTCTCCAGAACAAGACAGTCCCCCCCCCCAACACACACATACACACTCTACCTCAAGCACACACACCACACACCAGGGCAGGAATCTGTGACTTGAGCTAGTCTGACTGTACACTCCCTGTACACATAACCTTCCTAGGAGAATGGAGAGAGCATAGGACAGGACTTTGCACATCCAGTATTCCCTTCCAAGCTCACCACTTACCTGAAGTTAACCAAATTGTGAGATTGAAGATGCAGTCGTTCAAGATTTCCAACCCCAACTGCAAGGAGTAGGGTACAACTACAAGTTAGAAGGAATAGACCGCACAAGATCACCATTGCTTCTGACACTAACTGCAAGTTCAGTGGTTTCCCAAAACCATTCTCAGTTTCAATAATTCACTAGAAAGACTGAACTCACTGAAACCTACTATAATCACAGTTATGGTTAATTAGGGAAAAGATACAATTAGAACCACAAAAAGGAAAAGACTTTGGCTCTCAGAGTCTAGGAGAGTTCCAAATATGAAGGTTCCATTGCCCTCAGGACATGTTACACTTTTGGTATTAATGTGTAACAATACTACAGAGTATTGTCAATCAGGGAAGCTCACCTAAGCTTTGTGTCCAAAATTTTATTAGGGCTTCATTGTATAGGCATGACTGACTGGTATATCATGTGGTCCAAGGGATCCACTATGAATAAGAAAGATACTCTTACCACTTGGAAAATGCTAAGAGTTTAGAGGTTACCTCCTAGGAGCCAGGGACAGAGGCTAGACCTATCTTTTGGCAAGGTCAAATTATTTACTATACACCAATCTAAGTGATTTAAGGGATCAGTAATGAGAGAGCAGAGAGAGGCCAGAAGTGCTTTACTCTGGTGCAGTTCCTCTGTACCAGAGGAAGCATCAGAAGTGGGCAATAAGTCATCTCTAAAATTTCTTAGACTTTTGCTCTCTTAATCCATTGGGTTTAACTATAAACCTTTGGTCAATCAAATATGTGGCTTTACTAGTGGGAAAGGGGAACATCAGTCTCCCATGATGATCCTGTCCCCACTTCTATGAGGCTGCTCTGCAAATAGTTATCACTACTCCTTTGATGTCCTACAGGGATCACCGGTAAACAGTGTAGATTTTGCCCCCATAAGGTTTTGAAATGAGTCAGATCAGTAACCGATTAATTTAACTCTTCCAAGGATACTCTGTATCCAAGATTGAAATTCACTTATATGCTACTTTACATCCCAAATTATGTCCAAGCACAAACCCAAAATGGACTATCAGAGGTTCTTCAAAGAGAGCAATGACAAATCATAAAACACAATCCTCTTCCTATTATCAACTTTCCAGGGAGAAATTACATTTCTATACTTAAATATCCTTCAAGTTGTATCCATGGGGGTCCTAGCAGGAAGCAGATGATAATTTCAAACTGGGCAATTCGGAAGAATTTAATAAAGAGACTGCTTATACTGGTGTGGACAAGGTATAGGGAAACAAAAATGAATGGCCAGTACTCTGGGGTTATCAACAGAAAGTACCTGTCATCCCCCACAGACCTTAAGCAGCTCAGAGAGGGAGAGAGTCTCAGGATCTGAAGGAAGTAGTTTTATGGAGAAGACTGCCTTAAATAGAGGGATGAGGCTAACTCACAGTGACCTGGCAAAGAAGGAACCAAAAGAAGCATACCCTGCATTAATTTTCCTCCTATTTCACTTGTATTTTCCATTGGCTGAATCCAGTGGGGAGCTAGAGGGCAAGGAGTCTGTGCAGCCTTGAAGCACCAAACAGGATAGAATGGATCTGGAGGAGCAAGCAGAAGATAACAAGCCTACAAATTCAAGTTTAAGAAAAAGTGTGAAGGAAATAAAGTCCAAAATCAAATTCTCTTGCCCTTGTGTTGTAAAATGTCAAAGAAATTTAAGTCCAAAATCCTTCACTTTAACTTATTATTCTGCTCAATCTCAGCTAGAGGAGTTCTAATGCCAGGTAGAGAGGGTTTCTTTTAGAAGCAGCAGGCTGGTCTGTCTCTTACTAAAATATGTGTAGATCCTTCAGGGATTCAGAAGTTGTATTAACCTAATGCTTGAACCAAACATTTATTCTAATCAAATATTGTTGCTAAAAACTACAGTGTAGGCTCAATGGTATCTGAGTGCAGGAACTCAGACAGAGAAAATGTTCTTGAGTTTAGCCTTGCTAAAATGCTCGACTGTCTATGCCAGTTGTGCTGAATCCACAGATTACATTGGGAGAACTCTTTCAGCAAGAGGTTAATTTTGCCATTATGCATTTATGGGAGAAACATCCACTTCTGTGACCTATTTCCTCTCCCAGAAAGTGGTATTTGAGACACTGCTGCTGTTTTTCAAAATGAAGGTAGGAGATTATGGTTGGCACATAGATATTTGTTGAATTTTCCAAGACTTCATAGAAAAAAGGGTCTAGGAATAATCTATATCAAAATGTATTTTTCTTTAACTTACATAGTTTTGTTCAATAAATAGTAAACAAATAGTAAATATACATAATAAATAATATAAATTAAAATTTAAGAGGCTTGCTATAGCCTAATTTTCAATATCACGGCATTTGTTAGATTTTGGTCTTCATCCAAAGGACCATAATATGTTGGGAATTACTTACATTTTATTATTTAAGTAATTAGTCCCAAAGAAAAGTTTTGGCTTATGGTATGGTGAAGTTATACATCAAAAAATAACAATACTTTCTATGGGTTATTCTATGTTGTTCTTCTTGTTTGTTTTATTGCCAACTCTCATAATCATATGCAAAAATAACCAATATAAGCTAAAAGATCCTCCACGTAGTTGAATGTACTCATCAGTTTTGGACTAAATTACTAGAGAAGATACTCAAAAATGTATATGTATCTGATAAACCATAGACATATATAAGCACCATTAATGAAATATTCATAATGAATGAAGATTTATTTTAGCAACTTCTTAGTTATCCTTAACTGGAAAAGAGGAGAAGATATGTGATCTCTCTTGGTCTCAGTTTCCTCAGTTGTGAAATAAAAAGTTTGGACTAGGTTCATTTATTCATTTATTCAACAAATGTTTGTTTTTGTGCCAGATGCTAGTGCTGGAAATACAAAGATGTACAAGATAGATTAGAGCTCCTGTCTTCCAGTGACTTAAAAGACATAGGTGAATTTTAAATTATTTTCCAACTCTAGTGTTTCATAAACATGAGATAAAAGTATAAATTAAATAAAATTGATAATGAATTGAATTTATTTCAGAAACATATTTTTGATGTCTATATGATTAAAATTTCTCATTGGAAGAATAATGGTTGAATTGAAATAAAAATAATGTCAATATTTTGAGTAATTACTGACTGTTAACTTTAACCAACAGAAAATTTGTCAGTATATTGACACATATAGACCAGGTTAGTCAGACATGCACTTTAATTTCCAGAGTACCTTTTAGAGATTTCACTTTGCACACTGTGACAGTTTGAGATGTTGGATGATGAGTAAAGAGGATAAAGAATTAAGCAAATATTTACTATTTTAGTAAATATGCTCCATAGAGGTTTGGGGGATAAACTAGAATTACATATAGACAACCAGAGGAAGATACAGTAATGATTTTCAATCCATATTTAAGTGATCATCATTTTTATTGGTAAGTATTTATTAATACAATGAGAGATGTTTTCAGTATCAGACCCTGATTGTATTCAATACTAGTCTTTGGAATCAGAAAACATGCCAGTGTTATCTTTTTCATATAACATTGTTATATTTAAATATTGTATATGTTATATATTAAATATGTTGATATATTGATACATTAATAATAGGTTGCAGCCATATGTTTCTGCTAAGTGAAGAAATGTATACTAAAGTGAAAAATTTCTGCTAAGTAAAGAAATGTATGAAAAATGAAGCAGTGGTAAACCAGCTACCTTTTGGATCACTTTTCCATTTAAGGACTGGAAAATTGTGATATTCCTTAGTGTAACAGATATGATATTTTCATGATATTAAACCAATATGGATTTTACCTAGTAATTTCATAGCTTTCATATGAAGAGCCATGTCTGATAGGTCAGATTATACTACTTATCCTTTTTTGTAGAGAGGATAACTTCTATTATTGAGGCTGATCTGTGAGGTTTAATGTCCCTTTGGAAGGAGGAGGATATCAGGCAGAAGTCTTTGCTAGAGAGAAAGAAGTGGGTTATCCTTCTCTTCTGACTCAGTGGAAGTTGGGAAGGAGAAGAGAGAAAGAGAAGTGGCAAAGGGGTTGGGTTTACTACATGCTCCCACCTCCTCATCTTGGGGTAGAACCCAGAGTTGAGGACAAAGTATATAGTAGAAACATTCAGATGTGTGAAAGAATCTGACCATGACACAGAGTCTAATGGAAGCAAGCTCAGGGGAGGCTGCAAAACTCAGATACAATTTTGTTTTTGACAGTCTGCAATACAGCAAGAGTGATAGCACAAGTATTGTGAAGGGAGTTGGCTGGCTAGATGACCCTAGGCAGTATTCTTGACTTCACAGGTCTTCACATAGTGTGAAGGGATTAAGAAATTTTCATATCCTCTGGTGAGGGGATGTAGTGGAGCTGAAAGTGTCAATGAATCATCAAAGCCTGAGGTTGGGACAAAGAGCTTCCATGTGGGAGACCTCATGACCAGAGTCAAATATCTAGGATCACAAACCTTGGTGGTGGATGCTATCATGATGTTTCAATAGACTGATCACATAATAGTAGGTGCCAGTTTAGGAATTAGATCAGAATAGACACATCACAACAGAACTAGTAAGGATCCAGAGGACCTGGAAGAGATGCACGATCACTATGTTGGTTAAGTTCATGTATCAACTTGGCCAGGTGATGGTGTCCAGTTGTTTGGTCAAGAAAGCACTGGCTTGATTTTTACTGGGGGGGTATTTTGTGGATTTAAATAATCAGTAAGTTGATTTCATCTATGGCCAATTTCATCTACAACCTACTGAGGAGATTGTCTTCAACAATGAGAGATGTCTTATCCAACAGTTGAAGGCTTTCGAAGGAGAAATGATGATTTAAGCAGTCAGGAGGGAGAATTTCCATCTCTACTTCAATCAGCCAGCTTTTCCTGGGGAAATCACTGAAAACTTTTATTGTAGTTTCCAGCTTGTGGTCTGCCCTGCATGAGCCAATTCCTATAAAATAAATCTCAACAGGATTCTGTTGATCCTGTATCTGGAGAACCTTGACTAATACAATCACCTTCTACCATAACACCATGAGCTCCTAGGATGCCCTGATTTTATCCAAGGGAGGAATGAGAAGAAATGTCCTAAGTACTATTGCTGAATAACAAACTACCCACACAACCGAGTGGAGTGAAATAATCATTTTATCATGCTCATGGATTCTATAAACCAGGAATGTGGACAGAGCACTGTGGGGATGAGTTGTCTCTTCTACATGATGTCAGAAGCTTTAGCTGGAAAAACTATATGGCTGGGGACTGGAATCATCTGGAGGTGTCTTCACTTCACTAGAGGTTGGTGTTGGCTGTTGTTCAGACATCAGCTGGGCTGCCAATCACAGCACCTACACACACCTTTACATGTGCCCTGGCTTTCTCAAAACATGGCAGCCTCAGAGTTGGGTTTCCTCTGGTTCAGGGTTTCAAAAGCAAGTGTCCCAGCGGGTGAAATGGAAAGTACATCACCTTTCTGACCTAGCTTCGGTAGCCACATAGCATTACTTTGGCAGTACTCTGTTGTTTGGAGCAATCACAAGTCCACTTATACTTGAGGGGAAAGGACATAGACCCCACCTCTTGTTGGGAGGGTAGTAAGGTCACAAGAGCAAGTTAGATGGGAGATTATGTTTTGGCAATCTTTGGAAAGTACAGGGTGATTTACGGAACATAGTTACCTGAAAGGAGCTGTTGAACGCTAAAAGGAGACCAGTTAGTATGACTGTGATAATATTACTTGGAAGGTTTAAATTTCCCTATTACTCAGTGAAGAAAGGTTCATGGAAAAGAACAGATCTGTTTCTTTTCCCATATTGTTAGCAGTGTATATTTATTTTGTGATCCCATTATGTTAACTTAATTGATTTGGGTTTTGTTTTATAATCACTGTATTCTCAAGGTACGAGGTCCCAGGTTCAATCCCCAGCACCTCCTTAAAAAAATTTTTTTTTAAAAAGGGAGCTGATGTAACTCAGTTGCTGAGTGCCAGCTTCCTGTGTACAAGGTTCCAGGTTCAATACCCAGTACCTCATTAAAAATAATAAAATTAAATAAAAATCCCTGCATTCTCTGTCAATGACTTAATAATAGCTAGCCATATATCTCCAGGGCATAACCTCAATTTCAACTGTTCTTGAATAAACATTCCACTCTTGATCCATAGTCAAATAGGATTTTGAATATCTCCAGATGATGATTGCTTATATCGTGTGGTGCTCAAACGTTCTTCATCTTAAACATCAATCTCTGATGTCTTTGAGAATGCACGTCTCTTCTAATTTTGAGTAGACACTCCTCAGATTAAATATCACTTTTATTTGCTGTTAAAGCTTACGTCTTTCCTTATTGGTCCTCAGGTGATTATCCCCAGTGTTCCCCTTGCTCCCAGTCCCAGGTGAGTTTTAGATGTGCTATCTTGTCTATATACTAAACTAGATCTTCTAAACCCCTTTCCCCAAGTTTTTTTGGGGAAAAAATATCTTTTCATCTATGGCAGGGGTTCTTAACCTTTTTTTGTTCCATGGACCCCTTTGCCAGTCAGGTGAAAACCACGGACCCTTTACTAAGTCCACACTATACTGTGTATTATTTAATAAATATATCACACCTGTACCAACACATCCCCACAAGAATAATGTTTTATTAAATTTCAATTCAAGCTCATGGACCCCTTGTTAAGAACCCCTGACCTATGGTAACAGAGAAACACACAGGTCCATAAACACATTCATTTAGATTGGGAAAATATGTGGTTGTTACAGAAAGGCCAAAACAGTGTATCATACAAAGAAAATTTCCCTTTATTCTTAAGGTTTTAGGATGGAGTGGGGAGTCAAGTACTCAAATGAGAATGAAGTAATGATGCAAATGCATGTTCTCTGAAAGTGAGAAATGATTCCTGCAATGGAGGTCCTGTGAAAATTGAGGGAGTTAGAGGGCCTTGGGGAAGGTCTAGCTCCTCCTCAGGCCAGTGGGGAAGAGAAGCCATTTTGTCTTAGCTGATAGGTATTCAAAATATGGGGAATTTAAAATGGCATAAGCAACCTCAGTTTTTATATGTCACTTACTGACTTACAGCTTGCTACTTAAAATTTTAATGTTAATAAACTTTTTGCTTTTTTTAAGAAGGTACCCGGGATCAAACCCAGGACCACCTCATACGTGGGGAGCAGGTGCTCAACCACTTGAGCTACATCTAATCCCCTGTTAAAAAACTTTTATTCTTATAATCTTGTGGTAAATATATTTGAATAGAAAATGTCCATGTGTGTTTTAGCTATTGGTACAATTTCCTGGGGAGGGCATGCCTTCATGAAAGGCTGTCTTGATTTGCTGTTACAATTTCATCATGATATTTATTATATCACTTATTATATTCCAAGATAATGTAGTTGAAAGGGTTTTATACAGATCTTGTTTTAGTCACAATTTTGTCATTAAATAGGATGTTAGTTCTTTCTGAGTCTTTAGGTTCTTTAAAAAATAAAGATGTGTTAAATAAAATATTTTCAAAGTTTTTACCCAGTGTTATGAATCTAATAGTTTATATTAATTTAAGAAAGTGGTCAGGAATAATAAATAGTTTATAATTTAATCTTGCACAAAACAATTTCATGTACATCTGCTTTTTACCTTTTGTCACACACGTATATTTATGAAAGAATTGTTTAGGAGGTTTTGACTCTATTTCTTATCTATAGAAATTTGAAATGCATTTTGAGTCTCCTGATGAATTATTAAAATTTTTTTTCATTATAAAGGTGAAAAACTTTTCTGTAAAAAAACATAGCTTTTCAAATAAATTTTAGGAATACTATCAATGAATAAATACGAAATTATCTTTGAACTTTATGCATGTGGCATAATTTAATTTTGTTGTATGATACAAATGCATCATTTCTATTTATGTGAAAGAATAGGAAAATAATCTAGTGGAGATGATGGAATACATTGGAGAGGAAAATAGTCAATTTAAGTGCAAATAACTAAGAGAGATTACTGATAGACATGAAAAAAGGCAAACGAGCATACCTCTTTTCGATAATTATTTTGAAAGGTGATATATATATTTTTAGATAGAGTGTCTAAATATTTAGCTTTTTTTCAGATCAAGAGTGTGTTATTTTATGGAATCCATAGCCTTCAGTCCCATATCCTTCAGTTTTTCCACTTCCAGATCTAAACTGACTCCTGGAGTTCAGAATGATGACACTAAGGCACAACAAGGTCTTCAGGCACTATTTACAGAAATTAGGCCCTACAAGGAAAAGAAGCAGACTCCAGAATATTAGAAAACAGTAACAGCTTTCTGCCATGTATAAAGAAACATCAGATTCACTTTGTCTGAATGTTTCCCAAGCAGTGTGGTTGACTAGCAGGTGATTTTAGTAGCTTTCTCTTGGAAAAAACTTTCTTTTCCCAATATTACCTTAGGCTTCCTAGAAAAGAATGTTTGTTTTCCTGTTTTCTGGGCTAAGAACCTTTAGGAGGCACCAGGCTTGGTGGTCCGAGAGTCACACAGGCAGAGCTCCTATCTTGGAGCATATCCATTCCAAAGAGTGTCCTCTCTGCCTCCAACACACAACAGTAACCCTCACCTCATTCATAATTCAAAAACACTTTTATGAACCTGTTCAGTTTCAGACACTATGCTAGGTTCTAGGGATACAATGGTAGGCAAGATAGGCATAGCCCCTGAATGCTTCCAAGGGAATAGTATTGCAAACTGTGTAGTACTAATGTGTGTATATAGGAGATCTGCAGAACAGAGTAGAAATTCTGGGGATAAAATAATGGGGAAATGAAGGATTCTTCAATAAGTGGTTCTCTAGCAGTTGGTTTAACCATTTGGAAATAATAAAGTTAGAGCCTCACTTTACAATATACTCCAAAATAATTTCTCTATGGATTAATGATTAAAATGTAGAAAGGAAAGCACAAAACAACTAAATGAAGATGCTGATCAGGATGGAGAAAGAATTCTAATTAGTAAATAGGCAGAACCAAAAAAAAAAAAAAAAAAAAGGACATATTTGTCCACATAAAATATCACTATAAACAAAATTTTAGGGGTAAACTGACAACATTTGCAACATTATTTGCAAAACAAAGGAAAACAGAGAATAAGACTGATGAACATGCCAGTAGAATAAGATGAGTAAAGATTTGGGCAAGTCATAGAACATCTAAAAGTCCTCCATTATAGTGAAAAATGTTCAATCTCATTAATGAAAAAATGGAATAAAAATAAGATTTTACCTCTTAAATTAATAGTCATTGTTTAATTTGGTTTTTGTTTTAAAAGATAATGCTTATTGTGGTTATACTAAAAGCCATCGACTATACACTTTGGATAGATTGTATAGTATATGAATATATCTCAGTAAAACTGCTTAATAAATAAAAAATAGATTAAAAAAAAAGATAATGTCTAGGGTTGGCCAGGAGTGGGTGAAACTTTCATTTTCATATGATATTGGGGGAAGGAAAAATTGTTATAACTCCCTTGGTGGGCAATTTGGTAGTTTATTTGTCAAGAGTGTTTAAAATGCTCAAACTCCACTTCTCAGAGTTTATAGTATACAAAAATTGAGATAATCCTCTTGAAGATTTCCACTTGTTCATTACAGTAAAGTTTAATATCAAAAAGCTAGAAACAATTTAAATTTTCAACAATATAGCAATTACTGAATTATGGCACATCCATATTTTCAAAATATTAATAAAATCATGCTCTAAAATATTTTTAAAAAGTGTGTTATTTTAAATTGTGACAAATATTTTGTGACATCTGATTATGGTTGGGATTTTACTTAATATTAAATTACACAAAGCATTAGCTGAGAATAATTGAAGCACTTTATTTTATTTTGCAAACCACTAAGCATAACAATCTCTTTTCAAAGGTGAAGACTAGAAATGGGTTTGTAATATTTTCCTTTTACAGAACAGATTCCTTTAAGGATAGTTATATCACTATATTTCTTACTATGTCATGATAGTAAGAAAATAGTTTCCCCAAGAACATTGCATGTGCAACTGTACTTCATGAACAGGTTTAAAAAATTGATCGGAATGGATGGACCCCAAGTCCAACGCTCTTGGCTGCTCAGCTACCTTCCAAGGTTCCTGATATACTCCAGAACCCTGGGCATTGGAAGAGCAGTTTGAAAATCAATTCTACATCAATATATATAAGTGGAAACATTAAGTTATTACAACATGACAATATTTGAGAAACATTATTTATTGAAATTTCTTCTTTCACATAGATAAAGTACAAATGATTGTTTCCTTATTTAATGAATGTTAGCTCTTTAAGTTTCAAGGAGATTGACATTTGGAAGAGAGGCACTCTAGTTTAAAACTGTGCTACAGACATCTAGAAATAATTAAATGAACTAGGGAGCTTATACGTAGGAAATCAATGGGTATCCTCAAGCAAAGAGAGCAAGGCTATCACTCCCAAGTTTGTTCAAATTGCCTACATTACATATGGCTAAGAATCAGATGTTTGTGAAAAATATAGCATTACAGATTTATCAAAATAGTAGAAAACAAACTGTATTTTGGTTTATTTTCATTGAATCTCACTTTTGAAAGATTTTAAATGACTGCAGTTTCAGATCTGGAGGTTTCTCTGGATGTTAATCAACTTCAGATTTACTCAGATAAGGCTGGCAGTGACTGGAAATCTCTCCAACATGTTTGATGGCATTTATATAACATGTTTGTCTTTACAGAATGTTTGCCACTGAGCATCTTCCCGAGAAGCAGTCGATAAATACGTTTGACTGGCAGGCCACAGCATTACCAAGCTAGCAGATGTCTTTGTTGACATGCTCAATACAGCAAAAGCAGACTTACTCATCATTGTTTACAAGTTTTCCTATCTTCCCCAGTTTTCTGTCACCCTTAATCATAAACACTCTACCATCTCCTCTCAGGATGTAATCTCAGGTTCACCTTGCCTTTTTCTCGTCATATTCCAGAAGACAGCAAATCCAGAAAAGTTATCGGCTTTTTAGCCCAACAAATCATAACTCTATTTTTCAACCAAAACCTTCATGCCCTTAAGGCAGACTTGGATTATCCCAGTGGAAAACTAGACAGAAGACTATTTACCCACAGATTAGTTTGTGTTTTCCTAGAAAGGGAGGAGCAATATTACCAGCTAACTCTAACGATAGTCTTGCCTTTGGTAATGACATCACACCAGGCATCACTAATCCTTGAAAACCTTAAAGGTAACTTGATGTTTTAGGAATTATCCAAGCCTCTGAGCAGAAATCAGTTTGACCCTTCTGTTTGTGCACCAGTGTTCTAATGGCATTATACTAGGAATTTCTAGAGAGAAACCAGACATGGTCTCTCACTTTAGGGGCTTTATAGACTAGTTTGAGAGGCAGTATTGCACTGTAGGGTGACCTTGGGAAAATTATTTAACTTTTATGTCCCTCAGTTTCTCCGTGTCTTAAGTGAGAATTATGAAAATCATTACCTCATAGAGTTGTAAGGATGAAATGAGCTAATATAGGTGAAATACTTCATGTGTGGCACCTAGTAAACACTATATGTGTTTGCTATTTTGTTTTGGTAGGGTATATCTTTGTCTTTTAATTTCTGATTTCCCTGTGCTACAATATATTTTTGGTTCAGTAAGTTGAATTCCAAAAATGACAATGCAGAAAATGCCTCCTTCCAGTATTTATTTGCACCCCTTGATATGATTGTGTGTGTGTGGTATTTGCAGGAGAAACAGGTAGGAAGGAACAAAGCGAGTGGTTTGGTATCTGTTTCCCATCAGGCCCAAGGACTGAGTTTGAATGGCCATTTTTAAAAGACCAACAGAACTATTTCCCTAAGAGAGATCTGGGGAGATGCCAGGCAAGAGGTGATTCTTAGAAGCTGAGAGAACTCTCAAATGAGGCTTTGTGAACAGCATGCAGAGTTACTTTTGGAATGTGCAGACTAGCTTCTGAGAGCTGACTTTATTGATTAACTATCAACTGATTTCACTTCACTCTAGTCTACTTGCCTAGTTCAAGTAAATCAATACCCCTTTGAAGTAGAACACTTAAAATAAACAAAAAAGAGAAACTCATTTAGTGGGTGCATGCCCAAAAGAGGAAAAACTAACAAAGAGCAGTTTTCCAGGCCCTTTCCTCCCACTGCTGGTCCCAGTGCAGAAGACTGTCACGTGTCTGGGTATTCTTTCCCTGGGGATAGATTGTCTCCAGTGTGGATGGCTTCTCCTGGACCATAGCTGAGAAACTTGGATCTCCATCTTCCCAGTCCTGGGAGAGAAGGAGAAGAAGGGTCCATTATGATGGATGGCTATTATCAACTGCTCTGTTAGCAGCCCAAGTTGGAGGGTTCAGACCTTTGGAACATTTTCCCCTACTGCCTCCCCAAGATCTCCTGTCTGTGAGCTTAGAATCAGGTTTTCACTTGTTCCTGTCTCCCCAGGTATCTCAATGAGCTTGTGTCTCATTGGCTTATTTCCTCCTAGTGCCCAGACAGAGAAGAAGGGCCTTTCTATTACTTAAAAAGGAAAGTTTAACAATTCAGAATATTTTCCAGGCTGGGTCATATTGATCAGTACAAAGTTATTTTTGATTCATGAAACTTTTAAATTGAAGACAAGTCCATTCCCTGAATCTTGAGCATCAGATTGTTTTTTGTTTTTTGAGGTACCGGGGCCGGGGATTGAATCTGGGACCTCGTATTTGGGAAGCTAGCACTCAACCACTGAGACACATGGGCTCCCCTGAGTTGTTTTTTTTCATCTGTTTGCTTGTTGTTGTTGTTTTTTAGGAGGCACTGGGAACTGAACCCAGGACCTCCCATGTGGAAACAGACTCTCAACTGCTTGAACCACATCCACTCCCCAAGATTGGTTTTAATTCCTATTTTACCAAGGGCAGAAAATGCATCTGCAAAAGAAATTCCCAAACATAAGCTGAAATCTGCCTAACTTAAAAAAAAAAAAAATTAGATCTTAATTCTCAAATGTAAAATATCCAAACAAAACTTTAAGAGATATTGTGTATAGTTGACACAGAATCAGAGAAGAGGTTTTAGCCTTGTTTCCCAAAGTACTCTGGCTTGACTCCCTCTCCAGACAGCAGCGTTAGCTGGACCCTAGTGGTCATGATGGAAGATGGTAGTTGTGGTCCTGATGGGAAGGTGGTGGTGCTGGTGTGGAGGCGCTTCTCCAAGTGGCTTCACAGGCAGGCGACATGGATAAGTAGGAGTGAGAACCAGAAACTGAGGAGCAGCTGTTGTGGTGTAACTGGTTTCTGGGCAAGCGTGAGGATCCTTTGGAATACCCAGAAGTAACTGGACATTTTTGGGGGCTTATTTTGGTAATCAATCCTCTGGAGAGTTTGCCATGAAAATGTAAACTTTAAAAGGAAATATGACCTTGTTTTGTATTTTGTAGTTCTGTTAATTTATGGTCACCTGGCTTACAAAATTCTGATTAAAATACTCTTCTTAAATAATCTGTTATGATTACATTCCTGTTTAACAGCACATTACTATTCCCATTTGTTAGTCCCAGGCATAGTCAAGTTTCAGTTTCTAATCACATCATCGGTTATCCTCTCTCCTTCTTTCCTCCCTTTCTCTCTTCCCTCCCTCCCACTCTCTCTTTCTTTTCCCCACCTTTCCTTTGTTTATTGTGTTAGCTGATGTGGCAGAGTGTATCAGTGATTAAAAGTACAACTCTCGGGGGATGGGAAGGGCTGTGGCTCAATCAGTAGGGCTCCCGTTTGCCATAAGGGAGGCCCTGGGTTCGGTTCCCGGGGCCTCCTGGTGAAGGCAAGCCCGCCCGCACGGCGTGGTTAGCTGACCCAGCGAGCACAAGCAGCAAGAGGGGGATAAATGAATAAATAAATTTAAAAAAATCTTAAAAAAAAAAAAAAAAAAAAAGTACAACTCTAGAGTCAGATTCTGTAGGGTTCAATCTCAGCTCTACCACTTAGTAGCAGTGGTTATTTGTCCAGTAACCTGGACAAGTTCTTGACCTTCGATGTGTATCAGTTTCCTCATCTATAGAAGAATAATAATAATGATGAGTATTATATTATATTATATTACACTATAATACATAAATGTAGGCATTAAAGCACTTAGTACAGTGTTTGACATATAATAAGCACTCAAAATATTAGCCTCTAGTAATAATTTATTTTCATTTTTAATTAAGATTTTTGATATGCTTTTATTTTAATTTCAAAATCTGGACTACCTTTCTGTATTAACTTCTAATCCATCTCATTGCTTCCCCAAATTTACTCTCAAAATTGTTCCTCATATCTACATGCCATCTCTAGGTAGGACCTTCCTATATTGAAGAAGTGTTTGCAGTTTATTTTATAAAGGTTTTTGATCTAGGCATTCATTCAACTTAATAATTTCTAATGAGTATGTGAGTAATAAAGACCTAGCAATGGGGCATTTTAAAGTATGCATTAAACTCTTTTAGACTATGTCCAATGCCATAGAAATTCATGTAGTAAAATATACATGATTTATTGAACAACTACTATGTGCTATGCACTCTACAAGATGTTTATATTCATTATTTTATGTAATAATAGGAATTCCCGTGCCCATTATATAGATGAGGAAACCTGGATTAGAAAAATTAACAAACATGTTTAAACTGGAACATTAGAATATTAGAATTCAAAGCTGGGTCTATCTCATTTTGAATTCTACACTCTTTCCATTTTTCTACATTTCCTCAACTATTCATATCACTGTATAATCAAGTGGAGCTTTGAGGTGGGAAGGATTTTTAGGAAGTTGGTGATATCCCACGCAATAATCCAAGATAAGGGACAAAGGTAGAAATAGTTTAGTGTTAATTCTCTACATTTCTCTCCATCTCATGAAGATATTCTTTCTAGTACACCTAACAGTAATTAATGTACATTAACCTTTAATAATAATACACAGAAAAGATTGAATATCATGAAAAAAATGTATTAATCCTTGAGAAAACTGGAGCCCCATTTAATAAAGATTTACATTTTCAAATTTACTACATTTATTTTGTGGATCATTGAACTTTACAAAATAATTTAAATCAATACAATACATGTACATAGTTAAAAATCAAACAGTATTAGAAGACTTTTGACAAAACACAGCAGTATTTTACCTCAGTCCTCTCCACCCCAGATCCTGCTCCTTAGAAAGAAACCACATGTGCTTCTTTAGATATGTCTTATGGAATTTTCTTCATATTTCCTAAGAAATTGCTTCTAACTGCTAGTAATTGCTTGATTTTAGACATTATCATTTGACTTCCATTACTGTGCTTAAGGATTTATCTTACTTGCATAAGACTTTCCCTTCCCACTGCCTCCCGATGTGGTTTTATCATTATTTTTGGTTTTACTCTCAATGTTTACAAGACGTTGACTGTTGAACTATGTATTGTACTATGATTATGTTTCATATCTTTTACAATAATTTCTTTCCATCTCTGTTTGCTGTTCTTTACTCTCCTGTTATTTTTTTCTTATGGAATTATATATTTTTATTCTTTACTGTCATTTTGTGGGGTTTAGGAAGGGAGTGGATATAAAATCATGTTTAAGCAGAATCCCTTGTAATTATTTCTTTATGGCAATTTATTGGATTGGAAATGTGACTTACAGACCTTTACCTGACAGATGTGGGTAGAGATTGATGGGTAAAACAATCCTGCCCCACTAGTCCCTGCTTCCTCCTTGCAGGGCCCTTGGTGAGGGACGTGGGGGACAGAGGCAGCCTGCTCTCCCGGCTGCTCTGCCGCTAACAGTAGTGTCAGTTTCTGTGTTTTCAGAGAGGTCATACAGGGAGGAAGGGTCCTTAGGCTGGATCTCATCCTTTCTTAATCACCTGGTCCCAGGGGAAGGTTGCCCCCAGACCGCTCTTCGACTCAGCTCACACCCTTCTTGAAGGTGCAGAAAGCGGTGCAGGGGAGGGGAGGGGTGGGATGGCTACGGACCCATCTCCCATCACCTTTCTTTGAAAAAAAAAAAAAAAAAAAAGAAATCAGACTTTCTTACATCGCAAACACTTCAAATTCTTTGCTTTTTTTTTTCTCTTCCTACCTACAGGCTTTTAGAGAAGTGGGAACAAGTAGACGTTTGTCTTTTTTTCTTTTCATTTGCCTGTATTTACCTTCCAGGGTTCTTTAGCAGTGGAAACCGGCGTCACAGGGCCATAGGTCGGTAGATTGGGCGGGGCAAGGTTCTGTATTCTTTCTCAAAGGAGTGAGTCCTTATAAATGGGACCCACGACCAAACAAATAGTGCTGGTGCTTGCTCAGTAGTTCTCAAGGAAAGCCGTGGGGGAAATACTTTGGTCATCTCGCTAGAGCACTGGTTCTCCACCTTGGCTGCACATTGGAATCACTGGGCACGTGAAAAGTACTAATACTGGGTCTCGCCCCCGGTGATTCTGATTTCAAAATAGATAATTTTACATTTACAGAAGAGTCCCCACATACCCTTCACCCAGCTTCCCAATGCCCTCGTCTGACGAGTCCATATGGTCCATTGATTAAAGTTGAAAAAGGAACATTGGCACGACCTGTTGACTAAACTGCATACTCTAGTTGGATTCTACAAGTTTTTCCAATAATGTCCTTTTTCTGTTGCAGGATCCAATCCAGGATACAAGTTGTTTTTAAGCTTTTGTTATTATTATTATTATTTTTTTGCCCTAACTTTTAATTTTGAAATAATTACAGATTCATAGGAAGTTGCAAAGATAGTATAAACAGATCCCATGTCCTTTTCTCCAAGTGGTTACATCTGATATAATTATTGTACAGCATCAAAACCGGAAGTTTGACACTGGCATAGTGTGGATACATAGTTCTATCCATTTTATAACGTGTGTGGATTTGTGGAACCATCACTACAGTCAAGAGACAGAACTACTCCATCACCACAGAGCTCTCCTTCCACCATGACTTTGTAGCCATCCCCACCCCTGCTTCCACCATCCACTTTTCCTTTGACTGTTCCTTTTTTCCTTCTGAAATCCCATAATTTTTTAGTGAGATATCCTGGTCCACCATCCATTTTTCTTTTCTTTTCCTTCATGATTACCTTTTCTATGTATTTTTTCTGTTTTGAGATATTTATTCCTCTGGATCTTCTAAGAGACTAACTTGGTTCTCAATTGTGACTATTATTTATGTCAATTCACCTATTTAACTTTTTAATAAAAACATCTCATTTTTTGAACATCCAGGCATTGTTTTCTAAACGTAGTTGAATTATAGCTGCTATTATAATTATTGTTGTTGTTATTGTTTGTTATCTATCTCTTATAGCAGTTTTGGTTTTCTGCTTGTTATTTCTCTTTCTTCTTTTTATGCCTATTGTTATGTGTTTATGTAACCTTGTCTAGGAGTATTGTCATTTTGTTATTTTTATTCACCATTGGAGTTTGGATTAAGTTGCTGGTATATCTTTGAGAGGCCAAACTCATTAGAGTTGAGAAGTAGCCTCCGCTTCTCTGTTCTTGTTTTTTCTTACCTAGGAATTTTATATTTTAAACTAGGCATTGTGAGATATGTTGTTGAAAGTATAACTTTTTTGTTCTTCTTTTGGAGAGTGTTGTGTTTTGTGCTTAATTTACTGGTGTATCATCTTGATTCTTTGGAGATGTGTTTTTAAGACCTTATTCCAGATCTAGAGTAGCTCTACTCCTAAGACATGGCCTTTTAAGGAAGTGTCAACTGAGTGCCTGGAGGTGTTCAGTTAGTTGTCTCCACTGTGGCCAGAAAGAATTTGTTTCACAAATGGCTAGCAGCTGTTCTCTACCAGACCCTCCCGGGTCTCATCAAGCGCATGCACGTATTTGGGATTTCGCCAGAATGTTAAGATCACCCCTATCTAGATTTATAAGACTCTTGGTCTGTTGAGCTTCCTTGTGTACAATACCCAGCCCCACAAACTCCTCAACAGCTCCAAACTTTGATCTCTGCCTTCCCAGTTCAGTGATACTTCTGTGTTCTGTTTGACTCCCACTACCTGAACTATAGTTAGGACCATTTTCCCAGGCAGAAATTCTGGGCAATTATGGGGCTTACCTTGTATGTTTCCTCTCTCTCAGGGGTCAGAGTACAGTGTTGCCTGTTGACCAATGTCTGAAAATACTGCTTTATATTCTGCCCAATTATATAGGTATTTACCATGAAAGAGGTAGTCTAGTACCAGTTACTTTGTTATATTTGGAGGCAGAAATGCTCCCACTGTCAACTTGATATAAGTATTTTAATGAATAACAGAGTACTATAGCCTAGCCAAGTTGACACATACGACTAACTATTGAGGATTGAATCTTGTCCCCCCACAAAGGCATGTTCAGGTCCCAACCCCTGGTTCTATAGGTGTGAATCCATTTGTAAACAGGATCTTTGAGGATGTTATTAATTAAGGTGTGCCCAAACCAAATGAGGGTGGGCCTTAATCCAATATGACTTTCCAGCCAAGGAATTTAGAAGAGAAGAGAAGAGAAGCCACAGAGGGCAGATAGAAGCTGGAGGTCAAAAGAATACAGAAGAGAAAGGAGAAGACACTGCTATATGCATTTCCATATGATAGAAATGTCAAGGTGCTACAAGGATTGCCAGCCAGCCAGCCAGCCAGAAGATACTAAATCCAGGAGGAAGCAAGCCTTCTAGCTTCTGAAACCACGAGCCAATAAATTCTGTTGTTAATCCAACCCATTGTATGGTATTTGTTTTAGGAGCTAGGAAACTAAAACACTAATCATTGCAATCGTCAAGATTCCTAAATATATCTTGAATCATTATACTGAATGACAACAGAAAATGTGTTAAGTGTACTCATTTTGGTAATAGTTTGCCATAGGATTTTATTTTGAAAAATCCCTTTAAACAGAATTTAATTTTTTTTGTGGATTTGGCAAGGTGTCAAAACATATGAAATATTTGGAGGTCTCAATTCACCAGTGACTTCAGAATAGATTTCCTTTAATCAAAGTTAAAGATAAAAGGCAAAAATTGAAATAGGGCCCACCTTAATGTTTTACAAATCTGCCAGATTGCCAGATGATACTTAATTGGAAACTCAGAAAATTATGATGAGCAACCTAATCAGGAAAAAAATTATTCAGACTAAATCTCTTGAGATGGAGGTTGCACAGGCAGTAAACTGGAGACAGTTTTAAAAATAAGTTGACAGTGAAAAACAAAACAAACCTACCCCTCCCCACAAACACAAACAACACAAAAACAAAAAATAGAAAACGTCTGTTTAACTTAATATATCACTTTTTTTTTTTTTTTTTTTTTTTAAGAAAGAAAGTTAGACTTTACCTAGCCAAGATTTTGTGACAAATAAAATGTATCTCTGAGTACTTTCATATAATAGGTTCTCTCTGTACTTAGAAGTGACTGTTAAAAGTCTAGTCAATGTCTATGGTACATTTGCTCCATTTAATAGCTTGCCATGCAATTAGTCTAATTTTGTAAGAAATTTGAAGAAGAATAAAAGTGTGGTCAAGGAACTAAAAATCTTATTCTGGAAATTTGGAGTTGCATTGCTTTTCTGGTGACCACCATCCTAATGCTTAGGTATATTTTATTAGAGGACCAGGAAAAATTTCAGGGATCCTTTAAAGCTGTGCTGTCCAACACAAGTGGCTATCTAAATTCAAATTTAAATTAATTAAAATTAAATAAAATTTAAAATTCAGTTTCTCAGTCACACTAGTCACATTTTAATTGCTCAATAACCACGGTGGCTTATTTCTGCCATAGTGGCTAGCTCAGATACAGAATATTGGACCACACAGAT
Organism: Tolypeutes matacus; assembly: GCA_026826555.1. Taxonomy (NCBI): domain Eukaryota; kingdom Metazoa; phylum Chordata; class Mammalia; order Cingulata; family Chlamyphoridae; genus Tolypeutes; species Tolypeutes matacus. The sequence continues at coordinate 30,027,626 of JAKSZT010054487.1, forward strand.
GTTGAACATTTCCATCATTCCAGAAAGTTTTATTGGGCAGGACTGCTTTAGAGGACTTATATCTGGCAATCTTATTTCTATTTTTAATCTCTAGGGTCCTATTCAATTTGCCTGAAGCCTATAGGTTCTAGTTTTTCACTCAAGACTCAATGTTATTGGGTTTTTGTGAGAGTTAAAGTAAAATGATGTAAGAAAATTGTCTGGCGCATAGTAGGTTCTCAATAAACACTAATTTTCCTCTCTCTATAATGTAATCCTTTTTTCACTAACCAGACGTTGTAATTCTTGGGAAATCAGGAGAAGGTGGTAGGAAAAACATATATATTTCTGAACTTATAGAAACCTTGTTCTAACATATATATGACTTTTCCTCTAGCATTTTCTTTTCTATCTTGTCCCGTTATTCTCAGGAAATGTACTCAAGCCCCAGGTCACTATGCACGTCTCTGTTCATGGTTGCTGTACTTGTCCACTTACTATCAAAATCAGGCAAGGGAGCAATAAGAGATGCTCAAGCGGCTCACCTTTGTGTCAAACATATTCCTTCCTGCCCACATTGTGTAACAAACTGCTTTACCTCCACCTGATGATCAGGTTCAATTACCTGTCAGCACGGTGACTTCTCTTGCCTCCTGGTTCCTTGGCCTTGTAAGCCCAAAGCATCTAGCTTAACATTCAGTGGGGCTCTTGCTGTGTCCCCTGGTAGAATTCCTTTTGGGTATCAGGACTTCTAAACCAGAGCCCAGAAATAAAAATTTCCCAAGTGGGTCCTGAGAATGATGATAAGGGGATCTATATATTCTTCCTGAACAGTATTATTTCTTCTAGACTTTCAACTAATCTTTATATGCTGGCTACTCTTGAATTTATATCTCTAGTCAAGATAGAGTTTCAAGTATTTATGTACAACTGTTTAAAGGATATCTCTATTTGGATGTTAAAAAGATGCCCCAAAGAGAGCCTGTAGCTGTAGGCAGGATAATCCCATCCACCGTATCCATGGGATATAAGCCCACTCTCACTTGGAGGTGGAGTGGACATCACCATCCCAGACTCCTCAGGACTGGGGGAAGAGCTATGGGCTAGAGTGGACTTAATGGTATTCTGTTGTAGACATATTGTGATTCAAGCAATGGAAGAAATTACAATAGTGAGGTGGAGCCAGTGGCCACTAGATGCTTTTGGGGCAGGGAAGGGAAAGGCAGTTGTAATACAGGAAATTTTTCAGGACTTGGGAATTATCCTGAGTGACATTACAATGACGGATATAGGCCAGTTTACATCAGCATATACCATGCAGAACTGTGTGGGAGAAAGTGTGGTCTACAATGTGAACTATGGTCCATGCTTAGTGGCAAAGCCCCAGGATGTGTATATACATTGCAGGTGATGAGCCACACTAATGAAGGATGTTTATGTAGGATGTTATGGGAGGTGTGGGAGGAGGGGAACATGGGAATCCCTGTAATTTTTGTGTAACATTTATGTAATCTAAGCAGCTTTTAAAATGTATATATATATTTACAAAACACAAAAAACAGGGATAACCGCATATATTTTTACGGTATTTTTCTGGTATTTTCTGCATGCATATAAATATACATTCTGTATTATTAAAAAAAAAAAAAAGATGCCCCAAGGGCAATATGAACAAACCTAAAACTGCCATGAATTATCTCTCCTTCACCACATAAATTGGTTACACTCAGACACTCAAACTTGAATTTTTAGAACTATCCCTGTCACGCCTCTGATTAAAACTTTATTGGCTCTACATCACTTATAATTTAAAGTCTAAGATGGCACTTTTGCTCTGGGACTAGACTTGCCATCCTGCCATAAACAATTAAAAAACTGGATAAAATATATGAGGCAAAAATTTTTGGACCTTGGTCAAACAGATGGTACCATACAGAAAGAAAGGAAATGAACAAGATGAGCCTGAGGTCATACTGGCTTTCTGCCTTGGGCATTAGGGTTTAATTCTTTGTGGAACCCCATTGAGAAAAGTTATTTTAGACTCGGTCTTAAAAGCTTATAAACAAACCTCAAAAGCTTTCAACAACATAAAATACACAGTGTGCGGCACCCAATCATAACTTATATGACTTACAAAGAAGGATGCTGTGACCCACAGACAGCAGAAAAATCAATCAACAGAAACAGGCACAGAAATGAGGGAGATGCAATTAACAAACAAGGATATTAAAATATCTACTATGAATGCTATAAATATGCTTAAGAATTTAACAGAAACATGAGCATGAGAAAAATGGAATATATAAAATGAAGTAAGTAGAACTCCTAGAGATTAAAAATACAATATGTGAAATTAAAATTCAATGGTAGACTTAAGAGCAGGTAAGACACTGAAGAAGAGATTAATGAACTTAAAGACAGAGAGTATTGAAACTGAAGTCCAGAGAGAAAAAAAGACTAAAACAAACAAACAAACATGCAGAGCATCAGAGACCTTTGGGACCATATCAAACACTACCAAAAGGGTAATTGGCATCCCAGGAGAAGGGAAGAGCAGAATGAAAATTGTTTAAAGTCTAAGACAATGGACATGTTTCATTATGAATTTTTTTTTTTTTTTTGCAGTTTTATTTTTTTTTAATTTTATTTTGAAAGAAGCTTTGAATTACATAAAAGTTACATTGAAAATATAAGGGGATTCCCATATACTCCCCCTTACTTTTCCTCATTAACAACATCTTTCATTCGTGTGGTACATTTGTAACAATTGATGAGTACATATTGAAGCATTGGTACTAACCATGGTCCATAGTTTACATTATAGTTTACACTGCACCGTATAGTTTTATAGGGTTTGACAGAATGTATAATGGCCTGTATCTGTCATTGCAATGTCATGCAGGACAATTCCAATGTCCCCAAAATGTCCCATGTTGCACCAATTTTTCCCTCTCCCTCCTTCAGAACCTCTGGTGGCCATTGCCTTTATATCAATGTTACAAGTTCTTCCATTGCTAGAATAATAATAAGTCCACTTTAGTCCATAGTTACATTTCCCCTTATATTTGTTCATTCCACAATCTTGAGGATTTGGGGATGGTGATGCCCACTCTGTTTCTAATTGAGAGGGAGCTTAGATCCCATGGGGCAGATGGATGGAACTGTCTTGCTTTCAGTTGTAGATACTCTCTTTTTTTTGGGAAGGGTATTGTCCATCATCATCCTTCTGTTAGTTGTCCTGGGTGAGTCCAATGAACTGGAGAATAGGTGTTGCACCTCTGCTGAAATTCACGGCACAACTTGCATATGAACAAACCAAAGTTTTAAGTCTCTGGGACATATATTTAAGGCATATAGTACTAAATATAGTTTCAAATAAAAGCGACAGAAGAGCCATGTGTAGGGAAATTATAAATGCGTCTAATTTTGATACACTGGGGAGCATAAATTCCAAAGTAAGGCCCACTGACAGGGTGCTGAATTCCTAAGCTTTTCTGCCGTGCTTATAGTCTAGATGTCTCTAGAGCCCTCAGGAATCCTGCTGTTTGAGGCACTGTCTACTGCGGCAGTCAATGAGATCATGCTGATAAGTGCATAAGTGTAACCTCTGCTGGAATGACCTCCTGACTCACTTTGAAATCTCTTAACCATAAAAACTCATTTGTATTTAATATTTACCCCTTTTGGTTAAGGTCTTTTTCTAAATGCATCTCTGGTTTGTGCATGGTAATAATCCCTTAGTGCCTGGGAACAATGTCCCACACTGGGGGGAATGTAGTGCATTTATATGCTGAATTTAGCTTAGAGAGAGATCACATTTGAGCAACAAGAAGGCTTTCAGGAGGTAACTCTTAGGCAATATATAATACTAGGTTAAGTTTCAGATTCACAAGAACAAGATTCATAAGTTCAGCCATCAATATCAAGGGCCTGGCATATTGGTCTGTCCTCTTTCACTAGGCACTGTCCATGTACCTCGGGGATTCTTGCTGCTCTCTTAGAGGATATGGGAGGATGTCCCAGGATGGGAATACAATATTCTTTCAGTTATTGTGTGGGTCTCCATCCACCGAAACAAAACCCCAAGACCACATGAACATATTCATCTGTCTTTATGCATGCCCCAGGTGCACCACTCCCCACACATCCCACATCAACAACATCTCACACCAGGTTCCTCCCCTGCCACAGTTGTGACTCTTCTGCAATCCAAAACTTCCTCCAAAAGAAAGCCAAAAAATCAATAGATAAAAATAATAGAAAGTAAAATAATAGTAATAATGATAATGATAAATACAAGTAAAATACAAAAATTAAAAATAAAATTTCATTGTGCTTTCATCACTGTAAGATCTATTGTCTTTTATGTACAGTGACAATTTCTTCCATATGTTCCCCCAGTGTCTTTTTTTTTTTTTTTTTTTTTGCTTTATTTTCAAAGAAGCTTTAGGTTACAGAAAAGTCACATAGAAAATATAGGGGAATCCCATATATATGCAGCCTCCTCCCCTCTCCTACTCTCCCCTATTAAAAACATCTTACATGATTATGGTACATTTGAGAAAACTGATGTACAAATATTGAAGCATTGCTACTAACCATGGTCGATCGTTTACGTTATGTTTTTCATTTTGTACCATACACTTTTATAGGTTTTGACACACTATGACAAAATGAACACTTTCATATTCCATAGAAGCATGTCCAAATTATGCCCTATCCTGTGTATATCCCATTCCCAATGCCCGGCACCAGTAACCCTCCCCTGCCATATTTGCCAAAAGAACATTCTCACCATTCTAGATTTAACAACAGACCTACAAATCCCCAGAGTTCATGTGTTCCTTCCTCCAGCTCTCCCTAGTTCCATGGATAGTCCAACCCCAACCCTTACACTACTCCATTTCATAGTCCAGCACCAATCATATCACTGCACCACTCTTACCCCCATCCACTGTACAACCACCCCCTTTCCTCTTATCTTAGGTCTTGTCTATATTTAGCATGGCTCACCACACTCTACTTCCTTTCTGCCTCCTGATAAACTATCTTCCAGACTCTCCCTGTGTGAATCTGCTCAATTTGCTTGAATCATATCAGTGAGGTCATGTAATATTTGTCTTTCAGTGCCTGGATTACTTCACTCAACATAAGGTCTTTAAGATTCATACATGTTGTCCCATGTGTTAATACTGCATTCCTTCTTACAACTTGAGTAATATTCCATTGTAAGCATATACCACAATTTGCTTATCCATTCATCTGTTGACAGATAATTGGGTTGATTCCAACTTTTGGCAATAGTGGATAATGCCACTATGATCATTGGTGTGCATATATGTGTTTGTGTTCCTGCTTTCAATTCTTCTGGGTATATACCCAGAAGTTGGTTGTTGGGTCATGTGGCAGTTCTTTAGTTAGCTTCCTGAGGAACTGCCAAACTATCCTCCATAATGGCTACACCATTCTACATACCCACCAGCAGTGATGAATGATCCATTTCCTCTACACTCTCTTCATCACTTGTAGTTCTCTGTTTAAGAGCCACAAGTCTAATATTGGATAAATTATTGACAAATATTTTCTCCTATTGAGTAGGCTGACTTTTCACTTTCTTGACAAAGACCTTTGAAATGCAAAATATTTTAATTTTGAGGAGGTCCCATTTATCTATTTTTTTCTTCTGTTTCTCACACTTTGGGTGTAGTTTATGAAACCATTTGCTACTACAATATCTTGTAGAGGCTTCCATGCATATCTTCTAGGAGCTTTAAGGTCTTAGCTCTTATAATTAGGTCTCTGATACATCTTGAGTTGATTTTTGTATAGGGCATGCAAAGGTGATCCACTCTCATTCTTTTGGATATGGATATCCAGTTCTCCAAGCACCATTTGTTGAAGGGGCCATTCTATCCCAGCTGAGTGGGCTTGGTGGCCTAGTTGAATAACAATTGACTGTTTATGTGAGGATCTATATCAGCACTTGCAATTCTGTTTCATTGGTCAGTATGTCTATCCTTGTGCCAACAGCATGCAGTTTGTCCACTGTAGCTTTGTAGTATGCTTTACAGTCAGGTAGCGTGATTCCTCCAATTTCGCTTTTCTTTTTCAATTATTTTTTCCTATACAGGGACCCTTGCACTTCCAAATAATTTCAAATAAATTTCATAATTAGCTTTTCCAATTCAGTGAGAAATGCTGTTGTAATTTTTTATTGGGGCTGCCTTAAGTTTGTAAATCAATTTGGGTAGGACAGATATCTTAATGATGTTTAGTCTTCCAATCCATGAGCATGGGATATTCCTCCATTTATTTAGGTATTGTTTGATTTCCTTTAACAGTGTTGTTTAGTTTTCTGTGTACAAGCCCCTTACATTTTTAGTTAAGTTTATTCCTAAGTATTTGATTCTTTTAGTTGCTATTGTAAATGGAATTTTTTCTTCATTTCCTCCTCAGATTGCTCATTATTGGTGTACAGAAATGCTACTGTTTTTTGGATGTTGATCTTACATCCTGCCACTTTACTGAAGTCATTTGTTGTAGATTCTCAGGGATTTCTATGTATAGGATCATGTCATTCACAATTGGTGAAATTTTTACTTCTTCCTTTCCAATTTGGATGCCTTTTATATCTTTTTCTTGTCTAAGTGCTTAAGCAAGTACTTCTAACACAATATTAAGAGCTGTGACAGTGGGCATCCTTGTCTTGTTCCAGATCTTAGAGTGAAAGCCTTTAGCATTTCACCATTGAATGTGATGTTAACTGTGGTTTTTGTTTCAATCTGTTAATGTGGTGTATTGCATTGATTGATTTTTCTTATGTTGAACCCTCCCTGTGTACCCGGAATGAAACCCACTTGGTCATGGTGTATAAATATGGCAGGGTTTTTCTTTTTTCTTTTTTTCTTTCTTTTTGTTTTTCTTTTTTTTATTTCTTTTTAATAAGCCCTTGTTTTGAGGGCTGACTTTCAATAGATCGCAGTGAGGGAGCTGCTCTGCTACGTATGAAACCCCGACCCAGAAACAGGTAATCTAAGAGTGGTTTAGCACCAGGTTCCCCACGAATGTGCAGTGCGTGATGGGTGAGGGGGCAGCCCCCTTTCTGGCTGCACCCCTTTTCCCAGGATGAGGGGCTCTCTGCACCAGATCCCAGTCCCGACGCGTGGTGGGGATGGTGAGGGACTGGCTATCTGAGGCCAACCGAGGCACCGAGGCCAACTGAGGTTCCACGGCACTGCCGTATCATTCCGCCTGGGCAGAATTTTGACTTAGAGGCGTTCAGTCATAATCCCACAGATGGTAACTTTGTCCCATTGGCTCCTCAGCCAAGCACTTACACCATTCCCATAGGTTTTGATATGTTGTGTTCACATTTTCATTCATTTCAAGGTAGTTACTGATTTCTTGTAATTTCCTCCTTGATCCATTGGTTATCTAAGAGTATGTTGTTTAACTTCCATATCTTTTTGTGTATTCTGGTTTTCTGCTCCCTTATTAATTCCCAGTTTCATTCCATTATGGTCAGAGAAATTACTTTGTATAATTTCAATCTTTCTGAATTCGTTGAGAGTTGTTTTGTTTCCTTGCATGTGGTCTGCCCTGGAAAATGACCCATGTGCACTCAAGAAGAATATATAGAGCTGCTGGCCAACCCCAGCACCTTCAGGTGCACTCATGCTGTGTGCAGCCTTCCAGAGCCTGCTGGGTGCGCAGGCTGACAAAGGGTGGACTAGAATAATAATTCCTTAGAAATCCTACTGGGAAGAATGCTGATTCAGGATCCCGCCCAGAGATTAGTTTTAGTTGTACCATGGAACAATTACAGGACCTGAAATTTGCTTCGAAAAGCCTGGAGAGAGCAACTCAATTGTGACGAGGAAAAGTGACACTCTGTCCGGGTGGCCAGGAAGATCAGGGACATCTTTCCTGCAGCTGAGCCATCACTCCTGCATGTCCTCTCTTTCCAAAGGAAAAATTGGCCTTTCAGATTGATGCTTCTCATCAATCTTGACAGTTTATTCCTCTGCTTTTGTGAAAAGAGCCGAGGGAAATTCTGAGCATTTGAATTACCTTTTGCCTTCACTGCGCAGCTATCCTATTTTGATCTTTTTCAGGTCTCCCAAAGAAAGTAGACAGTGTTACACTCTGAATAAATAAGATGGTGTTCTCAAACATAAAAAGGAAAAAAAAAATAAGAATGTATATCCCGCTGTATTTGGGTGTATTGTTCTACATTTCTATTAGGTCTAGCTCCACTAATGTATTATTCAAGGTCTCTGTTTCTTTATTGACCCTCCTTAGAGATGTTTTCTCTAATGTTGATAATGGTGTATTAAAGTCCCCCACTGTAATTGTAGAGGCATCTATTTCTCCACTTCGCTTTTCCAATGCTTGCCTCATGTATTTTGGGGCACCCTGGTTAGGTGCATAAATGTTTATGATTGTTCTTTTTTCCTGATATATTACCACTTTTATTAATATTAGCATCCTTCCTTGTCTCTTACAATAGTTTTGCATTTAAACTCTATTTTGTCCAATATTAGTATACCTATTCCCACCCTTTTTTGTTTATTGTTTGCATGTAAAATCATTCATTCACTTGCAACCTCCTTGCATCCCTGAGTCTAAGGTGACTTTCCTGTAGACAGCATATACATGGGTCATATTTCCTTATCCATTTTGCCAATCTGTGTCTCTTGATTGGAGAGTTCAATTCATTAACATTCAATATTATTACTGTAAAGGCATTACTTACATTAGCCATATTTTCTGTAGCTTTACATGTGTCATATTTTGCTTTTATTTCTCTTTTTCATTATTCTTACTAATAACTTTCCTTTCTACACTCTCCTCCAACCCTCTCTCTCCTGTTTTTCCCTTTCAAACCGGCAGAATTCTGTTTAGTATTTCTTGAAGGGCAGGATTTTGTTGACAAACTCTCTTACTTTCTGTTTATCAGTGAATATTTTGAACTCTCTCTCAGTTTTGAATGCCTTCTTTGCTGGATACAGAATTCTTGGCTGACAGTTCTTTTCACATCTTAACTATGTCATACCACAGCCTTCTTGCCTACGTGGTTTCAGATGAGAAATCAGTGCTTAATCTTCTCAGGCTTCCCTTGTACATAATGGATCTCTTTTCTCTTGCTGTTTTCAGTATTCTTTCTTTGTCTTGAGAATTTGACAATTTGAAAAGTGTATGTCTCAGGGTAGGCCTGTTAGGATTTATATTATTTGGAGTGTGCTGTGCTTCTTGGACCTGTAAATCCATGTCCCTCAAAATATCTGGGAAATTTTCAGTCATTATTTCCTCCAACCCTCCTTCTGCTTTCTTTCCCTTCTCTTCTCTGTCTGGGATGCCTATAATGTATATGTTCGTGTGTTTCATGTTGTCATTCAATTCCCTAAGTGCCTGCTGAGTTTTTTCTGTCTTTTTAATTAACTCTTCTACTATCTGTCTGATTTCAGATGTACTATCTTCAACATCACTAATTCTTTCCTCTGCCTGTTCAAGTCTGCTGTTATATGCTTACAGCTTATTTTTGTTTGTTTATTATTTTTGTCCAGTGTATTTTTTATTTCTTGCATTGTGCCATCCATCACCATCAGATCTGTCATCTTTTTATGTATGCTTATGATTTCTTCAGTATGTTCCCACAGTGTCTTCTTAATACCTTTGAACTCTTCCTTCACTTCATTAAGTTGAATCATGATGTTTGTTTGGACATCCTTGAGTAATTGTTCTATGTTCTGCATCTCCTTCTGTTTTTAGTTTGTACATTAGACTGGGTCAAGTCTTCCTGTTTCTAGGTATGGCTTGAAATTTTTTGTTGATATCTAGGCATCTGTTTATCTTGCCAGGCTTGTTCAGATGGTTAACTTCTCTTTTTACTCTAGGGTGTTTTGTTTTGCTTTGTGTTACGGCTCCTCTTTGACACTTGGTTCCACTTATTCTATATCCTTCTAGTTGTCTGTGTTCCCTTGAAAAAATATTAAGATCATAGAAGAGGAAAGAAAAAAGAAGAGAAAAAGAATAATAGTAATAATAAAAAATATAGAAAAGGAACCTTAAAAGAGTCAGGAAAAATAGTAATATGAGTGAAAAGTCATAAAAAAAATCCAAAGGAATAAGAATAAAAAAGGTGGAATAAAAAAATGAAACAAGAGAAAAAGAAGAAGAAAAAATGAACACCAAATGAGAAATTGGATTGAAATTAAAACAACAGAAGGGGGGGGATGAGAGAAAGAAAAGAAAAAGAAACTAAGGAGAAAAAAATAAGGAATAGAAAAAAAAAAAAAGGAAATAAAGAGAAAAAAACAACAAACAAAAACCCAAAAACAACTCAGGTAAAACAGGCTTCCCTTTTAGCCCCTAGGAACCATCTCAGGCTGCTGGTGCTCATCAATTTATCACACTGGAGCCTGCCCTCCACAGATAAGGTATCTGGTTTTTGCAAATAAAATAAAGAATAAAAAGTAAAATAAAAAAAAAAATAAAAAAAAATATAAAATAACAGATCTAAAAACCTGAAACAAAAAAATCTCAATCTTTAAGCTCTCTGTCACAAGGTGCCAGCTGGGTGCCTGACAACCCGGTGGATCTCTCTCTGGATCCCTTCTCTTAGGAGGTACTGGGAATTGAACCAGGGATCTAGATTCACAGCAGGCATTCCTACACTAAGCTACACCTACTCCACAAGTTTGGTAGCTTCTGAAACCTTAACCAGCTCTCCCTACCCTTTTTTCCCTCACGCAAGTTGGGCTTCTAACAGTTTGCTGGCTATCTATCCTGGCTTCCTTCTCTCCCAGACTGGTTAGGTGCCTGTCTTCGCCTAACTTTCAATGACCTAGTACCTTCCTTTTTCCAGGATGGTTGGGTATGACAGCCTGCCTGATCAGATCCCTGCTTCCTCTCCCTGGGGCTGCTTCAGTGCTGGCTGGGGTCTTTTTTTGTGACTCAAAGGGGGATCAGCTGGCCAAACTCACTGAAGAGAAATCACTCTCCACTCCCTGCCTGACCCTTCTTCCTCCCAAGGAGCATTCTTTCCCTACTCAGTTGTCTGCAGTGAGTTTTATCGAGGCTATTTGCTTTGGGGGTGGGAAATCTATACTGTCCCCAGCCACTGGGGCGAGTAACTCATGGTTTTCATTAAGCCTCTTTGTCTTTCTGTCCTTCTCCCTCCTGGATGATGCACAACACTCACCTGGTCTGCAGTTCCCCGGGGGGTAGCTTTTTGCTCTTCCTTTGTTGTTTTTATGAGATTGTTGAACCAATTCAGATGCCATCTTCCCGGAAGTCCTTATTATACATTTAATGATATGAATTTTGCCTACATTTCAAGTTTCAAATCTAAGTTACTTTTCCTTCCAGTTTCATTGAATGACTCATAGTTTATCATATGTGCAATGCTATTTTTCATCTCTACATTTTTGTTCTCCCTGGTTTGTCTGCCTAGATTATTCTTACCTTCCACCTTAATGCAGTTTAACTCATATTTATATTTTTTCTGAACCCATGAGTCACTTCCAAGATGTCTTTCTTGAGACTCTCCCTTTATCTTCTACCCAACAGGTTTAGTTGTACTCTTTGGTACACCCCAAATACCTTTTCATATCCGGGCATTAAAACATATTTTATAGAGCTCGGTTTTGGAGTTGTTTTTTCCTACTAGAATTAATTAGCCTAACTCAAATCTTTATCTTCATCACTTAGTAGAAGAATTGGCACAAGCTTTTGTTCAACAATGAATAAATGATGACTTTATTGATCTGGCTTTTGGTCTGAATTTGATATTTTCATACACATAGTTCATTAACAATAATAAGAATCCAATTCCCCTTAAATCTCAATTTAGCATGGCTTATCTAAAATATATTATCTATAGCTAATGAGTCTAAGTTTAAAATTTGAATATAATATTTTGGTAACATATTTGTTATATACGTGTCGTAGGAATACCTTGTTTATAATATTTTGGTAACATATTTGTTATATACGTGTCATAGGAATACCTTTGTTCTTCCCTTCATAAAATGTTAATGAATACCTCTAGGATTCTGGTTGAAGAATCATGGACTCTGTACTTCAAATACCCTCTAATTTTAGTATGTCCAGAGACTTTTTGTGAGGCTTGTTAAATTGTGGTTTACCTTGCCATGCTTCCTGGATTCTGATTCAGTAAATTTGGAGAACTGCTCAGAAATCTTGATTTTTAACATACTCCCCAGTAAGTTCTGTTGTAAATGTCTAGATGGATGCAGAAATTTATGTTCAATTGTTAGAAGACATTTTTTCTTTAGGTTGTGGCCAGAGAAATGCAGTTTAACAGTGGATTGTACAGTTGGGCTTTGACTAGATAATGAATAATAGAGGTTTGGAGGAGTAACATTGAGAAGAACTCTCTTCTGAATTAAAGAACCCATGTCAACTACATTAATTTTAAAGTTCTGAATAACCTTTATAGTTGAGCAGTTAATGGTGACTGCGTTTGATGAACATTTTAGTAGAGATAGGAAAGAAAAGAGTAAAGCAAGCAGAATAATCCTCTATTATATTTTAAAATCTGTTCTCTAAAGAAAAAAAACACACACACACAAAAAACCTTTTATTTGATTTGGAACACTTGATTCCAGGAGGAACAAATTGCCACTGAAAGCTCATGGATAAAAGGCTGCAGGGAAACTGCTGTAATCTTTGTGCTCAGCAGTCACTGTAGTTAAGAGCAAGGTTTCCCACCTGATTGCACCATTCTAAATATTGTATTAAGTCAGTTACTTAATGGTGTTTTAGAGAACAAGTAATGGACAGTCTTGTCATATTATATTGCATGCAGTAATCACTCTGTGTCAAATGGCCATATCAGAGGGAAACTTTTGAAAAAATGAACCAAGTTAGAGAATTAGAGAGTTAGAGTTGTTTTTACATATGAAAGTGACAAGCCATGAGGTTTCTTACTGATAATGAATGTTACATTTTGCCTCTGTAAGTTGGGCAAAGAATTTATTGATTAAATGACAAAAATGTATTATGTTAGATAGAATTTGGAATTCAATTAATTCTTTTTTACTATATTTTTGCATCATGGCTTATATTCCATGTTCATCTCTGAGTAATTGATCATATATCTCTATGTCTCTATCTCTATCTCTATCTCTATCTCTATCTCTATCTCTATCTCTATCTCTATCTCTATCTCTATCTCTATCATCTCTATCTCTATCTAAAGACTTGGCTATCTTCCTACCTCTACATCTATCCATAAATCTATTTTTTAAATGTATTCACAGCACTTAAAACAAAAATTTCCAAGAAAATGGTGTTTGAGTCAAGACTCCTCTCCTCTATTCCCTATGTAAATCTCTATATCGGTCTTTTTATAAGATTAGATCCATTGAGTTTTAAAGATTCTTTCTCCTTTTCTTCTACACTTTTTTTTTTTTTTTTTGAGGTACCAGGGCTGGGGATTGAACCTGGGACCTCATATGTAGGAAGCTGGCACTCAACCACTGAGCCACATCTGCTCCCCTAAGTTGGTTTTTTCATTTGTTTGCTTGCTGTTTGTTTTTTGTTTTGTTTTGTTTTGTTTTTAGGAGGCACTGGCAACTGAAGCCAGGACCCCTCATGTGGGAAGCAGGGACTCAACCACTTGAGCGACATTTGCTCCCCACACACATATTTTATTCACACAAAGACATTTAAAATTAGTTTTATTAAAATATAATCATTCAATTTAAATCATTTGCTAGTAAACTCTTAAAATATGGTCACTGTTATTAGAAAGAGAACATCACCAGAATTAGTCAAATTGATTATGTTTTACTCATCATTATTTGCTCAAATCATGCCACAGTGTAATTTGCTTCATATTGGAACATGAGTTTCTCATAAAACATATATATATATATATATATTTTGTTTCTCCTGGAATTCTTTATGAGGACATTCTTTTTGGAGCCCATTGACTTCCTGCTCTAATTTGGTTCACTTACTTACTAGCACTGCTGTCGTAGTGGGACTTCCTTTCCTGGGAATCCTGGCAGAGTTTGCTGGTTTTTATTTACCCAAGTCATCTTCTTTCTTGTTTTTCACCTTTTATGTTGTAGTAGTTTTGATCATTGTCCTTTAGGAATTAGTCTGTTTTATATAACTTGTCAAATTTGTTGGTATATATTTATTGAATTTATTCATTTATTTATTATCTAATTGTTCTTTTAATATTTGTAAAATTGGTAGTTACAAGCCTTCTTTCATTATTGTTACTGGCAATTTGTGTTTTTTTAATTTCTCTGTCAGTATAGCCGATATAGTATAGTGCATCTGATTGATAATAGGAATTTATCAATTTTGTTGATCTTTTTAAAAAACCAACTTTTGGTCTTAACTTTTTTTTCAGTTGTCAATTTTCTGTTTCTTTGATTTCTGCTCTTACTTGAGGTATATCTTTCCTGTTATTTATTCTGGGTTAACTTTAATTTCTTTTTCAAGCTTTTTCAGGTAGAAGCTTAGGTCATTGGATTTAAGCCTTTTTAATTTTTTAATATCAGTGTTTAATACTATTCATTTACCTATAGGAAGTTTCAGATGCAGTCCACATTTTTTTTTTTTTTTGATGTGACATGGAATGAACCCATTACCTTGTATATGGGCAGCCGGTGCTCAACCACGGAGCCACATCAGCTTCTCTGAGTTGTTTTTTTCCATTTGCTTTGCTTGTTGTTCATTTTTGTTTGTTTTTTCAGGAGGTACTGGGAACCGAACCCGATACCTCCCATTGTGGGAGGTGGGAGCTCAACCACTTGAGCCACATTTGCTCCGCCCATTCCACATATTTTGATATGTTATATTTTCATTCTCACTCAGGTTATGTTTCTCTTTATTTGTGGTAATACACTTTGTCTTGATGTCATTTTATCTGATATTAATATAACAATTCCATCTTTTTTATGATCACTGTTAGGATATTATCTTTTTTCATCTATTTACTTTCCATCCATGTGCTTTTTTTTTTTAGGAGGTACCAGGGATTGAACCCAGGACACCTAATACATGGGAAGCAGGCATGCAAACCACTGAGCTATGACTGCTCCCCCTTCATGTACTTTTAAAGAAAATCTTTACAGGAGTCAGTATATAGCTGGGGTTTGATTTTTTATCCAGTCTGACAACTTCATTCTGTTAATTGGCATATATAGTCCACTTAATGTAATTATCACTATAATTGGACTTTACCAATTTATTTTTTTCCTCTTTGTTATCACCGCATTTTGTTGCTATGTTCTTCCTTTCCTTCCATCTTTTGATTAATTTAATATTTTTAAAATTCAATTTTTAATTTTTCTATTGGTAATTTAGCCACCATACCTTTCTGCATGACTGTTTGCTCTAGTAATTAAAAAATACATTCTTACCTTTTAAAAAAAATGGAAATGTTTTATTTTTAAAGAAGCTTTAGATTACATAAATGTTACATCAAAAATACAGAGGAATTTCCATATGCCCCAATCCCTCCCCCTTCCACACTTTTCCACATCAACAACTTTCATTAGTGTGGTATTTTTACTACAATTGATGAACACATATTGAAGCATTGGTATTAACCATGGTCTGTAGTTTACATTATAGTTTGCACTTTGCACTACACAATTTTTTAGGTTTTGACCAAATGTATAATGTCCTGTTTATGTCATTGTATTACTTTACATAATATGCAATAATCTTATTTCTGTATGAACCCAGTTCCCTGATCCATCCTTTATTATATAGCCATATATGCATTACATCCACAATCATTTTAAATGCTTCAGTGTAATGTTATAATTTTTGTCTTAAAATCCCATGTATTTTAAAGAAATTAAGAAGAAGCCAGTCTTTTGTATTTACCTACATATTTATGATTTTGAGGGTTCTTTCTTCCTCTCTGAATATCTGAATTCTATCTGGTATTGTTTTCCCTTCAATCTGAAGAACATTCTTTAGTAATTTTTTTGTAGGGCAAGTATGCTTACAACACATTTTCTTAGTTTTCTATTACCTGCAAATGTCTTTATTTGGACTCTGTTCTTGAAGGATATTTTTGCTTGATGTAGAATTTTATGTTGATAATTATTTTCTTTTAGCATTTTAAAGATATTGCACTGTGTTTTGGCCTCTATTGTTTCTGATCAGAAGGTAATTGTCACTTGAATTATTCTTATCCTGCATACAATGTGTTGTTTTTCTCTGAATGCTCTCCAAATATATTTTTATTTGGTTTTCATCATTTTGACTATAATATGCCTCAGTATGATTTGCATTTATCACCTCACAATTTGATGACCTTTTTGAATCTTTAAATATCTGCTTTTCATTAAGTTCAGGAAATTTTTGGCTCTTCTTCAAAAATTTTTTTTTCCTATAAATTCTTTTTCTCCTCCTTCTGGGATTCATATTACATGTATGTTAGGCCTCTTGATATTGTCCTACTATACCCCCAGAAATTTTTTCAATTAAAAAAAAATTTTTTTTTGAGGTAGTGGTCTGGGGATTTGAACCTGGGACCTCATGTGTGGGTAGCTGGCATTCAATCACTGAGCCACATTGGCTCCCCTGAGTTGGATTTTTTGTTTGTTTTGCTTGTTTATTTATTTATTGATTGATTTTTAGGAGGCACCAGGAACTGAACCCAGGACCTTCCATGTGGGAAGCAGTAGCTCAACTGCTAGAGCCACATCTGCTCCCTTCAATCTCTTATTTTTTACTTTAAAATTAGATGTCGATTGATTTCTCTTCAAGTTTATTGACTATTTCTGCTGTTAAATCCATCCAGTGAATATTTTTCAGATATTGTTTTCTCAGTTCTAGAGCTTTCCCTTTATTATTCTTCATAGTTTGTATTTTGGCCAAGATTTCCTACCTGTTATTTCATTATGAATATATATGTATATTTACATACTTGTATATAGATATAACAGTTGCTTTAAAATCTTAATACTAACATCTGGTTCATTTTGGGTCTGGACTCCATTAATTGCTTTTTACTTGAATATGGGTCACATTTTCCTGTTTCCTTGTAGTCTGTTTTCTCTCTTTTCATGCAGGTCTTTTACTAAAATAGAGAATTCATCTACTTGGGAATATGAAGAACTTAACAGAGAACAAGAAGAAAGATATGTTCCACCAAGAACACTGAGTTGGCTGGGGGTCTCTAATTTCCTATTTTAATGCTTTCAAGTATTACATTTCTGCTTAATGATAAGTAGTGATCTTGTAATTTCTTTTCTCTTGCTAACTGAATTTCAGTATTTAATTATTAAGGGTTTGTGATGGAGTTTTAAAATGGCAAATAAAGTTCTCAAGCACCAGGTAGAGCTGAGTGTGGATTGGAATAGGAGAATAATATCATCTAGAATATTGACAAAAAGTGGTTCCAGGAATATAATATCCTCTAGAATATTATGGTTTATTCTTAACATACTCTTTTCATGGTCTAAGAATGAAACTGAGGGTGTGACTACAAAAGTCTTGGTTTGGACGCCAGAAAAATTTAAGGTGTATCTCAAGTAGAAAAAAATGACTTTAAGAATCTTAAAAGCACACCATGCAAATCCATGCCTTTAAAAGTAGGACTTCTATGAATTTTAAGGGCATGGCTCTGTAATAACCTTACAGAAACCCAAGAGAGATGTATTAGTTAGGGTTCTCCAGAGATACAGAATCAACAGTATGTATATAAACAGATTTATTATAAGCACTGGCTCATGCAGTCATGGGGATTGTCAAGTCTGAATTCTAGAGGGCAGGCCACAGCTGGAAACTTCAAAAAAGGTGACTCTGAAATCTGGTATGTGTAAAATCTATAGGGCAGGCCACAAACTGGAAACTCAGATGAAGTTATGGATGTATTCCAAAGGAGTAGCCTATTCTTCTTTTCTGACAGCTGAAATCCTCAGTTCTATTTTAAGACCTCTAACTGATTGGATGAAAAGACCCCCCTTGTTTCTGAAAGCAGTTTCCTTTGTTGATTGTAGATACAATCAGCTGTAGATGCAATCAACTGACTGTAGATGCTAATCTATTTATGGAATACCTTCACAGTAGCAATCAGACCAATGTTTGCTTGACCAAATAACTGAACACCATAACCTAGCTAAATTAACACATGAAATTAACCATCACAGTAGAAAGGGGATTAATTTGACTAAATATGTGGATTTGGCTTTTATCTAATACAGTCAACTACACAACAATTTTAAGGGAATTGCACGGCTGGAAACATCAACAGCTTGGATTAAAAGGAATGGAGTGAGTGAAAAATAAAATGAAATGAAACTAAAAAAGCCCTTTGGACCTCTAAATACATTGATCAGGTGGCAGACCCAGGAACATACTATCTGCTTAGAAATTTTGCTTAGGTTAGTCTAACTATAGCAATAGTAGTTCTGTGTGTACCCCAGGAAAACATGTTCTTAAATCTAATACATCCTGTGGGTATGAACCCACTGTAGGTTGGAACTTACAATGAGGTTACTTCAGTTAAGAGGTGTGGCCCACCTTAATCAGGATGGGTCTTAATCCTATTACTGGAGTCCTTTTTTAGGGGAGTGAAATTCAGACAAAGAGACAGAAAGCCACAAGAAGCAAGAGGCTGGACACTGAAGGAATCTGAAAGAAAAAGGTGAGACCAGGAGATGTCATGTGATAGATGAGCCAAGGATCACCGTCAGCCAGTCCCAGAATGTTTCAGACTTTGGGAGAAAGCATCATCTTGATGATGCCTTGATTTGGATTTTCCTTTGGCCTCAAAACTGTAAGCTAATAAATTCCCATGGTTTATGCTAAACCATTGCATTGGTATTTGCTTGAGCAGCCCAGTAAACTAAAACTGATTCTGGTAACAGGAGAGTGGGTTCATGCTTTTGCAAATATAAAAAATGTGGAAATAGTTCTGGAATTGGGTAATGGATAGAGGCTGTAAGATTTGTGAGGTGATTGATAGAAAAGGCCTAGATTGCTTTGAAGAGATGGTTGGCAGAAATATGGATACTAAAGGTACTTCTGATGAGATCTTATAAGGAAATGATGAATATATTATTGGAAACTGGAGGAAAGGTGATCCTTGTTTTAAAGTGGCAAAGAATTTGGTAAAATTGAGTTCTGATGATAGATGGAAGACAGAATTTGAGAGTGATGACCTCGGATGTTCAGCTGAGGAGATTTCCAAGCTATGTGTGGAAAGTGCAACCTGGTTTCTCCTTGCAACTTCCAGTAAAGTGCGAGAGGAAAGGGATAAGTTGAGAACTGAACTCCTAGACACAAAGACCAGAAATTGATGGTTTGGAAAATTATATGTTTCCAGAAAGCAAGTCCCCAGACACAGTGCTCCATGTGAGGGCTTAACTGAACATGGAACCAGTTAGCAATTTCTGTGGAAGTCAAGATTAGAAATACAGTTATCCAATTATTTTAGACTTTGTAAAATAAGACTGATTAATTCATTTGAAGAGAAAATATTTCAATTTTCTTAATAAGTGTTTCTATTAGATCTTTACTAACAATATCTATAAATGAATATTAATGGGCATGCTAGTTGTAATTATAAACATTAGAGCATGCATTTTAAAAGTTTCAGAATTATCTTTTAACATTTGAAAATTTTGATTGTTTAGTATCTCACTTTTCTAGAGCCTTCTAATGAGACACTTAATGAGCAACAAACCTGCCATATATTCTTGTGAAGATTAGAAATATCCATTAATTTACAAAAATTAGAAAGGGAATTGTTATCTAGGGAATACTAATTATAAAACATTCCCTTGATTTCAGTGGAAATGTTCACAGCCTCTCTGAGATGTATCTGAAACATTTGCTAAAACCCATTTTTTTTTCCTCCTTATTGTGATAGCTAGACTGCTTAAGTTCATAACATATAACTTTTCAGACACTCTTTTCGGAGTGCTCAGTTATATCATTTGGACATAGATCAATTTACGTGGAGATGCTGAAGCCCTAGTCAAAGCTGTATAACAAAAAGAAATTTGATTAAACTGTCTTTTGCAATTCAGATTGTGAAAGATGTTTATCTAGATGATGTGATGAAAGTTTAAACAATAGTATAATTTTAAAAATTATATGTTTATAAAAGAATTATATTTTTGTCTCCTTGTGTGCAGAATAGCCTAAAGAACTGAAATAAATATGTAGATAATTCAGACTAAATATTTTTGACTTGAATATATGTAAGTATTTTTAATTATGGAGGTAAGTTATATCATTATGTAGAATAAGTGTATCAAATGTGTAGGTGTGCTTAAATGTGGGTGCTCTAACACATGTCTATGTATGTATTATGTGTACCAAATCCAGAAAGAATGATAGAACTTTGTAATGACTATTACTTACCTGGGATTTGACTATACCATCAGAATCTTGACTCTAAGAGTAAAGATACCCAATTCAAGTTTTTGTATCAGGGTTTCTCAACATCAGTGCCATTTACATTTTGGACCAGACAATTATATGTTGTGGTGGTCAGTCCTATACACTGTATGATGTTTAGCAGCATGTTTGACCTCTACCCACTAGTTGCCCCTAGAAAACCCCTTTGCAGTTGTGGCAACTGAAAGTGTCTCCAGATATTGCCAAATATTCTATGTATTCTTACTGTTATAATCAAGAACATAATAAGGACCTGGCTTCTCCATGGCATGGAGTGGAGCTCGCTGGGTGTGTCGCAAGACAACAAATGTGCTGAATGAGACAGAAGAGGCCCTTGCCCTCCTGGAGCTTCCAGTCCAGCAGGTTACTTTGAAAAGCAGGCACTTGCTGAAGATGACTTACCTGGAAGTGATTGATAGATCCTGGTGCTAACCTTCAAAGAGGGGCAGGCAGGACAACATGAGCCAGCAAGTGAAGAAAAGAGCAAAGCCAAGTTGCTGTCAAGGTCTGCATGGACAGGTCCTCAGTGAGGCCAGGCCAAGCCAAGCTCCACAGGTAGAAATGGAACCTCCCAACACGATGGGGACCAGAAATGATGGGGAGGTATACTCTGAGGCTGGGCATCTTGTTGTGGGAGAAGATTCCTTCCCTGACTGCTACTTAGAATGCATAATAAGATGTGAATTTTACCAACCCATGATAGAAGAGAGCTCATTTCTTCTTGAGTCCTTGGAATGCCAGAAAGCATCTGAACAAGAGTTTTCTGAACAGGTTCTTGAAGACGACTCCCTTCTTCAAAATGTTCCTTAAAGTACATGAAAAAAAAAAGGGGCAAACAAGGGCTTCCTCAACAGATTACTGGAGAGAATTCTCTTGAGTAGTCTGAATACATGACCAGCAAGAAGCTACCTCCTGGAGGAGTCCCTGGTGTTGACTTATCAGATCCTAAACAGCAGAATTTGCTAGAAAGAAGCTGTAGCCGTTGGGCAATTTGATGTAATTATGAATTCCAAAAATATAATTGGATCATGTTTGTAAACTGATCTGTTAATCTGGGCATGATTAAGTTATGATTAGGGCATTGACTGGGCCACATCAGTAGGGCGTTGAGCCCCACCCCTTGGTGGGTGGGGGAAGAAAATATAAAAGGCATCACAAAGAACAGAGCTGTAGAAGTTTTGAGTAGCAGTTTTGATGTTGGAGAGAAGGCCCTAGGAGAAGAGAAGCAAGCCAGTCGCCTGAGAGTCTACAGCTGGCCTTGTGGAGGAAACAGAGTTGCTAAGCCTAGAGAGAAACACAGCCCCGGGAAGAAAGGAACCCAAGAAGGCTGAATCCTGGCAAACGTCGGCAGCTGTTTTGCTCCAACACGTTGCAATGGACTTTGGTGAGAGAAGAAACTTACGCTTTATGGCCTGGTAACTGTGGACTTCTTCCCCAAATAAATACCCTTTATAAAGATCAACCCATTTCTGGTATTTCGCATGAGCTCCCCTTTGGCTGACTAATACAGAAGCCAAGACAGAATAAAGATGATGCTCCAGAAATACTCGTTTGTCCTCACAGTGGATGCACAAAAAAGTTGAGGGATGAAGCTGCCCTGAAGAAGCATTTCCTCGTTCATGGTCCCCGAGACCACGTATGTGCAGAATACTGGAAAGCTTTTCATGAGAGCTCAAAATTGAAGAGTCATTTTCTGGTTCATCCTGGAGAGAAGCCCTTTCAGTGCACTTTTGAAGGATGTAGAAAGCACTTCTCCTTGGATTTCAATCTGTGTACACATGTGCGGATCCACACTGGGGAGAAACTGTTCATGTGCCCCTTTGAAGGATGTAATAAAAGTTTTGTTCAGTCAAATAACCTGATATCTGTGTGAATATTCTCGCTGTCCTGGTTTTGTGATAATTAGGGTAGGCTAAACATTCGCTATATTAGTAACCATGCATGTGTCCCCAGACCTAGTTTTTCTCCCTAGGTCTGGTTTTTGGAATGCTGGTGATAAACTAAGCCTGATTTATTATATGACCATCCTGTATGGGGAAAGACTGTAACTTTGGGTATCCTTGGTCAACCTTAAGAGATAATAACAGGGGGATGGATGTGGCTTGAATGGTTGGGCATCTGTCTCCCATATGGAGGGACCTGGGTTCAATCCCTGGGAACTCCTGGTAAAAAGAAAAAAAAGAAAAATATGGAAGGTGCATGGGCCACCAGGTCCCACGCATGGGTGCGCCGCCAGGCCCCGCGAGCCACGCAGCAAGTTGATGATGTAAAGGAGAGTGACACAAGGGAGAGCCAAGATGAGACGCACCAAAAAGCCAGGAACTAAGGTGGTGCAGGTGGTAGGATGCCTCTCTCCCACATTGGAGTTTTCGAGGATCGAATCCCAGTGAAGACAGGGGGAGAAGGATGAGAAGAGAGGGCAGGAAATGGACACAGAGTCACCCAGCGAATGGACACAGAAGCAGCAAAAATGGGGGGTAAAAATGGATAAAGGTAAATAAATAAATCCTAAAAAAAAATAAATAAATAACCTGATATCTCACATATTAATTATTTGAAGACCAAAAAGAATAAATGAAAGAGAAGATGGATAAGCATTTTAACAGAAAAATATTTGGGGGTAAATATGCCTCTTTGATTATTATTTCTGGGAAAGAATTTTAAAATCAATGTTGTAACCCCATAGGGCTTTTTTTTTTTTTTTTTTAATGGTACCAAGGTGCTCTTATACTTTGTGATACCATTTTACAAACACTGTTGTAATCTAAAGTGTCCTTCCAGCAGGAAGGTCAGTGATAAATTTACTTAAAAGGATAATACCTAATGTACATTATTGGGAATTGGATTTATTTTCACATATTAAAAATATGAAAGTGACTTCTGATTTTTAATTTTATAGTTTCTAATTGTTTGGCATGTTGCTTTTAGGAATATACTTAATGTTACCTGTGATGATCCTAGATATTGAGATTGCCAATAAATGAGTAGTTACACATTTCAAAAGAAAAAAACATAATGATTGGAATCTAGAGGATGATGCAAGATGATTCTTTTCTATTCCCATCAAGTTCTCTTTCAGTCTATTCAGAATCAGCCATAGATGTGTTTTTGGAAAATTTGTATTTCTAATGTAGTCAAGGCTGGGAACCCTTTCCTGGTTCCATGCTGAAAGAAATACGTTGGATTCTTATTTTGTTCAGATTGGAGAACCTATAAGACAGACAAAACTTGATCTTTTAATTATTTATGGCTTCTCCTTCCAATACTTGTATGTAATTTTATGCTAAATGAACAATTCCTACTGATGGATAAGGATACCTAAAGCTCAAGAGAATGAAAGGATCAGTAAATCCCATCATTCCACATGTAAGTAAGAATTAATTTTTAGACTAGATCAGGGGTAGGCAAAATTTTTCTGTAAAGATTCTGATAGTAAATATTTTAGGATTTGAGGCCCATAAGTTCTCTGTTGCCAGTACTTAACTCTGCTGTTGTATTGCAAAAGCAGACACTAATAATACATAAACAAATGGACATGGCTGTGTAAGAATAAATCTTTATTTACAAAAGAGGTTACAGCTGGATTTGGTCTGTGGGCCATAGTTTTCCAACCTATAATGTAATATATCAGCAATAGCTTTCATCTTTCTTTATGTTCTTCCTTGATCCAATATTCCTGCCTCTCCCTCAACGGTAATGACTATTCAAAATTCATACTTATCATTCTATTGCTTTTTAAAAAATATATAGTTTGATAAATATATATTTGGTAAACAACATAGTTTAGTTTTCCTTGGTTTTGAGCTATATAAAATAATATTACAGTTTTATAAAGGTTATTTTGAACATGTAATAAATTATAAAAGAATTTTTAAGATGTTATTGTTGATTATAGAAATTAATTATTAATAATTGCCTTCTTCCCATCTTTGCATTTGGTCTCCTTTGGTTGTCTACTTTAGCATAGTTTTTATCCATTAAGAGAGATTAAATAATTTAAAAACAATTATTTTAGAAAGAACAATAACACAATATAATAGGATGAACTTTTTGGGGGTGGGGCAAAAACTAAGCTCATCTAAAAACACAGTTAGGGGAGTGAATATAGTTCAGTGGTTGAGTGCTTGCTTCCCATGCATGGTATCCTGGGTTCAATCCCTGGTGCTTCCTAAAACAAACAAACAAAAATCCACAATTAATTATACCAAAAAATTCTCTGTAATTTGCTAGGCATGTAAAGTTACATTTTGATTCTTTTCATGCTCCCATTTTATCCCAATGGTAAATTTAGTCTTTTACCCTTTCAATTTATGTAATGACTGGGGTACTGAAGCATCAACTTACAGATGATTTGTTACTGCAGTAACTTGATTGAATTAAGATGAATCCATAACTGATTAGCTTCTAAAATTGAATTTTCACTCATGATTTTCTCCTATATCAAAACAGTAAAAGTTCAAGGGATCAAATCACGACTCATTTTTTTTGTCTTTGGAAGTTATTCAGCTTTTACTCCTCCATCCTACACCCTTACCCTCCAGAGAGTAGATACTCTCAGTTTAGTACCTAATCAAGCTCATCAGTACCAGCTGAAGTCATTGAAGTTGATTTTGGAAAACTGACTATCCTGGAATAATGTAAAATTGAATACAACTATATAAAACTACCCAATGCATTTATTATTGAAATAGAAAGTATAATTTAATTTTGTTATAGGTAACTGCAAAAGGCCATACTACTAATGGCTAAATGTTAGGCATTAAAAAAGAGAAAATGAATAAATCAATAAATCAAATGTAATTGATGTAGAAAATATGGGACCACAATGAAGTACTAACACTCCCTGAATGACAACTTTAAATAACTTCTCTAAATTGGCCTGTTGCCATAGGGTTAATAACAGCTTCATAACTATGGATGGGTAATTTTACAACCTTGCCATATTCTGTCTACAGCATTTAATGTGATTTCTGTTTTAGGGCTCTGATCTCCTGGCTGTGAATAAGTAATGTGAATGCATAAATAGATTTTAATAGAAGTATAAAGTAGCATGTGGCAAATTGGAAGATTCATTGGGGGAACGGGTGGGGGTCATGCAGATTGTTAATGGTTCTAAAAACAGTTATCATTCAGCTAATTCACTCCTTGACTTGTTTCCCAGGAGAGCGCAATGTGGATTCATTTCTCAAGGTTTGTTTTTCTAAAGTATTGGTTTTAAAAGAAGAAAGAAAATTTGCCTCCTTGGGTCTAACTCTGAAACATACACCGTTTAATTGAGAGAAAAGAAGAGAGGTTTTGCTGGTGACCTTGAGGAAATATCAGGTTTTTGCTTTCTTTTTTCTTCTGTTCAGCAAGAAAAGAGTCAAATATACAGCTGACTATAATGTGGCTTGAAGACATATGGAAAACACTGGCCATAAAAATTCCTTTTACATCAGCCGACTGAAGTTTGCCATTCTATAGTTAGAAATTCTTTGCTTTAGTTTTAGACTACTGTGTCCTGGAAGTGGAAATATTAGGCAGTCATTTACGTAATGAGCAATTAGTTTATCTTATTATGAGAGTCTGTTTTTATAGCAACAGTCATGGCATATGTATATAGAGAGATAGAGAGTACTTTACTATGTTCCAGCTACTTCACATTTCTTATCTCATTTTATCCTCACTTTACTATTAGGAATGGCCTAATTATATTTGCAGTGGGGAGACTGAGGCTCCAAAAGGTGAACAATCTTGTCCATGGTCACATAATTAAAAAGAGGGTAGGACTGAGGCTCAAACTCAGGTCTCTGACCCAAATGTTCACGTTCTTAAAAACTACATTATTCTGGCAGAGAAAGAGGGAAAGAAAAAACTAGAAACACTAGGTACTGATGGAGGTATTACAATGGGGCAAAGTCAGGAAGGGACAGGTGAGGACAGTGGAAGAGGACCCTTTCTTCTGTATAGTTCTTTTTTTCCTCATATTTGATAAGGCTGAAACAGCAGCAGGTATGGAATAATGCCTCCACTATAGTAGTTAGTACAGGGCATTTTAAACTGCATGTCTTATTAGTGGGTCATGAAATCACTTTAGTGGATTATGAGCAGTATTTTGGGGGGATGGGTGCAATTTTTGGACATTTTATTAAAATGTCATAACCCACATCATCGGAGTTAACCAATGTTAGGGACTGAAGCTCAGAAAAATATTTTTACAAAGTACTTATAGGTATGTGATAATATAAGTGATAATGGTAGTCTCCTCAATATCCATCCCACTCCTTCCCAATGCATAATAGCATGCAGTTTAGGGGATTTATCGAAATTTCAGGGGCAGAAACATTACAATTCATTGTGACCCTCCCCAGAATCCCCAATATGATTCAGTTTCCCAGGACTAAGTCAAGCAGCCCATAAGATTCCCTGGTGGAAAGAAAGAGGTGTGTGGCCAGCATATTTATAAAATCAGATAGAAAACAATAGGCTATATTAGAGTGCATGACAGGATCCTTGGCAAGAACAAGGCACAATACAACTAATGCTATGGCCACTTTGATTTGTGATGTAAGAGAGACATGTAGTGGAAGGAGTGTTATAAATACAAGTAATGGCTTTAAAGAACTTTGCTCGTTCGCTCACTGATATCCCATCTGAATTTGTGGCATTTACTAATGATAGCTAATTAATGCTTATAAGGCCCTTACTCTGTGCCAGGGAAGGTTGTAAGAATTTTACATGCATCAATTATTTAATCACCACAACAAGGCTCTGGTTTAAGTACTCTTATTAGTCCCATTTTCCAGATAAAGAGATGAGATCAGAGAGATAAGTAACGTGTCTAAGGTTCCACAGCAAGTATGAGGAGGTGGGTTCAATGCCAGGAAGTTTGGCTCCACAACATGCTCATGACCATGATGCTAACTGACCATCACATAATGGGGGCATTAGAATTGTATGACTTAATTTTATTAACATAATTTACATTCATTTTGAAACACAATGTGGGAGAAACTGACTCACAGTTGATAAAAAGTGTTGAGATTTTTCAGCTGTTTCAATTTGTAACATTTTAATTGAAGTAGCACAGATTGCCTTTAAATGTGTGATTTTTATTATTGGAAAAAGGAGAATGACAAAGTGAAAAATATAGAGGCATGTTCAAGTTCAACGGCCATATGGAAATATGAAGAGTGATAGAATTGAGAAATGTCAGTTGACTCTTGTTAAGAGTTGATTAGAAAAAGCCAGACCAGCAAAAGTCATGGAAAGTAAAGGATTTCTTTTAAGCATTACACCTTATGTAATTATGGGACCTGGTGGAAATGTTTATGTCAAGACTCCTGAGTCTGGTGTTGGTCCTGACATAGCTATCGGTCAGCTTGGTGGCCGTTGGGAAGGAGAGTAGGATGTGAAATAAAAGCAGGACGAACATCTCTTATCACCTCCAACCCCAATGATGTGGGTGGCATGCAGGAGAATTTGGCACCCTTTGCCATAGAGCTATACCCACACCTGGTTTGGCTTATGGTGAAGGAGGTAGAGGAGATCCATTTGGAACCAGAGATGCTGAGGGCCTGGCTGATTTTCCACACTGAGGAGGTCAGCTTGCTGTGGATCAGCAACGAGGTTCAAGAGCTGGCTTGCCTTGTGCCCTTACAAAGACCTTCAAAGTGTAAAAGAAAGAAAAGAAAAGAAAAAGGAAAAAAAAAAATAGGTTGCTCCCTCACTTCTGTTTTCCAAATATCATGCAAATGTCTAGTGCAGCCAACTCCAGCCTGAACCACACATGAAGGAAATTCTGGGGTCTTGTAGTTCCAGCTTAACTAAACTGATACAATATAAAATCACTAAAATTCTTCAGTAAAATAAAAAAAATGTGGTTGATGGTACAGGTGCAAGAGTGTCCTTCTGTGAGCTAAAACGGATGTACATCACTATTGCAGGGTGGTGGGAATGTGGAGAAGCATGGGAAAAATACAACTGGTGTGACCTATGGACTGTGGTTAACAGCAATACTGTAATATTCTTGCATCTCTGCCAAAGATGTACTGGATTGATAATGGAGGAATATGGAAAAAGTGTGCCTAGTGTACATTGTAGACTATGGTCAGTAATAATAGTCTGATGATATTATCTCATGATCTGTAACAAATGGTCCACCACAGTGTGGTGTGTTAGTGAAGGAGTGCTGTATGGGAATTCTACACATGTGCCTGATTGTTTTGTAAGTTTACAACCTCTGTAATAAAAATATGTTGGAAAAAATAATAATAGGGTGGGGTGGGGGAAAAATACACCAAATGTAAGGTATGGACTATAGTTAGTAGTAAGATTTTGATGATATTCTTTCATAATTTGTAACAAATGTCTCACGACAATGCAAGGTGTTGGTGGTGGATTGATGTATGGGACCCCTGTATGATATGTATGTTTGTTTTGTAAGTTGACAACTTTTACTATATACTTATTGTTTATGTATGTTTATGTATGAATGATATACTTCAAAAAAGTTAAAAAAAAGTAGGGATATTCTCCTACAAACAAAACAAAACAAAACAAAACAAAACAAAACAACAACAAAAAAACCACACTGCAATTCTAATCAATAAATGTTGTTTTCTTTTAGGCTTCATCTCCAAGCAACAAAAGTAAGTGCAAGACTTTAAAAATGAACACATTTCAAATGTAATTTTGTCAAAGTACAAAACCCAGTGAAAATGACAAGCCCCATGTGTTACACATAATTATATTCTTGCACATAAAAATGTAAAACTTTCAAAATTTAAAAGACATTTGGAAACAGCCTGTGAAATGTCAATTTTTTTCAATGAAAGAAAAGATTATTAGTGCAATTTTTTTTTTTTTTTACAGTTGCTAATGAAAAATGCTTAGACACATATTTGATTGTATATTATATGGCAAAAGAGAAATGTCTTGTACAAAGAATGAAAAGTTTTCATTCAGCTGTATGGGTAAGGTGCTTGGGATATTTGCTGATAAAATAAGTTATATATTAAAATTACATCTTTTATTAATCCATTATCTTCCCAAATCTGTATCATTGCAGAATATTGAGAAGCAATAATTGTTGCATGAATAACAGCTGATATAGATTTCTACTCCAAGTTGATGACAGCACAAGTTTTGCAATTTGCAAAATTTTAGGCCAGAGATATATAACAAGATGATTTCATGAAGGTTTGCTATGTTGTTTAAATTTAACCCACTTACAGCTGGACGAGACATATTCAGTGCATTAAAAAAGTGCATTGTTGGAGCAGATGTAGCTTAGTGGTTGAGCACCTGCCTCCCACGTATGAGGTCCTGGGTTCAATCCTCAGTACCTCCTTAAAAAAGAAAGTACATTGTTGATCAATACATTTTCCAAAACAAACTGGAAAAACTGTGAAGGAATCAAAAGGTGATGGAGTGACAAGTATAACTGGAAAACATAGTGGGGTTATTATAAAATGTCAGAAGCTTTGACTACTAGCACTGTTTGCCACATCAAGAAGCTAAACATGATATTTAAGTGAGAAAGCTGACATATTTATTTATGAAATATTTTTGGTATTCTTAGTAAACTAAATTTGAAACTAACACAATCATGTATTTCAACAAATCAAATATATCCAAAATGACAAGAGAAACAATTATTACAGCAATGAGACTTACAAGTACTCACCAGAATGTCTTTATCTTCCCAGCATTGTTGTAACTTTTAAGGATGACAGTGTGAACAAAGTAAAATTAGAGATATTATTACATCTCACTTCTCTATCTTAAACTTTTAATCATTACTTCCAAAAGAGACATTTGATACACCAGGTAAAAGGATTTAGATAAAAGATGCATTCGATTTTCAAAGGCCTGAATTAATAATTGAGTTTAACTGTGTCTGAAGATGAAAATAAATATTGCAGCATAGTTCTCCATTTATACTGAGAATGATCACATGACTTAAATTTTACCATACATTTGGATTAAGTTTAAAGAAAAATTTACTTGCTATATAGAGTGTATTGCTATTAGTTTTTTTTTTTGTTTTTTTTTTTTTAAAGATTTTATTTATTTATTCATTTATCCCCCCCCTTGCTGCCTATGCTCACCGGGTCAGCCAACCACGCCGTGCGGGCAGGCCCGCCCTCACCAGGAGGCCCCAGGAACCGAACCCGGGGCCTCCCATATGGCAAACGGGAGCCCCACTGACCGAGCCACAGCTGCCTCCCAGCTATTAGTTTTATTCACTATGACCTATTTGTGCAAATTAGAATTTTCACCTATGACTTGATTAAAAACAAAGGAGAGAGGCTCCATGATAAATCAGAGGAGCTGTGTCATTATCTTTGTGTGTTCTACCATGGAAGGAACTAATGAACTGGCAGCTATATCCATGGTATTCAATAAAATCACTAGAATTTTTGTTTATATTGGAAATTATTTGCTGCATTGTATTTAAAACTTAATAAAGTTATATTTAGTGTTAACCTTGTTATTTTCTTACTTTATCACACATAAGTAACTAATTTTTTGTTCAACTTTGTTTCTGTTTGGCTATATATATCATATATCTATAGATATACCTATATATTTATGTTTGTATACCTGTTTATGTTGTGTGTGTGTATATATATATATATATATATATTTAAATGTAAAATGTGTTCCTTTAACTATAGGTCAACAAATAAATCAGCAAAAAGCAACAAAACACTATTGTACAAAATCTGTGGGTGGAAAAAGAATAAGGGAAAAGAGTAAAGGCTTATAAATGCATGGTGAGTTTTTGTGGCTAAATTAAAATATTTGTGCAGGGATGGATGTGTTAGCGGCGTGCTCTGGGTTCTGGGCCTCTAGGTTCTTGGCTTATGTTGCATAAAAGAATTTAAGGACATGCCATAGGGTAGGCAAGGGAGTAAAGAGTTTATTAAGAAACAAGAAAAGAAGAACAGTACACATTCTGAGACATAGGATGTGGGCATGTTGCAGGGTGAGATGTGCGTGTGGGGGTCCCAGGTAAGGCCTTTCCTCCTCCCCTTTTATAATGTTGAGGAGAGGCCCCAGCTGTTTGCTGTTCTTATTGGTTGACCCACCTGTTAGCTCTCAGGGGGCCAATGGTGAGGCCTTTTGTTTGAAGGTATTTGGGGCTTTCCCTTGACCCCGGAAAGAGTTCCAAATGAGGTCTCATGGCCAGGGTCTCATGGGATCTTTACAGCTTTGTTCTTTGGAGCAGCCTTCCCCTCAGGAGGTTTCTGGATGAGGTCTCATGGCCATGTTGTCTGATGGCCATTTTCTCTGCTGGGTCTGAGAGGCCTTCCCTCTTTCACTATACTAACCTGCCTCAACTCCCCCCCTCAGAGAGTTTACACCCTGAGGTGTAAAGAGGGAGCTGAAGGGAGATGGTCATTCTTCTGTAGCTGCTTCATGCTGGTTAGAGGGAATAGACCCTGCCTGATAATGTATGTTTGGCTATTTCTTTGGAGAGTAAGAGAAACTTACCATTTTGGCTGCTCTATTTTTTTGAGATTAAGTCTGGTAAAATGGATTGAAAGGAAAATACATGCCATTACTTACAAGGTGCTCTGTCCCAAAGAGTGTGAGAAGGTCAAGAACACTCCAGAAAAATTGCTGTAATGCATTTTTTTTTGCAACAAATCTTGCTTATTCTACCAAGAGTTTAGTTACCTAGTGTAAATGGGAAGGGTATGGGCTTTGGGGTCAGCACTGAGGTTTGTGATAGTGAATTTTATGTGTTAACTTGGCTAGGTTATGGTGTCCACTGGCCTTGATGTTGCTGTGGAGGTATTTTGTAGATGGAATTAGCATCTACAATCAGTTGACTTTACCTAAAATCATATCATCCAATTAGTTGTCGGTCTTAAGAAAAAAGAACAGAGGGCTCCAAAGAGTAGAAATTTTGCCTGAAGACTATGCCTTGTACTCCATTCTGAGTTTCCAGCCTGCTGGATTCTCTTAAGAAATTCAGACTCAAGATTTCAACATCATTCTTACTAGAATTTCCCTGCTTATGGAATTCAGCCTTTCCTACGGAATTTGAACTATTCAGCCCCCACAATCACTTGAGCCAACTTCTTAACATAAATCATATATGTAAATATATGGGCACAAGTCCTTTCTCCATAAATAGCCATGTGATGTCTTACTCATTAAGACTGGATTTGCAAGGGTAAAGGCTAAAATAATGCACAAAGAAAAAAAGAGATCCAAAGAGTAGTGGCTCAGGTATCACAGAAGTTTATGTCTCTCTCACCTAATAGTTCAGAGGAAAGCGTATGGTCTATGCTTTTCAACAATAGATCTACTGATGGCAGGATCTCAGTTGAAGTTGTCATATGTTGATACCTAATTTAATGTAATATGTATAATAAGGCTTTATGAGTAAATATTACTTAGTAGTACTAGAAAAACCCAGTGTAGCTTAAATATTGAGGCATTGTACTAAACCTTTGTAACAGAGAGTTAAGAATTACATAGTTGCCTTTATATTATTTAAAAAAAAAAAAATAGCAAAAGGTTAATATCTGAAATTGCTGAAACTGGCTGGATTTTGGCCTAGACCAGCTATTATAATGGTCATTCTAAACAGGTCTCACCCCTGTTTATGGTTGTACAAAATTAGCCTCCTGAGACATGCATAAGTGTAACCTCTGGAATGACCTCCTGAATCACTTTGAAATCTCTTAGCCATAAAAACTCACTTGTATGTAATATTTTCCTCTTTTGATCAAGGTTTTTTTCCAGATGCATTGCTAGTTGGCACTTGGTAATAATCCCTCAGTGTCAGGGAGGCTCATCCCTAGGAGTCATGTCCCATGCTGGAGGGAAGGTAGTTATTTATATGCTGAGTTTGGCTTAGAGAGAGGCCACATTTGAGCAACAAGGAGGCTTTCAGTAAGTAACTCTTAGTCAATGTATAATACTAGGAAAGGTTTCAATTTCACAATAAAAGGTTCATAAGTACAGTCATCAATATCAAGGGCCTGGGGTAATGGTCTGTCTTCCTTTACTAGGCACTACTCTTTTACTCAGGGGATTCTTGCTGTCTTATTAGAGAATGTAGCAGGACTCCCCAGGATGGGAATTCAAATATTCCTTCGGTTATTGTGTGGGTCTCCACCCACTGAGACAATGCCCCATGACCACTTGAACATATTCATATGCCTTAGAGGCATGCCCAGGTGCGTTCTTCCTTACACTTCACCCTATTACTGACACCCCACACCAGTGATCCTCCCCTGCCACAGTTATGACCCTTCCGTGACCCAAAACCTTCCCAAAACAAAGCCAAAATAAAACCAAATAAAATTAATCAGAAAATAAAATAATAATAATTTAAAAAATAAAATAGAAAAATAAAAAAATTGAAATAAAACAAAAATTTTCAATATATTGTATCTTTAATTACTATAAGATCTGTTATTTTGTATGTACAGTGACAATTTCTTCTGTTTGTCCCCCCAGTATCTTATTTATTTCATTTTACCTTCAAAGAAACTTAAGGTTACAGATAAGTCACATAGAAAATATAGAGGATTCCCATATACCCAACGCCCTCAACCTTTTCCACTCTCCTCTATTAATAACATTTTACATGTAGATGTTATATTTATTACAATTGATGTACAAATATTGAAGCATTGCTACTTACCATGGTCAATGGTTTACATTAAGGTTTACATTTTGCACTGTACACTTTTATAGGTTTTGACAAATTTTAAAATGGCCTGTATCTGTTATTGCAAGATCATGCAAAACAATCCTCATGCCCTAAAAATGCAGATCTCTTTGACTGCCACAGTAAACAATATTTCAAACAGCAGCACTCCTGAGAGCTCTAGAGACATCTAGACACTATAGGCAGGGCAGACAAGCTGAGCACTCTGTCAGTGGGCCTTACCTTGGAATATATGCTACCCAGTATGACAGAGTTAGACTCATCTATAATTTTCCTACAAATGGTTCTTCAGCCCCTTTTTATTTTAACCTATAGTTAGGACTGTATTCATTAAATATATGTCCCAGAGACTTAAATCTATCTGTTCATATGCCAGTTGAGCCCTGAATCTCAGTAGCATTGCAACACTTACTCTGCAGTTCACTGGACTCGCCCAGGACAACTAACAAAAGGATGATGTTGGACAATGCTCATCCCCCAAAACACAGAGTATCTACAACTGCAAGCAAGACAGTTCCATCCATCTGCCCCATGGGAGCCCATGTTTTTAACTATAATGACATGTAATGTGTGTCAGAAAATTTTCTGTTTGAACTGGAAAGATGAATAAGATGTGCATACATAATTTTTTTCCAGTCACATGGTCATTGAATCCCATTCAGAAACAGTAGCTAAATAATAGCTCTTCATGCTCAAGGTGTATTAAACCTAGGTTGTAACAACCACTGTGAAAGATGATGTAAACTC
The DNA here is from genome assembly GCA_026826555.1 of Tolypeutes matacus. Lineage (NCBI taxonomy): Eukaryota > Metazoa > Chordata > Mammalia > Cingulata > Chlamyphoridae > Tolypeutes > Tolypeutes matacus. Next base: position 30,062,442 of record JAKSZT010054487.1, read on the forward strand.
TTTGGCTACATTCACAAGACCATTGGATGCTTCTTGTGGAGCAAATTTTGAGTAAGTTATATTGTCAGGGGACAATATAGCAGTAGGTTGATTTTCTGAGGGAGACTAGAGCTAAGATGCAAGTTTGTTTCCTTCTGCGGGTATAAGATTTCATAAAAATGAGGAATAATAAACTTTTTGCATAGAATTTTTTCTGCTAAATATCTTTAAAAATTGATTTTTCAAATTTTTAAATAATTGTAAGCTTTGCAGTTTAGTGAAAGGAGTGACCATCTTTTAATGGGTGATCATGGTTATCAAATTTGAAAAGCATTGGTATAATCAATAGGCAACATTATGATATATATAAAGTGAAAGCCTTCTTATGTCTCATTTGCTATATGAGCAGAAATTAATGGAGAAAATGTTGCAGCTCTTTTATGAAATAGATACAAATGGTATTATAAATGATATTTAAAATCGATTTAATCATTGCAGTAATGAGGCACTGACTCTAGAAATCTGTTACCCAAAGTATATAATTTGACTTTAGGAAAAAATTTGGCAAGTGGTAATAAATCAGATTCTCAAACTTTAAGTTGGTTATTTGACTAAATTGGCATGGGAAAGAAAGACTGACGTTACTAATATTTTGCATGGCATAATGACCAAATGTGAACTCAGAACATTGCCCCATTTTGACATGTGGTAGGTATATTCACGGTATAAGAGCAAGTGTGAGCTTTGTAGTGATAATCACTTCTTTTTGTGAACTCTGCTTCCCCCTGAAATCACTGATAAATCTACTGTCTGAAACCAAAGGTGCTATATTAGCTGTGAGAGAATAGTGTTGCCAACATAGCTAAAAGAGTGATGGGAACAACAAAAATAAATATTTAACATAGCAAAGGTGCTATGAAATCACAATGCTCAAATCTTTTGCTTTCTCTTTCTTTTTTTTTTTCTTTACTTTTAAATTTATTTACCAGCATATTCTCTGGACACTTTCAAAAATAGATGAGAGCAACAACAAGCAGTGAAGTTTGATCTTAAGAGAAGGTAGGTGTGTGTGTTAATTGATTTTATTGCTGTTTAATTAGAAGGGTAAAGTAATAGTTGAAAGTGGCAAGGGGAAAAAGGAGGATACCTAGCTCACTTTTAGCTCCTGAGACATGTGCAGTTACGTTATCAAAGTCTGTATCAAGGTTCTTGGTTTCATCGCGAGAAAGAATTCAATGACGAGACACAAATTACTCAGGCAAGCAAAGAGTTTAATGGGGGAAAAAGCAAGAGAACAGAAGTGCAGCCCCAGATATGGTGGTGGGCATTCTCAAGGGAGAGAAATGTGAAGTTCTGCCCTGGGTCCCCTGTTTTATGGGGGTACAGGACTCTAGGTTCTGCACTGATTGGCATATTTGAGACAAAGCAGGGGAACTCTATTGAGTGATTTGATTCTCTTAGGGGGTTAGCTGTTGCTGTCTGGTGGTGATTGGCTTCTGGCTGCTGTCCACGAGCTCTGCAGGGCATGCTGAGTGGCAGTGATTAGCCTCTGGTCATTGTCCCCAAGGCATAAGGTAACCTGAAACCTAGATGGGTGGGTAGTGGTGATGCCCCTTCTGCCCCTTCCTTCTTTCCTGCCATGTAATGATGTTGCTGCCTGCCTTCTGATAGCATAGTCTTTGGGCGTGTGTGCTGTAAGCTGCAGGGTGTTTGCTTGTAAACCTGCCCCTTCCTAACTGCCTGTGTGATTCAGCAGGTTAATGCTAGTTAGCAGGTCTTTGCCTCAGTTTCTCTTAATTGGTTTTCTGACCCTTTCCTCCTTAGGTCCCTATTCTGTCCTGCCTCAGTTATGAGAGAAATAATCTGGTTTGTTCCCAGAACTTAAAAAAAATTACCCCCCTCTAGGAGATAAGTTTCCCATAGGTGCAAAAAGGTGAAAAAAATAGTCAGAAAAAGGTTGAATACAGAGGATATATACCTTGAAATTTGATAAAAGTTATATTAATTTACTTGCTGTATAGTAGGGAATTATATGTTACCCAAAGAGAGGTCTGGCCTGTTCCCAGCTCTTGGGAGGTAACCTCTAAATTCTTGAAATTTCCCAAGTGATAGGAGTAGCTTTGTTATTCATGGAGGGCCCTTCTGATCACACCCTGATAGTTTATGCTAATGAGGCGACTCAGGGTGAGGCTGATCACACCTGATAGTGGTAGGATGGGGGCTGGTCTCTGCTGAAAGACCAACCATGGTATTTATGGTGGGGACTTTAGGTCATTTGTTATCAGTTGACTTAGAGACTGTATTAGTCAGGAAAACAGAACTGATAGGCTATATGTATGCACATTTACATTATATATATTATATATATATATAATGTAAATATGAGAATTTTCTAGGAATTGTCTCAAGTTATTGTAGGGATGGGCAAGTCCAAATTCTGTAGGACAGGCCATAACCTGGGAACTCCAATGTAAGTTTTCAGTGAATTCCTGAGGAAAAGGTGGCTGGCTGAAGTAAGGATGGAAATTCTCTCTTCTGATTGCTGAAATCATCACTTCTACTTTTAAAGCCTTCAACTGATTGGATGAGACTTCTCTCATTGGTGAAGGCAATCTCCTTAGTTGGTTGTAGATATAATCAACCTTAGATACAACCAACTTACTGATGATTTAAATCCACAAATCCTCCCAGTAACAATCAGGCCAGTGCTTGCTTGACCAAACAATTGGACACCATAACCTGGCCAAATAGACACATGAACTGAACCATCACAGAGACTAAGTTCAACCACATGGGCAATGAATTAATCATGTCTACCTAATGAAGTCCCAATAACAGCTCTGGACACAGAAGCTCAGGTGAACTTCCCAAGTGGCAATATTCATGAGTATTGTCACATACCCATGCCAGGAGGGTAACACATCTCAAAGACAAGGGAAGCTTTGTATTTGGCATCCTCCCAGACTCTGTCCTATGTGCCTCTTCCTTTCTCTTTAATAAATATAACTCTGAGTATAATAGTTTTAAGGGAGTTCTGTGAATCTTTCTAGTGAGTTATCGAACCTGAGTGTGATTTCAGGAAACCCTTGAACTTGTACTTGCTTATCAGTAAGTAGAGGGGAGTGGTTTTTTTCTTACATCCTCAGCTCACCATGGGTATTGTGGAAGTTTGATGTAGTTATGAATTCCAAAAATAGATATAGGATTAGGCTCGTAAACTGGTCTGTTCCTCTGGGTGTGATTAAATTATGATTAGGGCTTTGATTGGGCCACGTCAGTAGGACATTCAGTCTCCACCCCTTGGTGGGCAGGGACTCAGAGATAAAACTCCATGGCAGAGCAGAGGAGTTGGTTGGAGTTTTGAGTTGGAGTTCTGATGCTGAGTTTTGACACTGGAGCCCGGGGAAGTAAGCACATAGAGAAGCTTGGTGGTGAGGAAGGAGAGAAGGCCCCTGGAAAAGAGCTGAACCATTTGCCTGATAGTCTACAGCTGGCCTTGTACAGAGACGCAAGCTTGAGCCCAGAGAGAAGCAAGCCTTGGGAGGAGAAGAACCCAGGAAGCCTGAACTCTTGGCAGATTTCGGCAGCCATCTTGCTCCAACACGTGGCAACAAACGTTGGTGAGGGAAGTAACTTATGCTTTATGACCTAGTAACTGTAAGCCTCTACCCGAAATAAATATCCTTTATAAAAACCAACCAATTTCTGGTATTTTGCCATCAGCACTCCTTTGGCTGACTAATACAAGTATTTTAAATCTTTGCAATCTTTTCCAATCCCATAGATGAAACATACTTGCTTGTTGTTTTAAATTTTATTAATTTGATGATTGTAATATTATTTTAAACAAAGTAAAATCATTGAATCTTCTCCCTGTTCATCCATAATGTGATTTTAAGGTTAGGGTGTTTTTATTTTCTTTATTTTCATACTTTTATTAAATTATAAGCTCCTTAAAGAGGCTATATGTCTTATTAAGTTATATTAATTACCTTACTGAATCCCATAGTGGTATATTATTCATCTCATAGATCCAACATTTATGTTAAATGAATAAGTGAGTGAAGAATATCTGAGGTTAAACCAGGACAAAAGTCATTGGGGTAAGCAAGAATTTAATGAAATGTATCATAGATTATACTGTGTTAAACCGGATTCCTTTCAAATGATTATGGCATTCATCCCAGCTTTACTATTTCCAGAAACATATCTCACTGAAACACTAAAGAAATCCTGATCATTTCTTTACAGTTACAACAAAAATACTTAGTTGTTAACAATTTAATGAGCTTTTGTAGCAGCTTGGTATTATTTATGAATTCCAAAAATAGATATTGGATTATGTTTGTAAATTGGTCTGTTCCTCTGGATATATTAGATTGTATTGGATTCAGAGGTTCTACTCTTACTTGATTAAATTATGATTAAGGCTTTGATTGGGCCACATCATTAGGACCTTGAGTCCCCGCCTCCTTGGTGGGTGGGGACTCATAGAGAAAAGGACAAGGCAGATGAGTTAGTTAGAGTTTTGTCAACTGGAGCCCTGGGAAGTAAACATGCAGGAGGAGAACAAGAGGAATAGAGACAGCTCCATGGATGCAGCAGAGGCCCCAGGGAGAGAGAGTCAAAGCCTAGAGAGCTTGATAGTCTACAGCTGACCTTGTGGAGAGAACAGAGCAACTGAGCCTGGAGAGAAACGAGTCCCAGGAGAGAGATGAGATTTATCCCAGCCTACTGCTGATATTGGAAGAAGCTGGGACCACAGAGCCTTAAGAAGATGAGGAAGGCTGAATACTGTCAGCCATTTTGCTCCAACACATGGCAACAGACTTTGGTGAGGGAAGTAACTTATGCTTTATGGCCTGGTAACTAAGTTTCTACCCCAAATAAATACCCTTTATAAAAGCCAACAGATTTCTGGTATTTTCCATCAGCGCTTCTTTGGCTGACTAATACAGCTTTCTTCACCAAGATAGATCGACTTTTTGTTTTATTGAGGGTACTTTTATTTTTAGGGGAATAATATTCATTTTTGGCCAAGCACTTTATTAAAATTTAGTACAATGAAGATCTAGGTTCTCTCATACACATACCTCCCTACTTCCCCAACATAATTTTCAGATTAGTATTTGTGAATGGGTTCAGAAAGTGAATCAAAATTTTCATCAGTCTGGAATTCATGAGGCATACCAAGAAAAATAAAAGTCAGTGAGTCTGTTACTTGGCAGCCACAGGAAGGTCCATAAGCCTCCTCAGTGGTCTTCACTCTGAAATGGTTTAATGGATCTAGTTAAGTGGAACTTGCTTTCTATCCATTCTTATCTCCTTTTAAATTATTTTTTATCTGACATTTCATGGCAACATCTTAAGTTATCTCTTCTTCGTTTTTCTTTAATTCCCCCCCCCAAAGTCTTTATTATAGGGTTACTTCTTGTTTTTGCCTTGCTGTACCCTGTAAATCTCACTTGTATTCTTGAGGTTAAGTAAAATAGAGAAGTATAGTATGAGACACAAAAAAGTACACATATTCCAAAAGGCAATTATAATGACTCCTTTTTGACACACCATCTAGATGCTAAAGCATAAATTAGATGGACTTTGGTTTTGGAAACATGTTTATTTCTTGACATAACATTCCCCTTCCCTTTTGTACTTTCCAGGAAATCCTTTTAAGTAGCAAAAGAATTGAAAGTCATTTAGTTTCCCCCAAATTATTTCTCACATATGTACTAGGAATAAAAATGTTTACATATTTACAAACAAAATACATTAAGATGTGTCAGTACTCATCACCATCAACTTTTGTTATTCGTTTATTCATTCATCAAACATTTTCTGACATATGCTACATGTCGGATATTGTGGAGATGCAAACATGTGAGATTTGGCCTGCACAGAATGTTGCAGTTGGAAAAGAGACAGTGCAACATGGTTTGATAAGTGTTATGAAGGAGGTGACTTTGGAATGCATGGAACATGTGAGAAAAATCATCTGATCTCTATTAGGGGGAGGATCTTAGGAAAGGCATCCTGGAAGAGATCACATGATTTGAGTGTTGAAATTACAAGGAGGAGTTGACCAGGTGAAAAGGGAGGGGGCTGGGGAAGTGGGTATCAGTAGGCACTAGAGCAAAGAATTAGAGGTACAAAAGAAAATGGTTTACTTTTTTGTTGTTGTTGTATTTTTATTATTATTTATTTATTTATTTTTTTGGTTTACTTTTAAGAAAATAAGTTTTGCTTGGTTGGATCACAGGTTAGAATGGTGACAGTGAGGAAAGATGATAGGAGATAAGCAAGAACTAAGTCATGAGTTTGTTATGCTGAGAAGCATGGCACTTAAGATCAAAGAAATTGAGGAAATTGTTCATGTTAATGAACAATTTGTGTTTTATTAAGACTGCTTTATAATGGAAGAACTTATAAAGAAAGACTAAGGTCAATAGACTCAGTTATTTGAATTAAAGAGGCTGTGGGTCCAAAATAAAAAAGAATAAATTAAGAAGCAAGCTAAACTGGGACAACTATTTTTAATAAATGCAACAGACAGTGGTTAATAGTGTTAGTATTTAAATGGTTCATTCAAACTGATAACACCAGCACTAAGAAGATCCTCATAGATAACAGAGGGAGATGCTAATAGATAATTAGAAAACAAAATAGGCTACCAAACTTATGCAAATTAAATCAACAGGGAGGTCTCAGGTTTTGCTTATCAAATTAGAAATTTTGAAAAATTAATTACAACCACATTACCAAATGTTGACAAAAGTATAGACTAGAAGGAGTTTTCATTCATTGCTGATAGAAGTGTAAATTAATATAATCTTTGTGGATACAACTATCTTTTGTTTGCAAATTTTTCATACTCAAATTCCCTCATATTGGAATTGCACTAAAGAAATAATCTGAAATATAGAATGAGATTGTCTTTTTTTGGCTATATTGTTGCTTAAATAATATAATTCATTCAAAACAGCATATTCCCTGGCATATATAAGCACAAAATTAATGTTAGTTGATTATTACTATTATTATTGGGCACAGATATATATGCCTTTTATAAAAAATGTTCAAGAATAACTTCTGATAGCACTCATTTTGAATTTTGTTATTTTGGTTCACTATATTATATAAGTTTAACTCTCAGGAAATGATTTGACAATCATAACAGAAAAAAAAAAAAAAGCATATCCTGAGACATTTCTGTGTCTGGAAGGGTTCTTTTACAGTATTTATGTAACCTCATAAATAATGCTACATTTAATGATCAATTCTTCATTAATGAAAAGAAACTTGAAATAAAATAATTCAGTTTAGTGTTTCACCAAAGAAAGAAGAACACCATCGTAGACTCTTGAACAAATACCTGCTGTTATCTGAAATTATCTTAAAAAGGAAGAATTAAGGTAAGACTTGAGGCAGTTTTTCTTAAGGAGGTTGTAACCTAGCTGGAAATGGGAGTAGAAAGCAAATTTATAAGTGACTGATGGATAATGGCCTAAATCGTTCTTTTGGAAACTGCATGTAGTCCAAAATTTGGGAGAAAAATTTTTTTTTTTTTTAAATTTCTCAAGCTTACAATTGCATAAGGAATCAGATCAACTCAAACCACCTACCAAATAGCATTTGACATTTAGTAAAATACACATAGTTGCAAGTTTCAGTGTTAAGTCTAATTTTTCTTTTGAAGTGCATTTGTCCTAAAGAACTGTAATGTGCATGGCATGTAATAGCCAATAAAGTGGAAGATGAAGATTGGCTCGCACCTGAGTACTTATCAGAAAAGCACACACCTGCCTCATTTGTCAGAACTTAATCCCTGCCACCATGAACTCCATATATACCCAGGGTGGGGTGGGGGGAGGGAAAGGGGGAAAAACTTTTGTTCTTCTGAGTCTCCTCTTACCCCTCCCTTTTTTCCTTCCCTTCCTCTTCCTCTTTCCCTACCTCCCTCCTTCCCTCCCATTCCCCCTTCCTCCCTCCATTCCTCCCTTCCTCCCTTCTTCCTTTCCTCCCTTCCAGCTTTCCTGCCACTCTCCTCTCCCCATAATCCCCCCTCCCCCCACCACGCCTCTCTTTCTTTCACCATTTCACCTTGGGTTTCTGGCTTAGCTGAACTGACTCCAAGTTTGTTTTTAGTCTTTGCTTAGGAGGAACGTGAGAGCCTAGGACAATTCTGGGCACCCGCATGGATATCTGAAAGATATTTTGATGTCAGGGCATCTTGAGAAGTAAGCATAAACTTTTAGAGTGAGATGGTCCTGGTTGATTTCCAGTTCTACCACTTACTATGTGATATTGCACATGTCACAGAACTTCACTGATCTTCAGTTTCCTTAATTACAAATTGGGTTCTGTAGACCCATTTGCAAGGCTGCAGTAAAACTTTTGGCATATAGTAAATGTTTAATACTTGGTACCTAATTATAGTCCCCCTCAAAACAAAACAATGCAAAAAAACCTCTTGAATTTCATGAGATTTGATGTATAGATTGAGTGACTATTAACCTCTCTTGCCACAATGGCATATTGTTCAGGTAACAATCACAGAAAACTAGAGTGTAAACATAATTTCTGCAACTTCTAAAAGGTATGCCATCCTTTTACCTCCCATTTAGGAGACTATATCAGAATGCAAGATGATTATAGTTGCAATGTTATGGAAATAATATTGAATGTGAATCCAATTTGTTTTTTAAAGAGTAAGTAAATTTTTGTACATTGTATTGAAATTACTTAAAACACACCTCAGACCATTGGTGAACCACTGGTCAGATGAAAGAAACCTAGTGGTTGAGAAGTGCTTAACTGGAGAGTATCTCCGGATCCCTGCTGTTAGCATAAGTCCTTAAAAAATTACGATGAGTGCCTCTGATTAAAGAAGAGGACAGCAGAAGTGATTATTGGTTTGAGACAGGTTTTTTTTTTTTTTTTCAGTATAACTAAAGAATATAGTTTAAAGAAAAAATGAAAGACTGTAAACAGAAATAGTAAAATCAGAGAGTTGAAAAGTACATTAAGATGCTGATTATTTCAGCTCTCTATTTCCAGGCTATTTAAAACAAGAGAGGGAAAGAATGGGAGAGAGAGAGAGAGAGAGAAAGAGGGAGCAGAAGATTTTTATCATATCAAATGTTATGCTTTCTAAAATATGTGAGACTAGACATCCTGAAAGCTTCCTAGCAGTTTTTCTTTTTAAAGACATATATATATATATATTTTTAAGGAGGTACCCGAGATTGACCTGAGGACCTCGTGTTTGTTAAGCATGTGCTCAACCACTGAGCTACAGTGCTCTGCTTCCTAGCAGTTTTATTCATCTTTACCACCCAGAAGTTTTATTTCGTGTAAAAAAAGAAAAAAAACTAAAACCAGTTACTTTTATTGCAAATTAGTCTCATTTTTATCTATGCTTTATGATAGATAAGAGATAATGGGTAATAGTTTGTTTACAATCTACATAGTGTTGTCATAATGAATTGAAGGATTGTGTCTAGGACAAATTCCTGTATCTCCTTTGCCTTATTTTCTCATTTTCTAATTGAATGGACAAATCAGTTGAAATAAGGTGGCTTGTTCTATGTTTCTATGAATATAAATGTTCTAAAAGTTGTCCTGAAGCCCCATAACTATCTAATGTACACGTAAGTGTTTATAATTCCCTAGGGGGATCAATGTAGAAGAGTGAAGGAACACAGCTCTGGCTTTGTCATCAACTCAATTGGGAAAAGTCACTTAAACTTTCAGTAATTAGAACTTTCTTGACTAGTTCACAGGGTGTTCATGAGAGTCAGGAGATGATCCATGTGAAGAAACTTCCAAATCATAAACTGTATAATTGAATCCATTATCATGAGATGAAACAGAGCAATGCAATCATTAAGAACGCCAAGAATTAACCAAATAAAAAAGAATGGCAACAGCAGTGTTTTTAGTTGTCACTTAAGTTCAACTTGAAATAAGTAAGAGAGGCTTCTTCATTCATAAGCAGTATATCATTACTTTCAGGCTTATTGTTCCCTGATATAACCTGGTGGTAGCTGCAAGTATTTAATATGGAAGATAGAAAAAAAAATTCTCCCAATGAGAATTTTTCCAATTAGAATATTCAGTTATAATACAAATAAAATTTTCAAAGATTTTCCTTTATTAGTTACACATAGGAGTACTATATTATTCTTTCAAATAAAACAACGTACTGATTCATTATCTGCAGAATTATGCTGAGATAGCTTGCTTTCCTTTCCCAACTCGTTCTCTTCCCCCTTCCCCTGATTGCCTTCTTCCTCTTTCCTCTTCCTCTCTTCCCCCCTCTCCCTCCCTCCCTCTCCTCTTTCTTCTCTCTACTTCCTTCCATCCCTTTCTCTCTCCCTCCACACTTGCCTCCTGTTTTGTTTCTTAAACTTAGACATCACAAAAAGATCTTTCATTGTCCATTTTCTTTTCTCTCCGTAGTCTCTCTCTTGGCAGACAACCTTATCTAATATCAAGGCTAGAATCATTATATAGTTAGAATTTAATGGCTACTTGGCTGTATTATTGGGAAAATAGTTTCTCTATTTCTACACTTTCCTCCAATAATTTGTCTTATACACTATTTTCAGGTAAACCTTAGAATCTTAAAAATCAGACCTCAGAATTGGAAACAGACCTTAAAGTGATCTGGACCAATCAATTGGGTGCTCTTTGGTTCTCTCTGTATTCCAACACAAATCTACTGCTAGTCTTACTAAGTCTTTAAAAACAACCTAGCTATTTTAATATGTTTTTTTTCTTCTTTTCCTTTTCTCCTTCCCCTGCTTGCCCTGTCCCCATTTCTTCTTCTTCTTCTTCTTTTTTTTTTTTTTTTGAGTTGAAATCCTTCTCCCACTTTGGTTTTAAGTCTAACTCTTGGTACTGTGCAGAAAGTCTAATCCCTCTTCAGTATGTCAGGATTTAAAGATTTGTAGGTAATTACTCAGAATAAAAGTATAAAAGCTCTGTGTTGGTCAAAGTAAAAAAATTGTCAGGAGCCCTGTAACTTTTCAATCATGCTTGTTGCAATCTTATGTAGAAAGAACATTGTGAATTATGACAGTCTTTAAATTATTTTTTTTACTTGACAAAGGTAGAATGTTAAGGTCAATAACTACAAAAACATGCATTATGAACTCATATATGTCTGAAGTGATTAAAAAATACAATATGAGAAACATTATTTATCCCCACACTCGTCACGCTTTATTATATTTCATAATTAATTTAAACATGCCCCAGAATTCTTAAAATACAAGTTTAGATGTTAGATACATAATAAAACATTTTAACCACCAGAGAGGATTTATATTTTTATACTAAATTGCAGAAAAGTACTGTGGAGAAATTGGCCATTTAATAAAGAGGGGAGATTATACCCAAATTTAATTTCATTAGAGACCCCAGTTTAACCTGATTGGTTAGCAAATATGTCCTTTGAAAAGCCCCCTAGGGCACAAATATTCCAGATGTAAATATTCTGGATCCTATATCTCCTTTTCAACAGAAGGGAAACTGAACAAACAAAAGAACTTTTACGTCCAAGTGATTTGCTTTTAATTTCCCTTCAAAGTTAACTGTGTTCTTAAGTGGATAGTCATATTTCTTTATTTCTTTTTTTCTAGGTAGAACATTCTTCATTTCTTCAACCATTATTTGTGCTAGATAGTTCAGGAGCTTTCACTATCTTGCTTATTTTTTCTGAGGTGCTTTTTGTTTATAACCTTCGTAGCAGATGCTGTGGACGCTGCACCATAACCCTCAGGCTCTGGCAGCTCCCATTTATAAACAGGTGTTCTATGGCAAGCCCCGGGGACTCCCAGACTGAGGACTTCCTCTGCCTGGCCCTTTGTGGGATTGCCTCCTATATCATCTACTTGTGTTCAAAGTCCATCTCATGGTTTATTTCCAGGGAAACTTAACCAAAATCATTCCCTTTAAAATGTCCTAGCTTGTACTTCGGACTCAAGCATAGAATCTTTCATTTACTTGAATCTTAAGGGGCAGGCACTGCTAAGATATCAATGGTTAACTAGGCAAACTATGTTAAGATTTTTCTTTATTTGATTCTAAAGGCATAGGGAGATCATTGAAGGGTATCCAGCAATAGAATGACAAGGTCAAATGTGCTTTATGGAAAATGAACTTGAAAAAGACAAGACTTGAGGTGGAGATCCACTTAGGAGTGTTTCTCCTGGCCCTGGCAAGAAGTGGTGGCTGACTGTGAGGATGGCAGTGTTTATTAAATACACGGGAAAGGTCATGGCTTTGAGAGACATTTATGGGGTCTCTCAAATTAATACTGGTATTAATTGGACATGGAAGATGAGGGAGAAACTGATATTTGTGCCATTTTTCTGCTTAAAGAAGAGAATTTGGGGAATGGGGAAGGAAGCCTGTTATTTTTGACATGTTTGAGATATTTGAGAGAGCCTGAAGAAGCATATGCTATATGTTTTAGAGGCAATGTAAATAAAACATGTTAATGAAGCTGATATATAACATTCATTTATTTGTTCAAAAGTAACTTCTGCTTTCTCTCCATAGCATCTGTCATTTGTATCACTTTTACATTAGCTGTGCTTGAATTATTCGTTACTAAAAATTATACCATGAGGTAAGAAGTTAGACTAACTTCCATTTACATATCAGGTTATTCCTCTTAGGTCCCAAGATACTGGACTAGGCATAAAGAAATATGAAACTTGTATGTGTAAATCATTTGAAATGGATGAAATAATTACAATATGTATGAATGCAAAAGGATGGTGTGTGTACCAAATACTTTTGGAAATAGCATTGGAATTGAAGAATCAAACATGTTTTGTGTTTTGGAAAGTCTCCAGCTGTCTACAATGCTTGACTATTATGGCAAGCACTATTTGATGTAAGTAAAGATTAAATACTTTATGAAATAATGTTGTTTTTCTTTCTATCAATATGTATTCATTAACTTGCCTAGAACTGCTTAAGGAATAAAACAGATGAAGCTTCCTGCCCTCATGGAACTTACATTCTAATGGGGAGGGAGGGGGAACAGTTGAAGACAGTAAAAACAATAAATGGATAAATTATTTTCAATGACAGGGGCTGATAAGTGTTATTTTAAAAAAATGAAGTAGATCAGGGTAAGAGGAATGGGGAATGCAGGGATGGGGCAGAAGAGAGCAGTTAGTAGTGTTCCTTGTTGAGAAGATGAGACCTGAGCAAATATTTGTAGAAGGTGAGGAGGGAGGGAGTTAGCTAAGAGTATATTTGGGAGAAAGGCATTTCAGGCAGCGGGATCTGCTAGAGCAAAGGCCTAAGATGGGAGCAGGTCTGATATAGCCAGGAAATAGCAAGGAGGTGAGTGTAGCTGGAACGGAATGAGCAGGGATGATATTAGGGAGTCAGGTCATGCAGGGCCTTACAGGGTATTGTAAGAGCATCGGTTTTTACTTTGAGTGAGATAAGAGGAAGTAAAAGGCTAAGAGCAGAGCATAGATGTTTTATATTTTGAAAAGATCACTCAGGCTTCTGTACTGCAATAGACTACAGCTGGTCAAGTATGGAAGCAGAGAGACCACTTGGGAGGCTTCTAACATCTGAGAGATGATGGGGGCTTGAATCAGCATAGTAGTGGTGGAAGAGTTGAGAAGTGGTTGGACTCTCAAAATATTCTGAAGTACAGTCAACAGAATTAGCTGATAGTTTGGATGCTGTGTGTGAGAAACAGAAGAGTCATAGGTGACTTTAATGTTTTTGGCATGAGCAGGTAGAAGGATGGAGTTGCTATTTAACAAACAGGGAATACTATAGAACAGCAGGTTTTGGGGGTGGGCTGAGAATCAGGAATACCAATTTTTTTTTTTTTTTTTTTTTTTTTAGGAATACCAATTTTGATGTGCTAACTTTGAGCTTCCTATTATTCAACCAAGTGGTTAAAAAAATAAAATGATTCTGAATATCTGAATATGGATAATTTATCCAAACTCAAATAGTTTTTTCCCTGTAATTTATTCATTTTGTTTTGTACCAGATAAATGACAGTATATTTAGCAGAGGGCTCAAGGCAATCTCATTATAAGCCTGAATTTATGTAGGCATATCTTGCAGATTAGTGAGACTAGGTATGCTGAAAGATGATTTACAGTCGAGGGACTGGAAGGCCTTTATGGAAAATAATTCATGTTAAAGGAAGAGAGAAAGCAAACAAGTTTTACCCAAATAGCAAAGCTTAAGTTGTTAAACCAAAGGGGCATTTCTGACCACAGAGTGAAGTCTATCTCTCATATTTATCCCAGGTCCAGCCTCTTCCCTCCTTACTTCTATGAAAGACTCATTTTTTGGATATTATAAGAGTGATGGCTCTAAGGAAAAATGGAAATAATTACTTTCACTAAAACTTAGTAAGAGGTTAGGACAAAAGGGATTATTGAGCTGGTTCATTCTTGAAGGATTGTTATGGATGAAAGAGGGGATCCAGTTCTCCCCACTTTGAGATAAAAGACTTAGTAATTTGGGCACTTCAGTATTCCATGTCTCAGCAGCACCAGCAAAAGCCATGGCATACAGGAAGTACCAGCAGTGTAGAGCGTTGGTGGCTGTACCAGCTGGATATGATAGTACCCATGGAAATGGAGGTGGTAGCAAGGTCTAGTAAAGATCATGGTGCCTAGTCACCAGGTGGGTGCTCGGACTTGCTGAGGGCACACAGCAGCACTTTGTGTGTATGTGTGTATACATGTGTGGACTATGTAGGCTATTAGGTCCATGTGTTAGTCAGCCAAAGGGGTGCTGATGCAAAATACCAGAAATCTGTTGACTTTTATAAATACCCTTTTATAAAGGGTATTTATTTGAGGTAGAAGCATACAGTTACCAGGCCATAAAGCATAACTTACTTCCCTCACCAAAGTCTGTTGCCACATGTTGGAGCAAGATGGCTGCTGACGTCTGCCAGGGTCCAGCCTTCCTCTTCCTTTTAAGTCTCTGTGGTTCCAGCTTCTTCCAATATCAGCAGTAGGCTGGGATAAGTCTCATCTCTCTCCTGGGACTGTTTCTCTCCAGGCTCAGTTGCTCTGCTCTCTCCACAAGGCCAACTGTAAACTATCAGGCAAATGGCTCGTCTCTCTTCCCAGGGCCTCTGCTGTGTCTAATGGAGCCTTCTCTCTTTCCTCGCATATCTGCTTCTCTGTCTATTTACTTCCCGAGGCTCCAGCAATAAAACTCCCACTAACTTCTCTGCCTTGTCTTTTTCTCTGTGAATGTCCTACTGATGTGGCCCAATCAAAATCTTAATCATAATTTAGTCAGGTAGGAGTGAAACCTCTGGATCCGATCCAATATAATATGCCTAGAGAACAGACTAGTTTACAAACATAATCCAATGTCTCTTTTTAGAATTCATAAACAATATCAAACTGCCACAGTCCATAATACCAGATGGATTTGTGAACCAGGGAAATACAGATTTTTTTAAACTGTCAATATGACTTGGATTTTGGCTTTTGAATTTGATTTCAAATACATCACTTTTTGCAAAAGAATATAGTGTCTGTTGTCACCTTGATTATTTAGCATTGGATGCTATACAACAAAAATTATGAGTGCCACTTCTGAATGTGCCCGTTGGGAAGGAATGATTAGGAACGAAAAGTTTATTGGGTCTATTCTGCACAAGACACAGACTATTTCATAGTATAAGCTACTATTGACTCAGTGAGGACTGGATGTAGAAGGAAGGACTTGATTATAAGGATGATAATGATGATAGCAACTAGTTATAGAGTAACTAATATATAAGATATCTGCAATTTGTTTTATGTACCTTATGCCTTTTAATCTACAGTAGCATTTTAACTTGGCATCATTATACTCGTTTTACATAAGAGGAAACAGAATCAGCTAGGTTGAGAAGCTTGCCCAAGGTTACACAGCTAAGCTGCAGAGTGGACTTTCCAATCTCCATTTTGCTGACTTTAAAGTCCTTAATACTTATAACCCTCTGTAACAAACCATGCCACAATTCAGAGGTTTTCAATACAAAAACATTCATTTCTCTTGCTCAGGCATCTGTGGGTCCACTGGAGCAGCTCTTTTCAAGCTGTTAGTCAGCAGGGCTGGACTCCAACTTTTGGTTGGGTTCAGGTCTGCTCCCATATCTCATTTTGGGTATGCTAGGGGTGTGCTTTTATCCCCATCACAAGTGCTCTAGCAATCCAGTCAGACTGCATAAATTTGTTTTATTATGCCCCTGTTCATGTCATTCCACAAACATTTCAAAGAAAGTCATATGGCCAAGCCCAGTATCAATGGGGTGAGGAAGCGTCCCCACAGTGGGAAGAACTGTGACATTATAAGTCTAAGGGAATGGAGTCATAATTTTATAATAGGGCAGGAGTGAATGATTGAGAACAGTAATGCAATTTACCATAATACTATATCCTGTTGAAAGGAAATTTATCACTGCATGAAAAGAGCTATCCTATCTATAATATCCATTGATGGTGGTTTAAAAGCTCCATCTTTCTAAATGAAAAGCTGCATCACACAAAATATTAGAACTTAATACATGCTTGCAATAGCTGCTGATGATGATGATTTCTTATCTGCGAAATATAAATGTACATTTTTTACTTCCATTACATATATGCATTTTTCTTTTAAATAAGAGAAAATGAAATTGAATCATTATCATGAGTATCAAAGTTGTACCTCTTTACAGTTCCTAGACTTGGTCCTTACTACTACTACTCTCCATAGTGCTAATTCCTTGTTTATATGGATGTTTCGATAATACCGAAGTTTACCTCTAAGCTTTTTCTATAAAAAATAAAAAAGTTGATTATTAGAATTAGGAAAACAATTTGATACAACAAATTATTTTGCCTCATATGTACCAAACAACACTTAATAGACTGAGGATTTTTTTTTTTTTTTTTTTTTTTTCATTTCAGATGGATAGTATGGTTACATGTAGACAAGGCTTTAGCTTATAGGGATTCTGCACACTCAGTACTGCTTGTGCAATATTTAACCTCCACATTCTATGATTTTGAAATTCTCTCAGAAGTAAATGCCAATAACTGAATTATTGGTTATTTGGACCTTGGAAGGTGGAAGTACATTTATCAACATTCACTTGAACTCAGGGGTTCCCTTTCTGCATAATTTCCAGCTGAGTCCCTAAATGTTTATAGAACATTCTAAATTCATCTAAAAGCAAAGTAAAGATAGAGTTTTTTTTTCTTTACTTGTATCTTTGGCTTTTTAAGAGGTCCTTTTCAAGAGTGGACATTGGTGGAATTGGAAATAGCTACAACAGAATATAGTTTCTTGCAGAGAGAAAGCTCAGTTTAGACATTTTACTTCTTTAACATTTCTTTCCCACCTTCTATTAAAAGCAGCCATTGGGGGTCTGTTAAAGCACATGAAAATTATGCTGTGAAAAATTGTTCATTTTTGATAGCCAAGAGCAAAAGTCGGTCAAAGGTGACCTTTTTTCCTATTATATATAGCTCAGCAGAGGAAATAGCTTTTTGAATTTTGGCAACTTAGCTTCCTCAGTCATACAATTCTCTCAGTAGCCAATACGTGAAAGCCCAGCATGTGAGTTAATTACTTCTCTATTGTAAAAACCTGTAAAGTTCACTTTTCAAAACATTCCACAGCTAGTGGTTTGGAAACATACCTCCGAAAATGAGACGGAAGTTCTAGGGACCAGGAGACAGCTCTTCTGGGCATTCTCTTTAAACCTGTTGTGAGCCTTTTCTGAGCATTCTCTTTAAACCTGTCGATAGCCTCTTCTGACTGCACTCTTACTAAGTGCCAGACTCTGAGCCAAGGGCCTTAGGAACATCCTTATGCAGTAGGTAATACTCTTAGCCCCATTTCATAGGCAATGAATCTGGGGCTTAGAAGAACTTATAGTTTTCCCAGGGTCACTCAGCTATTAAGTATAGGAATCAAGCTTGTCTGTTTTTTTTTCTTTTTAATTTTTAATTTTAAAATTTTAAAGAAGCTTTAGATTACATAAATGTTACATAAAAAATGTAGGGGAGGTGCTTCCACCATCTTTCCACCCCTTAGTCAGATGGGGCATGGAGATGCTTCTGGAAGAACCATCACGATGGCTGCCCAAGGAGAACCCCAAGTTCAGTTTAAACTTGTATTGGTTGGCGATAGTGGTACTGGAAAAACTACGTTCATAAAACGTCATTTGACTAGTGAATTTGAGAAGTATGTAGCTACCTTGGGTGTTGAGGTCCATTCCCTTGTGTTCCATACCAACAGAGGACCTATCAAATTCAACGTATGAGATTCAGCTGGTCAGGGGAAGTTCGGTGGATTGAGAGATGGCTATTATATCCAAGCCCAATGTGCCATTATAATGTCTGATGCAACATCAAGTGTTACTTACAAGAATGTGCCTAATTGGCATAGAGATCTGGTACGAGTGTGAGAAAACATCCCCATCAAGTTGTGTGGCAACAAAGTGAATATTAAGGACAGGAAATTTAAGGCAAAATCCATTGTCTTCCACCTAAAGAAGAATCTTCAGTACTATGATATTTCTGCCAAAAGTAACTACAGCTTTGAAAAGCCCTTCCTTTGGCTTGCTAGAAAGCTGATTGGAGACCCTAAGTTGGAGTTTGTTGCCGTGTCTGCTCTTGCCCCACCAGAGGTTGTCATAGACCCTGCTTTGGCAGCACAGTATGAGCATGTCTTAGAGGTAACTCAAACAACTGCTCTGCTGGATGAGGATGATGACCTATGAGAAAAGGAAGCTGGAGCCCAGAGTCAGAAGTCTAGATTTATAGGCAACTGTCCTGTGATGCCAGTGGTGCAGTGTGTTTGCCACTTTATTATATAGCTAAGCAGAACATGTGCTTAATCTTTGGGATGCTGAAGCAGATGAATGGGCTTCGGAGTGAATGAGGTAGTTGAAAAAATACCTTCATGTTTTGGACCTGCATATTTAGCTGTTTTGGAATGCAGTTATTTCCTTTTCTGAGTTTCAAATATAAGACTGCTACAGTCACATCACAATATTCATTGGTGAAGTCTTGTTTGTTACTGTCATTCCTATTCCTTTACATTTAGAATCAGAATAAAGTTGTATTTCAAATATAAAAATATATATGTATATATGGGATTCCGGGAAGTGGATGTGGCTCAAGCAGTTGGGTGACTGCCTACCACATGGCAGGTCCCAGGTTCAGGTCCCAGTGCCTCCTAAAGAAGATGAGGAGGACAGTGAGCTGATGCAACAAGATGATGTAATAAGATGACACAACGAAGAGACACAACAAGGAAAACACACAATGAGAGACAATAAGCAGGGTTTGGAGGTGACTCAAGCCATTGGGTGCCTCCCTCCCACATGGGAGGTCCCAGGTTCAGTTCCTGGTGCCTCCTTAAAAAAAAAAAAAAAAAGATGAGCACATAATGAACAGACACAGAAAGCAGACAAATGAGTGGAAACCCATTGGGGAGGAAATACATAAATAAAATAAATCTTAATAAAAAAACTAAGCCATTTAAAAATATATATATATAGGATTCCCATATACCCACCTCCACCCCTCCCACACTTTCCCATATTAACAACATCTTTCATTAGTGTTGTACATTTGTTACAATTGATGAACACATATTGAAGCATTGTTACTTTTTTTTTTTTTTTTTTTTAATATACCAGGAGGTCCCGGGGATCGAACCCAGGTCCCTCCATATGGGAGACGGACGCCCAACCAGTTGAGCCACATCCGCCTTCCGAAGCATTGTTACTAACCATGGACTATAGTTTACATTATAGTTTATACTCTGCCCCATTATACAGTTTTGACATGGCCTCTATCCCTCATGGCAATGTCATGCTGGACAATTCCAAAGTCCCAAAAATGCCTCCATGTTACATCTATTCTTCCCACTTCCTCTCGTCAGAATCTCTGGTGGCCACTGCCTTTATCTCAATGATACAAGTTCTTCATTTGCTAGAATAATTATTAGTCTTTAATAGAGTGATAATAGAATAATAATAAGTATACTTTAGTCCATTGTTCATTCCCCAGTCTTCAGGGTCTGGGGATGGTGATGCCTACTTTGCTTCTGATTGAGAGGGGCTTAGATTCCATGGGGCAGATGGATAGAACTGTCTTGCTTTCAGTTGTATATAGTCTCTGTTTTGTTTTGTTTTTTTTGGGGGGGATGGGCATTGTACATCATTATCTTTTGTTCGTTGTCCTGGGTGAGTTCAATGAACTGGAGAGTAGATGTTGCAACTCTGCTGAGATTCAGGGCTCAACTGGCATATGAACAGACCAAAGATTTAATTCTCTGGGACATATAATTAACAAGTATAGTGCTAATTATGTGCTCAAATAAAAGGGGCAGAAAAGCCACGTGTAGGGAAATTATAAATGAGTCTTAACTCTGGTATATTGGAAGCATATATTCCAAAGTAAGTTCCACTGACAGGGTGCCAGATTCCTGAGATTGTCTGCCCTATTTATAGTGTCTAGAGCCCTCAGGAGCCTGCTGTTTGAGGCATTGTTTATTCTGGCAGTCAAATAGATCCTGCTGAGATGAGCATAAGCATACCTCTGGAATGACCTCCAGACTCACTTTGAAATCTCTTAGCTATTAAAACTCATTTGTACTTAATATTTCCCCTATTTGGTCAAGGTCTTTTTCTAGATGCATAGCTATTCAGTGCTTGGTAATAATCCCTTGGTGCCAGGGAGGCTTTTCCCTGGAAGTCATGTTCCAAACTGGGCAGAAGGCAGTGCATTTATATGCTGAGTTTGGCTTAGAGAGAGACCACATTTGAGCAACAAGGAGGCTTTCAGGAGGTAACTCTGGGGCAATATATAATACTAGGCTAAGTTTTAATTTCACAAGAAAAGGTTCATGAGTACAATCATCAATATCAAGGCCTGGCATAATGGTCTGTCCTCTTTCGCTAGGCACTGCCCATGTACTCAGGGGATTCTTGCCTCTCTATTAGAGAATGTAGCAGGATTCCCCAGGATAGGAATTCAATATACTTTTGGTTATTGTATATGAGTTTTACCCACAGAAAAAATACCCCATGAAGACCTGAACATATTCATCTGCCTTAGAGGCATACCCTATCCCTGACACCTTGGACCAGTGATCCTCCCCTGTCACAGTTCTGATCCTTCTGCTGTCCAAAACCTCCCCCAAAACACAGCCAAAAAAATAACTAAATAAAATTAATAAGAAAAAAAAAATAATAAAAAAAATAAAAACATAAAAACAAAATCTTCATTCATTTTGCCTTTCATCACTGTATGATCTGTTGTCTTTTATGTACAATGACAGTTTCTTCAGTATGTTCCCCCAGTGTTTTTTTTTTTTCTTTCTCCACTTTATCTTCAAAGAATATTTAGGTTACAGAAAAGTTACATAGAAAATATAGTGGATTCCCATATACCCAATAACTTCCCCCCTCCCACTCTCCCCTATTAATAACATTTTACATATGGATGGTACATTTGTTATAATTGATGCACAAATATTGAAGCATTGCTACTAACCGTAGTCAATGGTTTATATTATGGTTTACACTTTGCACTGTACACTTGCACAAGTTTTGACAAACCTTAAAATGGCCTGTATCCATTATTGCAAGACCATGCAGAACAATTCCAATGCCATGTTTCCATCTATTCTATTATTCCTTCCCCCTCCCCTCAGAACCTATGGTAACTACTAAGTTTACATTTTTGAAGAATAAGGTTCATAGTTACATGCAATAATATAGAGGGCTTGATATATTGGTCTGTTTTCTTTCTTTCTTTCTTTCTTTCTTTCTTTCTTTCTTTCTTTCTTT